>JAOWBP010004700.1:26409383-26427199 GCA_028571105.1 Tragopan temminckii
ACAAAGATGTTCAGGGGGCTGGAGCACCTCCCCTATGAAGACAGGCTGAGGGAGCTGGGCTTGTTCAGCCTGGAGAATGGCTGTGGGGTGATCTCATTGCAAACAGGAGGGGAATCAACTCTTCAAAAGGGTAGATAATGACAGGATAAGGGGAAATGGTTTTAAGTTGAAGGAGGGAAGATTTAGGTTGGATATCAGAGGGAAGTTCTTTACAGAGAGAGTGGTGAGGTGCTGGAACAACCTGTCCAGAGAGCTTGTGGATGCCTTGTCCCTAGAGGAGTTCAAGGCCAGGCTGCATGGAGCCCTGGTAGATATGGAGGTTGGGGCCCTGCCTATGGCAAGGGGGTTAGAGCTTGATGATACTTGAGGTCCCTTCCAACCCAAGTCATTCTATCATTCTATGATTCTATGAATATACATTGATTCTCATCTCTGCTTCAGCCACTCTACAGAAGCTGGATTTTTAAATGTATTCCCTTTATATGTTTTAAAGAGAATTTTTTTTGTAATTACTAAATAAATTGTAAACAGAGAAAATCATTCTCAAGTGTAAATATGAATAATAATATTTACAAATGCAAATTTTGCAAAATTGAACTGGGAAAGTGGTATCTACACAGTATTCATACATACATGAAATTCTATGGATAGCTGAAATAAATCTGTCTTTGTATGTGTGCTTCCCAGCCTGAAGGCTGGACTCCAGTGTCTTTCACAATTTGACCAGTATGTTTGCATTTAGTGCTTTATGTACAAACATTCATATGTTAGTTCAACTCTCATAATAAAATTTACTTTAAAAGCATTTTCAGTTGCTGTAGTATACTACAAAAGCAGTGAACCTAAACCTGTGCTCTGCCACATCTATGTGACTCCTGCAGAAGTCCACTGATCTTGGTAGTATTATGCTTCTTCTCCTTCGTTCCCAGAACAAGATGTAGGCCATTGTAGACTATTGTGCATATGAAAAATCATGGAGTGATCAATTCCTTTCTGCTAAAGTCAATCTTGTGCACACTGCTAACAAAAAGAAGAAAAACACTGAGAAATACAATGCCTCTTTTAAATACCAAACTATTCTGCCAACATGTTCCTGGGGAGGGAAGTGGTTTCTAGTCCATTACTGTAAGTGTCTATAGGTCAACAAAACAAGTAGAGGTATTTGTTTACAAAGAACATCCATTTTTAACTCCTAGTTTTCTTGTGAGAGTTTTCCACCTTTCATTCCATTACGTTTCCTTTTCCAGTGCAGTTCTGAGTACAGAATCACAGAATCACAGAATTGTAGGGGTTGGAAGGGACCTCAGAGATCAGATGTCTGGGAGACAGCAGCTAGAGGGGCCCTTCAGCCGTCGCACAGCTGGGTGCCACAGTGAAGGCAGCACTCCAATAGCTGAGTAGTAACAGACATAATTAGGTTAGTCAGAACCAAGCAAGGTTACAGAATCATATAAACATTAAGGTTGGAAAGAGCACTAAGGTCATCTAGTCCAACCATCAGGTCATGACGTTCTGTTCTCCCACCTTTCACTTCATTTAGTAATGCTCTCTCTAAAATGGGAGCAAAACACTCCTCTTTGAAATATTCCACAGAGCCCTCAGAAAATGAAAATGCTGCATTTTTCCATCAGGGAGGAAGCCTTGTTGTGCAGAGGACCGAAGTTCATCTTTCATGCTATAGAAATGTTAGTAACTAGGAAGTATGCTAAGAGCTATAAAATGCACCAAGTAATCTCTTCAAGGCAAGAGTCAACATTTTGTTTCTTATTTGTACTGCCATGAGCACAGGGAGCTCTGGCTGACAGCTATCACTGTAACACTACAGCAACCAGTTATTGAGACTGTCTTGTTTATTATGGCTGTATCATCAAGAATCAGTACTAAAGCAGGATTTAATTAAACAATGTGCAATAACTTCTGAAGCACCTGATCATTTTCTGTTTTCTAAAATTCTTGCTTTCCAGTAAACCTCATCCACCACTTCAGTTTTCAGAGGATGCAGAAAAGCACAGTAATGTGCAGTGCAAGATACACTGTATGCAGGATGAATAACTTAAAGCCTATGGAATTGTCTGCTTGTCATTCACATACCTTTTAAGTTCTGTGCTTACCATTTGGCAACATTTATCATTAATGACTACACAAAGATATCTGAAAACTTTCACAATTTCCTGGTTTGGGGGAAAATTCAAAACCAGTGTATATTTATACTATACAATCATATCACATAAATGTTCAGTATCTAATGACAACTATATGGAGGTTTGAGGGTTTTTTTGTTGTTTTTCCCCCTTTTCCTCTGCTTTCAAATCTTTTGATTCTACTAATTCCTCCTGTGCTTTAACAGCTAGCAGTAATATTTGAATTATCTTCCCAAATTTATTACTTAAAATATATAAATTGGGCCTAGAAATCTGAACAAAATACACTGTCCTGAAGATATTCAAGTGCCTTCATTACAAGTTGAAGACAAGGGTAAAATAAGACAATGTGTGGTATTTGTAGATCAAGTCTCATTTTAAAAAGAATCCAGTCAGCTCTATTGTTGTTCTTGCTTCTCTTTTGTTTCCTTTCTCTTTTGTTCCTGTGTTTGTATGGGTGATCTGTGTAAATCATGTGTAAATATTCTGAGTATGTAAAGTATCTCTGCCTTTCTAATCAAGTAATTTTAATGCCTGGCATACTATAATACCTTTTGGTTTGGAATACAACAGTTCTTCAACAAAGAAAATCTACACAACAATCCAAAATGTTAAAAAATGCAAGGAATGCAGCTTTTGAAGAAAACATCTGCAGTGCCTTTTCTTGTAACCTGGTTAGGATTTTTGCATCTTAGTTTGTCAGGTCAAGAAGCTGTACATTTAAATTACTCAAACTAAGTTACAGCAGTAGTGTGGTCTTAGTCAAAACAGTATGTGTGGCCTACCTGTGCTGTTAAAAACTATAATCCTTTCAAAATTAAAAATAGCCACCTTTGAAACGAAACCAATCTTTATTTACCATTTGTAAGATAAAATGTCTTAGAGCATGGAAATGGAATAAAAAGCATCATTAGTTTCTCGGAGGCCTTCATCCAGAAATAAATCTTATAGTCTTTGCAATAACATTATAAGAAGATTATAATAATATACACAATTTCCATTCTATTACTTCCTGTATGTAGTGCTAGCAGTGAATATCGGGGTTTTAAGAAGATGTTATGAATAACCACAAAAAGTGGGTGGGAAAATACGTAGTGTCTGTCCTAGGAGACCAAGCTGCTGTAGTCAGGGATCCTGCTACACACATACTGAGAGGACACAACAGTTCTTGGTTTTTCACTCAGTAAAGTGAAGGTTCTCTTGTCAACTAGAGAAAGGCAGTAGATTTGGGGAAATGAAAGTGCATACAACAACTTTAAAAACTGCTGATCACAAAACTAAATTTCCGTTTTATCCCTATCTGGCTGTGTATGGCATTGTCAAGGTAAGGAATAAGTTTCTGATAGCTCCAAGCAGGCCTACTTTCTAGAAGAAATGTGTGCATTGCCTTCTGCCCTGGACAAAATTGTCAAAGTTTGTTGTGGACTGTCTAAATTGAAATGAAAATGAGAGGAATACTCTCAGTGGCAGCTGAGATTTTGATCAAAAATACATCCTGTAAATTCTGATTTATTTGATAAAGTTAGCTAATGCATACATTTAGGTGCTGAACCATCTGGGTTCCTGTGAGGCAGTTGATCCTATTTGACCCTAATAAAGATTCTGTTCATTAGAATAGCACTGATTTGGATGTAGAAAAGTGACCATGCAGAAAAAATGTAGAAATTATTCCACTATTGAGAAAAACAGCACATACACACAAAAAAAAATAAGAACCCCCAGAATTTGGTCTATTGTGCTTAATGTAAGATGGCTCTAAGTTGTTCTGGTTCAAGTATGTATAGCTAATCAGAAGCAAAATCTGAGATAAGTAATGGTTCCTTATCAGAGGGATTACAGATAGAGAAAATTGGGTTAGAAATGGAAATCAAATGTGCTAGGGAGAGAAAAAAAAAAAAAAAAAAAGTGAGGAAATGAAGGGCTTTTATCTTTTTATGGCTTTGAATTAAGGCTTAAAACAGTTTCCACAGCATGGGAACAATGGTTGAAATTACTTTTCATAGAGTACTATGAGCAGTCTGTGTAGTATTTTTTAATAACATAAGTGCAGAGTCAACTAAGGGAAAGGTAGTAGAGGTTGAATCCTAAAAAAACAATAGCTAGTAGGATCATGATGCACATCAGGAGTTTGCAGGATTAATTGCACTGAGAGTTTTTAGGATGAACATAGGTTATACGTTTTCTTCTGTGGATATAAAGTACTCCAACATTTACTGAGAATCTTTCTACTGTTACTACCAAGTTGTTACCAACTCAACTCATATGCCATCGCTTTCACGTGTATTTCATAATAGCACCATGATAAGGTGAAGTGACTTCATTGAATGGACTCTGTCTTGGACAGATCTATGCTACTTTTCCATGACTGGCTTTGTCTGGACATTGCTCAACTTGCACTCACTCTTCTTCTCACAGGTTTATTCCTGAGGCTTGGTCCTCCTGTAGTGTCACCTGTGGAGTGGGCAGCCAGGTGCGGCTTGTGAAATGTCAAGTGCTTCTGTCTTTCTCTCAGTCTGTGGCTGACTTGCCCATTGATGAATGTGAAGGTCCCAAACCTGTGTCTCAGAGAGCCTGTTACAGTGGTCCCTGCAATGGAGAAGCAGCCGAATATACCCCTGAAGAAACAGATCTGCTGTATGGTAGATTGCAGGAATTTGATGAGCTCTATGACTGGGAATATGAGGGCTTCACTGAGTGTTCAGAGTCTTGTGGAGGAGGTAAGTGCAGTGTTTTGGTGCTGCGTGTGCTTTCCCTCTTCAAGTGTATGTTTTGTTGTGAGCACTGATGGACTTGCTGCATTGCTACATCTACATGGAAAGGCTTGTATGAAAACTGTAAAACCCCCTTTGCACAACATATTTTTTACTCCGGACCTTCAGGCTCCCTCTTCAGATTGACACTTAGAACAGTTGGTGTACACATATCTCTGTTTTCCCGTATCATCTGGTCTCACAGAATGCGCTTACACAAAAACAGCTGAATGTTACAGTGGTCTCATGATACAGGCAGGAATCAAATGTCAGTTTTAGTTTTTATTTCTTGGCTTCTGCTTTGCAAGTATATATATATAAATATGTGGAAACAAATGGTACTACCATAGCAGATGCATTTGATTATTGATATTTTAAGGGCTCAGTTGGTTCCCTGACTCTTGTCGTTAAGTGCCACTAGCTCTGATCCCCCTGCTAAAGAAAACATATGGTAAAAAAGTACTAATGGTGTGATTGCCTGAAGCTAGCAAGCTTGGCACTTGGAGCTTCTTAAAGTTAATGAAGGTCGTAGGTTCTACATATTATGAAATACTAATACACAGTTCCCTGATACTCTTTTTTAATAATTGTTTTTTTTTCTAGCTAGTTCTGAAAAATATGCTTTCTCCAGTATTTTTTTAAATTAAGCCTAGACTTCTACAACTGCTGTCTTTTTACATGAGAAGTTTCAGGCTATTTTAAAAAAAAAAAAGTTTACTGTAGACAAATACAGAATACATATTATAAAACTGGAAGCCAGTTAGTGATTCATGAATGCTTAACAGATAGATCTGTAATCACTTACAAACTTAAAGAGAACAACAAAAAAACGATGAATAGAAAATAACAAAGGGTTTCTGAGCTTACTTTTATCTTGCTGATGGTAGTCAGTGTTTAGAGCAGTTCTCAAAGAGTTGTCATACAATTACCCCAATTGCTTTGATTCCTACATAGAAAATAATAGATGTTAATCTCTGCTAAGTGGTGATGAGCGCTGACTATACAGTAGTACTTGTCATGAATTGAGAATACTAGTGAGCACTAATGATTTGCCATATTTGCCTTGTGAATACTGAAACTTGAATAACTTCTAGGAATATTCTCTTGAATTTAAGTCATTTATCTGAACACAGTGATTGTGTGCATATTTTTAAAATACATTTCACATAGGCTGAACTAACAGAGACTTTTTCCTTTGTAAACTCAATCTTTCAATTCTCAGCAAAAATTGGTAGCTTTTTTTTTTCTGATGTCAACTCCAAAATTTCCGGATTAGCAGATGCGAAGTCTGATACTTTTGTAGCTATAGGTGCAAGACAGGTCAAACTAATTTTATTGTTTTGGGAGTCTCAAGAGAAGAAATTGGATAGATGCAGAAGTAACCTTTCACCTCCTAGAGGTAGCAACCAGAAGGAATTAGTCATTTAGTCTGCTATTAGTGGCTACATATCCAAGGGCTGTCATCAAATATCATGTAACAATTATTCTATTCTGGTAGAGATAAACACAGAAAAATCTCAGTTGATGGTATTTTGAAAGTGAACTTAAACTGCTTAGATTCGCGTCCCACCCTTATACCCTTTTGTATTGCAATTTCCCATTCAGAACTGGTTTCTTATTTCAAGGAAAGCAATTTTAAAGAGGACAGCTCTTGTTCTAATAATGTTGTGCAGTAAATAGTGCTTAGAATTCATTTACTTGAACAAGAAGCAAAATTTATGAAGTTCACATACTTATTTAATAAAGATAATAGAAGTTCTGACAGATAATAGACAGTATATATAGTCTTCAAAGATTCAGTGATCCATTTGCTGATTTAAAGCTTGTAGCCAATCACTGCATTGACCAATCAAAAACAGAGGGACAGATGTAAAAATGATTTGGAGTGTGTTTTTTTCCTGCTGGAGCAAGCTAGAATATATTTAAGTCATTAGCACAAACTGTTCGAGCCAGGAACCTCTGTCAATACCCAATCTAGACACTACCGGTTATCTAAATTCAGGAGGAGCCTTTTTCTTCAATTCCAAGGCTGCCAGACAAGATTATTGTTTATACTGGAATCTTTAAAACATAAAAAGTTAAAAGAATCTCTGAAAGGTAATTCTATTTAGCAGAGTAGAATGCTAGTATGAAAGACCAAAACTGTTGAAAATACAGTCAGAGGTGGAGTATGTGGCAGGAATAACTATGAGTAATGTAAGTTCTGGGCAGGTTGTATACTAAAAGCTGAAAACAGTATTATCAGAGCTTGGCTACGTGAGCTTGGTAATGCAAAATCATCTGATTTGGATGGAGAAATGGAAAAGAAGTTGAATTCAAGACCATTACTTTGGAATACTCAGCTCTGAAACAGGCAGTGCAAATGTGCTGAGATAATTTGATAATTATTAGTCAGCAGTTCATTAGTAGCACACTTCAGAGAGGAGAAATTGAAGCTGTGGAAATACAGTTTAAAAATTCTGATCTGAAAAAACAGAGAATCACATAAGAGGTGGTAAGTTAGCCTTATTCCTAGCAGACAGAATGAAGTCACCAGTATGCATAGGACTCAATGGTTTCTTTCCACATGGGTAAAAAAATTACTTTCCGAGGTTTCACTGTATCTGGACTAGCTATTCTTCTCCTTTGTCTTCTTCAATTTGACCTTGCTGTGAGGCTGCACAAGTGATCAATGCAAAGCGGAGAGCAGTGACTTCAAAACAGTGTCATATCCTACTGAGCTGCAATACTTTGGTCCTGTTGAGTAATGTGATATCATTGTTTGCATGATGTGTGCTCTGGCATTAGAAATGGCAAAAGGTGTTGACAGCTCTATTACAGTATTCTCAGAGTTCTTGGACTTTCTTCCCATTTTTTTTTCACCGTTTTGTCTTCAAAAGATTCTAAGATATTCTGGAAAACTTGTTGATTTTAAAAAGATGGTGCATTTATGAGTTCAACTAATCTTTTCCTAAATCAGGAAATTGGGGTGAGTGTAAAGAGCACATTTCCATCTTGCTTGAACTGCTGTGAATTAGGGAAATAACTGTCTTCATGCCCCCTGGGGAAGAAGTAGATCCAACAGACTTAATCTAACCAAGTAGCCTTTTCTATAGTGTGCAGTGCTGCAGTGCCTTATTTTCCAGCTTTCTAACCTTGTGATCCAAAGCATCGTAATATGCCTATCTTACTCTCAGAAACAGTGAGACAGAGTACCTGGTATGTGCAAGCGTATGTCTTCTGAGTTATAGCCTATTCACCAAGTCTTCCAACTTCTCTCTCATTCCCCACAGCTACCTCTGTCCTATTCCAGCTCTCAGATATACCTGGCAGTTTTGCATCTCCAGTGTAGTAGCTAGCCTGTGGAGGCAGAAAAGCAGTCGAGACCTGAAATTGCTTTGTTTTGCATTTGCAATTAAAGTAATCCTACAGTTACTTAAAACATAGCATGGTAGTGTCAGGGCCATCTTCACACCCTTGCCTACCATGCTGCACTCCCAATGAGCAGAGGAGTCACTGAAGAGCACTGGACATTTCTCTGTCCAGGCAAGATAAAGGGTGAATGAACCTATAGAGTTTTTACTGCTGTCGAGACACCCAGTGCGGCTGAGATCAAGTGCAAGTAAAAGCCCAGCACCCCATGCAGAGTTCTGATTAGGCCATCTCTACAGAGGCTGGGAAACAGGATACAAAAGAAAGCAATGTGTGACTGTGTCTGGAAAATTGCAAAAGTAACAACAGAGAGGAAAAAATGAGCAGTGGGGCTGTCTATCCCTTGGAAGTCCTCTCTCTGCTGGGAGCTGGCTGTGACTGTGCATTATTGTGTGCAGGTGTCCAGGAGGCTGTAGTGACCTGCCTGAACAAGCAAACCAGGGAGACTGCAGATGAGACGCAGTGTGTAACGAGCCGCCGTCCTCCACAGCTGCTGAAAGCCTGTAGTCTGGACCCCTGCCCTCCAAGGTATGCTTCCTGTATCTTATCACCAGGTGTGTATGTTTGGGGGATGTAGAAGTATGGTCACTGATGGAGCTGGAAAACTAATCTGCAAAGGCTCCATGAAACTAAAGCACTCAAGAAGGTCCATCTGACTAGAATGTTTGGCTCTGGTCATTAATGAAAAACTGGAACATGCAAGCACAATGTGTAGATAAGAACCTGAGATGCTCTCTAGGTTTTAGTACTGCAGACTGGGATATCTGGGCTCAGCAGATCAGTTTAACTCTCTCAGGATTCCTTGTGGTGGGCACGAAGTGAGAAAAGGTAATAAGAGTGAGAAAAACTGAATAATACAGTTCAGTCCCCAGTGACCCTGAAGGCTGTGCAATGTTGTTAACCTAGGTGAGGATATCCAGGCTGGAGGCCTTCAGTTCTACTTGGATCTCAGATAGTGGATTTTGAGAATTCCATGGAAATAGCAAAAAAATTACGCAAGTGTGAGGTAACTGTAGTCTGGTACGTTGTCCAGAACCATTTAAACTATGCTGTTAAAAAAATAGTAATTAAATAAGCTGTGACCCCAAACCAAATGGCCTTTCAGTCTGGAGGCATGTACTGCCTCACACATGCTCTTTCTCGAATTACAGGGCTTGCAGCCTCTTCAGGCCTTAGAATTATTAACTGGGAAGTGCAAACAGGGGTGAAAACAAAGGGCAAATTTCAGACTGCTTGCATATTCAGGTCCTGCTGCCAGATATTTTATGGATTAGCTTCACTTTACTCAGAATCAAAAAAAGGTTTAGGGACACTTCTGCAACCTCCACTTTCACAGCAGGCTTTCACAACCTGTTCCTCCCAGATCTCAGATTGTTTCCACAATCCTGACCCTAAAAATAGCAATTCTTTGTCTGCAAAGATCCACATCTGTACCTTCTACAATAGAAAATAGCTGTCATGAGGTTCCCCTGGTTTATTTAAGTAGAACGAGGGCTGTCAGATCTTGAAAATATATTGCATACATATTGTCTTTATTCTCAGCTGCGCACAGGTGCATTTACTCTCTTGTGGTAGTGTGAGAGTTTTGAAAGGGACTTATTTATAACTGTGGACTGTTTAAAACAGTCAGTGTTGTCCAGGTGGTATTTTAACATATTTTACATATTGGTGGCTGTATGTATTCTTTGTATGAAAACAGGTTATTCCAAGGTGTATCATTATGTGGATTAGTAGACTTTGCTACACAGAGACTAGTGATGTCAAAAATCAAATATGACCAGCACCCAAGAATGATAAGAGACAAAAGCAATTGTTTAATTGGGTGGTAAGCATTTTGAATACAGTACAAGTGTAGACAAATAGTCTGACATAATTCACAAAACCATTACAAAAGTTACTTAGGAGGATACAGCAACCCTGAGTTGGTTAAATTGTCTGTATTGCTGGTGCTAAAACATAAGTAAAAGTATATTTGTAGTTGGAAATCTGTAACTGACAGGCAGCAATGTCACTTGAATGAGAGTGCATGGTGAGAGACTGACTATCCATCAGTTTTGACATGGAAAATAAATATGGACTGTTTAAAAAAGAAGAAAAGAAAAATGATACATTCACATAGGCTAGTACTTAGGTGATTTCTGTTACAAGAGTCTTCTCAGAATTTTGATGAGTGTTTGCTGAATTAGTCTGAGTGTTACTCCGTACCACTGTGATAAGCATGCTAGTGGCATAGAGGTAGTTTAAAACTGCCTTGGATGTGTGGTTTACCTCTCCAACTACAAGGTGATTGTGAAGATCGTGACATGGAGCCGTAGTTAAAGCAGGATGAGGAATAAAAGGGGCATAGATTAAGAAGCTTTCGTCTACCCCTAGGGTTGCAACTGAGAAAAGGAGAAATAGCTCCATTTCTAGTATATACAAATCCTGTCCTACAAACCCCTAAGTCTGGAGGAAATTGCCTGTCTGCAGAGATTTAAGCAGCCCAGGCAGAAGATCAGCATGTGATCTCCAAAATGGTTGCTCTGGTAAGAGCAAGAAGACCTACAACTCAAGATTGCAGACCACAGGCAGTGTGACTAATAGAAAGAGAGGCAAGAAGAAAGGTTGATGTGTCTCCCATGTAGCTCCTGGCAAGCCTTGAGAGGGTAACTTATTTCCTGCAACCTTCTGAAGTTCTATATATAGTAATAGCACTACATTAAATGCAATTGCATTTTAATACTCATTAAGCTGACAGCATTTAGTATATAAAAATTATTGCTTTATAGCTATCAATTAAAATAATCTTAGGGTTTCTAAAGAGACGAAATGAAAAGAAAACGGCTTTTAGGATTTTCTCTTTGTTTTCATCATAAGAAGGTGCTTCAGGATCCTAATTCAGGAAATCCTGATCTAGGAATCAGGCAGAAATTTAGGCTAAAATCCTCTTCTTATGAATGTTGATGAAGGTACTGCTATTGACTGACAAGTCCAGATCTTGAGATGTAGCTGTGAGCTTAGATCCCTGTTACAGAAGTTCCCAAAATGTGATCTGTGAACCACACTTATACTTCACAGAGCTTTTGCTGATGGCTTATAGAGAGAGCTGGCAGGTCTCATAGTGTTGGCTCTTCCCTCTGTTTTCCAGCTGCTAAACTACGTTAACTAAAATATAAGCTAAAAATATTTAAAAAAAACCACTTTCCTAAAATGGCCGCGATATGTAAGTGACTGTTGGAGCGTGCAGTTGTTGCATGCAGAGGAGGCAGTGTGCTGAAAAGGCAACTGTTATGGTGAAGAATGCCATAGAAGACAAGGCAGAGTTGTCCATACCATGAGAAAAAGCTCAGAAATCTTGCTCAAGGGAACAAAAATTCCTTCCTCGTTTATTTAGAGAAAGTGGCATTTCTGAACCAGAACAACAGGACATACTGAACCAGAACATTAAATCCTGTGGCTAGAATTTAATACAATTCAAGACTTCATTTAGTTTAAAAGTGAGAACATTTAAAAATTAGATCCTCCAAGCTTAAAATTGCTTCTGCTGGAAATATTTTTGCTTATATGGGATATTCTTCATATCCTTTCAAAGATTTAGCTCTGTAAGCCTTTCCTGGTCAACAATTCCTTGTGTTAGTTTAATGTACATAAGCAAAAGCATTGAACAATCTAATCACACTTTCTGACAGATAAGAAGGTTCATAACTCAAGACAGATAACAAATGAGTAATCAGTGAAGAGTAATTATTTCTTTTTCATTGTTTTTCATCATTCTTTTTGGACACTTAGGATGAATTATGCTAAACGAATCTTCACTGTTTCTGTTCTTTTTTGCTCCACACTGAAAACAAAGGTGTGTAGACTAAAAGACTTGAATACTCACGTTTCACTTTGATAACAGTCTGTGGTATCCTTGTCTTCTTTAAGTCCTAATTGTTCTAGATTCTCCTGGAACAAAGTATGCTAAAAAACTAGAATATACTGACAATATTTTGGATTTATGAAAACTGAAACATGAGAGTGCACATATAGCACTTGAGATAACTTTATAATTTCCATTGAAATTCTGGCTTAGTATCTTAACACATTTCTGTTCTGATCGCATTGAAGAGAGACAGAAAAACTAAACTGCAGAAGTCTGTGATCAGATATTTACAGCTATATATAGTCAGCAAAGTCTCATGCCTTATATTTTTATAGAAGTCTTCCAAAACCGAGATGAGTTTCATACAAAGACTTCATTCAAATATATATATACAAACCCGAAAGTAGCTGAACTTCCCGTGGTTTCAGACTTTACTGGGAGGTTTTTGTGTGTTGCTTCATGAACAATGGCAGAAAATGATGGGTCTCTTTTCTCCTGGAAAACACTGAAGCAGAATGTCCCATTCCATACTGAACAGAAAAATAGTGAAGCACCTTGAAGCTGATTCGTAAGTTAATAACTGAGCACAGTAATCATAAAATTCCACCTTAATTAATTGGTATAGGCTTGTTTGATATTGCTATAAAAATATATATAGTCTGATTTGATGTATTAGGGGATTCAGAGTGATTTCTCCCAGAAAGAGAGGAATTAAGACATTTTAATTCAGTCATTCAAAGAATCACAGAGTGGTTTAGGTTAGAAGGGACCTTAAAGATCATGTAATTCCAACCCAGTTGCCATGGGCAGGGTTCCCCCTCACAACATCAGGCTGCCCAGGGCCTCCTCCAACCTGGTCTTGAATGCTTACGGGGATCCACAGCTTCCCTGGGCAAACAGTTCCTCCAAGCCCTTTGAGTAAAGTCACTTAATTTGTGTCAGTCAAGGTATACCACTTTCAGAATTATACAGTCATACTTACGCAGAGCACAGTCTTTCTAGAATTTAATGCAGAATAAATATTCAAGGTCTAGAAGTTTCTTATTTCAGCTCTAAAATGAAAGGGTAGGTCCATCAATTTTGCTAATTGATATATTTGCATTCTAAATTACTCCGAAAAGAACCAGAAAAACTCTGTTGCAATGTTAGTTTTACTGTTTTCAACAATAAATTGACTCGAGTCCAAAGAGTGACTTTTCCTCAGCATCCACAACCCAAAATTCAGAGGTGGTCATCATCTAATCAGATATAATTGCTCTTGTTTATAACAGCATCAGTATGAGCAGTTCTTGGTGAACCTAATGACCTACCAAAGGGGGGAATGAGAATGCTGTAATTGTGTTATTAATTATAACTGCTCAATAACTTGGTCAATGCATGTTGAAAGGATTTAGTAAACGTGTATGGAGGAGTGAAGAGAGAAGCTAAGCAATGAAAGCCAGATGGTTGAAAATGGAGGAAATTCCAGGCAATTTCTAAAGCTTTGTTCTTGCATATTTTCAAAACTGAACTTGTATTCCTTTGGAACAAAGAACAGCTGAATGCTAAAGAACTGATAAATAGAAGAAAAAGCAGATGGTTCTAGGAGGCACAATATTTCACCCCAGCACTCTCCAAATACTTCTTGAGTTGCAAGGCAACTCAAAAACATCCGAGCGGTCCTAATACCTGACTGAAGGGTCAAAATATCTGAGGCTGGGCTTCAGCTCATTGCACAGTATCTTATTATTCTTTTCTTTTTTTTCCCCTTGCATCTGCTTGTTTTGTTTTTGTCTAATAAATTACCAGTTATTATTTGAATGTTTCTTTGAAAGATGCAGTATTTCCCATCTGTTTTGTTCTGTTTCTCAGATGAAATCAAACTATAAAGGAGAAAAAAAATCAACATGTTTTTCTGTTCATTTGGAGACGGGAGGCATTAGGTTGCTGGTAGGTCAAACGTGGTGCAAGATATGCTCCCATCCAAAATATGAAATTAATTCAATATGTGTGGAAGGGATGAAGTTTTCTCTAATCCATTGGAGGTGATCTCTGTGTGTGGTAGGGTGTCAAATGCATATGTGTTTTGCATCACTCATGTGAAATATTAGAGCATCTCTGTCTAGTTCATGAAAAAGATTAAAAGATTTACAAGTCATTAGGTTAACTGATACTGCAGTATAGCCTTATTGGCAGGAGATACCAACTCCTCTTTTGTTGGAGTCTTTCCTCAGAGGTGTAAGTTAGACTTGGCATTGGTGGGGCAGTGGTAGTGTTACTGTCTCTCTTCTTGCCACTAACAGATTTTCAATCTTTCACAGACTCCTGATTATTTTTTTTTTCCAATGAGGTGTATTTGAGTCTATTTTGAACTGAAGTGTATTGAGAATGTATTTTATAGCCTCTTGAAAAGTAGTCCAGAGAACCCCCTGGGATCTGCAGTCTGCAACTTGAACCATTGACACAGTAGGTTGGAGGATCAGACATAAGTAATATGCTGCTAAACATGACAGATTCACCTTTATTTGAAGCCTTAAGGTCAAGAAGCAGCTTAAACAGAAGTTAGTTAGAGAATCATAATTGTGCTGTTAAGGTTTGCTTTGCTAAAGACAGTGCAGTACAAAGACATCTAAACATGCTGCTGTTCTGAGATTACATTCTGTAATGCTGTGCCTGCATCACCTGCACACCTATTCTGCACTACTGTGGTATCTCCCTAGACTTAAAACGTACTAATATGACCTAAAAACATTTGTGTTTTTCCTACTTTTTTTTTTTTTTTTTAACTCTTCCCTTTGTACACTCTGTAGTTGTTAAGAGATCATCCAAGATGTTCTCGATGGGCCACCATTCTCTGCACTCTCTGGATGCATTGGCTGGAGCAATAGCTGCATGTTCCTTGATATCTCTCACTCAACAGCAGTTGCAGTGAAGTCACCAAGATGGCCCACAGGAGTTCCTCTTTTTAGCACTTCCTCAGCACATTTAAACATGAAGAATGAAGCAACTTATCAGTTGTTAGGATCAGCAGAATCGCTCTGGCGTCTCCATCACAGTAATTTTTTCTCAAATTCAGTTCATTCATTAGATAGGGCTTCATTCATAGGTATTTTCCTCTGTTTTAGCTCATAAAATATTAGACTGCAACTTTAAATATTTAGTAACATGCCATGTTTATTTTTTACCTGAAGAGCTTTGAGACCAATTTATCAATTTCTGTTTTATTTTCTTCACAAAGTTGAAGTGCAGCAGTAAACAGATTTTTCTTTGACTAGGAGAATAAAGTAAAATTCTCCTAAGAACTAAGGGACAGTGACCTTTGATAGTATTATCTGACCCTCTACAGTTTGTGAGCCAGATATTTTTAATAATGAGTTCTTGCACCAAGCTAACCTGAAGCACAGTATAACTGATCACACAATTTACAATCATTCTCGGATGCACACATGCAAGCACATACGCACCCACATTCTCACCCTCACACACCTATGCTGTATGTTCAAGTAAAACTGGGTAATATTAACCCTCAGCAAGTTTGAAGATGACACTGAGCTAGGTGGTACAGTTGATAGAGCAGAAGGAAGGAATATCACTGAGAGGGACCTCGACAAACTCTAAAGCTAGGCCCATGTGAACTTAATGAGGTTCAACAAGGCCAAATGCAGGGTGTTTCCCTTGGGTCGGGGTAATTTCAGATACATGTACAGACTGACAGAACTCCTCAAGAGCAGGCCTGCTGAGAAATATTTAAGGGTCCTGGTAGATGAAAAACTTAATGTGAGCCAGCAGCGTGCACTTGCAGCCCAACAGTACCTTGGGCTGCATCAAAAGAGGGAAGGCCAACAAAGCAAGGAAGATGACTGTCCCTCTCTGCTCTGTCATTGTGAGGCCTCATCTGGAGTACTATGTCAAGGTCCAGGGCCCACAGCAGAGGAAAGATGTGTAACTTTTGGAGAGAGTCCAGAGGAGAACTAGGAAGATGATGAGATGGCTGGAGCTCCTCTCCTGTGAAGACAGGCTGGAGGAGTTGGACTTGTGTTCAGCTGGAGAAGTCTGTGGGGAGACATCATTATGGCCTTACAATATTTAAAAGGGATTATATATTTAAATATTATGAACAGGAGGGAAATCAAGTTTTTGACATGGGTAAATAGTGATAGGACAAGAGGAATGGTTTGAAACTAAAGGAGGGAAAATTTTAATGGAGGGAAAATTTAAATTAGGCATCAGGGAAATTTTTTAGTGACAGGGTAGTGAGGTGCTTGCACAGGCTGCCTGGAGAGGTTGTGGATGTCCATCCCTGAAGGTGTTCAAGGCCAGGCTGGATGGGGCTCTGGGCATCCTGATCTAATGCTGGACCAACTGGTTGGCAGTCCTGCCTACAGCAGGGTGGTTGAAGTTTGCTGGTACTGGAGGTCTCTTACAAGTCAAGCCATTCTATGATTCAGTGAATGACAGATCACTCTTCTTACTCAGTGTCCTACATAGCTTCAATTTTCCTCAACACAAAGCTCCTGGTGATAGGTTTGCCAAATTGGTACATTGTTGAGTTGAAACACAATTTGATGATGGCCTTCCACAGAATTTTTATATTCTGCTTTGTGATAGGATGAGCTCTAAGCCATAGTAGGGATGAGTTCCAGAAAGGGCTATTTCCCCTCTTTTTTATTCCTGGCATTATTAGTTTTCTGATTGTAGTCACCTTATTGCAATCCACTTCTTTCCACCTTTCTCTTTAGCACAAACTATAATTTAGTTAATTGCTCCCACTTGATATTTTTCAATATTTTGATTAAATGTGTTCTCATTTCTGCATTTCAGATATTTATTTCTAATTTTTAGTTTGTTCTGTAAATGTATTCTCAGTGTTACTGAGAGTATTAATTCACTGTCTCAACTGCAGGATTTCACTCACAAGAGTAAATTTTCCCAGAAGTGAAGATAAAGAGCAGGTCTTTAACTCTTGAACCAAATACAAAGATAAGTCAAATGTTCTGAGAGATAATAGTCAGGATTAATTTCTTCACTGTAGCATTATCCTGCGAATTTAGCCAGAGGGTCTTAGAGATAGATTATTTTTACTATGCAACATCACTTCCTTTAGAAAAGGGAGAAATGAAGAGAAATGAATTTACAGTATCACACTGTATCAGTTCTTGAGGAATGCACAACACTTTTTAACCAATAAATACTTAATGATGAAAAGATCCGTTGTGTAAAATAAGGATTAAATGGCCCTATCTCTTGAAAATGAACTGTACAACTCTGTGTGATAGTTATACATCAGAAATATTCAGACTTGAAATAAACAAAGGAGACATTTTCATTTAAAGTTCAGTTTGGAGTGAATTAAATACTTATAGAAGGAGCAAGACTGATTAAACAGAATGCTGTTTCTCCCAGCTAGGTCTGTCATATGGAATAGCAGAGCAAGCTGTCCTCCTCGTATTCTTGAAAATCTTTGTCTTCAGTTAAGTGATCCTAATTCCTGTCAACTTCCTGACCTCTTTACTATCACTGAAGGTCTCGGTGATGGAATACAGTTTGTGATGTGCAGTTATCTATTAGAAACACACCCTTAGCAATTAGGATGCGTTAGAATGCACCTTCAGCACATTTGCTGATGATACAAAGCTGGGAGGAGTGGCTGAAGCACCGGAAGACTGTGTTGTCATTCAACAAGGCCTGGAC
>JAOWBP010004700.1:26431699-26457939 GCA_028571105.1 Tragopan temminckii
GTCCAGGCCTTGTTGAATGACAACACAGTCTTCCGGTGCTTCAGCCACTCCTCCCAGCTTTGTATCATCAGCAAATGCGCTGAAGGCACCTGCTGTATTTTATCCACTTAACTGATCTATTATGTGAACAAGACAAGTCCCAGTACCAACTCCTGAGAACACTATTCACTACAGGCCTCCTCTGCACTGCTGATGACAACACTCTGACCTTTGCCACTCGTCCAGTTCTCAGTTCACCTTACCGTCCACTCATCTGTCCCTCATTTCTCAAGTTAACCTGTGAGAATGATATGGGAAGCAGTTTCAAAAGCCTTGCTGAAGTCAAGATAGACAATGTCATCTGCTCTTCCCTCATCTACCCAACAAGTCATGACATCTTAGAGGCCAATTCCAGATTGGTCAAGCATGATTCCCCCTTTGTGAACCCATTTTCACTACTTCTGATGACCTTCCTTTCTGCCTGGGAGAATAATATAATCCAGCCCAGCACTTGAATGTTCTCATTGTGATCTAAGAGGCTATTCACAGTCTCACAGGCTAGTCTGTATTCAGCAGTTCTCATCTTAGTCACCTCTGCAGTCCAGTGAAGAGCACCAACTGGGTCCTGCTAACTCGATCCCTCAGTTCTTCATTTAAACTTCTTGGCCATAATATGGCTTTGCTATTTTTTGTTCTGTCACAAGAAAAAAAAGAAAAGTTTATTTCTAATAATTAGTAATCGTGTAGAACTATTTAGAAGTTCATGCTCATGTTCAGTGTTAGTGGCTATTTTATTTTCCTTTTAAACAGGTTGACATTGGGTTCAAGATTACTGAATATGTGAGCCCTCACAAAACTTGAAACTCATTGAAGTGTAAAAAGATAAAGTTTAATTTATTGTTTTCAGGCAAGATTTCTCTTAAATATGTCATGTGGATTTCCTTTATTAGAAAATAGCATGATTAAGCTGCTTTATTTTAAAGCATCTCTAACATTTTTAGACTTGTTCTAATGGTACACAATAATTGTGTTATGATATAAATCAAGACTTTCAGATTACTGGCCCTTTTTTTTTTTTTCAAATTGGAGCTTCATAATTGTTCTCTTTCTTTTATTTGAGGGGCCTGCAAATACTCACACTGTAAAAGATACTGGGTTAATTGTGGAAAGTGTTTGTTTACCTGAAATTAAGCCCATGCATAAGCACTTTCTAGTCAAGCCTGATTCATTTAATGAGTGTGTTTCAAAAAATTAGTTACTCTTTGATGTCTACAAATGAGAATTCTAATGGTAAAATCAATTAATAATACATTGCAGATTATTTATCTAATTCATGGTATGAATTCACTTTTAGATTTCCTAACAGGGTGTCTTCTTCCCCTAAAAGATCACCATTATTAATTCACTGTTGTTAGTTTGTAGTTCCTGGAAGTGCACGAAATGTAGTGCTTGGGTTGCTTTGGCTTTTCATTAACTTCTCTTGAGTCTTAGACTAACTCATAACATTGTGTATAAAAAATACCTAAAGGGAAACCATTGACTTGAACTAATTAGTTCAGCTCCCTTCATGTTTATTATAAGTTTCATCTACTTCAAGAACTCTAAAAAAACTACTAACAGATCACAATAGTTTGCTGGAAGTAGGAGACTGTTCATCTGGAAAGTGAAAAGTTTCTGTAATTAGTTTTGTGTTTTGTTTTTGTGATGATACCTGAAATAAGCTGTGTTTTAAGATCATCCTCTGCTCACTACACATTTCCAGAGGAAATGGGTTTTTTATTGATGTTCATTTGAAATGTATGCCTACATGTCCTTTCCAGTAAGACCATCACTGATGTACACACCTCTGTTTTGATACATCTGGCCCAATGCATTGTCTTTTTCCTGCTACATTTCTCATTTTTAGTCATCTCTAAATATCTCTGTGTTTTTGCATTGATTTAGTTTTACTTCAGTCAGTTTAAAAAGTCAAGATGTCACATGTGTCAGTATCCACAACAAAAACTCTAGTCTGTAAGGTCATCGCTGATCTTCTCTGTATTTTTGTAGGACTGTGTAGTTCTGCCAACCATGTACAACAGCTGTGGGTTTGGTTATTTGAATATCTCTGTATTACTTTGCACATCCCTACTCTACTTTCTATTCTTTGCTTTGTATCTATGAAACTCCATATAAGTCAAGGCTAAGAGGGAATTTGACCCCGTGTTTCCTGAGCACAAGGACTCTCTTGCTAAGAGCAGTTGCAAGGAGTTGTGAACAAAGTGATATAAATGATAGGGCAACAGGTGTAACCTGCAACAGAAAACTAAAACACTGTGGAAAAAAAAAATCCTTTCTCTTTATTGAAACAAAGCATTTCTTTCTAGAAGAGGAAACAAGCACTCTCTTCTACAGAAACTAAGATCTCCAAAGAGTGTATGCGGACTACTTGCCACTGAGATGTGAACTGCCAACAGAAACATTGTGCGCTTATACCAACTCAACAGCAAACAATGTGTTGCTGGAGGCAACATCTATTACCATCACTTGAATACATGAAACTTTGGCAACTACCCATGTATGAAAATAGATTCTGAAATAAGAAAATGCTTTCTTTTCAGCACCTACTCAAATATCTTAGTTTAGATTGTGCTGAAACTAAAGGGTAGCTGATATCCACATTAATTCTGACTGACAATTTTATGGGAAAATCTGGGAAGACCTCTCCCCCAAGATCATTCATATGGAGAACATATTCCAGATTAGCCTAGCTGGCTGCCAGATGTCACTCCTATTCCACTGCTAAATAGCTCCCAGTATCAGACTTAAGTGGCCTTCAGCGTATTGCAGCCTGGAAAGTGGCCATGGAAACTTCTAGCTTGGTATGCAAGGTTTGTTCATTGTTAGAAAGAGTTAAACACTTTTTTGTGCTAAAAGCACAATAGTGCTGTGGCACTTAAGGAAGAGAGGGTAAGTTTCACTACCAAGGCTGTTGTTTGAGACCAAACTAGAGTGTCATTATTGCATAATGCTAATGCTCAGAGCACATCCTGTCATACAATAAAATCAGACAATGTAATCAGCAGATGGGGCACAGAAGGGGAATAATGTGGCTTTTTGGTCCATTTGCATTACCATCTAGTAAGGAAGAAGTATTTCTTACCTACAAACTTCTCCATTTGTTCAACTTTATAAAATAAAAAGCGATGTTAGAATAGTTATGTGACAGTAGGTGATTGGATGTTTTTTCCCTAAAGTATTTACTAACATGATATATCTGAAACATGCTGAGCCATTTCTGACTTCTGACTGTAGACTGTCAGAGTTTTTCCCCTTAGCTCCTTCACAGATTCTGCTTCATATTGCTGACATATTTCATAACTTTCATTCATTGTCTATCCCTATCCTGCTTGGAGCCTGAGGGTGTCTTTCATCATAATCACTCTTTTTAGTTTCTGCCTGGTTTTACTTTCTTCAAGGGCATATTCACTGAGCCTTCCTTGTCCTGAATATTTAATTTACTCCCCCAGCAGTTCCAGTGACATCATGCAGGAAGGGAAGCTATTCTTCAGGATTAGAGAAAGTGTCAGTATCTGCCTTTTGTACTTTCATTCTGGATGTGGGAGTATGCCCATGTCAGTCTAGTGTTTTGTCTAAAGTTGATGGGAAGACTATTCTCTTTTTTGTTCACTCTGAAAATAGGATTTCTTTGTGTATGTGTTCTTTGTATCTCTGAATTGCCTTCTAGTAGAGTACAAAAGAGAGACCTGACACTTCAAGCAATTTTCAGTGTGTCAGTGACAGAATTAGTGGGTATTTTCAGTACAGCTCAGAACCTAGAAATCCAGCTTTAATGTGATGAACACTGAAATTCAGGCATCAACAACTCTGTTGATGCAGGATTTATGGAGCTAGGACAGAAGGGTTGACTCAGTAACAGCTTTTTACTCAGAAATTTAAGATCTTGCTGCTATTCTGTTGCATCCCTCGAGACCTTAGCACTCCTTACCTCCACAACAGAGGAAAGTCTGTCAGGAGCCCCACATCTAGATCTTCTGGAAGAAATTCCTGCTCAGAAATTCACCAGTCCTCTGATAAATATTGCTAGTAGGTTTTTTGTCTTTTGGCTAAAGTCAGAGAAGAACCATCTAATCAAGTCCATTCACTCTTGAAATACGTTAGCCATGCTCTGGCTCATCAAAGACTTTTAATTTAGAACACAAACTAATCTCACAGTATTACAGACTTGAATTCCAAGGGCTTTTGACAAAACTAAGAATGCAGGGGAACAGTTAATAGTCTTCTTAACCTCATCCAGCAGCTACCAGAAGGCTCACCTTGGTCAGAGAAAGAAGGAATCTCTTTAATTTACTGCTTCTTCACTCCATCTGCTATTATAAAAAGAGAAGGATCAAGGGTACATTATTTTGTGTTGAAGTTTTTCTTTCCTGACCCCTTCACAGATGGGAAATTGGGAAATGGAACACCTGCAGTCTTACGTGTGGGGTTGGATTGCAGACACGAGATGTCTTCTGTTCTCACCTACTATCAAGAGAAAGTAATGAGACCGTGATTTTAGCAGATGAATTGTGCCATAAACCTAAGCCATCACTTGTACAAGCCTGTAATCGCTTTGACTGCCCACCCTCCTGGTATACTACGGAATGGCAAGAGGTAAGAATGTATGAGTTAATCTCATTAATTACTGTTGAAAGTAGTCATTGAATGCATTATCAGTGAGTTGTTTTGCATTAGCCTATCAAGAAAATTCATTTTCTGTACCGATTAAAAAATTAGAAGTGTATCTTTTTGCTTTTTAGTGAAAATTGAATTAAGGTTTTAATTGGCAAATAATGACTGTTGCTACTTCTAAAGCAAAATTAACTGATAACATTTAATAGCTGACCATAGATACCATATGTGTTCTGTGATTAATGTGAATGATGGTCAGCTGGATTTGGATTACTAATGCCAGGATTTCTAAGAATATAAAGCTACAAGGATTAGGAAGGAGCGGATCTCAAGATCTTGCTGAGTATTCATTCCTTCTATTCTCATATAATTTATTTTAGAGCAATTATCTCTCCTCATCCCTCAAAGTCACAAATAAGCATTGGGTACTTTCTGAAAATCATTCTTTATTACACTATTACTGAAAATTCCTATCTACGCAGTGGATGTGCACAAAGCTCTTCACTAGGCAGCCTTAAAAGGGTTTATTTGCTGCCATTTGGTTGCAAAAGAAAACACTTAAGCAATTCAAAAGACCAAAAGGTGCTTATGTTGGATATAATCTTCATAGGAAGAAATTACTCTGTCCTGCTGATGAGAAACAAGGGAAAAATCACTGCACAGAAGAGGTGCAAGCAAAAGGCTTATTTAAACTTTCAGTTCTACCGGTGTAAAGATTCATTCCCTTCTATCAGAAAACCATGAGCACTTGGCACTGTACTTACATGTGACTCCCAGTCTCCATCTATAAAATCTACCCTTGACTGAGCAGCCAGGGAGATGTTAATGTAATAACCTAATGAAGCTGTTAAATCTGTGAAACTGGACTTCACAGGAGACCTCTGGATTTGGGCAGCCATCCCAGCAACCAAAATTTATGCCAGCCTGATGTTCTGTCAAAGCTAGATGACTAGCCTATGGTGTTAGTCCATTGTTTAAAACAATTGAGCAATATTTCATGGTTTATTGCTAATTTGTCTACCAATATTCACATACACATATTTGCTTAGTTACAACTAAATATTACAATTAAATATTACAAGACTGTACTCACACATAAATGCTGCATTTGTAAATAGCAAGTAGATTTTTACTAATGCATAACAAAATAAAGATATACTGTAAGGTGTGCCTGTGTTTGTTAAAAAGCCTATAGTTGGCAACAATCCTTAGAGAAAACAATTTTTTGCAAGTTTATTTGAACAGTCAGAAGAAACATTCATTACAGTATACTGAAAAATTGATGCTCTGCTAAAAATGGCCGTTGGCTGTAGGCCAGTCTGGAATGTACTAAAATAGCTTCTGCAAGAAATATTTCCAGATAGACTTTTTTTTCAGGATTTGAATGTCTTCCTCAGCAGCGTAAACACACACATGTCTGCCTGCCTAAAGCAATGTTTCAGGCTTATTTTATATTTTCTTGGGGACTCTCAAATAACCAGCCTTTTTGCAGGAGATGTATCAGATCTTTGGGAGGATGGAGCCCAATTAATTATCAAGGTTTTAACAAACATATCAATCAGGAATTAAATTAGACAGTTCAGGTTGCATTTCATGTGTTATCCGCTGACTTCTCTGGACTGGGTGAAGACAGAGGATCTGTACTGCAGTTCACTGCTGTGGCTTAACGAAGGGCACGTTATAGCTCCTCTGCACTTTCTTCCACAGGCTTTGCAGGATGCTCTGCTCTTTAGATAGCACCTCACTATATGGGCACTGAATATTTCTTGTGATTAATTTTCATTAGGAGAAAATGGCATAAACAGTGCAATTCTGCACTGAAAATAGTCATCTGCCTCTGACAGGAAGAATATAGAGCAAGAAAATGCAGATATCCATCAAAACGAATTTCCATCCTCTCATTTTCTTAAAGACCTTCTGTCTTCTTTCTCTGTACCACCACCTTCTGTACAGTAATTTCCACCCTGTAACAAGGCGAGGCCTGGAAGTTCTGTCAAACAAGTTTCCCATGGATGACCTCCATGTGTAAACCTGCATCATCAGGACAGTGCATTGCACTGTATGATTATTACAACCACTTGACTCCTGGGACAGGCAAGAGATGATCTGGAGGAGATGCTAATAGCCAAGACTTGACCTGGAGGCGAACTCTGGCTGTGCAGCAGGGATACCAAGCCAGGAGGCTGCTGAAGAGGCCTGCAGACCTTGTCCCTGCAGATCCTGCACAGAACTCCCATTGCCCTGGATCCCTGAAAGATGTTTCTACATGTGTGGAGAGTCGTACAGAAAGGTGCTTTCTCATAATAAGAAAGGTCCAATGAAGCTTCACAGACAATAGAAAGCAACATCTGTTCTCCTCATGGCACAGATTGAAGACATTTATTTGGTCTCATCTATAGACTTCATCCTTCTTTTCCAAGCACTCTCTCAAAATAGATTTTAAGCAAACAAATAAACAGGAGATTAAAACTGCAATACACAGCATTTTCTCTTCTAAGGCTCATTACGCTTGTTGAGGAAGGATTCTCTGAATTAAATGCCTTTAAAAGCCCTAGTGTTTCTGGCAGATAAACATAGGATAATTATCAGTGTAGTAACATTCCAAGTGATTTTTAAAATATCTCTTTGCAGATCCAAGACTATGTATTTTTAAAGTTTTATTTCTCAGCTAAATGCATTAGGATGTTTATCTTGTTTTCAGTAGTGTGTTGCTGCAGGAAAGTGGATGTGAGCTTTCATTTTTACAAGCCTTTGGAAATATCTGTTCTTCAGACCACAAATGGGAGACATCCATTAATAAATCTTTGTCTTTCTTTATTTTATTACTAAGTGTCACGCTCTGAGTCTTTTTGTCATGCTCAGTGCTATCGTCACTCCAAAGATAATCAGAACAATAGCTTGACAACAGAGTCAGCATGGGAAAGCTCTTATCCTTTTCAGATATTTTCCTAGCTATTTTTCTCTGTATTGTAAGATGTCCTTTCTAAATATACTAGTGATAGTCCTTAGAAACCAGCTGAGAGAAATGCGTATTTTCCCTATGTAGATACTGTATCTTGCTGTAGAATCATAGAATAAAATTGATTTTTGAGAGTAAAGCCATAGCTTTACCCATCACCTTGAGCAGAAGGCAGTGTGAAATTATACAGTTCACTCCTCACCTCTATCTGTAAGTAGGACTGGCTGTAACATTACACCCTTTCAAAGATTCAGCCATTGCCAAAGGCGCCTGGAGGGGAGACCATCTTCCCTGACTCCTAAACTTTGAAATTGGTATCTTTGCCCAAATTCTCTGCAGTAAATGCATGTGAGAAGATGCACATAGGCATGTGCTGAGACTCAGAGATGGTTGGCTTTTCATCTCTGCTTTTAGTGATAACTATGTTAATTGCAATTTTTGCAGACTGTTATATGAGCAGAATCGATCAAAGCAATGATTGCTGTTGGAGAAGCCAAGGCCACAGTTCTGTCAGCAGTTTAGAATGAAATGTGTCAATACTTCTACTGAAGGAGACCATAGCTGCTGTGGAGAGCTCTTTCTTCCCCTCACAGTGCCTACTCCCTTGCATCTCTGGAAGTGCTGTGTAGTCAACACGATGATCTGGCAAAAGCTAGGCAGAAGTATAATTAACTTTAAGCCTAGACTAACCTTCCACTTTGGCTCATTGTGCAACTGCACAAATACTTATGTGGCATATGAGAAAATGCAGCAAACACCAGCAGTGAGTGGCTGGCAGAACAGGATATATGGATCATCTTCTCAGGCATCAGCCTTGTCCTATGTTTTCTTAAGCTAATTGTTGAACTAGGCAAAACTGTGTATCAGTGTGGGTAGGTGCAGCTCTCAAAGTCACAAATCTCCTCTGAAAGGAATATAGGAACTGGGTCTGCTCAGTCGCTATGGAAGGTAGGAATACCGGGAGACACAGTGCAAACACGTTACCTACCTGAATAGGTGAAGTGAAGCCATGACGCGCCTCTCCTTCCTGTGACACAAACACACTTCTCTATCATGACAGTGCTGTGAGATCTTTCTGAACAGCAGAGGGAGAGAGAGAAAGAGCTCATTGTTCAGATGGGATTTGTCTAAATAAGGATCCTCTCAAGAATTACTGCTTCATACTATCTGTAAATCCAAACAGACATCGCAGACATTGCTCTCATTGGTCTATTCCCTTTCAAGAAATAATGCGAGAGCTGGAAACTTTCACTAGAGAGAAGTCAGCAAAGATCACAGGCAAATGAAAAGGTTCCAGGAGTGAAAGATGGGCACATGCACAGCTCCAGTGCAGTAATCCAGTACTGTCCTAGAAGAGCATTCGTGAAGACCGAGAGGAATCTTGTTACAGTGTTTGGCTCTCTCTGTCATTTGGCATGGAGTTTGGTATTGAGTAGCTAGTTATTCTTCAGAGGACAAAGCAGTGTGCGTGACTGAAGTGCAAGAAGCAAGAAAAGATCTGTTTTGTCTTAATTTTTTTTATCTCTTAGAAATGGAAGGGCAGGGAGACTTCCTGGGATTTGTTTGACTGACGGAGGGAACATGCTTTTGTTGTGTTTATACACTGCCTAACATATTTTGGTTCTAGTGTATGGCTGCAGTTCTTAAGCAATCTTGAAATAATATTTTTAATCATATTTTTCTTGGTCTATTCTCTCCTCAGAATGAATTGTCCTTGAATGAAAGGCTGGTAAATGTTTTCTTTTGCTGAAAATCTAAATACTGTCTTACTTGCATTAATTTTTTGAAGTTTTTGAGCTTTGTAGCATTCTCAGTAGAATAAAAGCTTTTTTTTACTCATTAAAGGGCACACTAAAGATAAATACATTCTTCTTCATGGTGTTCAAGTCTGCACTTCCATTCTGTCTTTCAAGGAAAATGTATATCGTAAAAAATGAGTTCGTGTTGAAGTTTATGCAGCTCTCTCAGAGAGGGATCTTTCATAGATTTTTTAAATAATTCCTTTCATAGATCATAAATCATAGAATCATAGAATGACCTGGGTTGAAAAGGACCACAGTGATCATCTAGTTTCAACCCACCTTCTACGTGCAGGATCGCCAACCACTAGATCAGGCTGCCCAGAGCCACATCCAGCCTGGCTAGATGTCTTAGTTTATCTTTTAATTTTTCTTCACCTGGCTTACTACTTCTTGGACATAATTCCCGTGTTGTGAACTATAAGCAACTTCTAGTAATTTCAGCATAGTGCAAGCTCTTCCTCCTCCTTTGACGGGAAAAGAGATAAATGGGGTTAAACTGCCTGGAATGCACAGAAGACTCAGGAGTCTCCTGCCATCCACAGCAAAAAGTTAGTCAGAAAAAAGGGCTGAGCCACGAAGCTTACAAAAATGATTCAGGAAATCTATTAAATCTGCTTGTTCAAAATTTCCTGCCCTGCATGAGTAGAAAATGGATACAGACGGGAGATATTTACATTAAAGAGAGAGGGGAGGTGGGTTCTCTGGATATTAATCAGCCAGATTTAGTTTTACTCAAATAAACCTTCCTCCTTACCTTTTGGAAAGAGCACGCACTGCTGTCATGACAGCCATAAATATAAAAGGGCTGCGTGGTTATTTAATCGTTTATTATACTAACCTTATAAACCAACTGTTGAGGCCAACAGCAGATTGCAGCTGGAATACAGCTTTCACATGAGTTAAAAATGAGAGAAATGCTGCACTGCAAGAAGTCTTCAAGGACAGGAATTCAAGTCTGGACAGTTTAGTTTTGAACTGCACTGGTAACAGACCTCATGACATTCAGAAATGAGAAATAAGAAAATTACAAACGGAAGAAAAGGCAAAGTGATAAACTAGGAAAACTTACTTATCACACTCAAATTTCCATTTGTTTTTCTCACTAATGCAAACTCTTTTTTATTAAGCTGAATTTGAATAAATATTTAGATCATAGCTATTGTTATCTAATATGCATAATAAAATCCTGGAAATGAATAAGGTCTTGAATTGACTTCTTCTGGAAGAGACCTTTCCATACTCTCTCACCCTGCCAGTAGCACAGTTGGAGCTCAGACAGAAACACCTGAATCTAGATGCTCCGCATCCTGTGCAAGTACCTGATTTTCCAGTTGACAGATAGAGGAAAGGGCAACTTTTCCTCCTCCATGTTGCATTTCTGTACAAATTTCTGAAAACAAAATCTTTCGGAAATGCTGAAACAGGTTTTGTTTGCTTGTTTTTCATTTTATCAGTATATATTTTTTCCACTTCCCAAAATATTTGTGACATTTTAAAAAGAAATCTGCTTTGACATCTCTGATATTTTTTGTTATATTTTCTGCTTGTGTAGAACTAGGTGTTGATTTCTACAGAAACTCACTACTAATTTTTGCTGCAGTTTGACATAGTGCAAGTGTGATGCGAGGTGACTGACTCTTTTCTCCCACAGTGTTCGCAGACATGTGGAGGTGGTGTTCAGAAGCGAGATATACTTTGCAAGCAGCGTCTGGCAGATGGAAGCTTGTTAGAGCTGCCAGAAACCTTCTGCTCCACGCCAAAGCTGGTTTCCCAGCAAACCTGCAAAAATGAGGACTGTCCTAATGAGTGGCTTCTTTCTGACTGGTCACAGGTATGCTGTTTATATGCGTAAATATTGTGCTGGTTTTTGGTGATTATGTTTCTCAGTCACATGGGATGAAAGAGCCAAAAGTTCAGACTGCACAAGGCCTACTGTGCCTAGTTTTGTCCTGTAATCTGTACTTAATATTCTAGTAGATGATGTAATAATCAATAGCTTGGTGGTTATTACCTCATCTCTACTGCAGATGTGGTTTAACCTTCCAGCCAGAACAATTTATGCCTTCTTTCTGGCATAAACACAATCCATGCTCAAAACAATAAATTCCTACCTCTGTACATATACAGCCTTTTCATCTGTTCATCCAAGACACTCATGAAGTGTAATCTTCACTCCCTCAGGCTTAGTGCTTTTTGTTCCCAAAAAGAGGAGGGACGGGAAAGGTAAGGGAATTATTTCAGTCTTTTGTAGGTATACCACTACCATCTCTGTCAGGCCTGTCACTCTTGGACCCTAATTCTGTAATGTTAGCTGGTTCCTTCCTTCCTTCAATTTAAGGATGGCCAAAAAAAACATCTTTCTACCAAAGTCTTGCATTCCCAGGCTTCCTTTCCAGTTCCATATGGCTTGAGAAAAAATTCCTTTACATATATGACAGCAAAAAGGAAAATATAATTTGATATTCTAATGCCATTAAGCAAGAAAAACACTCCCCCTCTTGCAATCTAATCTCTACTCTCTTTATTCTCCTTCATGCAAAGAGGTAGAGAGTACCTTAATCCTGAAAGAAACACCGGTCACCTCATAGAGCCTACATGTAGCCCTAATGTGATGGTCTATCTTGACATTTTATTCAAATAAATGATTAAACTCATGAAGTCTGCATTAAGACACACCCAGGCAGTGAAGATGGCAATTCTATTCGTAATCATCTTTCCTTCACACAACGTGGTTTATGTTTACATCCATACAACTCACATTTCTGTATGTTGGCACACTTTGCCAACATAAAATGAAATCTGACTTCACTTTTCTCGCCATTTGTCTTAAAGACTGCCTTTTTGCTCTTTTCATCCCCTGTTTCTTTTTTCCCTCTCACTCCATCTCCAGTGTGGTTCACAAGTCTGTGTTACCTTGTAGATACAGGATCTACCGCAATGGGTTTGTATCCCTTACAGGCCTCCCCCCTGCTTGCCAGCACTTTTACATGTGGACATCCCTGTGCAATCCAGTTTATTCTCAATTACTATGACACTGTATACACAAGTATGAAATAAAATAAGCCTGCTCAAATTCTCTCAAGCTGTGGCACACCTATGCATTGAGCACTACAGTCTGATATTAAAGGGTTTGAACTCTTTTGTGTGGATCACAACTGATAACTACCAGGCTGAAGTAACTCATTAGTATCTGAAACACACATTCATACTTTCTACTAGATCTGTAAACATCATCCCTAATGTTTGTCATTCTGTTTGCAGTGTTCAGTGAGTTGTGGAGAGGGGACCCAGAGTCGAAATGCTATTTGCAGAAAGATGCTGAAAACTGGGGGTTCTATCATCATCAATTCCTCCATGTGCCCACCTCTGCCATTCTCATCCTTGCTCAGGCCCTGTGCACTAGCAACCTGTGCAAGTAAGTGAAAAATAATCTTAGGAGTGTCTGGGGAGAGGGAGCTTGAATATCCATCACTAGGAAATTCATACTGTCACACGCTTCATAACATTCTTTTGCACTAGTGTTGCTCAGTATTTGTGGAGTGGCTACTGCAGCTCAGTTTTTCTATGAGCAGCAATATTCTTTTCAACAATAAAACAAGTCACTGGATAAAATTTATAAATTTTAGTGTGGAGCTAAGTCTGAACCAATGTGCTGGAAAGGAACTAGTCCTTTCTGGAAGAACTGGCTCAAAATTCTGTTCCAAATCTAGATCTCAATTTCACAACTGCAATGTAGTGGCTTGGAAATGCTGCATAGCAGCCTAAGCTACAAACAAGCACTCTGCTAGGATAGCTACAAAGAAAATAGTTTGTAACGGATGTTTTTTTAAGATAATTTAAAATAAGTATTTTTCATTTTGTCATTCAGAACCCTATGTGACTTGGAATTCCTAAGGAATCATGAAACATAGGTTGGATGTATTTCATGTTGGTATTCCATGCCTTTTCTGTTGCCATACAGGGTCTCCCTGTATGATCTTCCCTAGCTTGCAGTAAGACAGCTGGATATGTGAAAGATTGAATGGCAACCCTGCTTCAACTTAGAGCAGACTATGAACTCTGAAACCTTTTAAATGTTGATTATGTCAGGGAGAAAATAAGAATTCAGAATTCACATTCAGAACAAATGATAGGGCCAAATGTGGTATGGTATTCACTAACAGGACACCTATGCTATTTTGTTTTGTGCTTTGTAACACACATATTTGTCATAAAGATCTGGAAACAGAATTAATGCACTTTGATAGTATCTCCCCAGTATTTTTAATCTTATTCCATAGGGTTTTGTTCTGTTCAATGTTATTCCTTGAGTTAGCAGTACTTTCAGTCCTCTTTACTCATATGATCTGCAAGATGGTGTTGTGTTTCCAATCTGGGATGGTACACATTTATCTCTTTTATTTATTTATTAAACAGTAGTCTTCATTGAAATACGTTAACAACAGGAACTACCTTTACACTGGATTTTTCTCCTTTTCATAAAGTTCGTGGTCCTCACACATAGGTTTCTGCATGCATCATGGGCAGGACTACTTTTGCATTCCTGAAGTGAGTCTTGTTCTTCTTACTGTGACTGTCCCAGCTTAATGTTCAGCAACTGGTGGCCAGTTTCTCCCATTGTCATCTAATGGGTGAAATGCTGCCAGCACCAAAGTAAACTGTTTGTTTTGCTTAATGGTACCACATACTAATAGTATTAATGATATTTCAGGGCACAACAAGCCAGCTCATAAGCAAAGTCCTCATATTGTGGCCGTAAAGAAAGTTTACATCCAGACAAGGAAACAGAAGAAGCTGCACTTTATTGTGGGTGGGTATGCCTACCTGCTGCCCAAAACCTCCGTTATTCTCCGATGCCCCACAAGGAGGTTCCGGAAGTCAATGATCTTCTGGGAGAAGGATAACAAGAGGCTCATCAGCTCAGCTCACATCACCATTGCACCCTATGGGTACATGAAAATCCATCGTTTGAAGCCTTCAGACACTGGGATATATACCTGCATAGCAGGGCCAGCCCGGGAGCATTTTGTAATTAAACTAATAGGAAGCAACAAAAATCTCATTGCTGGGCAGCCAGCTGGCATTAGGGAGGAAGAGGCCATGAGAAAGGCGAGTCTAAATGAAGCCTTGCGAACACAGGAGAAGCATATCAATGGGATTCTCTTCAATGGGAGCAAGACTGAAAAGCGAGGGCATCTCGCTGACCCTAGTGGCTGGTATGACAGTATTGTCTCAAGGCTGCTACAGTACAGGGGCTGGCCAGGGGGAAATCTGGAGTTCTGGGAAGCCCAGGAGTCCACAGAGAGAAATGTGTCCTCAGAGGAAGACCAGAGCCAGGAGTATAGCCTGCCATATACTATGGTTACAGAGCAGAAACGGTTGGATGATATCATAAGGAATTTGTCTCAGCAACCTGAGGAGCTTAAAGATATTTACACTGAGCAGCTTGTTGTACAGCTGGCTCATGAGATTTTCAAGAGCCACTTGACGCATCAGGAATCTGTCCTCAAAGCATCAAGACGAAGAGTTGATTCAGCTTCTATGGAATACCCTTTCCACAGACATGTTTCTGGATTTACCAGCTCCCTGAGGACATCATCTGCTGAAGCATTTCTTCCCACCTCTATGAACCCAACGAATGGCTTGCACAGCCCTCGTCAAAAGCCTGCAATCCTCCGAAAGATTTCAGCAGCACAACAGCTTTCTGCTTCAGAGGTTGTCACCCACCTGGGACAGACAGTGGTTCTAGCCAGTGGCACACTGAGTGTGCTGCTTCACTGCGAAGCAGTGGGAAACCCAAAGCCCACCATCAGCTGGGCTAAGAATGGAGAGGAGGTGAAATACAATGATAGGTAAAATAAATTATTTAACTTTTAAGAAAACAGTTAACATTTTTACTCTTCAGTTTCCATGTTTTGAGGCCAGTCAGTCCTATGGGCAAAACCACTTTTTGCTGTAGTCTGATTTCGTAACTGGAAGAGTGGGCTTATATATGTAGTGGCAAGCAGGGCAGTGTAACTGCAGCAAGGTCTGGATGCAGAATCAGTCTGGTATGGCAATCTAGACTTACTTTTGTTTCAGTAAATAAAAAGTTATTTTAAAGTATGGAAATAAATAAGTTCTTAGTGCAGTGAAAAAAACACTCCAAGTCTGGCGGCTTGGAGCTTTGCTGTGTTTTCTATGTGAAGGTAGAAATTGCTGATATGAAGATTGGTTTTGGTGTACATTGATGATATCTGGGTTGTTATCTTCAGATTTCAGAGCTAATCTACGGGATGGATAGGGTTGTTTTGTGACTCTCTCTGGCATTGTTTTGGACTGGTTCCAAATTCAGAAGGATATTTTTGAAGTATGCATTTTCATTACTGATCACAGAGGTACCTGAAAATAAATCTGGAATTTAATTTTCTGTCAAGCATCATGCAGTATTGTTCCCTGGGGAAGGGAACTCTGTTAGAACTGCATTTCTCACTATGTTCCAGCAAGGTCTCTCCAACATGGTTCTGGTAGCAGAACGTGGAGGTAGTGAGGCTTCTGTCTTCCCCACATGTATCCATGTGTAAAATTTCCCCGGGATAAAACTCCCATGGGCACTATAATCACCATCCCCTGCGTATGTTCTCATAGAGGGTGAAAAGCATGCTAAAGGACATAAAGGGAACTTAATACCATTAGAGAGTGGCCAGGTAGAAGGCAACAAAGATGATAAAGAGTCTAAAGGTGAAGACATATGAGTAGCTGCTGGGGTCCCTCACCTTGTTCAGCCCAAAGAGGCAGAGAGGGAGCACTGAGCTCTGCTCTCTGGTGATAGTGATGTGAAATGAGGGAATGACATGGAACTGTGTCAGGGAAGGTCAGGCTGGGGATTAGGAAAAGATTCTCTTCCCTGAACAGGCTCCCTATGGCAGTGATCACACCTATCAGCTGCCGGAGTCCAGGAAGCATTTGTACAACTCTTAGAAATATAGTTTGAATTTTGTACAGTCCAGTGTGGAGCCAGGAGATGAACTCGATGATCCTCATCTTTCCCTTTCAACTTGTCATATTCAATGATTCTATGATAGAGTATGGAAACATCTTTTGAATTTGAGGATGGTTTCTGATAAACACGATTGGAATTGTATTAAAGGACAAAACATAAGCTGGCTACTTCATCTGAAAATAAACACTAGTCACATCAGTGGTTAATATTGTGGAACCATACTCTATGGCTATTTTCAGCTTTCACTGTCATCTCAACATACTTACGTATATGCATTACTATTCTGATATGAGTTGGTGCATCCTCACCCGTACAAACTTTCTGTGTATTGCTATCTGCCACTGAGGTTTAGTTTGAAAACTTGAGTAATAAAGTACTTCTATCTATATACCACAAAAATGATTACCTTTTTCCTGCGGATAGCCTTTATCTTTAGATCACTCCACTTCATTCATCTGCAAGTGCACACAAAAAGAGACTGTTTCAGTTCTAGTTGTATACTTAACTGTGTTTGTACCATACGTTTCGCTCATGTATACGCTTCAGATTTTTCTGCTTTTGTGCTGTTCTGTGAGGAGGTGGTATGTAAGTATAGAAAGGTGAAGTGTGGATGAAACAGTGGTATTAGCTGACATGATTACAGTGAAACAGTCCAAGGATCTGCTAGGAGCAATTTCTGCACAGGTTGGTAATCTCTGTTAAGACGTCTGAGTGGGTCATCTTCGGAAATGAGAAGAGACAGAGTCAAAGTAAAAATTAGTTCACATTGCAGTGTTTATGAATTGTCAGTGCAATCTTGATTTAGTGAAGATAAATTGCTTCTTCTGCATAGTTATATGATTAGCTTACTAGTTTCTTTCTCACTTTGGCAGCCTAGCGATTCCAAAATCACTACTTTCTCTAATGTACTGAATTTTCTGGTTCTTTTCTCTCTTTCTATGTCTGATGGCTATTCAGTATAATAGGATTCACATTAAAAAATGGAAACTTTTGCAGGGGAAAAGGAAACGAAGAGCAGGAATATATCTCTTAGAGAAATCACATGCAATCTTAGTTGAGACTTGGGCCTATCATATCACTTTATTTGGCCATTCTCCTATAAAAATATATTCTTGGCCCCTAAAAAGTTGCATATATAAACTTTCATTGCCATTGATTACATCCTGTTAGAACAGTGCCATTAAGGGATTTTTTTTCTCTATTTGAAATGATTGAAAGGGAAGTGAGGTTACATAAAGTCCGTGTGTTGTTAACTCTAGACACTGTGCTCATGAGAAAATTGCAAGTTCATCTCACAGCATATAAGCAGCCATAGCATAGCTACAGACTTATTTTTGTTCAGTTGGTGATAAAACAGTCTTATGATTTCTGAACTTTTAGTTTGAATTATATATTTTTTTATTTTACATTGCCTTTCTTTTCCATTCAGTTTGGCTGATATAGGATGAAGCTATATGCTGCACTTCTGAATAACCAGTCAACTATGTTAGCTTAAATTTTCTATTATAAAGACCCATTAAAGCATGGTTTATTTGCAGGTTAGTGGCATTAATCATTGACCCCTCTTCTTTAATGACTGAGGCAGAAGGATTTTATCAAATTCTTTATTCATCAGTCATATTTTCCCCAGTTTGGGTAGGGGAAGAAATGAGCAGTGCTCTGAGCTTCAGAGATACTCAGCATCTTAGAGTTAACCTTAGAGTTAATGCAAGTTTAGAAATTATAGTGCATATAAAAATTGGTTTATGAATGTTTTTCTGGGTTCTTCACAGCTGTGCTCTGGCTTGGGTTCAAAATGCTTTTACTGGTTGCCAATCAGCTGTGTAAATGAAAGCCACAGTTTAAGCAGTCTCCCACTGTATAGCAGTAAGCTGCAAGGTCATCTGTGTGTGGTGGTGCATGGTAAGTTTGAGCTGTCTGTCAGCTCTGCGGTTTGTCTTCTTTGTGCTCTGCCATCCACTGCCTGAAAAAGAGGAACTCAAGCTCTACTGAGACTCTGGTTGCATATGTTTTATGCTGTGATTTTTAGAGTATAACCTACCATTTTTAGGGTAGATGATGGCAATCTATAGTGTGTATTATCTCATATGAGATGAAGGCGCTGTCACAAATCACGGTGTGGATGTTGTCTTGACATGGCAAGGTGTCACAGGAATGAATGACTTTCCACTGCTTATTTCAATGAGCAGTGCAATCCACCCTAAAAGTATTTATGATTCCTACTAAGTTGCTCCACTTGCAAAAAATGAATTTGTTTAGCTTTAGTCTCTGTTCTGGCACAATAAAATGTAACACAGTCCCAACAAAAGTGTTCACTTTCACTTTTCAGTAGAATAAAAGCTGTGTGGTTCCAGTTAAAGATCTTTGACTTCAGTCTGTGTATTCAATGTGAGTGCATAAACAAGACCTCTTTTTAGGTCAAAGTGTCAGGTGGATAACAGCACCTATTCTGAGTGCAGCTTCAGAGCATGCTAGTATCTATCCCAAAGCCTGGAGAATTCTATAAATGCTGGAAAATGTTTCATTTCCAAAAGAACCAGATTACTTTCCTTAGAAAACTATTTTAAATGTGAAAATATTTGGGGGATTTGTACTTTGTTCAATGAGCATGGTAAGACATATCTCTTTCTTCCATGAATGCTGTAATTTCCATCAGTGGTAACCCTTTGATATTTGGTAACTCAACATTTCTAAAAGAGCAGTGTATTTTCTCAGTAGATGTGAGAAGAATCTAAATAGTAGGTGGTACAGAGTCTGAGTTAGGTGCTTGCTAGATGCCGTCTGAATTAGTCACTGATCTAGGTCATGTACAACATATTTTTTTGTCTTGAAGACAATGCAATCTGGAGAAACTGAGATGAGACTGATTAAACATTAAGCTGTATTATTTTAAGTCCATAAATGAGATTCTGAAGACACAGTGGTGACAGAAAGAATTGCTGCAGCTGGTATTTTTTACACTGCTGACAAGCAACTGAAAACCTAACAAAAATAGCAGTCTATGAGCAAATAGGGAAACCAGCCAAAAATCATTCTATACAAAGGGGGACAACAAAGAATCTACTTTCAAGAAAAGCAGCTATGCCAAATTGTGACACACAAATAACAGAATTATTGAAAAGAAGAGGACCTTTATTTTCTAGAGAAGGACATTAAAAGTAGATTGAAAAGATGATAAGTTGGGTTTGGTTTGGAGTTTTCATTTTTAAAACCTGTTGTCTATATGGACTATTTCTATTCCTAAAAAAAAAAAAAGGGGGGAGGGTCTGAATTTTGGAGTCACTTGAAGTACCAGAGATCTACATCAGCAGCGCTGATTAACAGCAAATAAATAATCTTATGTGTTTTTCACGGTATAATATTAAGAATCCTCTTTTCTCAGTCTGGAGAAACTTTTCTAAATTTATTTTTTTGTTGTTGTTTATGTTTATTTGATGTAGGATGGACTGGTCAGCCCCGGCAGTATATTTGCACACATGCAGACAGCACATGCACAGTTGTAACTATTATAAACAAGTATAATATAAGTGGGGTAAATTCTGAAATTCTATGTAGAGACAGGACAAGTAAATACTACATCAAAAAATTTACCTGGGAGATATTGATGCATGCTAACAGAAGATTTGTGAGTAAAGAAATGTGCTGGCCACTAGCATTGTGAGCAGCAGTTAACTAGAAATCTCCTTTTCATAAGGAGCCAAAAAAAAAAAAAGAGCCTTGATATAAGAAGTGTGCAGGGGATTATTTCCACCACTGTGGCTTTTTTGCTGTGCAAGCAAAGATGCAATTTTAGAAATGATTAATGTTTGTATTGTAAATGTGCATTTTACTAGATACTTGCAAAACTTGGTTGACATAAGGCAGCTCTCTCCTCTTATTATTGATTATTATTATTATTATTACTCAGAAAAGGGTCAAAAAAGAATTTCAACTAAATTCCTTTTCTATAATATATTTTGATGGATGGCCCTAATCTGGTTTGTTTTAGATAGCTACCACCCACAGTGTTTTGCGAGATCAAGTATCTCCTGTTTTTCTAGACCAGAAGACAACAGTTTTTATTTAAGGAGAGTTGGGAAAGAAGCTGATCAGTTCCAAGATCTGAGAGTGGACGTTTTTTGCTTGTGTTTGGTAGACATATTCCTCCCCCACTTTCACTCTTATCACTGTCAATCACAGCTGCAGCTAAGAAGTTAATGTGGAACAACTGTTCAAAATTTCTGATGAGAAATTTAATTTATCTTTATGATTTAGCAACAGTTTCAGCTACAGATTAAAAGCAGTAATCATAATATGTGTAAAATGAGAGTATGTGAACAGGGATGAGAGCCCACAGCCAGAATTCTTGCTTATACATCAAGAACTCATGAAGTTACATCACGGTAAAAACTGACTGTGAACAGAAACAGTTCATCGCAGCACTAAGGCTGTATTCATCCCACCCAGCTATGGGCAGTGCGCTGATACCACACTCTCAGACCTCTTACTGGCAGAGACAGTTGGTTCAGCCCAAGCAGGAGATGGGTATTATTTTCTGTCTTCGCTGACTACCACAGTAGTAACAAAGATACTAAGTTTGAACAAACTGCCTAGCAATCTAAGAACCTGGAGCGTATTTCAGACTTTGGTACTATCTTGGAGCTTATGAAACTTTATTCTGCCCAGCTTTAGGAGGTTGTGTAACTCTTTCTTTTGCAATATGATGTCTTTTTGTTTACTATTGCTAATCCTGCTTTGCCAAACTGGAAGACAGAGAGAGTAGGCAACTTGATTGATACCATGTATGAAGTAACAGCAGAGGAGGGGGTTCCACATGCCACAGACAGATGTCCTAGGCACTGGGCAGTCTTTCTCAAATACACATAGCAACAGTAGCAGTAGTAGGAATTAGGCTAAAATTTAGTTTTAGTAATCACAACTCACAGCTGCAATGTAGGATTTTGAATTAATTAATTGTATTTTAAGTATAGTCTTAAGGCTTGACCTGTAAAAAAGATAAAATCATGTAAATATGTAAAAATCCAACTAAATATATTCATTCTTACACAAACTGAGACCTTTACCTCCTTTCTGCTTTACTCCAGGATGCTACTTCAGCCTGATGACTCCCTGCAGATTCTAGCACCTGTGGAAGCTGATGTGGGTTTCTATGCTTGCAACGCATCTAATTCTCTGGGATCTGACTCTGTGTCCATTGCTGTCACTCTGGCAGGTAATAATTCACTCATTTTGATAGCACAATGGTCCCTGCCCCTTGTGTGATTCTGGACAGAAATAGTTTGCTGGGGAACAGATGGGTCTGGAAGATGGGTGGGGAAAGTGAATTGACAGAGTTACATAGTTGTAAAAACAAAACCCTGAATCACAATCCAATTTCCACAGACAGTTCATGAGATTTGTGTTTCTACAAGAGATCGATGCTTTTTCTCACTTGCTAAGTCGGAAGTGCATTCTCAAGACAGTGCTTATCGTCTTTATTCTCAATTACGAACAGTGCATTCCGTGCTGTCCAATTTGTTTGCTTTGTTTTAAACCTGTTGCTGGTCTTTTCAAGTTTGACAGACTGACCCAAGAACTTATTCAGATGTAAGTTTAGGAAACTTGCAAAATACTAATGCTGAAGAACTAGCCCCATGTCAGATCATTCCCTGTACTGTGGCAAAAACATGACTAACGCTCTCAATTGCTGGTTAACAAAATATTAATTTCTGTGTTTATATTTCACTAGTAACAGTTCAGTTCTACTAAAGACTAAATAACCTTTGTTAGTTTAGATGGCACTGCTAAGGAAACCCCACCCAAATAAAAGACAGGAGAAAATGGAAGTAGTGCATAAATCCAACTTCTAAAAAAGCAGATTATTAGGCATTGTCAGCAGCCTCACAACCCAGTCGGGATTGGAGTACCAGGAACACAGCAGCAAATATGAATTAGAAGCTATTGGGTAAAGACAAAGGGATAAATGAGAGTTGCAGTTAAGGACAAGACAGATTGCAAAGAAGCAAGATCCTACTTGTCAAAAGACAAAAGGAAACATATTAGAAATGCTAGAAAGCTAATTGACTTCTCATATCTCCCCACTTCATTGTGCCCACTCCAGAATGGGGAAGCAGTTGGAGGCCTCCATGTATATATACATATGTTTTTTTACGCCAAACACAGACTTTCAGACTGGACGAACATGAAGAAAATCTAAGTATGCAGCTACAGATAGCACTGAAGTTCTCACAATTAGTAAACCAACCAGAAAGAGCTGCCTTCTGTCCCATACAAGGATAATATCAGAATCACTCAAGGCAGAAAAGGGAGAGCTATTTATTATATATAGACAAAACAAGAAACTGATCTTTTTGCACTACTGCAGATCAGGAATAGCTTTGTTGAAGCCAGGACAGCAGGGCATTGGTGCTCCTGCTAAGGTACTGCAGTGATATACTAGGAGCAAGTGAACAACAATTTCTTTTCCAACCTTGATGATTCTATGATTCTGTGTTTCATCTGAAAATACAGCACTGAGATAAAAACACCCCAACCCTATACCATTTAAAGCAGTGTTGTCATACTATTCCCATTCTGCCAACATATAATCATAGAATCACAGAATGACCAAGACTAAATAAGACCTCCAAGATCATCCAGTCCAACTGTTCACATATCACCAATATTTCTCACTGAACCATGTCCCTCAGTACAGCATCTAAATGATTCTTGAATACCTCCAAGGTCAGTGACTCCACCACCTCTCTGCGAAGCCCATTCCAGCACCTGGCCACTCTTTTGGATAAGGAGTTTTTCCTAACATCCAACCTGAATCTCTTCTGGTTCAACTTGAGGCTATTCCCTTTAGTCCTATCGTAGTTACATCGCTGACCCCCCCTCACCATAACCACTCTTCAGGTAGTTGTAGAGAACAGTGTCACCACTGAGCCTCCTCTCCTCCAGACTAAACAATCACAGCTCCCTCAGCCGCTTCTCATAACGTTTATGGTCCAGACTCTTCACCAGCTTTGTTGCCCTTCTCTGAACACACTCAGGGCCTCAGTGTCTTTTTTGAAGTGAGGGGCCCAAAACTGAATGCAGTACTCGAGGTACAGCCTCTCCAGGGCAGAGTTCAGAGGCATGATCACTTCCCTGATCCTGCTGGCAGCACTATTTCTGATACAAGCCAGGATGCCATTGGCTTTCTTGGCCACCTGGGCACACTGCTGGATCATGTTCAGCCAAGTGTCAACCAACACCCCAAGGTGCATTTCTTCTACACAGTCTTCCAGCAACTCTGCCCCAAGCCTGTAGCATTGCATGGGCTGTTGTGGGAAATATGCAGAACCCGGCACTTGGTCTTATTGAACTTCAAACCATTGACCCCAGCCCAGCTGTCCTGTCTGTCCAGATCCCTCTTCAGAGCCTTCCTACTCCCAGGCAGATCAGTATTTCCGGACAACTTGGTGTCAAGTCTTGTCTTGCCTGCAGAGTATTTTGGCTGGAACAAAGGGCTGCCTTAACATAAGTATGCCACCTCTACTACTATATTCCCTTCTCTCTAAGGTAAACCTGAGTGTCTCTGAACTGTTTTGTGTCATAGTGGCATGCGTACACAATGCCCTTTCAGTATAAGTTGCAGAAGACCACTAGAACTGCTGATGGTGCATGGTTCCATAGCTAACTCCATACAGACAGGCACAATAAATAGTGTGGGAAAGCCTTGACCCACTCATTCACAGTCATCAGTTTTGGAAGCGCACTGAAAACAGTCTGAATGGTTTGTTGCATATGAAGCAAGTATCTTTGTTGAAGATAAATAGTTATTAAAACATTCACTAACATCTTTAGATAAAGCAAAACTGGTTATCTGATAGAGATGAGCTTTCTCAACTTATTATTATGAGAAAACTTTTCACTTATGGTCAAGTCTTCCCAATCCCACTCTTTCATCATAAGTTAAAGAAAACATGATTGATGTGTAGAAACAGCTTACATGTTTCTCTACACCTTCTGCACTGCTAAGGGAACATTAGTCACCTCTCAAGATTCTTTGTCATCCTATGTTTGGCCTTTGGCAAATGGTGATATTTTACTTGCAGCATCGGGCAAACATCTTATTACAGTTCCAATTGTACTGATGTTTATTGATTCAGCTGGTTCTCACATGTGTCCACGTGGCTTTAATGCTCTTCTTCCTCGGCACTATTCTTTCTCTTTTTTTCCCTCTCTCAGAACAGGTTTTCTGATGGAATTCAATGCTATTATATTTTAAAGAGTAGGTGGGCTCATACTCCAGCATTGTCCCTTATTCATCCTGTCCTGTGCAGCTGTTTTCATAGAGTGTACTGACCATCTGTCCTCTGTGTTCAGTTTGCTGAGTCTGCTAAACCGTGGTCCTTCTTTTATACAGGAAAGCCACTAATAAAGGCGTCAAGAGCTACTGTGATCAACACTGAATTGCCTGCTGTCACTGCTGATATTGGAAGCACAGTGAAAACAATCCATAGAACAAATGTTACCATTAGCTGCCAGGTTGCAGGTGAGAAATGACTTGGTCTTGTGTGCCATTCTTTCGGTTATGAGTTTCTATGCAGTTCTTTGTTAAATTGGTGTCTCTGGGTGCAACACAAGCTGTGTTGAATCACAAGGTCTTTGTAGGACTCAGACAAATTTCTCTGCTTCCAGTAACTCATAGCATAGAAGTTGCCCTCCTTCTTACCAATTCCATCAAGAATAGTGTAGAAAGACTCTTAAGAGAATTAGTCTGGGACAGAATGGCAAATCTCTTCGTCAGAGTTACACATTTATTGTGGTTGCAACAAAACATATTGGCCTTCTTACCTGTTGGGAGTGTTTGGGGAGAATATAGAATCAAGTCTGACTCATTTCCTCATTGATTGGACTCTCCAAGTATGCTGAGAGACCTGGTAAATGTCTAAAGACCCAGAGACAGATCCTTAATTCATTACACTTTCATGTATAGTACAGTCAGAAAAAGGAGAAGGAAGCAGCTTACAAAACACAAAGGGAGCTCAGTGTTGCACAAACATCTGCTATGTATGACTGCATGAAGGTTCTTGCTTTAGTTTCTCATCTAGCACCTACTTCAGATGATTGCAAATAAGCATCTGCGCTACAAACATACAAATATCCTGCTTTCTTTATGACGCCAAGCTGAGTGGTGCGGTTGACACAGTGGAAGGAAGGGATGCCATTCAGAGGGACCTCAACAGGCTTGAAAGGTGGGCTCAGGTGAACCTAATGAGGTTCAACACAGCAAAGTGCAAGGTTTTGCACTTGGGCCAGAGGAATCCCGGGCATCCATACAGACTGGAAGTAGCGGTCCTTGAGAGCAGCCATGCAGAGAAGGACCTGGGGGTCCTGATGGATGAAAAGCTTAATGTGAGCCAGCAGTGTGCTCTTGCAGCTCGAAAAGCAAATGGTATCCTGGGCTCCATCAGAAGAAGGGTGACCAGTAGGGACAGGGAGGTGATTGTCCCCCTCTACTCTACTCTTGTGAGGCCCCATCTGGAATACTGCGTCCAAGTGTGGAATCCCCAGTACAAGAAAGGCACAGAGCTGTTGGAGGGAGTCCAGAGGAGAGCCACGAAGATTATCAGGGGGCTGGAGCACCTCCCCTATGAAGGCAGGCTGAGGGAGCTGGGCTTGTTCAGCCTGGAGAAAGGAAGGCTGCGGGGTGACCTCATTGCAGCCTTTCAATACCTAAAGGGAGCCTACAAACAGGAGGGGAATCCACTCTTTGAAAGGGTAGGTATCAGCAGTACAAGGGGAAATGGTTTTAAGTTGAAGGAGGGAAGATTTCGGTTGGATGTCAGGGGGAAGTTCTTTACAGAGAGAGTGGTGA
>JAOWBP010004700.1:26458039-26469915 GCA_028571105.1 Tragopan temminckii
AGGGGGAAGTTCTTTACAGAGAGAGTGGTGAGGTGCTGGAACAGGCTGCCCAGGGAGGTTGTGGATGCCCCATCCCTATAGGTGTTCAAGGGCAGATTGGATGGGGCCCTGGTCAGCCTAGTCTAGTATTAAATGTGGAGGTTGGTGACCCTGCATGTGGCAGGGGGGGTTGGAGATTCGTGATCCTTGAGGTCCCTTCCAACCCCGGCCATTCTGTGACTCTATGATTCTTTACACTTTCTGCTTACTTTAACAGAGTGGTTGTGAGTTTTCCTTCTTCAGGTGCTGCCAAAAACACCATTACCCACATTCTTATGTACAAGGAGTATTTGATAATCCCTCCTTCAGCAAATTATGCATGATAACTGTGCGAGCAGGCTAGGATCTCAAAGCATTCATTTCTTTCAGTGATGAAATAAAAGTACAGGATCATTTTTCCAGTGGTTCATAAAGGAATAACTGCAGTAGTCCTGTTGTCCTCTGCTCATAAGTGCTCCAGATGGATTTCAATATTCAGACTGGTTTCCATTTTCTTTCAAGGAAGAAGAAAATTAAAATAGTGTAAACAGTTTCCCTCAGCCTCAGTTTCCCACCCATGTAAAATGGAAGGGGTAAGGAAACTTCCACAAGGTGACAGTGTTCATGGCAAAGCCAAGAATAGAACTTGTATTCCCTGTCTTCCAGTTGAATGTCTTGTTTTTCACTAATTAAACTAATTTCTATTAAATACTTAGCAATATGATTCATAATATCTCTTTGTCAGACTCTTCTTCCTGATAATTAGTGATAGAACACATGCAAATACCACAAAGCTGGGTTCATGGGAGGTTCAGACTAGATGTTAAGGAAAAAATTTTTCCCTTGAAGGTTGTCAGACACTGGAACAGGATTCCTAGAAAGGTGGTTGAAGACCTTTGCCTGTCAGTGTTAAGAGGCATTTGGATAGAGCCCTACATAACATGCTTTAACTGTTGATTAGCCCCTGAAGTAGTCAGGAAAGTGCGTTGGCTGATCTACATAGGTCATTTCCAACTGAATTCTGAATTAATTCTATTCTATTCTTCTCTACTCTACTCCACTCTTCTCCAGTCTACTCTAATAAGAATTGGTTGTCTGGTTGCAGCCAAAGGGTTGTGATCAATGGTTCTGTGTCAGGGTGGAGGCTGGTCACAAGCGGTGTCCCTCAGGGGTCAGTCTTGGGACTGGTGCTCTAGTGCACCCTCAGCAAATCTGCAGATGACATCAAGCTGAGCGGTACAGTCGGTACATTGGAAGGAACGGAAGCCATCCAGAGGACCTGGATAGGCTGGAAAAGTGGGCCCATGAGAGACTAATGAGGTTCAGTAAGGCCAAGTGCAGAGTGCTGCACTTAGGCCAGGGCAGTCCCAGGTATTTGTACAAACTGGGAGGGAACTGCTTGATCTGCTTGAGAGCAATCCTGTGGAGAAGGACTTGGGGGTCCTGGTGGACGAGAAGCTGGACATGAGCCAGCAATGTGTGCTTGCAGCCTGAAGGCCAACTGTGTTCTTGGCTGCATTAAAAAAGGGATGGCCAGCAAGGAGAGGGAGGTGGTTGTCCCCATCTACTCAGCTCTTGTGAGGCCCCATCTGGAGTACTGCGTCCAGGCCTGGGGCCCCAGCACAAGAAAGAGGCAGAACTCTTGGAGTGGGTACAGAGGAGGGTCACTGAGATGATCAGAGGGCTGGAGCACCTCTCCTATGAAGAAAGATTGAGGGAACTGGGATTGTTTAGCTTGGAGAAGAGAAGGCTCCAGGGAAACTTCATTTCGGCTTTCCAGTACTTAAAGGAAGCATATAAACAGGAGGGGGGGCAGCTGCTTACAAGGGCAGATAGTGATAGGACAAGGGAGAATGGTTTTAAACTGAGACAGGGGAGGTTTAGGTTAGATATTAGGAAGAAGTTTTTCACTCAGAGAATGGTGACACACTGGAACAGGTTGCCCAAGGAGGTTGTGGATGCCCCATCCCTGGAGGCATTCAAGGCCAGGCTGGATGTGGCTCTGGGCAGCCTGGTCTAGTGGTTGGTGACCCTGGCAGGTGACGTAGCCGGGGGGTTGAAACCAGATGATCATTGTGGTCCTTTTCAACCCAGGCCATTCTATGATTCTATTATTCTGTTATTTTGAAGTTTAATGCTTTTTCTTGAGATCTCTGCATGGCCACTTGCACTGACAATGAGCATTACCAGACTGCAGGGAACAATTTTGTATTGCTCTTTAACTTCTTATGAATGGCATAAGCATTGTCAAAATCTGTGTTCTGGACTGAGGTCTATAGATATTAGTTGTAAGTCAAGGGAAAGCAAAATTATCAGATTAATTTGCCTCTGATCTGAATTATCTTGGACTTAAACTCTTCTCTCGTTATATAAGGAAAATGGTGTGGTTTTCTCCAAGCTTGAAAAATCAGTCTTGTTTCATTTATCATGAATTTGCCACTTCACCTATGGAGGTGAAATGTTATTTTTAAAACATAACTCAGTGTTATCTTGAGGTCCCTTCTAACTCCTGCTATTCTGTCATAAGTGATTGTGATAAAGCTCAGACTTTTCCAAAACTCAGGCTCTAACAGTGCACCCATCAGAGTTGTCATCACAGGCAACTCTGCAGCTGCCTGACTTCCAGCTTTAGAATTTTCCCTAGTTTTCGTAAAAGCAACCGTCTTACTGGAGTAATTCAAGTGCAATAGTCAGTCTCACTTCCAAATAGGATGCAGGTGCAATTTGGATCATATCGGTGTCATTAGGAAGCTTTTTGTTGACTTCAACACTTGGATACCAGAAACTTCAATCAGCCAGGCCCTACTTGTTATTGACAATGAAATTAGATGTGAAAAGATAATTTTGTTTTAAAAAATCTTATTCTTAGGGCATTTCTCCATGGTATCTTTCAAGCCATAAAACTTCTAATAGAGGCACAAATCTGTAAAGTGTCATGTATCATTAGAACAGATTTTCAAGAGTGATTTCAAATCCTTCCCTGTGTATCCTTCAGGTTTTTCATCTCTCCTATTTCTTCTGTATTTCATCTATATGCTGGAAGCTGTATTTTTCTAGTTCTTTCCTTGCTTTATAGTCCATATTTGTTCCTCAGCTGTACTAGAATCTAATATATGTCATAATACTGTTGCACGGAAAACAAGTCATCACTGCTAGATCATTGTGTCATTATTCCTTTCCCCAGGAGGTCATGTTTTAGCAAAATCATCCTGATTGATATGTATGTTTCTACTTGATGCATACTCCAGGTAGCCTTTGTTGTGTTGTATGTGTATACAGTGATGGAAGGAAAAGCTGAAGAAAAATAAATATTGGGAAATTATTAACTGTGTAATATCTTATTTACCCAGCAAAGTGAGGCTTGTTTCCATCTGGCATCTCTCAGGCTTTCAGTCTCTGTGATTATTTCTGCAAAGCAGATGCGCTCAGCCTTCTGTCCTCTCTTGTTTACCATTACCCAGCAAAAATGATTGAAATGCTCTTGCTACCCCTTGTGGCAACGCACTGTAAAAATGTATTTGCTTGTGCCTTTGCTGGCTGCCTCCAATTCTTGTCTTGAAATATTTGAGGTTTATATGTCATCAGAGATGGAAGCACAATGGAAAATGAGTCTGCTGCTCCCTAACACAAAGGGTAATTCTTATATTCTTTAAACCACATTGTAGGAAGATGGTACAGGTTGATTTCAAGTCAACTTTGTTTAGCATAGGAGCTTCACATTAAAGACAGAGGAAGAAAACCCTTTGTACTTTGGCAGTCAGAGAAGGGTTATTTTAGAGGTGGTAGACATCGTGTAAATATAATGCATCTTTCATAAACTGGACAGAAATACATTGGTCTTTACTCTTAACCCCTTGTTGGTTCTTCTAGAGTAGTAAATACAAGAAGAATCTGCCTTTCTGGATTAAGATTATCTGAGCAGCTGTCTCTCAGATTAATTTTTCTGTCTCTCTGACTTGATTTATTTACTTTAAGTCTCTGCTCCTGAGGACTGTAACCTTGAGTTTTCATTGTCCTTTTCCTTCCTACTTTACACCTCGCAGCACTCCTCATCCCCCTTGTTCTTCCACTGTTTCCACTTACTTTCCTTTATTTTCAAGCACATAAAATCTCTACCCAAGTCTTCAAGTTGGAAAAAAAAAAAGAAAAGCTCTGGGTTGAACTGAAGAAATCTCAGTTTTATAAACCTGTTACTGATTCATTATACTTCTATGCCAAAGTTTGTCAGCAGTCATAATATGAAACTGTGCACCATAATAAGTTCAAACAGCAAGAAAGAGTGATTCATCCCCCTTGTTCTTCCACTGTTTCCACTTACTTTCCTTTATTTTCAAGCACATAAAATCTCTACCCAAGTCTTCAAGTTGGAAAAAAAAAAAGAAAAGCTCTGGGTTGAACTGAAGAAATCTCAGTTTTATAAACCTGTTACTGATTCATTATACTTCTATGCCAAAGTTTGTCAGCAGTCATAATATGAAACTGTGCACCATAATAAGTTCAAACAGCAAGAAAGAGTGATTCATCCCTTCTCTAGTGTGGCACTGTGGGGAGGAGTGCTGGGATGTGAGTGTTTTTCCAACTCAGGCTGCAGAACTGGAAGAGTCTTCATTTTCTTTCCTTGTCTCTCTAGAACACACCTCTTAAACTTCCTTTGCATGCTGTGGAAACACAGTAAACACATGGGCTTGAAAAAAACTCAAGGTTTGGTGTTGTTTGCTATCTAGCAGTTGTCTGAACTCCCCTGAGGACTCTGCCTGGATGCTCTGGAATAAATCAGAGCTTGATTTTAACTGGTGGTCGGCCCACCCATGCCACATAGGTCAAAGAGTAGCAACCAGATGGAGAGCTGTGTTCTGGTCCTTTCCCAGCTGAGAGTTCAGAAACAGGCCAACAGACCAGCCTTTATAAAAAGTTGTGTTACAGAACCATAAACAAGTGTAAGCATTTGGAAAACTGCATCACAGACAGAAATGATTAATACCTTTGAAGAGTCCAGTTATGCACCCTCAGACAAAGGTGAGAAAAATTCTGCAGCTTTTTTTACAACCTATTTCCTGCTACTTTCTGAATGTGGATGAGACTCTCTGCCCTTCAGACCTTCCTGTCTGCCAAGCTCAGATGTACTCATTCCAGATGTCTTGGCAGAGTCCACAGGTAATTCTGGGAGAGGTGGAAAAAAGGCCGGAATGCTTTGATGTGGAAGAACAGGGAAAACCTCTCTTTCCCACTTCCATCTGCACATGCTTAGTGAGGAACCTCCAATCATCCAGTCACTACAAATGCAGACAAATGGGTGTCATTTGTAGTGAGCACAGACAAAAGTGTTTCTGGTGCCAGACCAGTGCCAGAGCCACAGAACTGACAAACAGATTGGCTTTTGATTTGTGATGTGGACGTACAACCGGTAAGCTACTGGCAGTGCACAGAAGAGTGTGTTGCTGTAAATAAGGCAGGAAAAGATTTAGGTGGGCAACATATATGTAAGAATAGCTGCCTGTAAGCATGCTCTTACTCTACAGTAAACACAGAGAAACTACACATTCATGTAAAAGAAGTTAAGTGCCTCCTACTTATGGAAGATGCAGCAAATGGGAAACTGTTCCAGCAGTTAACGGGGTTAGTGATATGCTGCTCCTCACAGCCATGGGTCCATAAAGTAAATGTTTCCTCTCAAGCACTACTCCACACATCTATCCCACCTACTAAAATTTCCAGATCTATTCGTGTAAACCAGTTGTTTACACTGAATTACCCAATCTAATACACATGTAAGTTGAGGGAGGTATCCCTATACCAAGGAAATACTTTTCACATCAAGACCAGCAGTCTTGCTAGCTTGTATCAAGAGTACTTTCCTCCAAGAGGGCGCCCAATAGAGATGAGCCTTAGATCAAAGCACATTAAAGAAAGCAATTTTTCCTGTAGTGGGTTATGAATCTGCAAAAATCTGTTGTCTGGACACTCCTGGCTAGTGAAACTGCATTTCTGAAGATGTAAATGCTAGTTGTTTGCCTTAGTTCAGAAAGGAAGATTGGAAGAATTCATAGAAGAGCAATCTATAGAGGGTTCCTAAATGCACAGAAATGTCTTGTGGCTGAGGAAGTTCCTAAGCTGAAAGTAGCTGGAGGCTGGAAGAGCAATAGCAGGAAGCATTGTGTATACTTGTCCTGCTCTTAGTCTTCCTGAGGCACTAGCTTATGTCTGCTGTTGGAGACAGGATACTAGGCTAGATACTAAGCTTTGTTATCATCCAATACTGACTTGCTTTTAAGAGTGATGAGTTCAGAGTTTACTCCTACAACTTTAGAGTATTAAAAATGAAGACAATGATAAAGTTGACTAGGCAGTTCTGAGCTGCAAAAAATGTCAGTTGAAAGTCATGTTAAAAGCTTATTTTAATGGCTCTATCTTAAACATTTTGTCTGTATGACACTTCAGCAACCTCTGTGTCTTATATGTGTTATGTGTTGTCAATGTTCTTCCAGGTGTTCCTGAAGCGGAAGTTACTTGGTTTAAAAATAAGGTCAAGCTGTCCCCTGCTCACCACCTGCGTGATGGGTTGCTGCTAATTGCAAATGTTTCTCTGTCGGATCAGGGGTTATATTCCTGCAGAGCAGCCAATCTACGTGGGGAAGTAACTGAAAGCTCCCAGCTGTTGGTTCTTGGTAAGTACAGGGTATTTTGCTTGTGAAGCTGTAGGAATATAGCTGATGGCCTAATTAGCCTTCAGAATTAATCAGAGGACGTGAAGAGAAGGAATGACGTAGCAGCAAGATGTTTCAGGCTAAGGACTACCCCTTGCAGGGCGGAGATATTCAGTTTCATTGTTTCACACTTGATGGTGAAGAAAATGATTTATTAGTTAAGTGACTCTCATGAAATGAGAATGATGTGGCTTTTTTTTCTGCAAAGTGTTCACTGAGCAGCATTTCTTGTACATAGCTGTGTGGTACTGACCCATTTTATACCAAACAGGTGCATAAACACAGTGCACTTTTGAAAAGCACTTCCCCAGTTCAGTAAGGGGTGAAGTTTACTTTTTCTTGAGTTTCTAAATAACAAGCATAAAGCCATTCTTGGCAATTTGAAGAGACAATGTCAGCTGTGAAGTATGGGTAGAAGTGTTACCTGGTGGTAACTGAGCATGTGGGAAAGGGCTTTCCTTTCCTAGTAACTCATCTCTATCATTTCTCCCTGATTGTCAGATGAATGATCCAACCAGACATGTAGATGCATACATTTGATGTACATTTCACAGTGAAGTAACAAACTCTGAAATCTACTCCATGCTATCACTACAGAATCGTTAAAGCATCCAGTGCAGCTCTTGTCTTTTGTGCCTAGAATGAGCATAGGTCCTGCAGATGAGATAGCTTACATATAAAGTTTTAAAGTGAGTTTTCTGACAGTTTCACAGGTAACAGTAAAACTCCTTTAATAGTATTCGTAGGATTTCACTATGAATTCAGACTGGCTCTAGAAACTCAGTCTGAAAAATTCTGCAAAAAAATGTCAGCTAGGTTTCCGATTATAGATCAGAATTCCTATATGAATTAAATTAAATACTTTTCTGATCTTTATAAATGTCATAGTTTTTAAAGATGCAGAGTTACTCTGAGTTATGTAACCTGCTTATGCTTTCAGGTAAATCACATTTTTAGTTTCTTGATGGAAAGAAATTGTTCAGACATCCACAACTCATAATTCTGATGTTGAATGTGCTCAGCAGCAGAAATCTTGCTCAGTTTGTGCTGTGGTCTTGTTGAAAAGCAGTGAAGCCATTATTCACTTAAATATTCTGTAATTTCTATGACAAAAAGAATTGGGAATGGTAGGCAACACAGTCAATTTTTTAAACAGTGTTATAGTTAGTAGAATGACAAAATCCTGCAATTCTCAGTGTAGAGTGATCCTCTTGAGCTCTTTGAGCTTTTAGTCCTTTGGAGATCTGCCTAAGTATACCACAGGATTTGGCAGGGTTCTAAATGTATTTAATCAAGGCTAGATCCAGTTTGTAGCAGACATTAAAAAGTTTTGCACTGACTGCCGTGGACATTTATGTGGTTTCTATGCTTCTTCCAAGCTGCTGTACCTCCTGATACACTCATTACATATGAAAAAGGTCAGTCAAACAGAATGCAATGGTAGCCATTAGACAGTTTTTTTTTCTTGTTTTGTGGTCATATTGATCAAGATGCTATTTTAATACTTCCTCTTGTGTGTTTTATCTAATATCAGGTAAAGTACACATTTAGTTGCTGCCCAGAGTTGCTTTTTGCTGTTTGAAATAATGTTGCAGCATGGCCACTAGCACAGCTAGTGTAATGGCGGTTTTTCTTATGTCCTTAAAATGTTTTTTGCTATGGTGTTGCTCATCACTTCAGTATCCTAATCTGTTACCAGAGCCTCCACGACCCCTTGCTTACCTAGAAAATTTGACAGCAGTGCTTTCCAGCATTGGGACCAGCCCTCCTTCAGTTTTGACCTCTCCTTCAGGAACAAAAATGACTGTCAGTCCAGGGAGCTCTGCTCTAATAGGTAAGCTTTATGATTTATTTATTTTTTTAGATTAAAGAAGGCCTTTTATGTTACAGGGTTAGATTATTTACGCAGCCTGCTGGCTGTCTGGCCATGGAGTCCATTGGCAGTAATAATCATTGCCAAATTGTTTCAGAACTCAGAAAGTCTTTGTTTAAAATTCTTTTAAAAATGGCAGTCCTCTTATTACTGTTATCCCCCAAAGCTGCCTGGAGAATAAGGTCTCCACTGTGCCACACTTAATAAAATTCTTTAAGAAGAATCTGATCTGAGCTGGCAATCTTGTTCAACACAGAACATGGAAAAAACTGATGTATCAGTTGATCTAAGAGAATAAATATTTGTGGTTCTAGTTTTCTTTCTGCATCTATGCACTGTTTTTTCAGTCTGTCTGCTATTCATACTCTGTATTATTGTATGTTCTTCTTCTCCAGAGCATTATCTGGAGCTTTGCCTTTGTTTTCTCTCTTACAAATTCTCTTTTACATCCTGTTCATTTTATTCTTCTTTGTTATACCACCTAACCCATGTGTGCACAGGGCCATATAAGGAAGTAATCCCTGGTGAAATGTTTTTCTTGTTTTCTCCATTTTATTCTGCCTTCCACGTAGTTTTCTCATCCCTGCCTCCATGATAAGTGCAGTAAACTCTTTTCATATCAGTGGACACAGTTTGTTTGCAAAGAGAATCTTATCCTCTTTTAAAGTTCAGACCATGTTTATTTTAAAACTTATTTTCTCCCACTGATCTTCAGCTCCTGCTGTCAGGTTCAGACAAGCAAAGAGCTTCTCCAATAGCTTTGTTAATGCATATTCTGAAATCTTGTGAAATCCTGTAGTTTCAGTACAATCTTATAGTTTTTGAGATAAGGGTATAAGTCCTCCAGCAAAGGATCTGTAGCTGACTTCAGTGTTTAAAGGTCTGGTGTCTGTGCCTTCCCAACCATCTTAACTAACATTTAGTAGCAATTTTAAGATTTTCTTTTCACAGTAGAGGCTTTCTATTTATGTTTTCAATTTTGTAGTGTTTACTTTTCCCCACTGCTGACATCTGCATACATTTGCAATAGCTTTTAGTGTACAGCTCTGGATTACATTTCTACATGTACAAAAACTGCAACGAAATAGCCCTTATTGGGGGGAATATCTGAAGTTATTAGCATTGAGTAAAGCAGTTTGAGTAAGTTTTATTGTATTCGTTATTTTAAAACTGGGTCCTACTCCCATTTCCTCCATTTCCTCTCACGTTTGCAGAGAAATCTTTAGTAGTTCTAGGGATTTTTTACTGTTTGAAAGCTGTGCTTGAACTGCCAAGGGTGTTCTGCACTGCCTGTACATAACCTCTACACTGACTTCATTTGTCAATGTTGCCCTGTACCATGCCCTTCTGGTTCAGGGGCAAAAGACTCCATGAATCTTAATTCATGGAGCTAGCAAGATAGCTAGCTAATTTCCTTCTCGATGCATATCCCTCACCTTCATTAGAGTTTGAGCTGAATTTAAGGCCTATATTATTAAAACCTGGTGAAATTTCCTGTGCCAAGTTATATCATCAAAACAAGGCCATGTCTGAGGAAGCCAGCTCTTCATTTCCATTTACTAGAAGGGTACACTCTCCTTCACCTGTCTCTTCTGCCCAGTGTATCTAAAGAATCTCGTCTTGTTGTTTTTTACATCTCTTGCCAAGTTCAATTCTAGCTGCGTCCTGACTTTCCTGAATCCATCTCTGTGTACCCAGACTGCATCCCTGTATTCTTCCTAGGCCAACAATCCCCACTTCCACTTCTAATACTTTTCCTTCTTATCTCTCAATTGGACCAGCAGATCCATACAAAGACATGATGGTATTTGCCTCCTCTGCCTGATTTCTTATTCTGGGGGACAGAAAGCTCTTGCGCTCTCAGAAAGACATCCTTGAAGCGCTGCCAGCTCTGTTCTGTTCCTTTGTCCCGAAGGACAGTTTCCCAGGAGATCTCTTCCAGCAATTCCTTAAACAGACAGGAGTTTTTACTCCTGTCGTTTAGAGTCCTGATTCCACTCTTTGCCCAGCTCACATTCCTCAAGATCACAGACTCAACCAGGGCGTGGTCATTGCACCCAGGCTGCCTCCAATCTTAACTTCTTTTACAATCTCTTCCACACTGGTGTGCACCAAGTTCAGCAGTGCTTCACCTCTATTGGGTCTGTCCAAAAACGGAACTAGGAGGTAGTCATCAATGACAACAGGAGTCTCAACAACTACTTACAGCTTACCATATTATTTTCCCACCAAGTATCCAGGTGGTTGAAATCCCCCATCAGGATGAAAGCCTGCGAGCATGATGCCTCCTGCAGCTCAAGCAAGAAGGCTTCATCAGCAGGCTCCCCTTGATCAGGCAGCCTGTAGTAGACTCCGACCACTAGCTGTCCTTTATTGGTCCTGTCCCTGATTTTAACACACAAGCTCTCTATCTGTTCATGGCTGTTTCTCAGGGGCAGCTGTTCCAAGTCTATCCACTTCTAAACATAAAGGGCAACTCCCCCACCTCTCCTACCTCACCTATCCCACCTATAAAGCTCACAGCCCTCAGTCATGGTTTTCCAATTACACAAATCATGCCACCATGTTTACATGACAGCAGTAAGACTGTAGCTTTCCAATTGCACCATGGTTTCCAATTTACCTCGCTTATTTCCCATGCTGCATGTATTGGTATAGAGGCACTTCAGCTGGGCTTTTGGCAGCCTTACTGTCTTTGAGAAGCCCTCCCAAAATCCTCTGGAAAAATTCTGGGGTTTTCCACCACCGCATCCTAAAGCAACAGTGTTCCCCAACTCTTCTCTGTTACTCAGCAGTACATGCCCTTCCTCTGCCAGATCTATTTTAAAGCCCTGGTGATGAGCCCTGACAGCTTGCTGCCCTGTATATTCATCATAAGATGCAGCAGGTTGAGGGCCTCTCCTTCACCTTGTTCCTCTAACTTAGCTGTGCTATCCCACACCTTGTCACGGGCAGGCTTGTTATCACCCCTTCCCCCCTTAAAGCCCTATCAATGAGCCCAGACAGCTTCTGGGCCAGACTTCTTTTCCCCCTGTGGTGCATCCCATCAGCAGCCATCAGCCCAGGCGCTGAGTAAATCACCCCATAGTTGAAAAAGCCAAAATTGCTGTGGAGGCACCAGTCTCTCAGCCATGTATTTATCAGATGGGTTTGCCTGGTCCTCTCAGTATCCCTCCCTGCCACTGAAGAGATACAGGAAAATATGACCTGTACTTCCTTTCCATCCACCAACTGCTCAGTCTCATGAAGTCCTTTGTGATAGCCCTCAGCCTTCTCTCAGT
>JAOWBP010004700.1:26470814-26514611 GCA_028571105.1 Tragopan temminckii
AAGTCCCTCACCCGGGCACCAGGGAGGCAGCGCTCTTCCCTACAGATAGGGTCTGGCCAGCATGTAGGGGCCCTCTGTTCCTCTCAGGAGGAGTTACCCTTCTTTCCTTTTTGACAGAGGCAGTCTTGAGGAGTGGAGGTGACTGCCTCGTCCTAGATAATCTCCTGGGTGGATCTTCCACCACATCCTCACTTACCTGTCCCTTGAGTTCCAGAGCCCCACATGTATGTGCACCTGAAAAGGCAAGGTAGGCAGGGAGGCAGTTTTCCTCTGATGACAAGATGCTACCATTATGTAAACTCTTAGCCTTTTTTTATTTCTGTTTTTATTCTTTGGATAAATGAATGTGTTGCCAGTCCTAATATACAATGCCTATTCTAATGAGTATGAGGATGTGAATGAACCTACAAGAAAAAGCCAAGACGTTTAATTGAGAAACAGCTTCTAATCCTTTTTTTTGCCTAGGCTCCTTGGAATCTGAGCTGTGCTTTTGTACCTCTGAACAGGAGCAGTAACATTTCTCTACCTTACAGAGACATTAGGATGGTGAAAACACCAAAAGATACTGATCCTGTCATCTCTTCCAATACTGGGAATGTATAGTTTTCATATTCCCCATGTTGTCATCCACAGCATATTTTTCTAGGATAAACTGTATCTATCCAAACTTGTGCACTGGAAAAAATTTAAGTCCCTATAGTTAGGATATACTGAAAATAACAGTGAAGTTGGATGATAAAGTGTACTTTTTAATGAACCAGAAAGTACAATCAACTGTAAAAAAGGAAATACTTTTATTCGTTGTGTTCTCCTTGGTGACTTGCATACCAAATCTGCTCAATGCACATATCAGAACACAGCTTTATTAACTACCAGCGCTGCAAATACAATCTTGAAAAGCAGATTTCTTTTTGGTTTTATGCATTATCCCCAGTGACCAGACAGTTAGCTGTTATTTCACTGCTGTTTCAGAAGGCAGAAAAGCTGGACTACAAATTCTTGTCTTGCAAATATCTACACTACTTAGCAGTGAAGCTATTCTTAAAATAAAAGCTACCTTTTACTTAAAAAAATACAGAGGGTTCCAGTCACCAGGAACAGTATTTCCTTCTCATTTTCCTTTTCCAACAATAGTTTATTTCTCCTATTTTCTAGCGGCGTCACTTAAAAGCTCATAAAAGGCCCCAGAAAACAGAATAATTTTAGTAGCCATCTTACTTTCAACAGCTAGATTTTTATTATGAATAAATGGCTTACTCTGAAAGAACCAACTGCATTAGAGATAAGGCATGAAGTTCAGAAAGGTTTTCAGTCCTCTAGATTCTGTGCTGAACAGAAGAACTGACAAAACAGGCACACGTGGCCTGAAAAGAACGTAGGGATGTTGTCCATACATGCAGAGATGGGATCAGGAAAGCCAAGGCACAGATGGAAGTGTACTTGGAAAGGAATGTGAAAAATAACAATAGGGGGTTCTGCAGGTACGTTGGTTAAAAGAGAAAGGCAAAAGAGAATGAACCTTGTCCAATAAATTACAAGTGAGAACTGGCAACAACAGATATAGAGAAGACTGAGGTACTCAACAAGTTCTTTGTCTCAGTCTTCAGTGACAGCCAGGCTTCCTACCTCTTACATCCCTGAACATCTGGGTAGGAGCTGGGTAAGCAAAATCCTTCACACTTGAAGAGCAGAACAAGTCAGAGACCACTTCATAAAACTAACCATGTCCTGGGGCTAAACTAAATGTCTGTGGGGCCTGATGACATGCATCCCTGGGTCCTGAAGGAATTGGCTGGTGTGGTTGCCAAGACACTCTCCACCATATTCAAACATCATAGCTGTCAGGCAAAGTCTCTTGTGTCTAGGAAAAGGGAAACATCACTCCCATTTTGAAGAAAGGGAGTAAGAAAGACCCAGGGATCTATAGGTGGGTGACCCTCACCCCTGTGCCTGGGAAGATCATGGAACAGATCCTTCAGGAAGATATTCTAATGCATGCATGTAAGGTGACGAGGTGATCTGAGACAGCCAACACTACTTCACTGAGGGCAGATCATGCCTGACCAATCTTGTGGCCTTTTATGATGGAGTGATAGTAGCATGCAGGCTCTTGTTCGTAGCTGGAGAAAATTCATAGCTAATTGTGCTGACTATGTAGACAAATAGTTTTTTGTAGCTGAGAATGTACCGTGTCAAATAGTGTTATTGTTCTCTTTGTACCTGCTGTAGTTTCATGGAAATACATTGGAGGCATTATTTCAGAGTGACCTACAAATGATCCTATGATTTCGATTCTTTTGTCAGTGAACTGCTGTGCAGCTGGCTACTTTAGAAGAAGGAACAGCTCAAATAATGCCACATTCACGGCCAAACTCTTTCCACAGAGCCAAAAATGTTAGTGCTGTTATTTACTACTGTGTGTCTCACTCTTGAGCCATAACATCTGTAAACATAATACTGATTTTTATTCAAAATCACTTTGAAAAGCAGTAAGTTAACCAGATGAACATTAACTGATATCACCAGTATGAATCTCCTGCAATTTTTTATTTTGCTTTACCCAAGCAAGAATGTCTGTTTGAAACATTAGTAATTTTTCTATGCTCCTTTTTCTCCATCCTCTCCCTACACTGAACCTCTTCTAAATTTTCCTGGGTTTTTGGAATTACTGCTACAGTTGGAAATTGTAGTAATCCAAAATAAGTTACAATCTGCATAAAATGTTAGTAAATAGAAAACCAATGTTTGTGCTCCCCTAAGGAAAGAGACAGCTGCAGAAGTTGTGCAGTAAGAGTCAGATAAAATCTGACTATCTATGAAGTTATTATGCCACAACATCATTTTTCCCTTCTCTCCCTCTATAATAAAGTAGATGTCGTGTTTGAAAAGTGATTCTAACGCTACAGGATATTTTTCAGGGAAAACTTTAGTTTATATTAATCACATTTCCACTGTGCTAAAGTACCATGTATATCCATGGAATAATTTGCCCAATTAATTTTGTTTTCCACCCCCTTCCATTTTTGCATCCATGGAAACATTGCTTCATTACACTGTGAAAATTCCTGGGTAAGTTACATCTATATACAGGTACTAATGAAAATGCTGCTTCCTTTGTAGCGGTCTTCCCTGCATCTATCTGTCCTCCACCTCCTCTGCTCTGTACTTATTACTTTCCTTGCAACACAGGAAGTTTCCCGAGCTTCTGAAATCTCAGGATGCGGCAAGTTATCAGCTCAGTAAAATAGACCTTTGCAGCTGGTAACTGTCTTGTGCTGTCTCCTTGATGGATTCTTTGTGCTACACTGCTTTTCTCAGTATCCGCTCCATGTGACTGTTTTAAGTGTCCTTTTTCTCCCGTAACTGTAGTTGTGCAGTTAGCCTGGAGCACTACCAGCAGTGGAGGATTTAATCTGAAGTATATTCCTTTTCAGTTGAATAAACCCATCAGCTAGCTGAGGCCACTTCTGCAGGCTGTGTCCATTCTTACAGGTTTTGTTTCATCGTTTACCATTTCTAATTTTTTTTCACCCAAATCCTTAGTGCTACAAGATTCTTTATGTGTACAATTCCACTTTTCAGAGCTTTTTAGAAAACAAGCTGTTTTACTAGAGCTTGAAAACTCTTTTGCTTTTTTAATGGGCCCACTGTGTAGTTGTATATTTGGGAATATTTTTACAACTTCTCTTGGGTTGGGTATGGGCCTAGCTCAATTTCTATTGAACACAGTGTAAATTTACAATGCTATGTAAACGATATCTAATAACAGCAACATGTGTGGCACCGGGTAACTAATTTAAATGTTTTGAAAACAGTATAAAAGCCACGTCAATTGTTTAATGTAGTAAGATTCAACTGCTCCTTTGGAGCCCTAGATGGTTATTTAAAATACCTTACTTTTTTTTAAATGCTACTGTCATCAGTTGAATTGGCTTATTTCTAAATACATGCCTTTCCTTATAACATATAAATTAATGTCATTTCTCTGTCTTTGTTAAAAACTAGGGTTATGCTTGTATTAACATTAATCCTTTTTTGGGTGATTTCTAGGATCACATTACCCCTTGTGAGTTTTATTTTACCCACTGTATGAAAGCACTGAGAAGTAAAGTAATATGCATAAAACTTGAGTAAACAATGTCAGTTAAAATTTACACTGTCTACTATTGGGGAAAATCTTTACCCTTTAAGAAAAATTGCAAAGGTTTATCTCTTAGTTTTGCCACTTCAGCAAATCAGGTTTTGCATAGGTATTTGAAGACTTTCAGACATGATCTTACCTTACCTGTATTTGCTTCGTTAGCATTTTTAAAAGTTCATAGAATCAGGGAATGTCCCAAGTTGGAAGGAACCCCCAGGGATCATTCAGTCCAACTCTGGCTCCACACAGGACCACCCAAAACTGAGACCGTATGTCTGAAAGCATTGTCCAAATGCTCCCTGGACTCCAGGAACTCTGTGCTGTGACCACTGCCCTTTGGAGCCTGTTCCAGGCCCTGACCCTTTGAGTGAAGGACCTTCTATTGAGTCCTGTCAAATTTTGTCCTATATGCTAGGTACAAAAAAGAATTAAATTTAGATTTAGTGGTTTAAATTTAGGCTTAATACCATAGATTTAGTATGCATTTCTCATTTCAGTCACCCAAGTTAAAACAGATATGACTTTTATCATTGAATCAAATTATTCCAAAGTAATGCAGATCAAACATTCCAAGTTGCATGGAGAGATCACCAATGAAGAGCAAGAGTACAAAACTGGGCTTTAATGTACAGTCATGTACTGAATGCTAAAACTGATGAATCCAGACTGCATGTTACAGTGTGTGTTCATGTCCGGGCTCTCCTAACTAAGCCTATCTCTTAAATAGGAAATAATATCCAAAGATGAAAGTCTAGATTTGAGAGGCTAGAATTCTATTTCCAGCTTCACTGCTGGCACTTGGTTTGGCCCTGTGTAAGAAAGTATGTATGCATCCTGGTGTCACACTGGAACAGGTTGCCCAAGGAGGTTGTGGATGCCCCAGCTTTGGAGGCATTCAAGGCCAGGCTGGATGTGGCTCTGGGCAGCGTGGTCTAGTGGTTGGCGACCCTGCACATAGCAGGGGGGTTGAAACTAGATGATCATTGTGGTCTTTTTCAATCCAGGCCATTCTGTCATTCTGTGATTCTATGATCCTCCATGCACCTGAGTCAGATGAAGGCAGAAAGGAAAAGATACGACACAGCGGCTTCAGGGTTGCAATTGGAAAGCTAACCAGAGCTCAGACTGCAGGACTATTTCATTTAAAGAAATTTCAAATTTCAAAGAATATTCCTCATCCCAAGTCTTGACTCAGAGTCCATCTTTAATAAATGTTGGAAAGACTGTGATTGATGAGTAGGTCAGTAGTAAAATAGAGAACTATTTGTCAGACAAGTACGAACATGTGAGAATAAATATTAAGAATTTTAAGGATTTTGAAACACAGTTCTGTATTCTTTTTCCTTCTATTACAAACTGTATTTAGTAACTGCATTATTTATTTGACACTTTCACCATTGCTTTAATTCAATTCTGCTGACTTAAGTTAGCAGGCTTATAGAAGGAATTCTGGAGTCAGTAGCATTAACATATGCATGGTTCTGTAATTTAAGTCTGCAAATGAAAAATCAGTGTACACGTACTACAGATTTTGTTCACTTAGCATTAGCAAAGTACCCCAGAATCTTTCTGTGACTACAGTCATACAGTGAGCACTGCAGAAATATGGCAGGGACTTGAATTTCATCTGCATTGTGCATTTACTGTTTCCTCTCAAGAAATGATTTGCAGTGTTGTGAAATGTTCTTCCTTTCCCAAATATCCTTCTGTTATCCTCGAAATAATAACACTTTTCCAACTAAGTGATGTAATTCGTATTAGATTTCTGGTTTTTTTATTCCTCCAGCTTTTGCACATTTGTGACTGTTTCATCCTGGCTTTGAATTAGTTCAGAGTCATGGAAGACTTTGAAAGGGAGGCTAAAGGCAGTATTTTCATTCTCTAAGAAGAGCTAAGGAGAAGGTCCCTATCATGCCACAAGTTTTGCTGCTCAGAATTAGTCCTCCCAGATTTTTTCTCCTTACTTCCCCAAGGGTTCTGATGTACTAAGAGTCTGCAACAGTTGGTCTGTTTAGAAATAAAGCCAGTTTTTTTCCTCAGGCTGTTTGTTAAGCTTTGGAAGGAAAAAGCCATCAGTATTGACAGGGATGAGTGGGAATAGAGAATTAGGTGTTGTGAATATGCATTAAATTGCATTAAAATTATTCCTGAGGGATGAGAAAGGGATATTACTGTAAGATTTTTTTTATTATACTCTTACTTGATATGCATAAAACATTATCCCATATCTTATGTGTCCATACATGTGGGAAACGTAGGAAATCTTGCTTGCAAAATGTGATTGATTCTTGTTCTGCATACAAAAGTAAAGAGTATCCATTACATATGAGTCTCACAGGTGTTAGTAAAGTTTTATTGTCAAGGAAAAAAATGTAATAATTATTCACTGGTGTAACATATTTAGGCACTTTGTCAGTTTTTTCTTTTCCTTTCTCTCATATTATTGATTACTGGCAGTTGCTTTAGCTAGTATCGTCATATACTTATTATGAAAGAAGAAACAGTATGAAAACAAGGGAAATAGTATCAGGAAGACTGCACTGATCTGATTGGCAATAACATCTTTAAAAGAGAAACAGTCGTGACCTACAACTGGTTGCGTACTGAGGTTGATTTCAGTTCCTCTGCATTTAACATCAAATTGACCTTTCTGCTTTCTTCATTTATCCTGTGTAGACTGTTTGCAAATGCCAACAGTAAAACTGAATTCACAGCAGCCCTTTGTCAGTTGTCATGGCTATGTGCTGACCTGTGGAAATCTCTGCAATTCTCTTAGAAGGCAAGCAAACTATAAAAAATTACAGTACCATAGGGAAAATCATACAGCCACTTATTGTTAAGTTTGTCCATTTCCTGAGTATTCCTTTATTTTCCTTTCCTTTTAACATAAGCAGTATGAAACCAGTCACTATAAACTGGTTAGGCTGATACCTTTCGCATCACTCATTTTGTTAAGAATGAATATCTCCTGGAAACTGGATGACTTGCTTCTCTGAACAAGAGCAGGAAAAGGCTTAAGTACTCAGAAAGGACAAAAGGAATAAGGTAAAATGAAGCATAACAGGAATAAATAGCTTGCAGAAATAGGAAGAAGGAAGTCAGCAAAGAAAGCTGTGTCTTTGTGGTCAGGAAGTGCAGCATTAGGAAGAGAGCTGCCAAGGGTAAAACTGCATTAGACCTTGCCAAGGAAATTAAATAGCAAAGACTCTTTATCCTTTTAAATAAAAAGAGAACAAGGCAAGAGAAGTGACCACTGTGAGCAGTGAGCACTCTCTCCATCTTCCTTTTTCTTACTTCATTTATTTTCTCTTTTTTTTTTTTAAGAGTTTGCTGCATTAATTATTTCTTTGCCAGGGAAACATTGCCACTGTAACCACAGGCTACTGTGTGTATTATACACCTGCTAGGGACTCCTTGCCCTTGGTAGTATGCATTTAATACAGAGTTAACAAGCCCCACACAGCAGTTTCATCTGGCCAGCACCCTGCCTTACTGTGGATGCAGACTGGGGGTGCCAGCAAGAGGGAAGGGAGCTAAGCTGCGTATAGCTGCTGTGCCAGTGGGAGATCCAGTACGTATCCTCTGAGTGGAAGTCAGCCTAAGAAGTAGATCTAGGTATTATAGATGCTCCGTTTGCCTCTCAGCATGCAAACTTCTGATTTTTAATTTATTATAATAAAAAGACAAGAAAAAAAGGTGGTTAAAATAGGTTTGCTGGAGAACAAGTTCTATTTGAGATACTTTTCAAATATACTTATAGAGCTTATGCTAAGCGTGCAGCCTCACTATCCCACTTTTCTCAATACTGCGATGAGGATAATCTAAAATAATGGGAGTCTTAGAAGACTGACTATAAATATTTCCAAACTGATCCAATATTTTCATGTGACTGATTAGCTGGCTTTTTGGAGGTGTTTTTTTTTCAGCTGAAGAAAAGGAATATTATTCATGTTTTTTATTCTAAGAAAATGAGAATGAATTTGAATGCAAGTGACTCCTTTATTTTGACCACTTTGAGTAATTTTGCAGTATGTTCAATCTTCAGCAGGGTTATGTCATGTTCTTTTATTTTAGGTTGTGCTGTGGAAGGCCATCCAACTCCAAATATCACCTGGCTTTACTCTGGAAAGCCTCTCAGTCTGAGGCATCGCTTCCTAGCAGCAGGACAAATTCTTCAGATACTCAACATCAGTGATGCTCCTGAAGGAGAATTCAGCTGCCTTGCTCAGAATGAGGCTGGTTCACTCTTACAAAAAACTTCCCTGGCAATACAAGGTAACTTTCTAATTTCTGTGAAGCTTTTGACATTGACTTCCCTGCATTGCCTTTCTTGTTCTAAATTTCTTGGCTCTGAAGCCAAGACTGTGATGCAAAGCAGGAAATTAATGTTTTGATATTCTACCACTATGGATATAAATTTGCAGGCCTAGCAAGAAACTTGCAGCATCTTAGGTTTCACTTGCTGTGTCACTTTCCCAAAATGACAGCTGATACTTCTGGCCTGCTCAGCAAATAGCATGCTTTGCTGATTCAAGTTATACTCATGGCTGCTGCATTAACCTAAAATTCCAGACAGAGGTGTCACAGGTCAAACCTCTAAGATTAGAAACCCCTCTGTTAATCTTCTAAAGTCAGCGTTACACAGTGCTCAAAAACTCTTTGCTTGTAAAACTGCTGTAAAAATAAACTGTGTTATTTTTACCCTAGAAATTAACTGAAGGTGACAAAGCCACTGAACTGAGCAGTGTGAATGGGTTGGAACAGAATATTCATCTTTCATTTTTGCAGTTGACAGGGATGGAGTGGAGAAGAATTTAACTTTTCCTTAATTTTTACGATTAAACTTTTCAGAAGTGCTGCAAACTCCTTATTTGCCATAGGACCGATGATCTCCATGATTTGCCTGTTGAGATACACACTGTTGTAAGACAACACTATTAACTGCAGCTAGCCATGACTTCTCTAAGTCATACTCCTTTACAAATATAAATGATTAAGAATTAATCCTGTGAATTAATGCTGTGAAAGTATGCACACTGTATTTTTGAATATATGGATTTGAGTTTGAAAGTGTGCCTTACAGATGTTGAAGCAGATTAACTTTAAAAACATACTTCCTTTCTTTTATTCTCCTACTTTGGGGTGATCCAGTCTTTCCAATGGCAGGATCTAAGGACTTTCTAGGAGACTCGCACAGTCCTTCACAGGACATGTGAGAGCAGAATGGGTATTTTTAATGCTTGGTAGTATTTGCTGAAGGTGGTTCTTCTGCTCCGTCTCAGCCTCAAAGCTCTCACAGAGTGAAAGGCAAGGTGGGATTGTGTCATCCTTACAGCCTTCATATTTTGCCACCACAGTTTTGATATTTGAGTTTAAACGTTTGTTTTAGTTTTATTTTAACTGACCTTCTGAAAAGTCAAGAGAAGATGTAATGCCAGAAGGATTAATAACACCTTTTTCATGAACCAAATGGAAAATCCAGCTGGATATAATAGGAAGAGACCCCTAGACACTCAAAAACCTAATTTAAGGGGGAAAAAAATCCTCATCATTTGCATTAGAGATGTGTACTGTACATACCAACTCTGAAGGTTTCTGCAGTGTCATGTTTGTCTGCATACCAGGAGCTTACATGTTTGCCAGTGCTATGGTGCCTGCTCTCATTTTCCCAATGGCTTTCTGAAGTTCCTGATTCCACAGATAGCTAACTACCCACCTAAGTTTGTATAAATACCAGCATATGTAATGCCCCACATCCCTGTCATTTGGTATCACTGAATGCCCTAGAATGTCATTCACCTTCTATGTCTTGTGCTTCTGAGCACAAAAAAAACAAGGGGGAATTTATTAGAAAATATGGTCAGTGCCTTACATAAGCTGGAATTCTGCTCCTTCTTTGTCCATTGCCTGGTGTCTTGCAAGCACAGTTCCCTTCACGAGACACTGAGTCTAAACTTTCCATCCTGGAGAACAGCTCTCTTTCTAAGGATTTCTCATTGGCAGGTTTTAAGTGTTAACATGACTCTCACATGCTTTTTGGCAGACTACCAGTGGTCAGTGGACAAGCTGATGGCTTGTTCTGCTTCCTGTGGCCACAAAGGAGTGCAGGTGCCCCAACTGAGGTGCTTACTGGATGGAACTGAAGTCAATATATCCAACTGCAAAGAGAAGCCCAAGCCAATCCTGCAGCCCATCGCGTGCAATAGAAGAGACTGCCCTTCACGGTTTGCCTTTATTGTACTACAGTGTCATAGATGCTTTTAAGATGTACTTCAAGAGTTTTTTGCAATGGGCAGCATGCCCTTGTGGCCTTGCTTCTGCCTATCTAGGACAAAGTCATGGCTAAAAGAGAGTTTATGAGTTCTTAACATAGACACTGGGAATTTTTAGCAAGATTTGTGAAAAATGTTGACAGAACATAGTATATAAGGAGTGTTTACCCCTGCAGTAATTCAGTTAGAAAAGAATGAAGGAGCTGTTGCCTTCTGTTTATTAGCAAAGGTCACAGCTTCATGGTACTTTTGAATCTTCCCTGATAGTGTGAATAGTCAAGAATGCTTTTCAGCATTTTTACAGTAAGATAGATATCTGGATTTCCATCTCACTAGTCATTTAAACTTATAAGCTTCACTATCAGCTGATGTTACCTAGACAGGAAGAGATGGGGAACAATGCCTTCTGCTTATTGCAGTACTTTATGAAAGAAAAAAGACTTCACCCTAAATGGAGCCTTCAGACATTGCTGTATGTTGAAAAAGTAATGAAAAGAAAGTTATGTGCTTATAGTCCTCCTCCTATAAGAAGCAGCAGATTTTTAGTCCCTTAAGGGTTAGTTCCTCACTAGAGAAAAAGCAGTGACGTAGTATCTTCGTATTTTAGTAGCATAAATTAAATACTCTTCACTTAGCAATGACTAGAAAATGAACAGAAGAAAGTAAGCCTCAGAATTAATAATCTGGACCATTGGAAACAAATCTGGGTGTGGGTCTCGTACCTGTCCTGTTTATCATCTCTGTCAGGGACCTGGAGCTGGGGACAAATGACACTTATGTGAATTCTGCAGGTGACACCAAGCGTGGGAGAACACTCAATATATCCAAGAGTGCCGCTTGCTGTCAGGGGAAGCTTGAAAGAGGTGGGCCAACAAGAACATTATCAGGGACATACACTGAGCCCTGCAGGACACTATTTGCTACCACCCTTTAGGTGGAGTAAAGTCAATAAACCATCACTCTATGAGCCTCATCATTCACCCCATATTTTATTCAATTCATCCAGACTATTAACACTGCACCTTGGATGTTAGACTACTGAGGGAGACAGTCTCAGATGCTTTGATGTGGGTTGGGTAAATGACTTCCACTGCCCTCTCCTTGTACTCAGGTCTGGTCATTCTTTTCCAGTAGTCAGTCAGGCTTCAGAATTTTCTTAGGGATCAAAGTAAAATCAACTAACTTCTAGTTCCTTTTATATCATCCTTACGGCATTTTTTTGAAAATAAGGGAAAAATTTGTCTTTCTACAATTGTCACGACCTTTCCAATATCCATAACCTTTCAAAGGTTATAGTGAGCAGCCTTTTAGAAACATTGCCCTGCTCTCTCAGCATCCTCACCCAGCTAGCCCTAACACATACACTTGTAAGTCTGAGTTCTCTTGGGTAATTTCAGCCTTACTCTGTGTTAGATGTAAATTTTATGCCTGTTCTGAGCTCTGTACACAAGAACTGCAGGATCATAAGATCACCCAAGAACTGCAGGATCATAAGATTTTTCTGTCCCACACACAGAATCACAGAATCACAGAATTGTAGGGGTTGGAAGGGACCTCCAGAGATCATTGAGTCCAACCCCCCTGCCAAAGCAGGTTCCCTACACCAGGTCGCACAAGTAGGCGTCCAGGCGGGTCTTGAACATCTTCAGAGCAGGAGACTCCACTTCATACCACTGTATTCCAACAGCAAAACAGGCGAGAAGCTAGACTTAGCAGCTTCTGTGGGGTTGTTGTTTTCCCAGAGCTTCTGCATTGCCTGAATGTCAAAACAAGCAGGATTGCAGCTGCAGCTATAAAGCTGAGAGTTCCCTTAGCACAGTGGAAATGTCTTTTGCAAGCAAATCCCATTGGACTTGGTGGGCATGAAGGGGGTCAGACTGAGCTCTGCCTCCTTTTAGAGACATGGTTTCCTTGTAACCCACTGCCCATGTAATCTCTCACTTTTCAGCTACTGGTAAACACAGTGGACTTACAACAGCTTGAAAGACTTTTGACTGTGTCAACATCTTTCCCCTCTTCTGCTGCATCTACCCCACAGAACAGACTGACTCTTTCCTCTTTTCAGACTCTTTCGTGTAAAGAAGACTACATCCCAAGTGTCTGATCTGAAAGTCAGTTTAGTGCTCTACTCTCACCATGTTTAAAAATGCCCAAGTTCTGCAAATCAGTGACTGCTCAGTTGAGATTTATGTGGGCTTTTTTTTCAGTTTTTCAGGCTTTTCAGTTTCTCCTCTCCCTGATTTTTGCAGTGAACATAGTGTGTTTGAGTAAACAAATACTTACAAAGTGGTCAGGATCTCAAGAGAAATTTAGTACAACTTCTCATTCAGCAGAGTTATTTGAGACTGGCATTTATATTAAAAAACAGTCTAATCTGATGTCAGGAGAGATGCTAAGAATTTGATGAGAACTAAGCGGTCAGATTTACCAGCTTGGTGGTGTCTTGGGTATATGGCAAGGTTCTGTTTAATTACCATTTCTATATATATTCCTACCCATTTTTGCAGGCAAACGTTTTTTGAGTTGCCAGCTGAGTCATAAGAAGGAAACCAAAAGAGAGTTGATGAAATATAAAACACACTCATTAACAGCAGTTTGCATTAGTGATGGCAGTAAATTCCATGGAAATAGTTTATGTCCTTTTATACCTTTCCTGAACTGTAATGTGACCCACACTCCTGTCTCTGTTCCTGAGAAAATGTTGAGATGTATGCTTGGAAATTGAAGTTGATTGAAATGCAGAGCAGAGCTTTACAATGGAGGGATGGGAAAACTTCAGTTTCAACCTCACCAAACAGCAAGAAAAAAGTAGCTGTGTCTTTATTTTCTTTGTCAGAAGTATATCTGTTTACATACTTGTTTCTGAAACTACAGGAGTTAATCGCTTGCAGAACACTGAGGAATAGCAGCGGATGCCTTTCCATAGGGCTAGAGAATACCTATTGCCTGTTTTGTGAAGTAATCATAAACATTGCCATTAGAGGATGAGATGAGCACTATTTTCCTCTCAGTAATACAACACTTTTGCTGGGAATCCTGAAACTTAGTGACTGCTGACTTAACCATAAATCTCCTCGGGAAACAAATAATCAGTTGTGTCAGTCCTGTTCCTACCAGTACCTTCCAAGTCCAGTGGTATGAGTCTTCCAACTAACGATAAATTGGCATGATCATGTTAAAAATTTGTGCCTTTGGACATAATAGTTTGGACAAATAATTTGGATAATTAATTTCTGTCATTAGAGGTTTTTTTTTTAGTCACACTGGATTTTTTAAACCCCTGATAATACGGGGTTGACAAACGCACAGTCTGAGCTCAAAAGGAAAGTCAAAATGTGTCCTTTGTCTCTGTGTTGTCTGTACACCAACTCCATCCTTGCACAACCTTCAGGGTTTCCTGGATTATCTCAGCTTTCAGGAAGATAACAGAGCAGGCCAACAGGCCCTAGCAACCTATTGATTCCTCCTCGGTCAGCAGCGAGTTCAAAGTGCCCTGAGAGCTACTCTATCAACTTTACAGGAACAGTTTTTCCTGCCAAGCAGTGGAAATGGGCCGTAGCCAGTGACTGCAACCTGTTGTCAAGGCCCCTGTTGTGCAGTGGTGTGAGAGCAGCCATGCCAAACCACTGTGACTGGACAAAAAATATTTACTAAGCATTTAAAAACAACGTTAAGTGGAAAAAGTGGATTCTGGGCCCAGAGAACCCTCAGAGAGATGCTTAAATAAAAAATGTACTCTTTTCTCAGCTTTCATCTTACAACCAGTTTTCAATGGCTTCTTCAGGGGTCTGAGTACAGTACTGTGATGCAAGCCATTGTTAGCTTACTTTGGGCCAATACATTAAGTCCTGTTGACACTGATGATACTGCAGACAGTGCACCTATTTGCACATTAGCACATATTTGCTCCCTGACCTTCTTGCCTTTCTCTCACAGATGGATGGTAACATCATGGTCTCCGTGTACACGGAGCTGCGGTGGAGGAATCCAAATGCGACGAGTGACATGCCAACGACTGACAGCAAAAGGCAGCTCTGTCCCAATGTCGAATGAAGCCTGTGCTCAAGCATCCAAGCGCCCTGTGGACACACAGAACTGTAACAGGCAACCCTGTGTTGAGTGGGTGGCCTCCTCCTGGGGCCAGGTAAAGAGCATGCTAGCAGTCTGAAAACAGACTCATTCTGTGGGTTAGGAAGAGGTGACAGAAGATGAGAGGCTATGGTCTGCAAGCTGTACTCTGCAGGCTTTTGAGAAGGCAATTAATTTGCTTAGCAGTTTCAACTCTGTATTTGATACAATCCATGTTTGGATCTCTGTACCTTTAGGCGGTCCCCAGAAGAATCATGTGTGAATAGGATTTCCACTGCAGACTCCTCTTTTGTCCCCAGTGGAAAGGTCTATCCACAAACAGGTTACAAGTCTGGAAAACAGCATTCTGCCTTCTCTAAGGTGCTCTGCACTTATGGAATGTGTTTCAGTTTAAGTTTTCAGGAGTCAGATCTGATGGCTATGGTAGATTTGGTGGAGTGGAGTGTTTACAAGAAAACAGTTCTAAAAGATCCCAATGTTGCCTGAGAAACATATTCACTTCATAACAACATGCAGGAGAGATCATGAGCCTCCCCCTTCCAAAACTTCCTTCTTCCTCACATTAAAGCCCCTTTCTTCAAACCCCTTGTATGTTCTGGAATATAATGGCCAGATACTCATCAAGTAAACTGTTCACTAACTGTTGATTTAACTTAAAACAACAGAAACACATGCTTAATATCCAGAACTAACTGTGATTTAGTTGAAGGAGAAGATTAGAAGAGATAAACAGCAAGTGTGCAACTGATATGCTTGAATAGGTTAGGATGGCTTCATTGCTGGAACATACTTTCAGATATGCTGCTTTTGACATGCTTTCCTTTCTTGTCCTGCAATACTTTTTTTTTTTTTTTTTTCCCAGTGAAATATTTTTTTGGTTCAATATGTTCTTTGTTATTAACAATCTGCTCGTAAATTGTAGTAGTACAAGCTGCAAAATGCACGGTAAAAGGAATGTATCGAGATTTCCTGTATGGATCATAGGCTCTTGGCTAATGATGTGAGAGCATTTTATTTGCCCTACAGATGTATTTAAGATTGAACTATTGAAGAAGAGAGGGTAATGAATCTAGAGAGCAGATACAGAAATGCTGTTTCAATATAACTGGAGGGAGTAAAGTAGGACGAATGATAATTGTGTGCTCAGCCTCCAAAGTGTGCAGAACTGCAGGAAATTCTTGAAAGCTGCACAGTTACTACATGACAATATGCACTTCGTTTCACCAGCAGTCTTATAAAAGGAGAACACTGACTTTCACCTCCATTAAGTGATTTTCTGTTTTCGCAGTGTAATGGGCCTTGCATTGGGCCACGACTCGCTGTACAACACAGACAGATATTTTGCCAGACAAAAGATGGGACTTCTGTGTCATCTGATCAGTGCAGTGCCTTACCGAGGTAGGACAGAAATATCTTACACCACTGTTCTTTGAGAGATTTTGAATAAACTGGAGGTTTAGCAAACATCTTTTGGGTTTTTCCTATGCAGCGAAGTGGTCATGCTGCAACCTGTTTAATTATGTGGCATAAACCTCAGCAGACTTAAGCCAAGACTTCAGTATTCATTCGTATCAGCCCCAGAGATAATAAATACATAAATAAAAATAAAATTAAGAAACTAATTTTAGAAAAACACACAAGAGCTGGCTAACAATTGAAGAACTAGCATAATAAAACCTAACTGAAATACTGTGCTATCTCTGAGAGTAGGAGCATATTCATTATCTGCTAGTGATGAATTTCCAAAGCTTCCAGTCTCCCTATCTCTCAATTCAACACGAGTACTAACTGGATAAAAGTGACACAACATTTGTTTTCCTTCCAATAAACTCCAGTGACTTTATAGAAACATATTTATTTTCCATTAGACTGCACTGAAGGGAAAAAGAGATTATACAAGAACATTTTTTGTTTCCTGTTGATTGCGTCAAAAGTAATCATCAAAAAGTAATAAACCTTTGATGTGTTTGAATGAGTGCTACTTCATTCATTACACCTTTTTTAGTGGCATTCTGCTGTGGCATTTATGGGCTGGTGGCATTTAAGTCAAACAATCTAGCAGTTCAAATTTTTGTTTAACTCCAGTTGTCCTATACCATTTGACAATATCTGAGGGTCTAGCCTGTGAGTGCAGTTGAAAATTGCTTTTCAGTGCACCGAGCTTATTTCTGCTTGCACACAGTGAAGACAGGGCTCAGAATAAGTAATACTTGGGGCATGCAAGCTTGCAGTACCCAGGGTTTGCACAGTGTCCAGAGTGGCACACACTTCTCGCACAGTGCAGTAAGTGACTTTTACCCCTTCCTTTTTGCTCACAGGCCTTTGAGCACTCAGAACTGCTGGACTGACATCTGTGGCGTGCATTGGAGGGTCAGCTTGTGGACAGTATGTACAGCTACCTGCGGAAACTACGGCTTCCAGTCCCGGCGTGTGGACTGCGTGCACATCCGTACCAACAAACCCGTGCTCGAGCACTATTGCTCCTGGAGACCACGACCAGTCAACTGGCAGCGCTGCAACATCACGCCCTGTGAGAACAGTACGTTTATGAGCAGAGGGGTGGGTGTGAGGAGGGGGGAAGCCTGTGGGTCCTCCATGTGGAGTCCTGTCTCCAAAATGCAGTTCTGGGCATCACAGCTCAGCTTTCTGGAGAATCTGTAGCTTGAACACATGCAAAACACATTGTCCAGAGCTCAGCATCTTGGTGGGAGGGCATGGTGCCTGCTGTGGTTTGTTGGCAGTGGTGCTGGCACCAGGGTTGCATGCCCTTGCTAATCATTTAAAATGGCTGATGCAACCTCAGCTTTCTGTTGATGCTACAGCCAGGAGGAAAAATACAAGTCACAGTGTTCACTGTATTTTAAAGAAGTCTAAATCCACTAAGTAGGTTAATGCTGGGAATCGCTGAACTGAAAGCTGCTTGCTTTCAGGTGACAAGCAACAAATTGTGCCTGCAAGAGGAAAAGAGAAGTTAAAAATTTTTTTTTTTTTTAATTTAAAAAAAAATAAAAAATAAAAATAAAAAGAAGCAGCAGCAGAACAGATGCTTTAGTTGTTGCTGAGCCGTGCTGCACAGAGCCCAGGTTGTTTGAGCTTCTCATGCTGCCCTGCCAGCAAGGTGGCTGGAGGTACATAAGGAGCTGGGAGGGGCCATAACCAGGACAGTGACCTAAATTGGCCAAAGGGATGTCCCATACCATGTGGTGTCATGTAAAAAAGTATAAAACACTGGGAAGTTGGCTGCAGGGGCAGCCACTGCATGGAAACTGTCTGCATCATTCAGCAGGTGGTGAACAACTGTGTTGTGTACCACTTGTTTTGCAAGTATTCATGTATAATAATATCATTACTGTTATTTCTCTTCTCATTTTCTGTCTTAGTAAATAGATTTTATCTCAACCCACAAGTTCTACTTTGTTTTTTTCCCAATTCTCTTCCCCCATCTCACTGGCTATGGAAGGAGTGGTGCTAAGGGTGTTGTGCCAAGCTGCCTGCTGGCTTAAAACACAGAGAGTTAGAAGGGAGCTTCAGTGATCATCTAGTCCAGCTGCCTGACTTGAGGTTTTTAGAGCTCTGCTGAAATGAATTTCCAGTTTCATTTACTACTTCACCTTCAGTTAAACAACTGTTATGAAACTCTTTCTAGAGCATCAGATGGCGAACTGTGCTGGAGTGCAAAAACTGTGCTGATTGCTGGAGCAGCTTCAATAGCCACCCTCACACTCTGAAAGCCATAGCTGCCCACTGCATTCCGCTTTGATCCTTTAGTGGCTTACAGTCCCCACTCAGTGTCTGCAGCAAGTCAAGGTCATGCTCACAGTGAGACCTCCCAGCATAAAACTGTTTTGAATTGCTCTCAAGTGAAAAAATCTTTCTTTCATTGCTTCATTACCATCTCTCCTTTTTGTTTCCCCTTCGGCAGTGGAGTGCAGAGACACCACAAGGTACTGTGAGAAAGTGAAGCAGCTCAAACTCTGCCAGCTCACCCAGTTCAAATCACGCTGCTGTGGGACTTGTGGAAAAGCTTGAAGGCAAATGCAGTGAAAATGGAGGAACAAGGGGATCTCAGCTTTTGCTTCACTGAGGCAAAGACTTCTACAGAAAATATGAACGGAATAGAATTCTTTTTTTTTTTTTTTTCATTTTATTTATTTATTTCCCTTTAAAAAGGAAAAAAGAGAAGAAAAAATGGAAAAAGAAAATCCTTTACCAAATTGTTGTTGTAAAGGGACTTGACAAATTTTCCCTTTAGATATCTGGGAGACAAAATGCAGCAAAACACAGTCATGGAGGGTAGATCACAAAGATTCAATGAATCCCATGCCACCAGGCCTGAGAGGGATGGGGCTGCCCCATAGTCCACGTACACACTTGGGAATACACCATCAGACAAATGGAGAAGTGGATCAAAATCAAAATGTAGCATCACATTCAACCACCAAATCAAACAAATCAAACAGTCTGATACATGGTGGGGCAAACAAAACAAAGACTAGACATTCATCAGTGCAGTATGCACACCCTACATTTGTCTTTGACTAATTTGGGTATATAAGCGTATGATACTGCTTTATAAATCTATAACTTACATCCAACATTGGATTTCTTTTTCCTTTCTATGTCCTTCTCATCACAAGCCTTCAAATGATCTCAGTGGGAGATCTTGTTAATCTTTGAGAATCAAGTCTGGTGTCTGAGAAAGTTGAGCAATGTTGTGTAATGTGAGTGAGTCTAGAAGACATCTAAAAATGTTCACAAGTTGCATTTGTGTGATAGGGTTGGAGCTAAAAGTGCTGCCTTCAGCATAAAGGTAATGATGTCAGCTGTTATCTAGGAGAAGGAAAGAAAGTATGCTCTGCTGCAGGCAGGCTATAACACAAACCTACAAATGCCGTCCTGTACAGAACACAGGCAGGTAAGATGTGGAAATGAGAGCTGCTCCACATCCTACTTCCTACTAACGCTTACTTGGAATGGGTAGGAGTACCAGTACCCAGAGTTAAGGTGCTTTCAGAGTTGGCATTTTGATAAGAAATTTGAGGAACTGGGTTTTTCTTTTCTGATAACATGGATATTTTCTGTCCTGATGGCCAATTCTTTCAGAAGAGTAGTAGATATTTTCTGATATTGCTGGCTGCTCCTACGCAGTAGGACTAGAATAGATTGTCAGCCCCAGAGAGCTAACACTAAGAAAATTTTTAAAATTTGCTCCTCTATGGCTGTGTTACGCAACAAAATGGGTGCTGTAAAGCTGCACGTTTTTAAACCCAGGTACTACACCCTAAAGAGATTTTCTAAAAAGTGAGCCTCAAACATCACATATTGCATGCTGTCTATGAATCTTTTTCTCCATGGTCGATTGCAGTGGTTATTCATCCAGTGAAGTGCTTCGTCCTTTTAGTTCCTGGACAATCCCTTCTCTATTCTGAATAGAGCCTTAAAATTAGAAGAGATTTGCAAAGGAGGGAGTTTGAGCATCATAAGAAATTTAAAGAAGAGGCTTGATTGTGCCTCATCCCCTGTGGGGCTCAGGCCTTGTGGTGCATTATTGAAATGCTGTTCAAGTGCTGCTGTGTTACAGCTTCCATGATGTGGCTTTTTCAGCAAAACTGGGAGTCCACTTCTCAGGTCAGTGTCATGTTCAAGACACTGACCTGTCTCTGGTTGCTTCGGAACACATATGTCAGAGGTAGCTCTCACTACAAATGGGTCTTTAAGAAATAGTGTTGCTAAGCTTCAGTGTAACTTTTTATTTAAAAAAAAGAAGAATGTCTTTCTATGTATGTAAATGTATATCTTTTCTGTATATTTATTAGGATTTCTTGTATAAAAAGTGCAATATTAATAATTGTACATTATTTTGTCCAGATAAAACTATTTGTTTGGGTTTTTTTAAATCTCCCCAGAATTTTGTTCCTCTAAAATCAATGGTAATAGAGAAATTCACACTTGCATTTAATTGAGGATCTGCTTCACTGTGCACAGAGTACTTTCTAAAATATGACATGAGGGAAGGATGATATTTTTAACTTGTGAATTGATAGTTATGCATGGAATGAAGGACAATTCCTTAATATTAATAAGAACAGTAAGAACAATAAGAATGTGGTGGATATTTCTAATACAGTAGTTAACAAAAAGCAGCACAGGGAAGTACTGACATTTGTTTGACTGCAAAGCATATTTATATTCATTCTGAATAGCAGCTGTGTAACTGTGCCCAGGATAAACAAGGTGATTAGATCCGGAGGAGCAGTTGTGTCATCTCTGCACAGTGTGAATTTAATTTCATATATTTGTTTCATGAATTGTGACGTGGCAGCATCTCAATAATATAAGATTTCTGGATATTTTACAAAAGGAATTTTTCTTTCTCTAACAAGAAAGCAAACCAGCAAATTTGTATTTATATAATTTTTGTACAGGTAATACAGGTTACTTACTTAACTACTGCTGTCTGATATTAACTGCTGTTAATATTAAGTTTAAAAACAAAAGCCAAACAAGGAGCATGCTGTCCTTATTCTGTATTATAGTGGTAGCAAACAGCTGTTACACTGAATACATATGATAACCATCACCCTCTTTCCCCACCGCAGGAGCTACCCTGTTGTCATTTCTTTTAAAAGTCTCCAGACATTAACATTCTGCACCCAGTCTTGGAGAACTTATTGAATTCTTCATCACTCTTGCTTTACTCTTTTCCACCTCTACAGCTCTTCCAGGAGTAGATGGCCTTTGCTGGTCCTAGGTTCATGGAAATCAGTAGAAGTGATTTTTCATACACAAAAACTCTCAAAGACATTTTGTAACTCTCCTCAGTAATCTCTGGAGTGAAGCAACACCCACAACCTAATATTCAGTCTTTTCTTATAGGTCTCTGCTGCCTTCAGCAACAGAGCTTACAACTCCTTGAAGCATCAGGAATACAGTTAGAAGAAAACCTAGTCATGACCAAATTAGTGGGGGGCTTTAGGGAGGGTGGGAATAGGAATAAAGCAAAGACATTTTCTCTTAAAAAAGACAAACACAAGTTTTGAAAATTAAGTTGATTCTTCTGTCTCCATTTTCAAACAAAATTTATAATGTGTCTTCTAAAAAGGAACAGTGATGTTGTTTTGATTTACTGAGAATTTACCCAATATGATGTTCCTAGCTGTACTTTTGAGACACCTGCACTGCAAGGAAATAATACCTCACCGAAGCACACAGTTTCAGGCCGAAGACCAGCCCTGAGACTTCTAAGTGACAGAACTGAATGTAATGGGAATTTGTAATGGGAATTGGTCATTCATTTTGAGTAAAGCAAGTAGAAAAGCTGGTGTTGATGTAAAATGAAAAGCAGACCAGCTTAGATTCTCCAGAGAACAATTATTCCCTTTTTATACATATGGCTCTTGTTACCAGTCAAGTCAAAATGCTTTCAGAACCTTCAAAGCAAGCTTCCAGTTTTGTTCTCCCTACTAATTTTCACTGAGAAAGAAAAACAGTTGTGCAACAAGCACAGAAATGCAGTGCTGAAAGGTTCCCAACAGGAGACTTATCCCAGCCTCCTGTTCTGTGGAAAAGTAAGCACATCTAAGCTACTCCTTTAAAGCCACAGAAAGCCATGAGGAGAGCTTTCTGAAGTAATCTTGGAATGTTTTTTCCTACTATCTTCCATCTTGTAGGGTGGAACTTGTTGGTTCAGCTTCTTTCAGAATTTTGGCTCTCTAGCCTTCCCTTCCCATTGCTTTAGCTAGTTTATCTGCACTCTCTCTCATTTTTGGTTCTTGTAGTTGGGCACTCACTCCAATGCGTAAGTAGCACCAATAGCTGGAAAATAGTCTTGAATGATTTGCATCCACACTTCAGATCAAGGCTTCTGCTTGCAATCGCTTCACATTTTGGCTTGTCCACTTCATAGCCCAGTATTGCTGCTAGCATACCTCGTCTATTAATATTAGCAAGACTAGAACCCTGATTTTTGCCACTGGAAATACTATTATATCACCAGTGTGGTATAACTCACAGAGCTCTTCAGTGTGTTCTTTATTTCAACTTTTAAGTACTAGATGTAGGAGAGGAAGCGTGGAGGTTTCTGTAACGGTGACTTTTGAAATAGCTACTACAACTTGTCAGCTTCTTTTTAGAGACACTGACTTGGTTAATGAAATACAGATTACTGAATCATGATGTGCTCTAAGAATGACATGTGTCAACATTATTACTGATTTCTATCTACTGCTTCCATCTCATCCTCTTTCCAAGTTATCCTATTAAAGATAAAGGTAATGATCACCATACTATCTGTTTTGTACCCAAACACTGATTTTTAAATAAATTTGTTTCTGTATCCATGTAATCTGAAACCTAAATCTGTATAAACAGGTGAGCCAAGTGCTAGCTCTTTTCCAGATTTCCAGGACCATCAAAGTTCTCCTAATTTCTTAACAAGTGTCAGTGAGTCACTAATCATTTCAGCTAGTTCATGCAAAATTAATTTTATTCATTTGTTACCTGTTTTTAACTTGGAAGCTTTCAAACTGTTTGAATGCCAGATTTTCACACAGACAGCCAGTGTAAACAGATGAGAAAATCAGAATCACAAATGCTTACTATGGCTCTGCATATCAGCAGACCACAGTAAGGAATCATCAACTTAACATTTTTCTTCATCCTCTCATTTAAAAGTATACATAAATTTATCAACGATCTTATGTATTGACTGCCATGCTCGGTATTTATTTATGAATACAAATATTTTTAGCTTATCAGCATTGTCACCCACATTGTTTTTCACTTCCACCCAACTTTTTCCAGTTCAAAATCAAATCTAAAACCTAGTCATATGCCTAGTCATTTTCACCACGTCTTGCTGTAAGACTCTTACTTTTACATATATATTTATACTTCTATAAGTAGATAATAGAAATTATGTTCAGTAATTTGTAACCTAAAGTGTTATTTGTCTACATTTATAAGGGGAAAGGCAAAGACACAGCATTTCCTCTTTCAATTACATGTTTCTATGCTCCCCTACCTTTTCACTGAGATACAATTTACTCACTTTCATTCTCAACTTCACACATTGAGACATCTATACAGTAGTAAATTTTATTTTGCCTTTATCCCTCTGAGAAGGAAATACAGTGTGAAGTCTCATCTTTTGTTCATTGGTCACTGATGAAGACTGAAACAAGGAAGTCCATGAAACCACAAACTCCAGGCCTTCTCTTTGACCACTATGGCTTTGAAATCTAGAGCAGCCCATACTGAACTATCAGATGTGTTTGAGAGGCAGCAAGGCTGAGAGTTAATAAGTGCTTTAGCTTCAGAGAAGTATCATTGCAAGGCCCATCCAGAAGAGTTTTTTTCAAATTAAAAAAAAAAAATAAAGAAAAAAATAGAGAGAGAGAAATTGTCAAAATCAAGTACACAGTAACTCATGAAATGTACTTAAAGCCCATCACCAGCAGTTGCTTTCCACTGGTCCTTCCAAGAGCTCATGCTCCTGTAAGAGGGCTCTATGCTTCAAGAAACTTCAAGACTAACACAGCATATAATGGCTTCTCTATGCTTCAAGAAACTTCAAGACTAACACAGCATATAATGGCTTCTCATCAGTTAAATAATAATAATAATAATAATAATAATACCAACTTGTAAGTACTATTGTTAGAGATAATGACAGCAAAGTGTGAGCTTCCTACCTGAAGTGAAAGTATCTGACATAAAATGAAAGACTGAAAGTTGAAATATCTGCTTCCAATGCCATCAAATATAACAATCAGATGTTTTTCACTCTCATGACAGTTTTGATAGTGCACTTCATTTTTTTTTTTTTTAATGCAGGAAACCCATAGGTTGCCCAGAGAGGTGGTAGAAGCCCCATCCTTGGAGACACTGAATGTCAGGCTGGAGGGGGCTCAAAACACTTTGATGGAGCTGTACGTGTTCCTGTTCATTGCAGGGGGGTTGGACTAGAAGATCTTTCAAGGTCCCTTCCAACTCAAAAAATTCAGTGATTCTATGACTGCAGGACCTGCTTTTCCCTTGCACTTGTCAACTTTACACCAGTGCCTTTAGTACTGTTACTGATGAGCATGTGCTGGCAGACCTGCAGACGCTACAGCCACACAGAAACATGGGATTGCATGGGAATGTTTTTGATGCCCCTCTCTGAACCTGTATCAATCTGTACAATGTGCAAGTCATTCTGCCTACTGTCTGCTGTGAATTACACTGCTCATCGGTCCATGAGCTGTGACAGATGGGAATAAGCAACCCACCCCTCACTCATTGCTCCTCAGCACTTCACTTTGCCCCTGCCAGCAGCCTGGAGCCACTACTGCCCCCTCATTTACCCGCACAGCTCCAAAGAGCTCTGCAGGTCTGGCAGCTGAGCAAGTGCCCTGCAGCCAGGGGAGCAGGACGCCATTCGGCTGGCTGGAACCAGGGATAAGGTCTGTGAAACTGACAGATGGGGCTTACAAGCCAATACAAGATTTATGCCACTTGTTCACACTACATTTTCCTATCTTTCATGCTAACATTCCTCTTGCCACTTAGGAGAGAACAAAAACAAAAACAAAACAAAACAAAACAAAACAAAAAAAAAGTGTTTCTTAAGCCTTTAAGCCCTCTGCAAAGAAAAGCATTAGATTTGTGTAGACGTGAATAAAAGTATGCAGTTTCGTGTGGCTAAAAGGGAAATGGGCACCAGAGGGTTGAGCTCTGGCTACACATGAACACTGTTTGCTTAAGTAGCAGCAGGATGTGAGTGACTGTACAGTAAGCACAGTTATATACACATGATTAGGATGACATGGGCATGGGAAACCACCCCCTGCTCCTACCCTCCTTGATACTATAAAGCAGTCTGCTGTTTCTAGTTCTCATACGAGGCCTGAGCTTTCTTTGTCTGCAAACTCACTATGGAAAAGCACAAAAACAAAACTTGAACAGAAGCTTAAACCAGACAAGCTGTCAACAGCCAGCTCTCCAAGTGAGGAGTCAGGGTGGGTTTCTTTTCTTTTAAGGACATGCTTAATGCAGGCATGTCCAACCTGCAGCCCACTGGCTGCATGCAGCCCAGCCCAGCTCACTCTGCGGCTGCCCCTGCCCTGTCCTGTCATGGCAGCAGTTCTTCCCGTCAAGCAGCCTGGCCCAGCCCCTCAACACAAACTCAACATCGGTGTGCTATTAATCCTACCTGGGCTGAAACCAGGGCAAAGTGCAGTGATAACCGATGGCAAATAAGTTTATGCATTTTGATACGCTGGCTATACACAGTCCTGTGAACAGCAGAAAATGTGCAGCCGTGCTTTCCATTTTGATAAAGCAATTTGAGAAGAACTTTCAAGATGGCTGAAAAAAAATCATCAATTTTTCATTTTATTTGCAACGCCATTTTCAGTAGACTTAAATACATTACTTCTGAATTTTCAAATTGAATGTGTAAAGTTGAAATCAAAAATCTGATTGTGTCTCTGTACCAGATTTTTACAAGCCCTTCTTAACAAGAGAGAAATATCCCTTGCTTCATAACTACATCTTATCCGTATCATCACTTTTGGGAGCATGTGCATTTGTGAACAACTGTTTTCCTGGATGAAGTACAGGAGAGTAGTGGTTCATCATGAATCTCTGACAAACTCCTTGAGAGCTCACTGAGAATTGCAGCCACAGACATTGAACCAGACTGATACATTAGTTTCTCAAAAACAGGGCCACATGTCCCACTAGATTTTGTTGTCCTCTTTTTAAAAATGTTTTAATTATAAAAAAAAAAAACATTAAAAATTAAAATAAGTCTTGTTGCTTATGTACATCATTATATATTTTATAGGGGCTGCTCCAAAAGTAATACCTACTATTTATTTTGTTGGCCTACAACGGCAGAGGCAAGGTGGTGGTATGGCAATAGAGGCTGAATCTTCCCATCAATATTCCATTGCATCTTGTTGCATGTGACAGATGGCAGCAGAGGGGTAGGTAGTCTGATACAATGGCATCTGATATAGTAGTGCATCTGAAGCAAAGATGTGTGATTGAATTCCTCCATGCAGAAATTATTGCACCGATTGACATTCACTGATGCTTGCTGAACATTTATGGACAACAAACAGTGGATCTGAGCACAGTGAGGTGGTGGGTTCTGCATTTCAGCAGTGGTGACAGTGGGTCACCTCCACTGGTGTACATTGTTATGAGCACAGCATGCAGGCTCTTGTTCATCGGTGGCAAAAATACATAGCTGATGGTGGTGCTTATTTTGAAAAATAGTGTTTTGTAGCTGAGAATTTGCTCTGTCAAAGAATGTTGTTGTTCTCTTTGTAGCTATTGTAGTTTCCATGAAAATAAATAGGATGCATTCCTTTTGGAGAAATATGAATATATATATATGAGATTCAGGACAATTCCTCTTCACTCAGGGCAGCCCAGGAAAACCAAAAGGTTGGACACCCATGGGTTAATGGTTCTGCTGAGGAGTAATTTGTTTTGGGCTTCATGGAGAGTTCCCCCTACTATTCAGTAGGCTGCTGGTTTTGTGGGATTTTTAAGCATAAATTACTGGTTTAAAGAAACAGCCTATAAGGTTGGTAGATGCTTGTTAAAACACTTCACTTAGTGAAACTCTGAAGGAGTCAGTTTTCACTAATAGCACACAACCTAGTGATTTTATTACCAAAAAAAAAAGAAAAAAAAAATATATATATCTTGCTCATAGCCCACTGAATACAAATCATAGCGAATCACATTCAGCTGAGAGGGTCCCATGGGCATGTTTCTCCTTGAGCAGAAAGCAAAGCATGCCACGGGTCTGCTGGTTGGGAATGCAGTCCCCTGATGTGCATGCAATGGCACTGGGCAGTGCATACAGGACCTCCTCTGGTGCCCAGCTGGGAATAGGTCCCTTTGCCACCAGCACCAGTGAGATGAAAGAAGCCAGAAATAAAAGGCCCTGCATGCTGTTAACTCTTTAATATGTCTTTTCTTTCCCTCCCAAATGCATCCTAAAACATCTGTGCAACAGATATCCAGACAGATGGAGAAGTGAAAATCAGGTTGTTCCAAAGCAGCATTTTCCCACAAAAACAACAAGAAAAGCACAAACCATCAAATTACGACTTCCAATGTGGGAAAGTGGCAAAGAATGGGGAGGAAGTGGGATTTGTAACAGAATCAGCCAAAAGCAAACTCTGCTGGTGGTACTACAGAAACTTCTTTGTGAAAGATCTCCATCTCATCAAGCCCACTTGGCATTTCTCTGCCCAAATGGCTCTTTCCAGCTGAGATTATGTGGCTCCCTCTGGGGGGTCCTTTCCACACATCAGGAAAGTTATTTTTTCCTCTCACAATTGAAGGGTTTCCTTTTTCATACATTAAGTCCAACTGCCCGTGGTCTCTGGAGAACCATGGCCAGTATTGATATTGATTCTGTCTGTGCTATGAATATCCTCAGCTCTTGCTGAAGAATACTGTCTGTTTTTCTACACTTTTTTCTTAGTTCTGAAATATTTGAGAGGCTGGTAATTTGCTTTCTATCTCCGGCAATCTATAACATTGGTTGAAGCCCTTTCAAGAGCACATGGGTATGTAATTCTACAGCCCCTACAAAAAACCTAAGCCTGAACTACCAGACGTGTGTTTCTTTGCGCACTGAACTCCTTCGCTAAAGATGGTAATTTGTATGGTGCCTCATTTCAAGTAAAGGAATTAAATAAACTTTAATCTGATTAAAGCACTCTGTTCCCCATTGTTACCACATGATGGTTTTAATGAGTTTTTTATATACTTTGAGTCAGAAAAGTCATGGAATCATAGAATGTCTTGGGTTGGAAGGAACTTTTAGAGACTACCCAGTTCCAGCCCCCACCTGTCATGGGCAGAGCTGCCTCCCACCAGCTCAGGCTGCACAGGGCCCCATTGAACCTGGCCATGAATGCCTCCAGAGATGGGGCATCCACAGTTTTTCTGGGCAGCCTGTGCCAGTGCCTCACCACCCTCTGAATAAAAAATGTCCTCCCCCTGTCAACCTTGCCTTATTACCACTAGACTATGTAAAAAGTTTGTCTCTCTCCAGTTTATAAGTTCCCTACAAGTAATGGAGAACATCTTCCCACAGCCTTCTCCAGACCAAAGAAGGCCACCTCCCTCAGCCTTTTTTCATTGAAGAGTTACTTCAGTGCTCTGATTATCTGTTTGGCATCCTCTGAACCCATTCCAACAGCTTCACATCTTCCTTGTTTTGGGGAACTAAGTGCTTGGATGTAGTACTGCAGCATGAGAGCAGAACAGAGGGGGACAATCACCTCTCTTATCCTGCTGGACACCCCTCTTTTGATGTAGCCTAAGATACTGTTGGCCTTCTGGGCTGCAAGAGCATACTACTGACTATATCCAGCTTTTCATCCACCAGAACTTCCAAATCCTTTTCCATAGGACTGCTCTCAAGGAGTTCTCCCAGTCTGTACTTGTGTATGGAATGGCTCTGACCCAGTTGCAGTACCCTTCACTTGGACTTACTGAGTCTCATTAAGTTTATGTGAAACTACTTCTCCAGCTTTTCCAGGCCTGTTTGGATAGCATCCCTTCCTCCCGTTGTATCACTGCACCACTCAGCTTAGTGTCATCACTAAGGTGCACTGAATCCCACTGTCCTGGCTACTGATAAAGATATTAAAGCATGCCAGTTCCAAGGCAGACCCCTGAGGGACAGCACTCATGACCACACTCCACCTGGACACAAAGCCAATGATCACAACCCTCTGGATGTGACCATCCAACCAGTTCATTATCCACTGAATAATTCAGCATTCAAATCTACATCTCTCCAATTTATATATAAGGACGTGGTATGGAATCATATCAAGGGCTTTAGAACTCCAGGTAGACAACATTAGTTGCTCTTCCTTTGCCCACTAACGCTATCACTTTGTCATAGAAGACTACCAGGTTGGTCAGGCATGATCTGTCCTTGTGAAGCCATGCTGGTTGTCTCAGTTCACCTCCTTAACTCACATATGCCTTCGCTTACCTTCTGCAAGGATCTGTTGATCATCTCAGACAGATTCAGACATAAGGCTCATCGGCCTGTAGTTTCCTCGGTTTTCTGTTTCAGCCTTCTTTAAAATGGCAATGATGTTTCTCTTCTTCCAGTCACCTGACAGCCACAACTTTTCAAATGTGATGAAAAGTAACTCAGCAACCACATCAGACAGTTCCTTCAGCTTCCTAGAATGCATGTCATCTGAACTCATAGACTTGTACACATTCAATCTCATGAGGCAGTCTCAGACTTGCTCTGCTCTTCAAGTGGGATGGAGTTTGCTCTCCCAGCCACCACCTAGAGGTTCAGAGATGTGAGAGGCATGGGAAAGAAGCCTGGCTGACAGTGAAGACTGAGGTAAAGAACTTGCTGAGTACCTCTGCTCTCTTCATATATTTTGAAGTGACTTTTCCCTTCTCATTTATCAGAGAGGGTACGCTCTCCTTTGTCTATCTGTTCTGACCAATGTACCCTTAGAACCCTCTCTTGTTATTTTTCACATCCCTTAGCAAGTTCAATTCTGTCTGTGCCTTTCCTTTCCTGATCCCCTCTCACATCCAGACAACATCCCTGTATTTTTCCCAGACCGCGTGCCCCTGCTTTCACTACCTGTGCATTTCTTACACCTCAGCTTCCCAGCAGACATCCAGGTGATTGAAATCCCCCATCAGGATGAGAGCCTACTAGCACAATGCCTCTTATATTTGAAGTGAGAAGGCCTCATCAACAGACTGCCCTTCAGACAGCCTGTAATAGATCCCCACCAGATGTCCTTTATTGGTAATTTTTACTTACAAGTCCTCAAAATATTCATGGCTGTATCTCAGGGGCTGCTCTTTACAATCTGCCCGTTTATCAACATTTATTCACATAGAGGGTGAGTCCCCAACCTTCCTGCTTTGTCTATCTCTTCTAAAAAGCTTGTAGCTCCCAATCATAGTACTCCAATTGTGTGATTCATTCCACCACATTTCTCTGATAATAATTAGGTCACGGTTTTCTAGTTGCACTATGGTTTCCAACAGCTCCTGATTATTTCCCATGTTGCGTGCATGGTGTAGAAGCACTCCAGCTGGGCTATTGGCTGCGTTACTCCATCTAATTACAAATCTGGGACAAATTTGAGGTTTTCCCTGCTGCTTTCTGGAGTGACAAACATAAATCTTAAAAATTCTTTATTTGGTAATTGCACATGGTGTGTGTATGTGTCTTTGATGGAAGTGAAGGACAAGGTCAGATTTCAGAATTTGTTGTCCGGCTGTTACTTCTAGCTGTGATTTTGTAGCACATAATTCACCTGAAGAGGTTTTTATACCTCTGTCATCATGGAAGTGCCTGAATTCTTCTTATTCTAACAATTAATTACACCATTGTAAGTTATCTCTCTTGCTACATCCTGACCAGGTTATCTCTTCCAAATAAAAAGTAGTCGTTGGGAAAAAGGAAAAAAATATACAGAGAATCAGTTTGTCTTGTCCTTGGCTTTTAAACATTTATTTATACAACTGATTCAGAAAAAGCCACTGTGTGCATATTAGGTTTATTTTTAAATCTTTCCAAATACAAAATCATTTACTGGTTTTAAAGAAGGTTGCAAAAAAATGTTGTTTGTAGCCGCTTCAGAGAAGCCCTGGTCTTTGAATCCATTCCCCAGAAAACTATTTCCACTCTCTCTTTTTTTCAGTGACAACCTTGTAGACATTCTTCTTCAGAAGCAGGGACATAGAATTTGTGACCATCAGCATTGGTCCCCTCAAAGATGTATCCAGGTGGGTTTTTGTAAGAGGCTAAACATCTAACAACACCCTTTGGTGTGTAGCTGGTAGCGTAGATGGTTTTTTCACCTAGTGGAATGTGAGGCCTAGGACCTGGCCAAGGAGGCTTATAGCTCTTTGTAAGCGTGAGTGGTTGAGGCAGATAATGGGTCCGAAAAGTAGTCAAGCAGTCCATTGGTTTGGCTGGGAAAGTCAGCTCGGGAGCATGAGTGATAGGCTTTACTCTCTTGCACATCCAGGGCTTATAGTCTTCTTTCATTGTAGAAGAGCTGTTAAATGGTTCTGTACTTATCTTATGCTGGACCAATGGTAGACACGCCTTGGCTGGCTTGCCATTTAGATTACTGTAGTGTAACTGAGTAGTGGTATGAAGGTCCATTTTCTCCACAGGAGGAACATATTCAGCAGGTTCTTTGGTAAATATAGGAGGCTGTGGCCAGGGTTTGTATTTTTCCTGAAACTCAGTTGAAGAGAAAAATGGATCATGGAATAACTTTGGCTGGTATGGTTTTGCCAATTTGGCTGGCGTACCAGCCAGCCCCTTGTAAGAAATTTTGTTAGTAGTGAGGCCATTAAATGGGACGTCACTGGGCTTGTATTTCTCGTATTGATGGACATAACGTTTCTCCAGAGGACGTAGCACATAATTCACTCTATAATCTGTCATATTCTCAAAGGGAGCCTTGCTCTTCTGAATCAAATTCAGAGGTTTGAAGCTTTGAGTTGCAACTGGTCCCCTGAAGAAATACTCATCTTGAACAACAGTTCTGTGGTCAAATTTTGCATCTGACGGGTGATACCCATGATCTGGTCTGATCAGTTCTGTCTTTGGTTCATCCCACAGCATATAGTCATCTGAAACATAGGAGGAATCTAAACATTCATCTGAAGTTCTTTGACAAGTTTAGGCATTTAGAACATTATAGTTTTTTTATTACATTTTCTACTGTAATAAATATTTGTTGGAGTCGTAAAAGTTGACAAATCATGTCAGAAACCCACTGAATGAGCCACTTCAGAAAACTCCTGTAAATGCTTAGTATCTACAAACAAAAGACAGCAAGTGTCATGAAAATAATTCTGTACACAACACTTGCCTACAGAGATGGTAAAATGCAAAACTGGAAAATCTAAATAATGTTCTAACTCTTGCAGAAATGTTTTCTTCAGGTAACTGAATGCTGTCCTCATGCTCAGTCAACTGGAAATCATTAATATGGAAGTACCATGGCAAGAACTTCAGACTCCTTCTGCATTTATACTGCGGCTAGTTTAGAGAACAGGCAGAATGTGCCTTTGTCTCCAGGAGGCCATACAGATGTCTCCTTACATCAGGAGGACAAGGAAAACCAAATGTCTGCCATTCCACTCTAAAAACCAAGTTGCAGGGCTGTCTTTCCTCTTTATACCTTCTCTTAGGATGATCTGCTTTCCAATCTGCACAGATGTGATCGTCCTGCTGTTGGCTGAATTTAGAATTTTGCAGTGCATCCTTGTGTCAGTAAGCTTTTGTGCTCTATGGCATTTATTCTGCTTTTGGCTTTCCTCTCTATCATCAGCACAAGCAGGAACCAAGATGGAGCTGATGTATGCCTCCAATTCTTCGTTACTAGCAAAGCTGCTAGAATTTGCAGAACAAGACTGCCCTGACCTAAAGGATTCTATCATATCACTGAGATGGCTCCTACTCCTAATCCTGCTATCTAAATTCATGACCAAGAGAATTTCTCGGAGGCATTTTAAGGGTATTCATATCTTCCTTCCTCAGCAGTACAACAGGCAAAATGAGGCAGTAAGACTTAAAAGATTTACACTCATTCACATTAGAAATCCATTGCAAAGCTGCCTAGCTCTCAGAACAGTGCTGCAGCCACAAGACCATCTTTTTTCCTCCCTAGAAATCTTGTGCAACTTCCCCTAGAGATCATTATGGTTACTGGTAGGAAGTTGAAATGAAATAGTTTTGGAGCAAACCCAAGCCTTTTTTTTCATTTTTCCCTCCTTTCAAACCACATTGAGAGTCATGAGGCAAATAAGCTTCCAGCTGACTGCACAGGAAGGAAGTCTGGATTTCAAAGTACTAGAGAGTAAATGATGCAATGAGGTATCAGGATATTTGAACTCTCCAATCCAAATAGAGTTATTCCTTCTGAATAGCAGTGGCCACAGTACTGCACAAACACAATTACACAAAGGATGTGTTCATTACAATGTGAAGTTGACCAAAAAAGTCCTTTCTTTGCCCCAATTAGATGTCTATTTAAAGTCCTTCTGGTTTAAATCAAGCTGCTTTGCCTTGGAACAAGAGAGGAAAGAGCAGCCACAGGAGCTCTGCTCCTCCCAGCAAGAACAGTGGGGCACACACAGGTCCTTGCAAAGCGGTGGAAGGGAAGATGAGGCCTGTCAGCCTGGGGAGCTTCCTGCATTCTGTGTCCAAAATCCTTCCCCTACTGAAGCCAATGAAAAGCCTCCCAGACTCTGTGGGACAGCATTTGATGCCAAACCAGGAGAAAGACTGCCCTTGTATGAACAGCTAATTAGTACAGACAGCTGAGAACATGGGCCTGTACTACAGCAGAGATACTCATTTGCTGCTGTCAGTGGCATCGCAGCCAAGGCCTCATGGTCTGCAAGTTTCAGCACAATCATAGCACCCCAAGTGCTCATGCTTCTACCAGGGGAATAAGAGAGGTCCAGGCACCACCCACTGGTGGGATCCACACCTTGTGCCTCTGCTCAGAGTTCATCATTATTCTAGAGAGACATTTCAGTGTGGTGAACCAAGAGTGTACACAGACATGAGACATTATAGGGGATTGTGGGAATACAAGAAAAACTGTTCGGAGCAGAAGCTGTGGAGCAAGATAAACAGCATGAGGACCAAGGGCACCTCTAGAAGAGGAAAGAACATCTCACGGCTCTGACTGGATAAGTGCCTGTGTGAACGGTTGAAGAGTGTTTTGTAGAATGCTCTGTTGACTTGTAAAGGTGGATGGGAAAGTTGCAGGGGTGGATGGGAAAGCTAGAAAAAGAAAACTTGTGAAGGTATATAAGTGATGTGAGAACTTTAATAAACGATTTGGATCGTTCACATCTGAGTCCGTGCATCAGACATTGCAGGGGATCTGTTAACTAGTGTCAAAAAATGAGAGCTAATGAGACTGGGCCTGTCTCTGAGCAAGGGCTGGTTCAGAGATCTAGCAGTTGAGACGACAACCATCAAAAACTATCTATATTCCCACATCCTTTGTGGAAAATATTCAGTGCATTTTGGATATAAATACAGCTTTTACAGAATATTCGAAATACAACAAGTGAGTCTGTCTTCAATTTTAAAAATGTACAAGCCCTACACATTTGGAGACCTCATAGGCATTATGAATTCATTTTATTTAGTGTAAGACAATAGTGCTAGTACTCCTTCAAAATATGTTACAATTTTATTGTAAGTCTAATTCTTATCCCATAGATATTAATAGTTTCCCATGTAGCACAATCTTGAAAACATTATGGGGTATAGAAAGGAGCAGAGGATATGAACCATATGTTGTTGGAAGGTTTCACACTTCTCACTGCAAGGAAGACAATGCTGAAATTTGATTACACACCTCCAAATGGATGGAAAAAGCTACACCTGTAGCTGTGAAGATGAGAATTTCAAAACCTGAGATGCAAAGTTATCTGACATAACTGTCAGACTGATGTAATAGCATCGTCTTAAACCCACAGTTTTACCTGGGACATGGTGCGTGTAGTGGAACGGAGAAGAGTAATACAGTTGGAAAGCCAGTTTAACACCAAAGCAGCACGTTTGTATGTTTTATACACTGCTTGAATTTTTGAATTATGATAATTAATGGAATAGCATGCTATAAAATTTCACACCTTGAGCGTCAATACCTAAAACCTAGTAACATTCAGAGAACAGCACAATGAGAACTTACACTTTTATGAACCTGGGCCTTTAAAAGTGAACTAATTCAGTATGAAACTTGATCTTTCAGGTGGTTTGGATGAAGATTTCCATTTGCAGTGTTTTGAAAAATACTGAAAATTATAACCAAATGTGGCTATGTTACATTTTATTAGAGTTCTGGAGTAGCAGTTGAGGTACTGACCCAAACATTGATAAAACACAAAGATACACATACGATCCAGATACTGAGAAGTTCAGGGTATCTAAACACAGAAGGAAAGATTCTCTGTTTGTGCAAAGCAGCCTTTCTTTGTTGGCTTCACTGAGGCTATTCCAATGGACACCATCTGGTGACGTAGCCTATACATAACAAAATGTTCAAACCTGTGTAAATGTGGGTATTTTACACCTGTGGGTCATAGTCTTCATAAGGAAATTCATTCTAAATAGACAGTATTTCCTGTATCCTTAATGTAAAAATTCCAGTTCCTGAAATTGTAAACATGCAGCTGTACCTAAGTCTGGCTTTCAGTCATTGCAGATGGATAATCATAACACAGCATGACTGAATTCATATACCTTCAATTTCTTTACTTCCTTCATCATTCTGAGTTATAAGAAAGATTTGTTACTGTATATTGGGATAAATATCAACATCAGCCACCAGCTCTTATATCCATACTGCACAAGAAAAATAAAACAGTAAAATATATTTTAAGAAATTCAATAATGCTATCTGCTTAGCAGCATTGGGTGGCTGGAAGTTGTGCAAAAGGGGTCTCCTTTTGACCAAAACTAACACTGTTACTGTGACTATATAGCTGAAATCTTTCTTCCAGTGCATGCAAATGAGAAGTATTGCTGGTGGAGAGGAAGGAGCAAAGCCCCCTAAAGCCAAACCATCTACAGCTAGCTACTGCTACTGAGGAATAAGGGCACAGTTAGGTGCACAGTTCACTGTTTTAGCAGGAGAACTCGAGTGCTTTGGACATCTGCATGGAGTCTGGATGTCCATACTTCCCATACGTGTCTCTAACATATTAACTCTGCAGCACACAAAAAATTGATGCCATGCTTCATGACCTGCTCAAACCCACTGAATTCTGCACATCTAAAGTGTCTAATCCACTGATAAAACAACATAATGTTCAATATATCCTAAAAGCAATACTGATTGACCCACATTCTGGAGTTCAGAGGGCCTGTTTCTACTCAGCTGCCTGCAGGCCTGCCAGACATGGAAAGGAGGTGAACTCACAGATACCCAATGTTGTCATTAACATGAGGCTGATGGCCCCACCTTGTATCTCTGTGTGAAATTTTTGTGCGTCTGCAGCAGATCCAATCTGTTGGTGCATGGAATTGCACACTGTTTCAACCTGCCTTCTTCAAAAATGAAACTGCTTGTGAAGTCTTGAAAGAAGTTGCAAGAATACATACCTTTATAAGTGGATTTTGTGTTCATCTTGGCACTGGAGATTTCTCTTGTCTCACAGGGAAGGCAAGGAGGTACTTGACAGATAGGGTAGGGGTTATAGTCTTGTTTATAAACAGAGGTCAAATCCATACTCTCATCACTCTTGACATGCTTTTCTGGTTCTTTAAGTTTCTGTGGCAACACTTCATGAGCTACATAATCTCTCCTGTGAATAATAACATCATTAAGTCTTTTGTTTTAAGGACAGAATTATGCTCTTCTCCTGTACACATATAGATATTAATACTTCCCCTTGTCTCCACAGACTAATAAAGTCTGGATAGCATACAAGCTGTAAAGAAAAAACACAAGCTCTTCAATTTTGGAAATCTGGACTGTGAAAAAGGAACTTAAGCAGCTGTGGACAATCCAAAACAGGCCAGATTTGCCAGATTGCCTCTTCTCTTCACCCAGTGAGGTTAACAGTCTCATACAAATCTCTCTCTGTTCTACAGTGGAGTAATAGAAGAAGACATATGTTCTTTTAAAAAGCCCAGTAATTACTGCAGGCTACCTGGTATGAACAGCAGAGGGAAAAATAGCCTTCTTAGACAATGTATTGTACAGCAATTCAACTGAGGATGGGGAGGTAGTAATAAGTTTAACAGCAAGACAGTAGTTGAGGAGATAATTATCAGCACAGCCAGGCAGTCAGCTTTTTTTCCGTGTACCACATAAAGGAACTGTTTTAAGATGTGTTCAAGGGTTCTCTGGCTATGTGAGAAATTTTTCTCTCTGACCATTGCAATACAACAGAAACAGCAGTGGAAATGACAGAGGACAGATTGATATGATGATGACTCAGCATTCCTACAACCAAGGCACCATAATGAATGGTACGGCCTGCAACTCCTGAACTTTAATCAGGGAGGCTTGTTGCTTCTATGTGATACCTATCAGCAAAGGCAAGAGTGAGGTAGTTCATAAGTGTGTCCATGATGACAAGAGAGGTGACCAATAAGATCAGGCAGAAGATTATGTTAGGGGAAAATGAAGCTCTCAGGTTCATGTTAAAGGGTTGGGTTCCTTCTTGATGCATTTTTTAATTTGGGCAAATCTTAGCATATCACCCTACCAGAAGCAAGGAGGGGCCTTGAAAGTTCGTTCCATCAGGAAAATGGGCATTGTGCTAGAGTAGGGATTTCTGCTGAACAATACAGTGCAGCAGTGTAGCTGAGAAGCATAAACAGCCCAGCACTCCACAGAGCCAACCTTGAAGAACACACCATAGCCCCTTTCCAATCATCAGGCTTTACCACATTCATACCCTGTTGAAAACTACTCATTCAGGTTACACATACAAAGTCTCATACATAACACAGAACAAAGGAAAAATGCTCCTCTAGTATGATCCATGGTTTCCAAGGCAATATTCCTGCTTGTTTTCCAGAAGTTTACCCAAAATACAATGTGGACAAATTCCAAGACCATGACTCTGCCACTGTGCTCCATGTATTCTCCAGTCAGATCACATCTCAATCTTGGGGAAGTGCGAGAAAAATGACTGCTTGCCTCCACTACTACAGCTATTTACAGGTGTTTGTACAACACCAGCATGTAAGTCTTCACTTTTTCCTGGAGAGAATCATTTTTGTTTTCTCAATTACCCGTCTCTCACACACATACTCTGCAATGCACAATCCTTACTCTTACTCACTACTTCTCATACTTTGTCATTGAAGTGCCTTCCATGGGTGTCTTTGCCATCTCATACTCTGCTTTTGGTTTGAAAGAGTCTCTGGGAAGAGTGCTGGGATAAAGAGGGTATTTCTCCATGTACTCTGACAGTGCACATGTCTTCTCACTCTTCTCAAAGGGCTTGGTGAGCAGATGTGGACAACGGTGACATCTGCAAGGGAAAAAGTAGAACAGAATTTAGTGTGTCACTTTTTTTTTATGACAGCTGATTAAATAGGCCTTGTGTAAATCGACTGCAGGTTGCAAATACAAAATAATGGTGAGTATTACAATGACTGCTACAGCCTTGATTATTCAAACTGGAAAAGCAGAGCCTTCAAAAATAATGGATTGTTTCTGCTTTCTCCTATAGCCTACAGCCACAAAAGACAGTGAAGCCAACAAAAACAACCTAAGAAAAACAAGTTCAACTATATGAAGAAAAAAAGCAAATTAATCTGAGACAAAGCGAAGTACCTCGTTATGTACTGGACTGGAAATTACATTTAACATTTCTTTTGTTCCATTTCTCATTAATTTATTGTCCTACTTTGCACTCATATTGAGCTCACTTGAGTAGATAAGTGAGAAAAAAGGGTTGCATGTTTGGAATATCCATTCACTCACATTTGGGCAGTACTGCTCTGATAGGCACAAGTGCAGGAGAATAGACACATGAATTATAATGATCTGAATATGCTCCCACTATAACTAGTTACATTTGTCCCAGGATCAGCCAGAGCATCACAAAGGTATCTCCTGAGGAATTCTCTGCAAGGTTTGTACTTTGATATCTGTGTACTTATCAGGCTTCTGATCACCTATGGAGTTGTTCTAAAGACTAAAATAATGATATGAACAATTCCATCAGATTTTTGCTTTTTACTGTTCTCTCAGTACTTTATAGAATCTTTCCTTTTTTCAAAATACCTGTAGTGAGCTAGAGCCAAAGTAGTTCCATCAGCTTCAGTAGATCAACATTATAATGCACCAGGACGGTCCTTGCTCTTGGTGAGGGGTCACTTCTAACAGAAGAAGCTGTAGTGCAGCACATTTAACACCGTAAGGTATTAGGGTAGGAGGGCAAGACTTCTATATGAATAAGAGAGTCAACAGAAAGGTGAAGAGAAGAATCTAATCATTTGCCCTCATGAAATCATTTGGACTTACAATGCTGAGCATCTTACTGTTCTTGTGACCCCTCTGAAAAGCACTTGGTGACAAAAAAGCTTCCCAACACAATCTGCACTATCTCTTTCTGGCCATATTTTTGGTCTTTCAGAATTGCTAGGAATTATTCTTCAGCCTCCAAGGAAAAATGATCTGCCTGTTCTTTCTGCTTCAGATCTGCTGGCTTCACACACTTTCCATAAGTGCATTTCCCTACCCCTACTCTCTTAATGTCTGTGGCACAATATACTAGTCTTAAGCTTGACTTTGCAGAGTGCCCTTATGTCCACTTTTGATGACAGAATTCAGTCAAACATGGTGGGAGAAATAGCCAGATCACCTCTTTCACCATAACGCTGTATATTCAGACACTGGCCAGGGGCAGCATTTTGCAAATCAAGACTTAATGACACTTCATTAATATAATCAGGTAATATCTCATTATGGCTCATCCGCATACACAGGGCTTGGAAGGGCTCTTGCAGCATCAGGTTTCCAAGTATTTTGGACAGAGGTTTTGTGCAGCTCCCTGCCTATGGTAGGCAGGCTGTGCTGTAAGCACTGAATCCTGTGTCCTGGGGGACTGAGCCTTCCCCTGTAGCACTGTTGGTACTGGCAAGATGACGGGTCCTGCAAATCAGTGTGATGAGGGTGGGTAACCCAGGTTCCCCTCCAGAAGACCTCACAGCAGTAGAAAGGGAACAGGTTTGCTGAACTGACATTTATCGACTTGCAAACACTGCTGGCAGCGCAAATACCAGAATTCTCCTGAAAAGCCCTGAATGAAACAAATGCCAGGATCTCCAGCAGCCAGCAGACACCACAGCTGCCAAGCAGTTTGCCTTCAGTGGGGACCAGCATAATCTTGCAATACAAATGGCTTTACACCTCAATTGTCCATTCACTTTTTAGGTACATTTCTACTTTCCCTGCTGAACTTCAAGCATGAAACAACATCAGAATGTGATGTTTCAGAACTACCTATTAGGAAAAGCATTTTTCTCAAAAATGAATCTTTTGTCTGCCATTATTTTGTATTAAATTGTGACACATGCCCACAGCCACTAGAGTAACACTAACAGAGTACAAGCAGAATATGATCATCTTTGATAACTCACTACCAGTATATGATATACATAACGAAAGCTTCGATTATACATTCAGAAAGATATTCTTGGAAATATTTTACCAGAGATTGGTGTAAATAGCAGAGACTCTTAAGAACAAGGAGTGGAAGAATGCTAGACCTTGGAGTTTGCTAAACTTTTCTAATCCTGCTGGCATAATAAGCATGTATTAAAGAACTACATGATTCTCCAGTGCTGAAGTCACTGTTATGTGGCTGAATAAATGGGAGGCTGCCTTACACTTGCTGGTGTTTTGCATTTGTCAAACTGCACCCTGTCTTCTAAATGCCATTGAGACCGATATTTTAATACTGCTAGTCTTGTCTGCTTTATTTCCTTCTTTGGCTGATTCTTCTCCTAAGAATCCTGTTATAATCACTCTTTATTATGGTCTACCATATTAAACTGCACAATATTTGTAATCAAACATGATAAGGAAAGGCATAGGTTTTGTAGGCTAAGAGTTATGGAAGAAATCTGGTAGTTATGTGTGAGGCCTCAAACATGTGAAAGAGCATGGCTTCAGGAATTTTTTTTTTTTTTTTCCAAGTCAATAATCAGAACCCACTTCCCTGTATCTCAGGGAGCTCCATTGTTGCAATACATTTTTAGGTACAGTTTTCCTAAGCAAAAACTAACATCAACGTAAGTTCTGTGTTCCCAAGAAAAAATAGCAAACCAAGACTTGAAAGTACATTAATGTAATGATCACTTATGACCTGTGATAGGAGTGTTGGTTCTCCTACCAATTCTGAAGATCTATCTCAGATTTATGGAGATTTCAAAGGCATTTAACAAAATATACGGAAGCCTGGAGGAAGGATTAAATAAAGACCAAAAAGCTTAATAAAGAGAAATAAATCAAGCGTAATTGGTTACATCGCAAACTGAGCTGTTTGCTGCGCTGACTGAAAAAGGTCTGGAAGGCAAAACATTCAGAACTAAGAAGTTATTTCCACAGGAGATAGTGTAACTTGTTGCTACAGGCTAGCACATGTTTCTGTCTCACAGACAGGATATTTGTAGCTTTCATGTGTAGCTGTTTACTCCACGTTTAAGGATGTTAGATTTGGTGGACAGCAGATCATACGTTGATTAGCAATTCATATTTCTCTACAGATTCTTTCAGTGCATAAAAACAGCATCCACTCTTGGCTCACAAAACAGAAATCTTCAGCCCATCCTGCTTGTTTCTATCTCGTAAAATGCAGCCAAGCAGTTAACACCAATCTCTGCGTCGCATCTGCGTGGCTCAGAGTACCTCTGATAGTCAAAGCAAGATGGAAATCAGATAAAAATACATTCTGAAGCTACAAACTTAACTCCCAAATAGGAAAATGAACTTGCACTGCCCTGTCTTCAAAGGAGTCGGGTTCACTTAATCAGAAGCTGAGATTCAATACATTAAGAATTTATCAGCTCATGCTAAAATCTTGTTTGCGTTAAGAATGGTTAATGGTTAACCTGGAGCCCAGGACCAGAGCCAAAGTATTTGATTTCAGTTTCTGCATTCACCAGGGTCTCCCCAGTCAGCACAGTTGTTTCTCAGCTGTAGAAGAAATACAGCATTCTGCAGAGATGGAGGAGGAATACTGTGGAATACATGAATTTCTCAAGATTAACTTCTTAGAAATATCTGATTTTTAAATGTCTGTGATTACCACGGAGGGCTGAAAGTACAGGTGGAATGGTGATTTCTATTATTAACATCATAATTTTGTCAGTTATGGGGATTACTACTGCCACAGAGGTCACGAATGCCATGGTATTACCAATTAAGAGGAAAACACACTCATAAATGGCTGAACTGTCGTTCAGGAGAACATGATTTTCCTTTGCAATCAAATCTGGTGATCAGACCAGCATGTAAGTAGTATATATTATAGCACTCCTTTGATCGCATAATCTGCTTCTTGCACCTTCTCTGGCTTTCACAAGTGGTCAGATCAAATCAATATCATAGAAATCTCCTGTTTGTGGGGAACTGTAACACCATCCAAAGAAAAACAGGAATATCAGAACGCACCAAAGAAATGGGATACATTCTGTAGCAAGAACTGATGGTCAACAGCAAAGAACATCACTGAACACGAGTCTTTATTTGTGCAGATCTCTTCCAAGCAACAGAGATGAAATCAAAGGCCTGTGACTGCATTACAGATGGATGAACAGTAAATAGATGTCTATGAAGGGGAGTATCCATTTGCAAAGTATGAAAGCATATCACATTTAAGTACTGGATGCGGTAATAGTGACAGAAAAAAATGAAATCATATTGTGGCCAAGGTATATGGAATGCACAAGGTTCTGCTTTTAGACAATGAACTGTTTTGAAACAAAAAGTGAATGACAATAAATACTAGAGATCAGGGGAGAAAAGCTTTATGAACTTGTGATCATAACAAAACCAAAACTTCAACTTGATGCCTTTGGAAGGTTAACTGAATTCCCATACAGCTCATAAGCTTTTTCCTTTGTCTCATATTAGAATGTTGAACTCTGGATTCCAGACTTCACTTGTTTCTTTGCACGTACATTCACCCACCCTATGTTAATCTGTTAGAATAGATGAATCAGTGATAACCTACAAAAGAATATAAGTGGAGGAAGAGAGGTCTGACACATTTGCATTCACATTAGTTTTCAATGTGAGTTCAGGTAAAAACTTTAGAAGAAGAGACACACCCAAGTGTAGATGTTCAGTGCTTAACAGCAGGAAAAGAATGAAAGATGAGAACTCAGGGTCCACCAACTTCACCCACATCAGAATGCCACCACTGGAAACTATGATGTCAGTAAGCAGACCAGTATGGTGGAAGAGGTCAAAACTTTGTTGATAGCTATTACATGTTGTTGGTTGTGTCCCTTTCAAAAGCCACATGCACTAATTGTGGTCATCCTTTTTAATCACAGAATCATAGAATCACTCAGGTTGGAAAAGACTTTCAAGATCATCAAGTCCAACCACAACCTAACCATACTACTCTAACTAACAACCCTCCACTAAATCATGTCCCTGAGCACCACATTCAAATGGATTTCAAACACATCCAGGGATGGTGACTCAACCACCTCCCTGGGGAGCCCATTCCAGTGCTTAACAACCCTTTCTGTAAAGA
>JAOWBP010004700.1:26514982-26540428 GCA_028571105.1 Tragopan temminckii
ACCACACCATTCCTGATACAAGCCAGGATGCCATTGGCCTTCTTGGCCACCTGGGCACACTGCTGGCTCATATTCAGTCGACTGTCCATCAGTACACCAATTCTGTAAACTTCTGCACTGAACACACTATAATCCTCATAGAGACTCCTGCCTTTATTCACATTGTTATCTTACTTTCTGCATCTGAAACCAAGAAAAAAGCTTTGATACAGTCTTCCTGACAATCTCATCTCAAATATCCTTGATGAGCAAATGCTTTACTGATTCTTTAACAGTAAGGAATATGATTTTAGTAATAATGAATACAATTTAGAGGGCTTTGTTGGTTTACTCGTACTTTAGTATTTGAACATTCGTAGGAGACAATTTCTTAAATATATTTCTATCTCTTTCATACATGTGTTCTTTGAAATAACATGAGAAAATGTTAAGCATATTGTCCTATTTAGAATAGAAAGGAAGTTTTAAAGATCCTGACTGTCACTGTCTATATGAATCCTTCTTTGTTTGTTTGTTTTGTTTGTTTGTTTGTTTGTTTTTTGGCTCAAAACTTGCTTTCTGAGGTATTTCTTGTGGTAAGACTCTAGGAGATGAGAGATGGGTGCTGCCATGTGGCAATCAACATCACTGTGTGGACAATTTCACATTTGAAAGCATTTCTTTGGAGCTATTTGCCTTCGGAAGAGACTGCTCAGGACTGTTTACTGGTGGAAGATCTAGACTGTGACCAAATAACTCCTGTTTGCTATGGGAGACTGGGGGAATACCATTGCATCATGTGAAGGCAAGATACAAGTTGGAGCCTCCCTGCTCCCTTTTGTCTGCTGGCAAGGCCTGGAAGATAGGAACAAAGGAGTTTCTGCTGAGATCCCAGAGCCAGAAGCTGCTTCAAGGAGAGCTGACTTGACCACTTTGGGTTTGAGTTGTTACTCCAAAGAGAGCTGGCTCGACCACTTTGGACTTGTAAATAAGTTGGTTCTACCACTGGGAAGCTGCCATCGTCACCGTGGTCACCATTGTCCTCAATGGAACAACAACGCCCAATGACCCACCACACTGAAGACTGAACTACGAACCACACTGGATCCATGGTGGTGACTCTCTTCCTCTTGCTTCCTACAAAGACTCCTTGCTTCTTCTTTCCTATCTTTTCTATCGCCCTCCTTCCCTTCCCAATTACCCTCATTCATAATAGTGTCCGTCCTCCCCTTCCCCGTCTCCCAGATTAAGATCTGTAATAAACTTGTCGGACCAACATTTGAACTGTTGTTTCTTAATCTTACCCTGGTTATATGGATATCAGAGAACCTGCTCTCCCTCCTATAAATTGGAGTGAGACATAATCTCAAACAAAATCTGTGCAAATGCAGGCAATATTGTAGACTGCATAATTATTGTTTTGTCAGAATTCATTCATCCTATCTACTTGGAGGAAACAACAGAGAAACTGATGCCAAAATTCAGTTACGAGAGTTCCTGGAGCTGTCATTGTGAGAGCACATACTAAACATTTGTGGCTGCATTACTTTTGGCAGCTGACCCAAGGCATTAGCAAAAGAAAGATCAAATCAGAGAAATAATTATTATAAATTATTTGTGGAAACAGTATTGTTTAAAACTGGAATACTCTCTTGATAGTAAACAGGTTGATAGCTATGTCCAGGGATGCTATATTTGGGTGGTAATGGGTTTAATTCTCACAGAATGGACACAATGATCTCAGTGTTCTCCAACTGGGAACTGAGTTTCTTACCCCTCTCAACCAAGACAGCAGATACAGTGTAATTAGATCTGTCACAAAGTACTAAAATGCCATCCTTACTTCATGCCTGAAAGCTCTCAGATTTTAGGACATTAACACAATCACTGCATATCACATTTTACGCAAACTCAATATGACAGGTTTTGTAAGTTTCTACAGCATGATCTACTGAAGTCCTTCCCCGTGCTTGCACACCCACTGCACCTAATCAGCAGTGATGGAGCACATATCTCATTCACATCTTAGATTGTATAGTACCACCACACATCAAGTAGAGACACGCACTTGATATTTGTCTGAGATGAGACAGAGAGCAAGAAAGGTACTTCATATAAACTAAAAAATATGCGATTTACGTATTGGCCCTTGCAGAATTAGTCTGTAGCCACAGAGATGAACTAGGTTGAGTAGACAATGTTAATGTCCTAGATGAAGCAAGCTATTTGGATGATTAAAGTCAATATTGTGACCGCAGATAGTTGCCAACAAGCTGTGTCGGTGTTTAGGACGCAGACCAACCGAGTGAACTCCAACTGGGGTGGCAGAGACAGAGACAAAAGAAGGACAACTTACCCACCCAGTACCAAGCTGCACAACTGCATTTTAGGGCTATTGCAGACCATAAAACGGTATCTTTAAAAGTGATAGGCAAGTATCAAATGGAGACAACTTCCCTTCTAGATTGATGTTAAGAGCCGACTGTACAGATGTAACATTTTACGTTGTCTGCTTGCGTGTTCACACTATGGAGGAACAAAATTCATGGATATAACTATTCTAGCAGATCGGACCTCATGATTTACGAGGGCTGCTTCAGAATTAATGCTTCCTATTTTACGATAGTGGCTCACGATGCCAGAGGCAGACACTGGAGGTATGGCAGCAGTATTCCCACCAATATTCCATTACATTTTGTTGCTATATGACAGATGGCAGAAGAGGGGTGGTAGGACAAAATGGTGTCTGACATGGAAGTACATACGAAGCAAAAAGATGTGGGTCACATCCACTGGTGCAGATTTTTACACATACAGCATGCAGGCTCTTGTTCATCTTGTTCCTCCTAATCCCAGTAACTCCTTTCCAATTTGGTAAACTAATCGTAATTCATGATTGCAGTGGAAATAAACACTGATGTGGCAGACAGGGAGGGGAAAGCAAGAGAGGAGATCATAGAGAAACAGACACTACACATAAATCTATGAATTAAGATTACTAACAGAAATGAATTAGCCTATGGTGGTGTTGGAGCTTGATGAGCGTTAAGGTCCCCTCCAACCAAGCCATTCTGTGACTACATGACATTATTACATCTCTGCTCATAGCTTCTTTGTCATCAAATCTCACTTCACCTCTCAGCCCCACCCCAAAATGAGTTACCACTGTCTTATTTTTACGAGCAGAGGCAGAAAAAGACCAAGTCACACTGCCAAAGACAACTGTATCCAAACCAATGCCTGCTGAATTCTGGCCCCATCATTCTGTTCCATGCCCTTCATGTTGCTTTTGCTTCCCAAACACTACACCAGAAGAGTGCCACAACACTAACTTTTTGACAGTAACAAAATACAATCAAAGCGACCTTAAAGGAGCCAATTTCAGTTACTCTTTGTTCAGTCAGCAAGCTGTCTTGTCATAGCCTCTGCAGCCACTCTGCCTAAGAAGTGCTGCACTCTCCTGCAAGCCAGAAGGAGTCAGATTCCAGTCACAAAGGTGGTGTGACCATTGCTATGTGAAATGGATGCACAGCTCTAAACCAGAACACATCTAACTACACTTAATGGTAGGGATCTGCCTATGCAAAGCTTTAGAAATACTACTTTTTGAAAAAAAAAATAATTCCACTGGTTCATTTCTTTTTTATAAAAAAAGAGAATTAACTTCCTTTGATCTTGAGAAAATACAGTAGTTTTCATGAGGAGGCATCTGGAGAAGTCTTTAAAAACTGTTGTAGACTCAGAGGAACTGAAGCCATATCTTCTACAGGTAACTCCCTTTTACATTATTGCAATAAGGAGCTATTTCTCTGCAGTTAGTAGATTTAAACTGGTGTACAACAAGAGGACTTACTTAAGAGAAAAATATCTTCCTGTGTTCTTTTAACAGGACCTGAGCTTAGTGCCATGGTAAAAATGAATGCTTCTGCAAAACATATTCTAAAAGCATGATTTCACCAGCAGATCCAGCTCTCAGGAAGCATAAAGAGTGCTGATAAAACCAGATCTCCAACATCTGTTTGCTCTGATCCATGTCATTAGACTAGTTCAGTTGGAAGCAATATACACAGGTCATCTAGCCCAACCACCTGTGCTCTTCAGAGAGAAAGACTGAAGTTAAAGAAAATTAATGAAGGTATTATTTAAATGCCACTTGCACGCTGATGCGTGGAGCATCAACCACCTCTCCAGGAAGTCTGTTCCAGTGTTTGACCATCCCCATGTTAAAAAAAAAAAATAAAAATTCAAATGTCCAGTCTAAACCTCCCTATGGCAACACTTTGCCAATCCTGTGCATCCTGTCATTCACAACCAGGAGCCAAGCCCAGCACCTCTCTCTGCTTTCCCTCCTCAGGGAGCTACAGAGAGAAGTGGGGTCACTTCTCAGCCTCCTTTTCTCCTGACTGAGCAACTCTAGTGCACTCAGCTCCATCACTGGACAAGCTTTCCTGCCCTGCTGCCCTCCTCTGGATGCTTTCAAGGACACTGACATCCTTTTTATATCTTGGAGCACAGAAGTACAAGTTATATTCAAGGTGAGGCTGCACCAACTCCAGACAGAGCAGGAGAATCCCCTATTTTGACTATCTGGCTGTGCTGTACCTAATGCATCCCAAAATTTGACTTGCCCTCTTGGCTGTCAGGGCACACTGCTGGCTCTTGCTGAGCCTGATGTCATTGACACCCAGATCCTTCTCTGCTGAGCTGCCCTCCAGCCACTCATCTTCCAGTCTGTGCCTGTGTCTGGCACTTCTCCACCCCAGGTGCAGAACCTGATATTTTCCTTTGTTGAACTTCACACTATTTTTTATTGCTCAGTGCTCCAATCTACCAAGACCCCTCTCCAAGGCCTTGTCACTCCAGGGAGTTTTCTAATTTCTAAATGCAAGCCAAGAATGAAGGGGGTAATGAGAGGAGGAGAAGATTTACAACTCACTCACTCCTGCATTAAATTTGTTTCTCACTCTGAGAAGGCAGTTTTCCACCATCTCTACTCTTGCATTAAATTTACAATCTGAAATAAGAAAAAGCCTGGTTAGCAATACAGCAATACAGTCTGTCAAAATAAATTGTAGAGAAAGAAGAAACAGAAGCGCAGGCAAATTTTGGCTGTTAAAAGAAGCAGTCACCTGCCTGGCCAGGACAGAAGATCTTAAGCTATAAAATATTTTGATGGAGAAAAATAAAAATCAAATAGAGTAAACTAAGCCTAGGAAATCTTAAGGCTTGCCTCTGAATGAAACAACTCCAGCCATAAGGAAGCTACCGGAAATCCTGGAATTCTTAACATGTTTCCATTTCCGAAACTAACAGCCATTTTTTTGCTGTTGGTGGGTGAAGAGCTTCCATAATTTCAAAGAATCAGTCATTTTGGGGAAAGAATAATTTTTTAGTCAATTCTTCCCTTTAATAACATGGCTTTTGCATTCTGATCTGTTTGATTACACTGCCAGAGTTTCACTGGTTCCAAGTTAAAACTGAGTCCATAATTACTGAGAGCCTTTCTTTTATCCTAAGAAAAGAGACAAACAAGAAAATATCACGTACATGCTGCAAAGAGGTTTTTTTTTTTTACTTCAACTCAGAAAAAACCTACATTTCAGATGGAAACTCCAAGCAGTCTGACTTCCTGCCAACAGATAAAAGCACTTGACATCAAAGTGGAACTATTCATAGAGGGTTCACCACAGGGCTCTCTAAGCAACTGTTGAACAATGGTACCGACCATCTCTTGTGTATTTATATACATTTGTTACAAGTACAGGAATGGTAAGAAACTAGCAATAATGGACCTCATGTAGGAAAATTTGATTTGGCTTCTGCCATGATGATAGCATTGGATAACTATATTATTATTGCACGTGGCTATCCGTGCTCTAGTTCTAAAAGTACAGGTAACTGTTGATAGTCTCCTTATCACGAACGGATACAGACTAATGAGGTTAGATCCCAGACAGAGAACTATAGCACTGGAGAGTTCTTGGAGTTACAAGTTTTCCTTGCATCTGTGCCATTAGCAGTACTTTCTAACAACTTGTACCAGGCTGCAGCACAACAGAGTATTCAGTCATGAAGCAGCTGTTTGAACATTTAAAAAGAGCAGTAAGAATTATGGAAGGATCGGTGGCATTTCACACGCAGAATCTGCATGAAATACTTGACCTTAAATTTTATGGAGGGTGTGTATGGTAACTGTTGAATCATGGCCTGAACCTCTGATTGATCACCTGAGGCAAGCAGTGGATCAGGTGAAGGCAAGTCAGCTGTGTGACTGGAAGGGGTGGAGCCTGGCTTCACCTCTCCTAGACCCCATTTAAGAGCCGACTGCCTCTGAGGAAGGATCTCTCTCTGGAGGTTGCTTCTTTTGGAGTCTTTTTCTGTGAGCCCAGGAGACGGATAAGCTTTTCCATTCATTTCCAATTATCCCTTTCCAATGTGATAATCTTTCCAGCTATGTGCTCTCTAAAGACCAGCCTAACTTCTCTTTATACTTGTCAGTTATACATCTGTATGCTCACTGATTGTACAAAGAGCATTTACATAGTTAGAAGATTATGGCTTTGCCTTTGTGTAGCTCTATCAGGGCATTTATCATCTTGATTTCCTAATAACTTTAGAGAAATCTAAGGTGCTTCCAGATCAAACCTAAGATGCTTGTAATAATGGTAAACTTGCACAGAGTGAATTCCACATCCTTTCTCAATGGCCTTTTGTAAGAATTTGAGTAGTAGAATTCCTTCTCCAGAAAAACTTCTTGGATTGTAAACAAGATTTGTAAGACTGGACAGAATTCATCTCTGACAAGCCTTAGGCTGGTTTAAAAATATTTTTTTTTATTATAACCAAAACAAATAAGAGTCACTGTTAGATTTCAGTAGGGGAAAAATACATTCTTTTAACTAAAGCTGCAACCCATTTTCTGGGTTCCCCTACCTGGAAACTGCAACTTGTGTATTTCAATGAAGATTTTAGCTTTTAAAACCTTTTCTTTATGAAAACGTATATTCTCAAGCATAACATATCTAACACAGAAGCCAAAGTATTCCAGGCTTTCCAAAAACATGGCAAGAAGTGCAGTGCCCAGCACTGCATTTGGTTTTGGCCAGATAGAGAATAAACATCATGCCGCAGAACAAATTAAAAGCATGAGTGCAAGAGCACTACATATGCCTTCCAGGCCATCCTCCTGTTCCCTAGGACATATAGCCACCCTTGGGAGCTCAGATGCAGAGCCAAAAAGAGCAAGGATGGGGACCACCAGTGCTAGGTCTTGTCACATCACTTTCCCTTTGGATCAAGGCTTCTGCAGCACCATGGGTCTCTCTGGACTTCTCGCCTGAAAATGTTCTCCGAGTGGTGGACTTAGATCATAAGATACTGAGGACTGTAAGAACCTCTTACTCTGTGTTTGAACAGGATATGATGGGTCTGACCAAATTTTGCATGGCATCAACAGTGCATGGATATGGACTGCAGCTTCCTGATTGGCTGTACAGAAGAAAAGGAAAAGCAAAAAGAGACTACCACAAATCTACCAGAAGCAACAGGTGCCCCCATACCCTCACTTTACTCAGCTAAGGAAATTAAATTAGCAGCGCTAGGCAATGCTACTTTATGCCTGTTGGACCTGCAAACAAAGACTCAGTGGTGATTCAAAGATGCATAGGAGATGCAGAAGGGAAAGTGACCTCTTGCTCTTTTTCCTTTAGCCTTGCCAGATCATTCTACATGTCAGAGAAAGAATCATCACTGGAAATATTGCACCTTACCAGCTCAAAGGTCTAGTCAAGCTGCAAAACACTTCAAATCCTGACTGCAGGTTTGCACTGCTCCCTTGTGGTTGTGTGAAACAGGCCTTGGTCTCCTTCATGACGGGACGGATCAGTCCTATACACCAGTTCCTGCCCCACTGACAGGGGCCTGGACCAGAAAAGTTAGAGGCTGAAGGCTCTGAGAAGGAAGATAGACATTTTCCCTTCAATCTTCATGTTCACCCCTGTGTGAGTTCTGTAGGACAATCCTGTTGCCTCTCTTTCCTGAATAGTCATTAGGGCAAGTATCTGAAAGTGAAACTTTCCCTCTCACCTGTTGGAAGAGATGTAGTGCATTGTTGGCAGCTGTAAATGCAGAACAAGTTCTACTTGATTTTGAAGTAAAATAATGGTTAACAGGTTGTCCACATCAAATCCAAGTCACTTTTCTCTTCAAAAATGAGTAGCCATTACTAAAAGTGGAAGTCTGAAAACCTTAGATCATCACGAGTCACTTCATAGACAATAGGCTCACAGCTGTCACAAGGAAAATGAAGCTCACCCAGAAGCACTCTTCATAACTATCTTGAGTACGTCTAATGGCACTATAGTTAACTAAACAGAGTTGTCACTAACCTCATACACCAAATGTGTTACAAGAAGTAAGAGACCAGAAAGGGACAAGCTGGAACATCTGGCAAATATGCCTTGTTCACTGAAGTTGAAAACATGGTTCTGCAGATTTCCCATCATAAAAGACTGTGAGAAACATGCTGGGAACAGAAACAGCAGAGGATTTTTTAGAATCCAGTGGACTTCTATGATGGAGTGACTGTATCAGAGGATAAGAGAAAAGGAATTGATATCATCTACCTCAACTTCTGTAAGGTTCTGACATCATCCCACAGACCATCCTTGTCTCTAAATTGGAGAGAAATGGGTTTGAAGGTTTGACTATCCAGTAGATTAGGAACTGGCTGGATGGCTGTATCAAAAGATTCTTGGTGAATGGCTCAACTTCCAAGTGGAGATCAGTGATGAGCAATATCCCTTCAGGATCCATCAGTGCTGCTTAACATCTTTATCAACAATCTAGACAGTGGGATCAAAGTGCATCCTCAGCAAATTTGTACATGACACCAAGCTAAGTACTGCAGTTGAAAGGATAGAAGGAAGGGTTGCCATTCAAAGGGACCTGGACAGGCTTGAGAAGTGGACCCACATGAACTTCATGAAGTTCAACAAAGCCAAGGGCAAGGTGCTGCACCTGAGTCAGAGTAATCCCAATCAGTACCAGCTGGGTGATGAATGGGGTGAAAGCAGCACTGCAGAGAAGTTGAGGTCGTTCAGGCTGAAGAAGAGAAGGCTCTAGAGATACCTTTTTGCAGCCTTTCAACGCTTTAAGGGGGCTTAAAAGAAAACTGGAGGGAGACATTTTACAAGGATGTGTAGGGCAAGCAGTAATGGTTTTAAACTGAAAGAAGGGAGATTTATATTAGATATAAGGAAGAAGTTTTTTACTCAAAGGTTGATGACACTCTGAAAAAGGTTGCTGTGAAAAAGAGAAGCTGTGGATGCCCCACCCTTGGATGTGTTCAAGGCCAGGTTGGGTGCCCTGTGATCTACTGAGAGATGTCTGCCAAAGGCAGCAGGATTGGATTGCATGATTGTTAAAGGTCCTTTCCAACCCAAACTATTATACATCTATGAATATTTACTACAATAGCCATTTATTGCTACAAGGGGAAAAATAACAACAACCAAAAAAAACCCCACACCTTTTTTTTTCTGGCCATCACAGCTTATTTTCCACAAAATATCTGCCAGGGCTACTGAACTCCATATTTTTCAGTCAATATTTACTTAGTCTTCTCACTGAAAACAAAAATTCTTTCTGAACCATACAATAGAAGTGGAGAAAGAACTGGAACTGATGCCTTTTGCCACAGAAAATGTCACCCATATTTAACTGAATTAATTCTAGGAAGAGAATGAAACATTTTCCTGAACTAAAAGGCAATATACAATAAATGCAAACTAATTTAAGCATCAGCTCTACCTCCTTTGATTCTTCTTCCAAAATAAATGCTCTTGAAAGGCCACCAAGTGAAACCCTAACACTGAGGTTTAGGAACAAAAGCCAACATTTGCAGAGGACTGGCAGACCAGGCGCAGCCAGACCTACAAAGCCACAAAACTGCTTGACATGCAGAACTTCGAAATGTCGGTTTTCATGCTGTGGACTATGGTAAACTACTTGGTTCCAAATATTTAGCAAAGTATCTCTGTATTTATCCAACAGTAAGCAGTCGAAATATTTGTGACTAACATTAGCCTGCTGCCATCTTCTGGTGAAAAATTCAGAATGTTAACAAAAAGGGGCAAAAATAATCACTTCTTGCAAGCTCCCGTTATCTTGGGCTTTTATCATATGGTAAGCAGATGGGACATGACTCATGCAGTAGAATTACTTTGAGAGAAGCAAGCTGTTTAGAATTGTCTCCTGTGAGATCACGAAACAGTGATCTCACAGAATAAGGATCCTTTTCACAAATCTCCTTTCACCGTGCCAGACCTAGAATAATCTGAACAGTCTGTCAGAGGAACAAAGTGTCTGCAGCAGTTAGTAGTAGTAGCTATTATTCTACTTGTAAAAACAGACCAATCCAGCAACAATAAGATATGCTTCGAAAGACACCTATTTACATTCTCTGTAAGGTGGAAGGACAAAAAACAAAAATCAGAAGTGGAATTCAATACCAACAGTCAAAACAAGGTTATGTTAACCAAGCCAAGAATATAAATGGGTGCACTCTACTCACTTCTCCTGCCACTTAGTCTTGAATCTTGCCAGTTCCTTGCATTAAGTGCATGCAGCTCAGAAATGTTCCTGACAGTATGACACATCCTGGGATTTGAGAAACCACTGTGCAGTGACTCCAAGGGGAAATGTAGGATTCACAGCCCCATGTCATTTCTTTCCATATACACAATAAGGAGCAGCAAGCGCCTCATCACAGTATATCTAAACTGAGAGAGGGAAGATAGGTGGGACAGCTATATTTAAGGGTACCAGTACATTAGATTAGAGGCTTAGAGCATCCAGCAGAAAGACATCAACAATTTGCAAATCTTTAGACCATTTAAATCCAACCAATCTATCATAACTACATCACAAACAGAGATTGATTCACACATCATAACTTAGGGAGCCACTACTTCAAATATTTAGAACAACATGGCTGCAGAAGATATTACTCATAAGACACTACCACCACAGTTCAGCTGAGTGTCAAGTATTGCCAGGGGTACAAAACTCAGGTCTGAAAATTACACCGGCAAACCACGTAACAAAAAGGCAAACATAATTTGCAGATGGCTACAAGTCTCACAAAACAAAACAAAACAAAAAAAAACAAACAAACAACAACAACAACACAGTACTCATACACAGTAGTCATTCTTTTCCTTAAGGGAATACAGACTTCCTGGTGCACTCACAAACATGCTTTGCCATAGACTTTTCAGGCAAAGAATGGATTCTAGAAAGGAAATTGAAAATTGATTGAAGACCAGAAGTTCCTAGCTGACTTAAGAAAGCCAACATCTGTACAGTACCTATCTTCAAAACCCTGCCAAGAACAGTTATCTGTGCTGTTGTAAACTGAACTTATTTTTGGTAGAAAGACTCAGTCACTCTGACTGGAGGATTAAGAGCAGGACGACCAGCTTCTCTCATTAGAAGGTACAGTTGTTCAGTGGTCCATGAATTTATTTTAAAGCAACTTAATGATTCTAATTTTCTTTGATAATTGTTGATCTATCCTCAAAGTTTCCTCCTTTAGAAGCTTAAGGCTTTAATACTTTATTCCATTTTCCAGAACACTATGCTTCTACATTGCCATGTTCAGAAACCACCAGAATGTCTAGCACCACAAAAACTCTTCTTGACCCATTTGCTTTATCATTCAGTAAAGAGAAATTTTGAAATAACAGATTAATTTTGCACTCTTATCTACCCCCCCCCACACACACACACACACAAAAAGGAGGAAAATTTTGCCAAAATGATAAACTGTAAATTGATGAAATCAGATTTGCTGACAATTAGCAATCCCCACTATTTGAGAAACAATGCTTATAGACATATGTCGAGTAAAACTGCTCTTGGTCTTTACTGATAAAGCTTTGGTCTTTTTAAAAGCCATGGTCTTTACTGGTAAGACTAGCCTTCAGCAGTTCCACTCGCCTGCAAGCAAGTAGTGAAAAATTCCTTAAGGTACAAGGCAATTTCATTTTTGCCATTTTATATAGAATCACCAAGGTTGGAAAAGACCTCCAAGATCATCCAGTCCAACTGTCCACCTATCACCAACATTTCCCACTAATCCATGTCCCTCAGTACAACATCTAAATGTTTCTTGAACACTGCAGGGATGGTGACTCCACCACCTTCCAGGCAGCCCGTTCCAGCATCTGACCACTCTTTCAGACAAGTAGAAATTCCTAACGTCCAGCCTGAATCTCCCCTGATGCAACTTGAGGCCATTCCCTCCAGTCCTATTGCTAGTTAGATGGGAGAAGAGGCCAATCCCCATCTCATCACAACCTCCCTTCAGGTTGTTGCAGAGAAAGGTCATCCCTGAGCCTCCTCTTCTCCAGTCTGAACAATCCCAGTTCCCTCATCTCTGCTCATAAGATTTGTGCTCCAGACCCCTCACCAGCTTCGTTGCCCTTCTCTGGACACACTCCAAGGCCTCAATGTCTTTCTTGTACTGAGGGGCCCAAAACTGAACAAAGTACTCAAGGTACAGCCTCATCAGTGCTGAGTATTGAGATACTGAAAATTGTTTAATTTCTGTGATGATCTGATTCCACGCGCCATATTCTTTGCCATTACTTCTTAATTCAGAACTGCCAATGTGGCAGCAACCCATATTGCAGTTGGATTTTTCGTACGACAGGCCACAGCCAAGCTATTATCTACACCCTATTTAGCAGTTGTTGCAAAACATCTATCCTAGCAGCTTGCGTAGCTTCTGAAAGATTAAGTGCCTCAAAAGCAAATGTACACATTATTTGGATAAAGGATCCTTTTCAATCCAGATCCGAATGCTTTAAGTTTAGGTCCTTGATACCAAAACCCACTAACAGAATAATCAAATCTCTGTTGCCTTTCTTTAACACAGGTCTACAGCCAAATATAACCATTTATCAAATAAAGGAATAATGCATACAGAATGAAGAATGGAAGGAGCAGAGGAACTTGCATATTACAAATAAGACAAATAAAAATACTTAAAATGTGCAGGTTGGTAACAAAAAATACTTTTCTTTCTGGAGTACATATATTTATTATTCGTTATTCACCATGAGCAATACATTCTGACATGAACTCTTTATCAGCATCTTATACATTCTCTCTTTATAATTTTACAGCTTTAAAACAAAGTTATGAGTCAATATTTTTCCCCACTTCACCTTTTTTTTTTTTTAACTTGCAAACATGAGAAAATGGATCTTATGTCAGAAGGCCTAAAGCTAATTATTGCATTCAAGAGTTTGCATATATTCAAAAGACACAAGTACTAACAAATCTAGCTGTTTTCAGTAGTCTCATCTATTTGCAAAATTCTCACCTTTTCCATAATCTGCGCATTTACAGAGGAAGGATCACTTTCACTAATTTAAAGCACTCGAAGTTAGTAATATGTATTTGAAAGATGTATTTGAAAGCAGATTTGTGGCCCAAAAGTTAAATGCTCTCCTTTCAGAGAGGCAATCCATGTAAAAAGAAAAATGGGAAGTCTCCTTGCCATTTATATACTTCTATAAAAATAAAAAAAGAAAACCAAGAACTACATCATTCAGTACATTCCACATGGAAAAAAGTATTTATAATTTTCCATTTGTAACTTAAGAGCAGTGAATAACATCATAACACTAATGAGTAGTGCATCTTGCTAGCAGGGAACTTCCGTTCCAAGTTCCTTCCCCAATACTCTTACATACCCACAAGAGCACAGCTGACAAATGCACGTCTTCAAGGATGGCACTGAGTGCAAAGGCACAGGTGACACTGGACGCATGTTTGGCAAGAAAAAGTTATGGATCAGGTCTTTCCCAGCAGATGCTCTAGAGCAGAAAACCTCTTCAGCAGCAATCCCTTGAAACAATTATGTCAAAAAAAATCTGGGAACTTTGAGAAGCAGATCATACTGTCAGAGCACATCTGAACTGATCAGCTCCTTCCCTGGCTTGCATGACCAAGCTCCTTTGCCAGCATCCTGACCAGAGCTCTGTGGTTCCTCCTTTCAAGCATTTTCTGACTAGGGCACAAGTACTTGGGTCAGTTTCCTAGGAAGCCTTTGTGAAGTCACCGCCACCAAGCTCTAGACCTCAGGTCTGCAAGCAACACAGCTGCGCCTATTTCAGACAGCTGATAGCTGTAGTCTCAAGCTGTTAAGCCACAACTACATCAACATGGAAATGGACTGTCATAATGTTACTGTCAGTTACACTGCAGAGTCATAAACATAAATGTATACATTACACAGTGTACACATTTATATAAATCTACTACAGAATATCTAAAATCTGAAAATAAAATAACATTAACTCTACCAGAAATCATAGTTAGAAAATTCAATTTGAAATTTTAGTACAAAGCCTGAAGGAATTGTACTAAAAATTCCACTTCAGTGGAAGAAATTTATTAAAGAAAAGGGTCTTTATCAACACTGAAAACTGATGGTAATGCTTGACCATACGTTTCAAGAGGAGAGAATTCAGTATAGGCAGAGCACCAAATAGTTTACTATTTTAAAGGGGCAGAATAGAGACACCAAATATTTTGCAATTTTTCCTTTGAGACTTTATGTAATTTTAGAAAATGGAAAAACAACATCCTCAATATCTGCTATTTTCAAAGCTGTGTTTACAAAGGAATATACACTTTTGTACATAAGTTTTGAGTTGTTCACAGAAAATTACTATGGATGACTTGAAACACAAGGGACCAAAGCAAGCAACTGACACTGACAAGAAGTCTGGCACACAGGCTTGGCAAGAAATAGGAGTGCAACTTATCACTTGGACAGTGCTTGGAGAAATTATAAAGCACTCAAGTGCACCACAATTTTAATACTATCACTGTTCGTATGTTTTACAAGACCTATAATGACGATGGTGGTTCCTTTGTGCTCAGCTTCTCATTCAACTCCTCTTTATCTGTAGGAAAAAAAAAATGTATTGGTTAACATTGTGTAATGTTCAATTAACTAACAGAAATACTGTCCCAAAAGGATCTGCATGAATTAAAAAAGTAATAAAATGTTATTTCCAATTTTGATAGTTGTGAAATGTTTAACTGATAGAAAATACTGTTCCAACAGCATCTAGCACACACTAAAGAAACGTATAATAGAGCACTTCAAGTTTTGAAAACTGTTTTAAGTCTGACAAAATCATCTGTTATCAATACACAGTTTTATGTTACTAAGTTACTTATATAGCAGAATTAAGTGGAAAATATACAGCATGAGCATTTATGCTCAATTTTAAGAGAAAATTTAGAAGCCTAGTTAAGAAAGTTTGGAAGAAGCAAAGCATTAAGGGTTGCTGCCTTGGACTTCAGGAGAGCTGACTTCAACCTCTTCAAAGATCTGCTTGGAGTCATCCTTTGGGTTAGAGCGTTAGAAGGTAAAGGGGCCCATTAGAGCTGGTTGACACTTAAACACCACTTCCTCCAAATCTCAAGATCAGCGCATTTCTAAGAGTAAAAACTGGGGAAAGGTGGCAATGAATGAATGAATGAATGAATGAATGAACAAGGAACTCATGGATAAACGAAAAGGAAAGAAGGTCCATGAAATGTGGAAGAACAGTCTGTCCATCTAGGAGGAACACAGGAATGTTGCCAGGGCCTGCAGAAATGCAACAAGGAAGGCTAATGCCCTCTTAGAATTAAACCTTGCAAAAGAGGTAAAGGATAACAAGAAAGATTTTTGTTTTTGTTTTTTTTTAAATACGGCAACAGTAAAAAGACTACGGAAAATGTGGATCCCCTACAAAATGAGATGGGTGCCCTCCCTGGTAACAGGGAACACAGAAGATGAAGATTCTCAATGCCTTCTTTGCTTCAGTCTTTACAAAGACTGCCCCTCAGGAAATCCCAAACCCTGGAGTTAAGAAAGACAGTCCAGGTAAAGAAAGACTCCCTGTTGGTCAAAGATCTGGTCACAGAGCATCTAGCCAAAATCAGTGCACACAAATCCATGGGCCACGATGGGATGCACCCATGTGTGCTGAGGGAGCTGGCAGAGGAAACTGCTGAATCACTCTCTTATTGATAATCTTTGAAAGGTCTTGGCAAATGGGGGAGGTGCCTGAAGAGTGGAGGATAGCCAATGTTGTTCCAGTCTTCAGAAAGAGCAAGAAGGAGGATCCAGGAATCTACAAGCCAGTCAGCCTCACCTCCGACCCTGGAAAGGTGATGGAACTTGTTCTGGATACCCTCTCCAAGCAGTTGGAAGAGAAGAAAGTTATTAAGATTAGTCAACATGGATTCACTAAGGGGAAATCATGCTTGACAAAACTGGTAGCCTTCTGTGATGTCATCACTGGCTGGGTAGATGTGGGGAGAGCAGTGGATGTTGTGTACCTTGACCTTAGCAAAGTGTTAAACAGCACCTCCCACAACATCCTTGATATGACACCTAGAAAGTGTGAGATAGATGAGTTGACAGTGAGGTGGACTGAGGACTGGCAGAGCTCAGAGGGTTGTCAGTGACACAGAGTCTGGTTGGAGGCCTGTAACTAGCAGCATCCCCCTAGGGATGGGTGCTGGGTCTGGTCTTGTTCAACATCTTCATTAACGATCTGGATGAAAGGATAGAGACCAATCTCAGCAAGTTTGCTGATGATACAAAGCTGTGAGGGGTGGCTGACACACCAGAAGAAGGCATTGCCATTCAACAAGACCTGGACAAACTAGAGAGTAACGCAGGGAGAAACCTGATGAGGTTCAGTAAGAATAAGCATAGTCTTGCATGCAGGGAGTAATAACTGCAGACATCAGTACACAGACTGGGGGATGACCTGCTGGAGAGGACCTCTGCAGAGAAGGACGTGGGTGTTCTTGTGGACAATAGGTTGGCCATGAGCCAGCAGTGTGCCCTTGTGGCAAAGCAGGCCAACAGTACCCCGAGGCGCATTAAGGAGCATGGCCAGCAGGTCGAGGGAGGCAATCCTCCCCCTTTACTCTGCCCTGGTGAAGCCACATTTAAAATATTGTGCCCAGCTCTGGGCTCCCCAGTATAAAAAAAGACAGGGATCTTCTAGAAGGATTCCAGCAGAGGGCCACAAAGATGATAAAGGACCTTGAGCATCTCCTGTAGGAGTAACGACTGAGTAACCTGAGTGTGTTCAGCCTGGGGAAAAGACAACTGAGGGGAAATCATATATATATATCTGACCGGAGGTGGGAGGCAAATGGATGAGGCCAGGCTCTTTCTAGTGTTGTGTAGCAATAGGACAAGGAATAATGGCCTAAAACTTGAACATAGGAAGTTCCATACAATCATGAAGATGAAGTAAGAGTGATGAAGCAATGGCACAGGTCACCAAAAGAGGCTGTAGAGTCTCCTTTTACGGAGACATTCATTCTATCTGGATGCCTACCTGTACAACCTATTGTAAGGTGCCTGCTTAAGGAGGGGGTTGGACTCGATCTCTTGAGGTCCCTTCCAACCCAGCAATTCTGTGATGCTGTATCAAGTTGCCCCTTACACTGGCAGTAGATTAGACCAAAGTATCATCTACTCAGTGCTTTGATATGGAAAAAAGCAAATGGCACAGTCACTGTCACACACTTACAAGATCTCTTCACAAAACACTATGTCAAAACAACACCAAAAAAGTATTAAGTCATACAGTACTAAGTGGGTGAGGAAAGATTGTGTCTTCGGAAGTCAGACTAAGTTATCCTTCTGAAAAATATCTTTCAGAGCAGTATCCAGCAAATGCACTGCAGCAGAGTTTTGTTTCTCTTACTCAAAGTGAGGTAAACTAAGCAATATAACCTAAGCCACTCACATTTACAAACAATGTGAGTCACTGCACAAGTTTTCCTTGTCAATCATTACTTGAAAAAGCATCACTACCTTTTGTCTGATTACTTAAAGTGGCATAAAAAAAAAAAGCATAAATCTCACTGCTTCCTGAGACTTCTAGTGTATCACTAAAAACATACGTTTTAGTGGTGTACAGCCATTACTGGCCCATCTTTATTTACATACATCAAAAGTTAACCTTGCACTTCTTTAACCAGTGCACTAGTGGTTAAACAAAAGAGGACATAGAGACTACAAATACCTAATCAAGAACCGCATAAGTTTATATTGCCTATAATATATTTCTATAGAGCTAAATATGCTCAGGGTAAACACATTATTTCAAATCAACTTTGTGAATTCTCAAAATTTAACTTCAGATGACTCTGCTGCTAATGCACGTATAGCGGGTTTTTTTATTATTATTTTCATTTTTTTTAAATAGCTGTAATTTCCTTAGAAAATCAGACAAGTACCTTCCTTCTTCCTTGAAAGACATATATAAAACAAGAAAAACAGAACACATTTGCTTTGCTTTTGTCTCATCTTCTATAAGAAATAAGCATGCAAATAATCTTTCATCTGACACTTCTACAGGAGAGTTCAGTTACTCAGATGACACCTGTGGTAGTACAACTGGTGGCAAAATGGACAAAACCTGGCTGCTAAAGTATGTGGACACTTACCCTTCAATTTATTTATCAAGTCTAATGGGATTTCATTAATATTTGATGCCACTTCTTCTAGGTGTTTAGAGAAGGCCAGCAAAGATGAGAGGGAAGGATTTTTGTCAGGAAGAGATACAGGCGATTGTATCTCGGTAAACTCTTCATCCAAGCTGAAGCGTTCTACAGATATGCGCAGATCATCTCTTTCTCCTTCTTCTGGAGTAAGACTTAGGTCTGAGAAATAACTTAAAGATTCATCTTCAATAGGCATCTCATGCAGTTCCTGTCCTTCTCCAGATACACTTTTTTTCAGCATTTTGTATCTGCTGAGCAGGGAATCAAGATTTGGCTTTAAATTTTGAGTATTCCCTTGATTTATTGTATTATCTGGTATAAATACACTACCTAAAAAATCAAATCCGGATTCAGACATCACAAATTTATTAGGACTTCTGCTATTAAGCTCTTCTGGAGTAGTTTCATGCAGCATCCCAAAATCATCAACTTCACAACTGCCAGAACTTAACACTAGAGACACATTCCACTGCAGATCTTTATCCACTAAACCCAGAAGGTGATTTGAGGATAGAGAATTCATTTTACTACTGCCTTCTGAAGAAATACATGGAGTATTCAAGCTCTTCTCTACATATATGCATGGTGATTGTTTTGTTTTTCCTATAAAATTTCCTCCAGAAACAGCGTCCTCTAATTCTTCTTCTTCGCTGCTCTCATACTCTAGCACTGCAGATGTTTCTTCCCAAAGCAGAGATTCACTGATTTGACTTATCATCTGCTTTTCAGCCGTAAATTCTGCAGAACCTCCTTGGGACTTTTGTTCTGACAATGGATAATCGAAGTTAGGTACAGCAGATGAAGAGGAAGCTCCATCTAAAGTAATGGCTGCCTTATTCTGGATTGCAGCACTAGCATCCACTGGAGCATCAATTATTTCTTCGGTTGAGACCAGCTCTGCATCTGACAAGTCTTCAGACTGAATAGCTTTTCTCCATGAGTTTCTAATTTCAGTAACTAATGAAACAAACACAAATAAAATTTTAATTTTTTTTTTCACACTCCCAACCAAATTTTTTTACTGTCCAGTTAGTAACATAAGCAAATCAGAAAAAAATAAAATAAAATAAAATAAAAATATATATATATATATATATGTATATGTAATAACGCCTTTATACTCGTTTATGCTTAGTTTTCCCAAGACACTTGCCTTACAACAGAAGGGGATTCTACACAGGAAACATCTGTTAGTGCAAATTTACAGTACGTACTGATCCTGTGCTATGCAAGTGAGCCTCTAGGGTTACATGCAACTTCACAGAGTGAACTATTCTTCATGTGTGAAACTTACAACATCAATGAGCTAGCTACATTTCTCATTAGTGATAGCATATTATATAAACAGAGCATTTTAGACTTACGCAGATTTTCTGGAGTTCGAGGAATTTGTTTCCTTGTCAAAAATGGGTTAAAATCCAGAGAGCTAATAAGATCATCTGATGCTATTCCTTTTCCTCCACCACTCTGAGGTGACTCAGATGTCATTATTTTTGCAATCTGTAGAATATTACAGAAGAGCAAATCCTGAGAAAGCATAATTATAACTTCTTTACTTCTGTTAGCTATGGCTCCAAGCAAATCAAATTCTCTAAGTGACTGGATTAGTTTCGAACCTTCTGATTATTCTGCAATTTACTACTCAGGCTTAAAACGAGAACAGTACCCTACAAACACAAAACTAAGTTATGGAAGCAAAATCAGAATTTGTTTAGAAGCTCCCACATGAATCTACCTTTAAAATGAAAAAATATACTCAAAAGATACTTGAGATATTGGTCAAGAATAGTGTAAGCATAAAGGCTAGAGTTCCAAACATAAAACATTTTAACAGATGACAACTAATTGCCCTCTTTCAGTGAAAGATAATTTAATTTTCAAATCAAGATATGGTGAACATAATAATCATTCTTCCAGAGGAACTCCTTATTTAACTCTTAAAATGCAAAAAAAAAAAAAAAAAAAAAAAAAAGTTAAATGTTTGCCTAAAATTCCTAAATTCTTTTAAATATTTGTGCCATAGAATTCAGAAAAAAAAAAAGGACTGTTAAATTCTAAATACATGCAGTAGTTCAGAAACTAAAGTATGAAAGGTATTAAAAATCATATTATGATTCTTCTGAAAGTGCTGTTCACTTTACAGTGGCTTAAAAATATTCTGTGCTTTGTTCTGTGCTTTCAGATTGTAGTTAATTGGGCTGTCATCACTCCTAAAACCTCAGTGGCATCTGTCTAGCAGGGGAAAAAAAAAACACCTTTTACATACACATATGAACTACTTTACAAAAACATTTGCAATTTCTTTTCTGAATGGATATTTCTTTTTAAAAAAATAAACAAAAGAATAACTTTTCCTAACCTCTTCTGCCAAATCTTCTCTAGCTTTCTCAAGAACATCTTCCTTTTCAACAGGTGCATCTCTCTGGGTAACATGACCTTCTGAGTTTTCCCGTGATTCTAATAAGGTGAGCTCATCTTTTCCATTGTCTGAGATCTTTGGAGGCACAGGCTTTTCTTTCCCACTGTCTGCTTCAGTATGCAAGTCCTAGAGGAATATACAGTAGTTATGAAAAATTTTAAATTCAAATCTCAGAAAACTGGCATAAAGAAGATGCTACACAAATTCTGAGAGCAACGAACTCGGCATTTATATCACCAAGAATATTTCAAGGTTTTAAATTCTAACTAAATACAAGTTATTGTGACACTCATTTTATTTAAAAAAAAAAAAAAAGTCGGACATAAGTAGTGGCTACAATGAGGTGTCATTACTGAACACAGACAACATCATTGCAACTACCTTCAACAAACTGCAGTGAACAATAGTACAATGGACAACTGTACAAACAATTTCCCCTTAGGACACATTATATTTCTTATGTTTAGACACAATTTAAAGGAACATCCCAGTCTGACCATCACTCACAACAAAAAAGTCAGTTCTGTTTTCACAGGCAGAAAATCTGTGACATACTGTATGTTGTACTAGAAGTCAGAATTAAGTTCCCATATTTCCTATTGCTTGCTTCTTAAGGAAGTTCATGGCAATTAGTTTTCACAGTTTAGGACTGATTCAGAAGAACAGCTATACTGCTTTAAAAAAAAATTCACAGAAAAACATGCTAAGTCTAGGCTTCAAGTAATGCCAAAAGCAAATATTAAAGACATTTAACTTATTGGACAGGTGATAAATCACATAAGAATAACCTTTTCAGTTAACAGGTCTTTGTTCTCAGATGTTTCTGACAACTCTGAAGATTTTGAAGAGATCCTTTTAAAAAAAAAAAAAGCCATTTTAGAGAAAAACAAAACAAGTGGCACACAAATCTTAGTACACAGCCATTATACACCTGTGTGCCCCGTATCTGTCCGTTACGATTTCCCTCAATTCGTCCCGGTCATCAGAAGGCAATTTTACTATAGGGAGAACATATGACAACTAGAGCAGATTTAGCTCTATTTGTGTATCAGCCTCCCAAACTTGGTAATTGTGTAACTTTCTCCCTTGATTAGCAAAGTGAAAGAGAAGGGGTGTTGCAGTATGTTTTGTAAACGAGTCTTCCATATTCTTCTAACAAAGGCAACTGGAAAATCTTCTGCAGACTTGATGATGTTCTTCCCCCTAAATATTCACACACACATCACCTGACTACCAAATACTCAAGTCTTATCATTTCTGATTACTACGGTGTTAATGGCAAAGCTCAAAAACATAACATACAGATTTCACTTCTTAGGAAGACAACCTAAAATCTCAATACTTACTGCTGAATGTCTTTACAATCGTAAATAGACAATAATCCATGCTGTAACAAGTCACCAAGAAAAATTCCATTAAGCAATTGGATTCATATGCATATAAGCACATAAGATTCATATGCAAATAAGCTGCTGATGTCAAAGTATATGACATCAGCATTGTTTTTCTTTGTCAACTCCCTCTCTTCTAGTAAGCAACATTCAAATATTTGTAAGATTTCTATCTTGCGATACCGTTACTCAAGTTTATTAAACTTTCTGGCACTAATGAAATATTATGTCAAAACCCCTTAGAAGAGTCCAGAAAATATTTGAGTCCTATATTTTAACCTTTTTTTTTTTTTAATTATAATAAGAGACAGAAAAAAGTGATTTTAGAAGACACAAATCCGGGATTTCTCCTGGATTTGTTTGTTTAGGCTGTTTTGTTTTTAAACACAGAAGCAAGGCTCCTGGGAATATCTGTTTTCTTATTTTCAGGTTATAATGAACATACGTCTATCTCAACCTAGTCTGAGAACGAGAATTCTCCAGTCTCCTCTTTGCCTCCTAAAACTTAAATGAATGTAGTTAAGAAGTTGCAGCTAAAATCTTGCCACTCAGCTGCTGCTCACTGTCAGTCAACAGTTGCTCACCAGTCTCCAGGTGCAGAAAGCCATAGTTACTTTACTTTTTACTTACCCCACCAGGTGGACATAACAAGTAAGGAGAGCACTACTGAAATATTCCATTTATGCTCATAAAATAAGTTTCCATCATTTCCACTGATGTTGGTTGTTAAGTTTGTTTTTTTTTAAAATCAATTTCTTGTTAAAGTCATACCATCTAGTTGGTGTTGATGATGAGACACTGGTGGTTGATTCACTGTTCTCATAACTTATCTCCCAAAGGTCTAGAATATCTAGAAAAGCAAGTAAGTGTTTTAGTATTGTTGCTTCTTTTGCTGTTGCTGAGACTTTGTAGGCAATACAAGTAACTCACACCATAGGTGTAGAATATTCACAGGCTCCTTCAACACGTAAAGAAAAAAAAAAAAAAATCAACATAGCCAGTGCAGGTGAATCTTAACCCGTTTGCTCATTAAGCTCCTGCAGGCACAGATGCCACTAGCAGCCAGCACCCATTTGTGCTGCTCCTGAATGCATGTTTGACAGGCATGATTCTATCTGCTCCCCTGAATGAACTACACTGACAAAATGAAAGACAATTATTTTAAGCACTCATTCAGAACTAAATTACTAAAGTCTATCAAAGAAACCTGCAAACAAAAAGCAGGGAGTCTTAATATTGGTGGTAGTTGGATGGTTGAGCTATGCTGGATGATCTTGGAGGTCTTTTCCAATATTGGTGATTCTACGATTCAATGATTCTGGGTTCCATGAAAACTCATAACAGTTGAGGTGGGGTGGGAAAGCAGGAAAAGCTTCTCTCGTTTACACACCTGAATCTGATCCTGGATTTTGAGAAAAGATATAATCTTCACAATCTTCTGCTTCTGATACAGCTTGTACCACACCCAGATCCTTTCAAAAGAGAAAAAAAAAAAGTTACACCAGCAATGAGAAAAAACTGCTTAACACCAGCAATTGACAGGCAGTTATTTATAGTAGCTTTTCTGCAAATGAGAAGCCAGGCTCAACATGCAGCTTTTGCTCACTACTGAGGCAAGGATATAACCTTAGATCTCTGTACAGATGCGAGTGTCAGAATGGAATTTCTGCTCTTCATCAAGGAGATCACTTTAAAGGGGAAAATACAACTCAGCAGATGTTCAGTGATAGCACATGAAAGCTTAATTTCTACAGCAGAGGGAAAAAGAAGTATGTATTGTTGATATATAAATTAATCAACTCTTATTTGTGCTGTCTTGACAAGGCAGTTCCATCCACTACATCAAATGAAGTCACACCAACTGTCATTAAGTTGAGCAGATTTTCTTCACGAAGAAAAACTACCTCAGAAAGCAATTTCTGCTATACTGTGCTGATCCACTAACCATGAAGTTCAACAAAGATACACAGCATTATACAGCAACGGAAAAGACCAGCTTAGATGCACCTCATCTTCACCCCTTCTCTTCCCCAGCATCAGATGAACTGAGCACTGCTTACTAAATCCTGATAGCACATTGAAGACCAGCCAGGAGAGCTTTCCCACTTCATTATCCACTCCTTCTGTCTTCTAGAATTTGATTCATTCAAAATAAAGTGCTGCTTTTCTATTCTTAGTCTGCAAAGGAAGAAACATCATTATGTTGGGATAAATATTCTACTTAAAAAAGATATAATAATAATAATAATTACATGTTCCCCTTATCCTACAAAACCTCTGATATGCAACAACTTATTCACACATTTGTGCTTGCACTAAAATCTAACAGAAATTCACAACTAAGAAACAGCTGCTGCATTGTCTTTATGTTTCCTTACAGTGGAAGAACTACGTTCAAATACATGCTTAAACTTTCCTTGACTCAGTTTCAGATCAAATTTTGCAATCTCAGAACTTACCACTGTAATATTGAAAAAGCAAATCAGCTAATTAATCAGGTCCCCAGAAACAAACCCCAAAAATATCTATGGAGGAAGGGCAAAAACTGAAGTTTCTTAACAACAAATTCTAGTTTAAAAATCATATGGATGGATCAAGACAAATATGAATTTGTCAAATCAAATCTACACGTTCTCACTATAAGCAATTCTTTTAGAAAAGACTCAAAGATATGATGACATGATTCTCACAATAAACAACAGAGAACCAGACAAAAATTCCAGATAATTACCTCACCGCTTCCAAATGCAATAGTATTTTACTTTGTAATTTAGCCATATTCACAATGGGCTGTAAGTGGTTTCCCGAGTCAAACTGATAGCATTCATCTCTTAATATCCTTAGGGCTTCATTTAGTAGTTGAATGACCGTTAAAAAATTCAGCTTTTCATCTTCATATAAATTTCCCGTACACACCTTCAAATATTGCAAACAAAAGGAAAATGTATTACTGAACAGTAACAACACATCAATAACAGGAAGTTATGTCTTCTGTATTCACAGCAAGGATAATGTTTGCACTGTGATTCACAGTTTGCACTTTGATTTGGT
>JAOWBP010004700.1:26547558-26559845 GCA_028571105.1 Tragopan temminckii
CAGAAGGGCTCAGGCGCCGCCGTGCCGCGGGCTCACGAAGCGCAGGACCGGGCTGGCCTGTCGGCGCCTCCCGGCTCAGATGGCTGTATAACCTCACCGCGAAAACCAAGTAAAACTCGCACCGACAGCAGGCTGTGCAGTTCAGTCTTTTATTTCAAGGCATTTCCGTGGCCGGACGCGGCCGGGGAGGCGGTGCCGGGCCCATCCCCAGGCGCGCTGCCCCTGCCGCCGCGCGGCCCCGCGCCCAGGCGCGGTTGTGATCCCCAGAGAAACGCGGCGAGCGGCGTCCGCCCGGCACCGCTCGCTCAGGAAGCGCTGTGTGCTCACGAGCGCGGCTTCGGCATTTCCTAGCAAGTAGTTAACCCGGAGTTTGTTTAACCATGAAAAGATTACCACTGACAACAGAAACACCCCTACCTACCTTCGATTCGCTTTCTTGACTTTTTTTTTTTTTTTAACCTTTTTCTTATCGTAAATCTGCTTCTACCTTACCCTTCTCTATTCCCTCTCGCTTCCTAGTATCTTCCCCCTCTGTTTCCAGTTGCCGTCCTTACTCCTGCTCCAATCCCTTTTTAAGCATTTACCCTCTCCTGCTGAGGCCTCACAACAGCATCAGGATGGCCAGCATTTTTGCACGCAGGAGGCAAAGTGGAAAGAAGGAACGTCCTGTTGTACACAAACCACACATGCCCAAGGGACCCATCCCTATGCCGTTAGGGCACAGAGCCCAGAAAAATCAACCTGAGAGAATCTGAGATGGCCCAAGTCTCCTGCCTCTCCCAGCAACAAAGAGGTAGATGCAGAAGAGCTTTTTTGGGAAGAATGGAAGGAGAAGCCGGGGGGCAAATCCTCATAAACTCCTTTTGTTGGCAGCCCTTTATGCAAAGCACTGGGGTGTTCTCTTGGCTGTTGCCAACTGGAGAACAAACAGCTATACAAATAATTAACAAATACTCTAGTATTGGATATGCTCGTTAGGCTATACCTGGCTTGTAGAACAGGAGCTTGACACAAAAGCTAATGAATTAATTTAGCATGTAGTCCTTAGAAAGAATAGTCAGTTTTGATGCAGCTAGAAGAAACAGCTCTGATTTAAAAAAAAAAAAAAAAAAAAAGTCCAAAGCTAGGTAGATTTCACTTTTAAAAGGAGAAATGTAACTTAAACATGGCAAAAATACAATGTATCAAAAATACATTTTCCTGTTTCTCTTCATTCAGCTCTTTGCCCTGTAGTGTATGGGCCATTTGTGCGTGAAAAGTCTTGTTGATCTTCTTCGTCCAAATCCAAGATGTCTGGGATATCATCTGACTCTGAAGACAGGTCTGTAATAGTGAAATCTGGAACCTGCGTAGGAACAAAATTTAAATAAATTCAAAGGTAGAACTAAATAAATGTTGTAGCACTCCTGACTGAAATCAAGAGATGAAGATGCTCAGCATTTCTTGAAATCAGACCCAAAATACTAATACAGAGTTAAATATATTCAGTCACAAACACGTGGTATCAAGGCCAAATATGATGTAAGCCATAAATCAGTTGCTTAGAAGACAGGATTTTATAGTAAACATGGAATAGAGCTTAACAGGCTGGATGGGGCCTTGGCAGTCTGATCTAGTGGGAAGTGCTCTGCCCACAGCAAGGGTTGGAACTGGATGTCCCTCCCATCCAAACCACTCCACAATTCTGTATTTAGAATGAGTAGGGAACATCACCATGCTCAGTAACTGTCTGATCAGCGATAATTTTCTCTGTAACCTAGGAACAGGATATTTCTATTATTTCTGACCGTGTTGATCCTATTGATCATAGGGTAATCAACCTCTCTGACTGAAGCTGGTGTTTTCTTAATTTTCTTAGCACGTATGCTATAAGCAGTTAACCCCATTAATTTACTTGTAAGATGTTCACAGCCATGAAAAAATTTTAAACTGGAGTGTATTGGTGCAGCAGAGCAAAACAGGGTTTGTCTCAGTATCATTTATCTCAGTTTTGAACATGCTAAATTATTTTAAAAGAGAACACATCTGCACCAGTGAAGCCAAAGCAGTGCAAATTCCTGACGTTATAGGCTTGCTTAAGTAAAGGGCCTTCATTTTCATATCACTCTTGTGCTTAGTTATACTCTCATTTCATAGCTGATAAGAGGTTGGAACAAACTAGTAAGTCAATGTACGCAACAAAGAATAAGGTCAGATAGGACCCTCCTTCGTACCACTCGTCCATAAGATTGTTAGATCTTATATGGACTAGCACAAAGCTTACAGAATCCTTGTATGAAATTATGCAAAACATAGTTCAGCAGTTTTGCTCTCTTAAAAACCAAATGTTTATGTCAATATTAATTTTGAAGTCATATCTCCTTTTTCTTGCTATTTTTTTTTTTTTTTTTTTTAGAGCTGAGCCACCACCAATTTGAGAGGTCGTTCTCATTTTGTTTGCTTTCAAAACAAGAACTTGTCTTTAGTCATCAGAGACTGCATTCATTATCCAAAAGATCTATTTTCAGTCCAAGTAACTTAACAAAACTTTAACAAAACACTGCATGACACCACCAGCAAGCTGTACATTTAATATTTGCTGATTATGCAAATAAAGAACAGATCATGCTCAAAAAGTAACAAAATTAAGTTCAACTTTCTGTATTCATGTCTCTTTTTAACAGCCGCCTTAGAGGAGGGTTATTTTGGATGGTTTGAGTTTTTTTTTGTTTTGACTAAAGAGCTGTTTATTTCTGTTTATTTTTAAAATGCAAAAATGATCTATTGGTTGTTCCTAAATTCTTTCACTATTTCACTTGCTCCATAGTATTATTGTAAGCCTCAGTTTAGAAAATACAACAAAAAGTCATGATCTACAGAATTGAAGAGATTTCAAGAGCTTTCCACCTTTTTTTTTTTTTTTTTTTTTTTTTCCCCTTCTCCAGTTTGAGGCAAACTAGCTGGAACCCAGCAAGTCTATTGCTTACACAAATCTTGTAATTTGGATTTTGCCAATATGTATGTTGCTATGGACATGCTTGTGAAGCTTTCATACTATGGAAGTTTTTTTTATGAATGCTTGTATTTAATACTTTTCAGCCAGTGATGATGAGCAACAATGGAAAGTGAAAAGGGAAGTTTCAACTAGCATGAATGGAACAAGATTCCGAGGTCTCTTCCAACTCAAGCAATTTCATGGTTCTGTAAAATGTCAGAGCTCTCTAGCCCAAACAAAACTCTCATGTTTCTTGAACTAAAAGTATACTAAGTTGATGATTCTAAGTTTCTGTGTAGTGTATCTGAACTGTTTGATATATGCAATAATTAAGAAACAAGTAAAATTACACAGACAATTTATGAGTAGGCTCTTGTTAATATTTTAGGCTTTCCTCCTTCCATTTGAGTTTTCAGCAGTTATTAGAATGTCAATCATTTTAAGTCCATAGGTTTTCATATACTGCTGCAAAAACATATGACTTTGGAAGATATCTAAGTCATCCTTAACTCTAGTGGGCATTTTAGTAGACATTCTTTCAAGCTGTGCTAGAAAAAGTCAGAAAATTTTATTCTGAGTGTTGTAATTACAATGGAGTCCAAGGATAAACTATCTAAGATTACCAGCAAGAACATATCCACACAAGTTAGTGTTGCAATTCAGTTCAAGCACCCAGTAATTTCCTCATTAGGAAAAATCTAATAATTTAAATCCAAGGACTTGCATTTGATATAATAAATCAGGATCATATTAATTCACCATTATTTAGCCTTCTGTTTCACCAACAAAGGGTTCCTAATTCCTTAATATTCTGTACACTTGCTTTCTAAGCAAGTTAAAAAAGAAACCACAGTAGAATGATACAAAGTTTTTGTACAGTGTTTTGGAACAAAATACTGTCAGCTCAGACATTATATAAATATTTAACCAGACATTCCTCTGTTTGTGGACACCAGTTGTAGCTCAACTGTAAAAAGTCAAAATAGCTTATGCAGAAGCCACACAATAATACACAGCAAGACGAACATTTCTCAGGACTTGACAGGGAAATTTTTTCTTTGCTTTCTATTTTGCCTTCTTGCTGATCATTAGTAAGGCTAGATAACCCTCTAAAAAAGTATGATCCTGAGTGCAACTTAAGGCAGAACAGAAAGATATTACTGTTGCAGTAATATCAGTTACTACTGTTTATTTCTCACTCTTCAGACAGTGAGCCATTTATATATCTTATTTGATTTGTCTTTTCAGTATGAAAGTCCATAGCCATACTTGAGCTTTAAAAAATATGCATAAAAATGGAGATTCCCTTCATTGAATGAACAGCTGCTTGCAAACCTGATCAGCCCCTCTTTCCTTCAAAGCATTGCTACAAAGGGTGCATCCTATAACTCTTTACAAACAGAGATTAAAAGAACTTGGTCAGTACTTAAAACAGAATTGCTGAAAGAATTACAAGAGGCTTAACTCAGGTTCTAGATGGAAAGATATCTTGCTGCCCCATATTAACTTAGACTTAAAAATACCCCCATGCAAAAAGCAAGTATTTAAGGCTGGAAATTCTGGAATCCTGATCTATAGTCCTCTGTCATTACAATTTTGTTTACTGTATTTTTTTTAAACATTCCAAAAGTTCTAATCCACTCCCATAAGAAGGCCAGAGTGTATAACTTGTTTTAGTGTTCACAACCATACTAGGAAGGAGGTACTGCTCCATGTATAAACATACCACCTAAATGCATCTTTGACTAGGGGACAGGCTTCCTTGAACTGCAGCTTTGCATCACACTATTTGATTACCTCTTTGAAACCAAGACCATCGCTGCCACATTAATGATTGCAATGCACAGAGCACCAGATTTATCTGGAGAGCTCTAAACCATGGCGTCTTACTTCTGAGTAACAGTAAGTCCCTTGCAGAGCAAGGAATCACAGGACTTACTGGTGAACAAATCCAAAGTCCTGAGTGTTAAATTCATATCAGTCAAGTTCAAAATAGGGCACGTAAAGTTAAAGAAATAATTTGTACTGACTATAGGGAGCCAGCAGCCAAAGCAGGTAGCTGGGAGTCTCATACTCAGAGAACACCTAAAGGGAAGAGAATGTTGACTTTCGTCTATATCCTTTTTAGTCACTGTAAGACCATCTGCAATTTCACAGCCTAGATCATTAACAGTAAGCACCAAAAAAATGCAACAATAAAGCAAAGACTGAATGGAAGGGTACACAAGAACTCAAAAGGAGGAAGACGTTACTTATCTATACACAGACACACACACACATTTTTAATGTCTACTTTTGCACTGCAAGCTTGCTTTCTCTCAGACCCAGCTTGAAAGAGTCACAGAACAGCAAGTTACATGTTTTGCACACCATTCAAATGGAGACAGACTTTGGCTGCTGAAGCATTTATTACTAAGGTACAAAATGAATTACAAAAAGTTGGCTACAAAAAAAGCATACAACAGCAGGCAGCTGGGTACAAACAGCATGAATCTTGTCTTTATACTGTGTTAAAAAAATACACTTTGATAATGATTTAGTCAAGTTGCTGTGTAATACAATTGTACTGTTAGTAAGAGCACTGGCACAGCACTTAAGTAACTCCAGCTGACGCAGTCAGAAACCCCACTTTCTGCTATGGATTTCTGCACTCATTTTCATGAATTACATAGCAGTTCATTTAAGACAGCCAGATACAAAATAATAATCAAATGCATAATCTGTAGCAAATACGGAATTTAAGTACACTTAGCTAAAATGCAAAGCTTTTAAGTGCATTTCATAGCACGTAAGGCTATTATATACTGGGCTTCTGCAAGGCCTTTGACGTGGTTTCCCATTACATCCTTATCTCTAAATTGGAGAGATATGAATTTGAAGGATGGGCTATTTGGTAGATACGGACTTGGTTGGAAGGCCACAGCTAGAGGGTTATGGCCAATGGCTCTGTGTTCAGTTGGAGGCCAACAATGAGTGGCATTCCTCAGGGGTCTGCTTGGGACAAGTACCTATTAAAGTCTTTAACAATGACATAGATGATTGGATCAAGTGCACCCTCAGCAAGTTGGCTGATGACACCAAGCTGTGTAGTGCAGTTGATATGGTAGAACAAAGGGATGCCATCCAGAGGGACCTTGATAAACTTGAAAGGCAGGCCCCTGTGAACTTAAAGTATAACGAAGCAATCCCAGATACGTATACAGCCTGGCAGAACTTCTTGAGAGTAGCCCTGTCAAGAAGGACTGAGGGGTCCTGCTAGATGAGAAAGTTTAACATGAGCCAACAGCAAGCACTTGAAGGCCAACAGTATCCTAGGCTACATCAGAAGAGAAGTGGCCAGCTGGGTGAGGGAGGTGAGCATCCCTCTCTACTCCACCCTTATGAGGCCCCCATCTGGAGTATTGCATCCAGGTCTGGGGCCCCCAGCACAGAGAAGATACTGAGCTTTTGGAAAGGGTCTAGAGTACAGCCACAAGGACGATCAGAAGGTGGGAGCACCTCTCATATGAAGACAGGCTGAAGAAGCTGGGCTTCCGGCTGTGGGGAGACTTTTTTTTTTTTTATGGCATACCAATACTTAAAGAGGGATTATAAACAGAAGAGTTTTTTTTTAAAAAAACATTGGTAGGTAGCGATAGCAGAAGGGGGAATGGTTTCAAACTAAAGGAAGATTTAGATTAGATATATCAGGGGAAGTTTTTCTACTTAGAGGGTGGGTGAGGCCCTGGAACAGGTTGTCCAGAGGTTGCGGATGGCCCGTCCCTGGAGGCACTGAAGGCCAGGCGGATAGGACCCTAGGCAACCTCACCTAGTGCTTGATCTAGTAGTTGGCAACCCTTCCTGCAGCAAGGGGCTTGCAACCTGATGATCCTTGAAGACCTTTCCAACCCAAGCCATTCTGAGATTATTCTGATAAGAAATTAAACAAATGAAATGCTTTTAATTGAAATTTATCTAATTTAGAATAAAATGATTAGTACCATTAATAAGCAAGGTGAGGTTTCTTGACTTTACAGACAAACAAGGCATCATGACAACTGTAAGCTGCCAAATCTTAGGCACTTAATCACATGTTTGTTTTAGAATAGCTTTATAACTCATTTGTGGGAGAGTCTCTTCTCACCACTCCAAGTTTTTTCTCCAAGGCTTTTTGACAGCTACAGTTGTTAAACATCACTTGTTTGGCCAGTCTGCAGGGTACACACATGCTGTGCAATTTACTCAATATTATGTTCAAGCTGTTTGTCTTCCTGGCTGGAATTTTTCTCCCCTTCACCTTCGTTCTCAGCATGCTGAGGGCCAGGCAGTTGCGGGTAAAAGGGACCTACCAGCCAGTTGAGCGGTGTGTTGTTAACAAGATAATCCATCACATCATCCAGAGACTCCTTCATTTTCTTCAGCTGTCCTTTGCTAGTAGTAAGAAAGCTGTCTGATAGTTCCTGGAAGGAGGATGCTGATTGGAAGATTTCGTAGACATCACCAGCCATTGAGCGAACACTGTAAACCCGATCCTGCACACTCTGTGGCAGCCCCTGTATGCTTGTAACCAGTGTGAGGCAGGTGGTCTGAAGCTGCTGAGTGAGACTCTGCGCAATAGCTAGAGTTCTTGACTCAATGTGCTAGAAATAAAAGCATGACAGTCCATCAGTATATTTTTAGTGACTGTAACTAGCTTCATGTTGCTCAGGAGACAAGGGAGAACAAAAAGGACAAGAGATGTAGAAGATAATGTAATAATGTTTAAGAATGAAGAGTCAGAGATAACTTGAAAGTACTTGATTTCTTATGTTCAAGTACTTTGTGGGACAGAAACACTGACACCTTCTTCCTAGCAACAGATAAGCAAGCTCTTGTTTCATCTCTGGATAAGAAATGATAGCAAGTAAATATATTCTAGTTAATGAGCCACTGTTCAAAGCTACATATGACTCTATTCCTCAAACTGCTTTATACTAACAAACTGCTATTTCTGGTCTGGCCATATAAGGGAATCCTAGCTGATCTAGGTACAGATATCTAAACAAGCTCATGTGTTGAGCAGGATGACTATTCTTTTGAAAAGACAATTAATCCAGTAGTACTTGGAGAAAAGTAGGCTTGTTTACGAGTCAGAATGTCCCCTACATTTCATAGTAATCACTAGCAGTTGTCCTGGGTTTCAGCATTCAGAGTCCACATTTGCTCATAAGTATTCTGTGCTGTTAAGATGTTGTGCACTATACAGACTGTTAGTTTGCCAATATCACCTTGACAGTACGCAATGCATTTATTTCTAGTTTACATTTACATCTATTTACCTCAGCACTATGCGATTCATCACCATCATTTTGACCTGTATTTTTCTTCCATTCTACCCAGGATTGGTAAAGCTTTTCCTGAGCACCAAGAAGTTTCTGATTGGCACTATTCATGTTCTTTCTGGCATACTCGATCTGAAATACAGCCAAACAGGGAAGTAAAGAATGAGTCCAAAACAGTTTCATTAGGGCTTTGTAACCCTTCGAGCATCTGAAGTTTAGGATAAGCGACTTTGGGGAATGTAGCACATTGCTTCTCTTCAAAGAGATAACTAGAAAACTGGAAGCAGTTTACTTCTCTCTCTACCTGAACTATTTTACACTCCGCCACTAGCTTCCTACACAAAGAAATTGGAAGTACATAGAAGGTCATAACTTTATGTACAATTCCTGTTGTACATAAAGGTATGTAGATCAGATTACTGAAACACCCAGAAATGCTTAAACACCCACAGAAAGAAAAGCAAGCCCATGAAGCATCCTATTTTTTTTTTAAATATAGAGGAATCAATTAAAGTACACGAAAGTGTTTTCAAATTGCAAGACATTATCTTCACTAAGTTGTATCAAAACAGTAATACCTTTTTTAACATGTTATTTCTATTTCTGCAGTGTTCAAAATTAAAAGCAACTGGCAGTTTGTTTGCAGATTAGTTTGACGTAGGACCTCTCCTGTCTGGTTGTGAAAAGCACCAAGTATGAAGTTCTTAATATTCTGAAAATGCATTTTATCAGGGAGCAATCCCATTTTTCCATGACACTTTTCTCAGTACTCTAGCACTACACCAACATTTGCATTTTATACCTAAAGCAAAAGCTTAAACTTACCAGACTAACAGTGTTGTGCAGCTGAGAAATTGTCTCCTGGCTTTTCTGTTTAGCATCTCTCACTTTGTTTAAGGCTTGTTGGTAGGCACGTGCACGAAGCTTTGAAGACAGAGATCCTAGTCGAACATAATAACTTGGCTTTTGGACTCCAACTTCAAAACCTTCAACTTTCGCAGCTTCTCTTTCTGGGTAATTGGAAAGGAAGCAGATTGACCAGTGGAAGAAAACTTTAGATTAGCAAGATACAGTAACAACTGATTACTGTACTTGCTCACAGTCTTAACTAGAGGTTTAGCTGATAGAATTCTAAAGTATAGAGACCTATATAGATAGATAGTTGACTATCTATCAACAAGGCAGTTTGGGAAGCACATGCCCCCTCTCCATTATGAACAACTAATAAGCAGATGATTGCTTATTTTTTCTCCAGTATAAGTATACCAATAAAATTAAATCTTGAAATGGTCTTACCTAGTTCTGCTTCTGTTAGTGGGAGATACTGGTCTACAAGGGTCTCTGATTTAGTGAGAGCACTGTCCATTCCACTACTCATCATTTGCACCACACGACTTCCCAAGACAGTGTTGATGCCACCATTGACAACAGACTTAGTCATTTCCACACTGTCTTGCACTGCTTCTTTAGTCTTGCCCACAACTCCAGTGATTTTATGAGCAACAGTTTCCTTGGCACCAGTCACAGTGGTTGTTACAGCTTCTCTGGCTCCAACAACTACACCCTTAGCATTGGCAACAACCTGCCAAAGAAAATATGTTAGTTCACAGAAATAAATAAAATTTGCTAGGAAGAGCTACATAACCCCAGAAACAATTATACTAACACTTTTACCATTCTCAGTTATCTAAGAGTAAACTGCATTAAAAGCATACAGATGAGACAAAAAATATATATATATATATAACTACCATGCAGCCTTCAGCTCAAAACTCTTCAGTAATGTAAATCACACATCCTCTTCATATTGCACAGGAAAAAAATACTAAAAAAAAATAGATGCTCACCAGTGAAGAGTAGCTACACGTATGTCAAATAGTGGGCTAACTTCTTTTAAGGAAAAGAAAAAAAATAAAAACAGGGCTCAGTGATCTTCCAAAAGCAAGAAAGTGTTCTATAGAAACACCCTTTATCTCCTCATGGCTTCTAATCCGTGAAGCAAGCGCGGTTTATAGAAACTCTCCTCCTTGCATTTTTAGAGATAGCAGAAACTACAATCAATTATGCGCTCTTCTGCTTAGTATATGTACATGGAAAGGACTTACCTTATCAGTGGGTTGATTCAGTATAGGAAGTCTCTCTTCAATTTTATCAAGACCTATACATGCATAGTTGTTGGCAACCACAACTATAGAAAAAATAATAGTTGATTTAAGGTTTCAGTTTGTCTTAATTCCAGCTGATGTTTCTTCATGAAATGGAGCTTACACAACAGCACACACAGCTTCTCCCCCCTTTTCAGTGAGATTTGAGACAACTAAGCCTCGAAAAGAAGACAGCTTTTACCATGCCCTACGCAAGCTCACTTGCTGACACAAAGTCTTTTCTTAGACCTTACAAGCAGCTGTTGTAACAAGCTGAGGCATAGGGCCTTCTGCCAGAATTAGGAAACTAAGGGTCCTGGTTACAACAGTCTTGTGTTTAAATTTGGCAACTGTGTCACAAGTTGTTCTCTTGAGAGAAAGTACAAAGTAGCACTTGAAAGCAGGTGAAAGGTGAGGAAGGTGTTGAGCAAGAGGCTACTTAACCACCCTGCAACTCAAGAGGAGCCAGTCAGTGCAGCATTGCAAAAGCTTGAATTTGCTTAGCATTTGGAATTCCCCCTTCTGAAGTCATACCCATCATGTAATCAGTTACATCAGTTACTCAACAAGCAATGCAACAAGCTCAGTCAGCTCCAAACCAGCACAACCATGCTTAACTGTAAGCACATCTAGATATAAAAAATAATCAGCTGAATTAAAGTTATCAGCAACCCCATATTAGCCTTACTTTGTGGTTCCAGTTTTTGGATGATAGGCATAGCGCTAGTCATGGCTACTGAAGTAATTGTCTTCACTCCTTTCTCTGCTATCTCACATACTGACTTCAAATAGGGATGGTTATCCTTTGTGGTGATGTAGGCTGTAGACACCATATCATAGGTGGAGCTCACCAAAGGAAGGTTTGCTACCCTCGACACAATGTTCTGTTTAAAAAGAAAGAGGCTAGTTTACTCGTTTTTCTAAGCTAGATGGTAATAATAATAAAAAACTGGGCTAACTTGAACTTACCTGTTGTGGATCAATTGCTGCTAATGCCATTTTTTCAGGTCCTGAATCTTGCAGAGCCTATGAGAGGAGCATATCAGAGTTAGCATATCCTCATAAACAACTTTATCTAAACACCAGGCTTTCAAACTGACAAAATTCCTTTGTAATCAACCCCAAAGATAAAGAGGATTAAAGATGTGAACTTTCTTGCAAGCAAGAGCTATGTTTTACTGTATTAATTTGAAGTTCAAAAGCTTTGTTTCTTAAGTGCTTTCTTCGGCTTAGGCAACACAAGTAAGACACAGGCTTGGGGCAGAGTGACTGGAAGACTGTATGGAAGAAATGGACCTAGGGTGTTGCTAGATGCTTGGCAAAACATGAGCCAGCGTGAGACACCACACAAAAAGCTTCTTTTGTCTCAAAGATTACTGTGGAATGCAAGGACAACTGGAGGTGTCTCTGCCTACACAGGGGTGTCAGGAACAAAGAAGATAAGGGCAGTGTCTCCACACCAGTCACATTCCAGGCTTCTCTGATGTTGATAAGCCTGCAATATATAAGGATTCCACAAAAACAAAAACTTATTTTTCCTGTGTTGTATGTTCCCAGAATCACAGAATATCACAGCACTGGTGGGAGCTATCTCTGCATTCACTTGATGAGCCCTTGCTTTTCTTTATGATCTTTTTACTATCATTTTCTTCATCCCTCTTCCCATCCCCAGGCTTAGCTAACCAAGACTTTAATAACAAACTGGTTGGACAAATGTTTGACTTCATTCTGAGCCTTAATCTCATGTTAGATATACATATCATGAACCTTCTTGTTCCTGATAGTTGAAGCAAGACAGCCAGTAGTGTGTCAAGATAGCCAAGAAGGCCAATGGCATCCTGGTGTGTATCAGAAACAGTGCTGCCTGTA
>JAOWBP010004700.1:26561229-26576155 GCA_028571105.1 Tragopan temminckii
CCCCTCCTCGCCGGCTGCCCTGCGCCAGCCCGCCGCCCCCGCCCGCCCTGCAGCGCCTACAGCGAGAGGGGGCGGCTGTTCGACTGCTGGAAGTCACCAGCAGGCCTGGGGAACGGAGTCACCCGTGTTGCGATCGAGCGTCTCAGCAGGAGGGCAGATTCTAAACCAGGAACGTAAATAAGTACGTTTTATTAAAGGAAACTCTTGTTCAGCCGATCTTTCAGAAAAATCAGATCTTTGTACCTTAATGCACAAAAGGAATGGAAGAAGCGGCCCATCAGGCCCCTTGGCCAGGCGCAAGGTCCTCAGAGAGCAGAGCCAGGAGAGGACACGCATGAAATGCTCGCTCTCTTGTCACATGAAATCTTTCAGCTTGTTCATTTGGGCAAGGAATACAGCAAGGGATTGGGCTGCACTAGTCTGAAATCAGGAACTAGCGTCCACCCAGCACCTCTAACCCAGAATCACCCTTCCTGGAAGCGGGAACAACAGTGGGCCAGCCAGATCGCAGGAAATGTCTGCAGACTCAAGCACACTCTTGGTGTGCTGAAACTTCTAACAGTGCTTCACTTTTAACCGATAAACAAACCTCCAGTCCACAGCACAGCTGTGGGATACCAAGCAGGCACAGAAAAGCATTCCAGGCAGCAATCCAAAAGCGTATGTACCGTTAAAGTTGCATGAGACTGGTTGTTGTGATAGCAACAGGGAGTCGGATCTATTGGATCTGCATGACACAACAGATTCAGGTCTCCAGGGCCTAACTGTGCTACATGTGATACAAATATGTATGAACAATAGCACCTACATGTCACTATTGCACTGATATTTTTCCTAAATTAAATTTTAGCTTCCTTGCTGGAAAGCCTTAATTTTTAAGGTGAAAATCTTTAATTTTTTAAGGTGAAAAATGATGAAAACTGGTTTATCTCTAAGACATAAATACCAGCTTTCCATTATGCTCTTTCTGATCCCTTTTGCTGCATCTTAAACAAAACTCAGCCAAACAAATTCTGATATAACTATTACTGCTCAAAACAAGTAGATGTCTCCTTCTCACCAATGTCAGGGCAGCAAGTCCTTCCAACACAGAGCATTACAGAAAGAAGTGTCATTATCTGCTCAAAAGGGGAGGAAGGTGGCACCTTTGCTCATTGGACTGACTAGCAGGATCCAAGCTCTCTACATAAGGAAAAGAAGACCTCTTGCAAAAGCTTGCAGCAAAATATGCAGATCATCTCTCCTTCTTATTTGCCTATTACTCATGTTACAGTTTTATAAAATATTCATTGTCCTAGCCAACAATACAACTGCTCACCAACTGATGCCCCACTAGCAATACCACATCTCACACCTGCCAACCAAAGACCAGCAATCCCCAAGCAGCAGTTGCACCCCAGCCAACTCCCTACAGCTTGATAGCCCTCCACATTAGGACTAGAAGGCTATCACAGAATGACTAGGGTTGGAAGGGATCTTAAAGACCATCTAGTTCCAGTCCCCCTGCATTGCACAGGACACCACCCACCAGATCAGGTTGTCCAGAGCCTCATGCAACCCGGCCTTGAATGCCCACAACTTCTGTGGGCAGACTGTGCCACTGCCTCACTGCTTTCTGAGTAAAGAACTTCCTCCCAATAACTAATCTAAAGCTCCCTTTTTTTAGTTTAAAACCCTTCCCCCTTGCCGTATCACTTTCTGCCCTTGTAAAAAGTCAGTCTCCCTCCTGTTTATAAAATACTTTTAAGTAATGGAAGGCTGCAATGAGGCATCTCCAGAGGCTTTCCTTCTTCAGACTCCAGAGACTTCCCAGCTCCCTCAGCCTTACTTAGTAGGAGAGGTGCTCCTGCCCTCTAATCATCTTTGTGGCCCTCGTCTGGACATTATCCAATAGCTTCATGTCTTTCTTGTGCTGGAGGCCCCAGACCTAGACAGAGTACTCTATGTGGTGCCTCACATGGGCAGAACAGAGGGGATCAGTCACTTCCCACATCCTGCTAGCTACCCTTCTATTGTATCAACTGCACCACTCAGCTTAGTAAACTTGCTGAGGGTACACTCAATCCCGCTATCCAGGTAATTTATAAAGATGTTGAAGAGCACTGGTCCAAAGATGGACCCCTGGGGAACACTACTCATGACCAGCCTCCTCTTGTATTGTCACTGACTACAAACCATCTGGTACAACCATCCAACTAATTCATTATCCACTGAACAATTCACTGTTTGAATCCAAATGGTGAAGATAAAGATATGGTGTGGGACCATGACAAAGGCCTTCACAAGTCTGGGTAGATGACATCAGTTGCTCTTCCTTAGTCTACTAATATCCACGATAGGAGGCCACCACTAGATTTGTCAGGCACAATCTGCCATTGGTGAAGCTGTGCTGGCTGCCGCAGATCATCATGCGTGTGCCTTAACAGAGCTTCCAGGAGGATCAGCCTATAGTTCCCTGATCTTCCTTTCTACCTTTCTTAAAATTGTGAGTGATGTCTCCCTTTTTCCTGTCACTGGGAACTTTGCCTGACAGCCATGAATATTTGAATATGATGGAGAGTGGCTTGGCAACCACGTTGGCCACTTCTTTTGGGATCCTGGAATGTATGTCATTGGGCCCCATAGATTCATACACATTGTAATCCATTTCTAAGCTTAGCAATCCTGCCTTGCACGGTTCTGTCTCTACATTTGCAACTACCTCCTTACCCACTTAAGTTGTCGGTCTACTTTACATCTTGGTTTCTTGGTTAAGTCCTTTGTATATCCATGTATGAAAACGGTTTCCCTGGTCTTGGTTAATTATGTCAGTAGCTTTCCTGACTTCTTCCCTCCTGTGGAGGGGATATCAGATCTGTGAAGCATGATCCTCCTTTTGTGAGTCCACACTAAATGTCTTTATAAGAATGTCATCCTTATTCTGCTTGGCCCGGGAGTAGAGACCACTCCAATCTTTTGTTTCTGAGAAGTATGATCTGCAGGTTTTCTCTATTACATGCTCCTTTTCCTTTTGGAGTGTACTGGTCTTCCAATGTGTCTTATTTTTTGTTAGCTGTTCAAAGATCATTACCTCTTACCTCTTCAGGTGTGACTCAGTTAAACTGACAGCTGATTCAAGAGAGAAGAACTGGGTGAAAGGTAGCCCTGCTATGAGGGACTTTTATTACCTTACTTGAGGTTAGACAAAGGAAAGCAAAAGTGTAGCAGGCATACCGTAAGTACAATACCACCTCCACAGCACAACTCGGATGCTTAAGACGGAAGAGGAGAGGAACTCATTCTAGCTTGATGGTGACAGGAGGTAAATTACACATTACATATACTTACATATTGCATAGTAATTTTTTGCATTTAACTTCACACTCCATTTTTTTGCAGTTTATACCCCTGATCAGTGTCTTTGAACAATATGTTGCTATTGTTATATGTAGCACTTTCAGAAAGATCACAGCAGGCCTTCACATCTCATGTGACTTACGTGTTATAACTCCCATCAGTTCACAAACAGCCCTGTAGTTTCCAAGCTTTGTGTACTCTAATACGATATGAGAGGCCGTGACAAAGTTGTGGAACTTAGCATTAAAAGAGAAATTATTTCATAATGACATGCCAGCACAGAGAAGAACTAATATTATACTTATTGGGCAATTATCCAAGTATCATCAGCTAAAAAAAAAATACAACAACTGTTGATGCTTACATGATCCCATTATTGTTTGATTTTATTGTACTAACATCTAGAAGATGGACGAATGACAAAAATGCCCAGACTGTATTTTAAAACTAAGGAATAGATGCGGTCAGTTTTCAGGATGCTTTGCACTTTTCTCAAGAAATCAGCACTCCAAAAATGTTTCTATGTATTTAGATAAAATTATCATGGCTCATTCCTTTTTGAGATTGTCATGTTGTTTCATTGATGCTAACTACCAAGTCAGTACTTTAGCAGTTCATATTTATCACCAGTGATAACAACGACCTTCAAGACTTCTCAACACAATGTGCAGAAAAAGTCTCTTGAACGTAACTGGATAAATTTCCTACAATTTCATTTTAAAGAATTTAGTCCTGGTTTTGGATTTACAGGTAATAGGACTAAACCACAGATTTCTTCCTAGGTAATAAAATTGTGATATATTTACTAAATTGCACAGCATAGTATTTACCATACGCATTTGACAGATGCAAAAGGAGAGTTGACTACACAACACATTATGGATTATGCTGTGAAGGCATTATTCAGTCATTTTAGTTACTCTAATACTTTTACTCATTTCACCAGCATGTCTCAGTTTTACATTATATGCTATGCCTATGAATAGCATCTTTACTTCTATGTGAAGTGCTCTTCTCGAATTTGTAGCATAATCAAAGAACACTGTTGGATATTTTCAAGGAATTCTGGTGTGGAAGTATTTTTAAGAGTGGCACTGTCATTTCAGTGTGTGTTAGGGAAGGATAAGGAGTTGATTAATAATTTAATATTGGTAATTGCCCTGCTAAGGATGTATTCTCGTCTCAAAAATCGGTACATTCTAGACAACAGACAAGGTAAGAAATATCTCTGTTTCTGTATGATGTTTTACTTGACAACTCATGGTCTGGCAACAACAGAAAGGGGATAGTAATAAAACGTAAGTAACATTCAGTGATCATCATGTTCACTCAAGAAGTTTCATAAAACCCTTCATGATGACGAAGCCTGTAATAGTCAAACAGCAACACTTAGAAATTTTAATACATCAAAACAATAGCATATTAATGGTAGTTGCTGGTCTATCAGGATTTCATTTGGGAAATTATTTTGGTGCAGAACTGGGATATTTCTGCTGGTTATGGCTTTAAATGCCATGACTCAACATGTGCCAGGTTACTTTTGAAGATAGAGAGCTGTGAATCAAGCATGACCCCAGAACAGTCAGTGCTCTCAATGGCAGCATACAGTCCCACTGGGTCTAAACAGGGTCCCTGGACAGGGAGAGTTTGGTGATGCTGGCATCAGTAGCCATCAGATAAGGCAAAGTAATTAATCATATATTACGTGAAGGCAGGAAATGGAAGCAATTCAGGAGCAGTAGAAAACAAAAATGAAGAAAGGCACATGAATAGCCCATCTCAAGCCTGAATTTAAATGGGATGCCTGGCCATGGTAATGGTATCCAGTGCATATATATTTTGACATCAGGCAACATTTTGCACTCAGCTTCAGTAAAATTCACCCTTTTAATTTAGATAATATTTCCAGTAACTCTAATAAGCCAAGTCCATTTAAAAAGTTGATGCTTTCGTATTTTGGTTTATTTATTGTGGAACATATCTGTGTATATCAAAAGGATGAATGTCAGTGTAACATAATACTTCCGATGGCCAGAGTAACATACTTCAGACAGCCAGAGTAACGTTCAGATGCCCTTTATAAGTGTGCAATCAGTTACTGGAGTTTTCCACAAGATCTGTTACCATTCCTTAGATAACTCCTGACCTTTGCAAAATGATAATGTGTACTCATTACATATCTTACTTTATTTCCTTAAAGAAAATATTTTTTTATTTCTCACTTAGCACTGCAAGAATTTAACTATATTCTAGGCCCACAGAGCTAAACTTAGTGCAAGCCAAAATAATACAACAAAGGTCTCTATCAGCTAGAGGATTAAATCCTAAATAAAAAATTAACTTGACAAAGATAATATTTTTAAGATAAGGCTTAAAAAATCTGCAATATTCTAGGAGAAAGCTGTTCAACCAAAGCTTAATCAGCTACCCTTCTTCAAAGATAGATAAAGAAAGAACATTCCTGCTCAAAGGAGAACCCTTTCCCCCCTTCTTGTCTTGTACACTCTCAAGTGAAGACTTCCCTACCGCAAAAGCTAAGATATCTTCTATAATTCTCCACCTACAACAATTATTATTATTTTTTTTTTCATAAACTAGCTAACTATTAGCTAAAACATACTAGTGGAGCACACTGGATACTGTCCTTTTGATAAAACGTTGTCTTTAAATATGGGTTACTGATGTGTAATTTATGCATGGAAACATTATCTTACTCTGGTTAAACTCCATTTGGCTGCTATGATACAATCTATAAATAATGACTCACCTTTTGCTGTAGCATAGAGTTCACCAACCTGCTGAATCAAATACTGTTATTAAAGCTGACTGTCACACGCTTGCTGAACTGTATTGCACAGAGCTGGCATGATCTCTCAGAATTATTCCACGTGTGCAAAATATGATGTATTCTGGCCAGTGATGCAGCAGAGTGAAAATCAGCAGACCGAAGTTCAAAATCCACTGGTAACGAAGAGGGCCTATTCCAGGCTTTTTGCTGGCTAAATTCAAAACTGGTCATTTAGAATTTTTATCATAATATTAGCATGGTGTCCCTCTCAAATTTCTTAGCTCATCTGAAAGGCATGGAATATAAGCTCGGGCATCCCAATTTCATTAACACATTTACATGGCTTCCAGGCTGCAGATGTTTGTCTCTCAGTGAGACAGGAGCATAAGGCTATTGATCTGGAATCCACCTGTGTTGACCTAACCTAATTTAATAGAATTTGGGACTTGCTGATTTGCTTCATTTTATCTTATCTAGAAATTCTTTACAGGAATGTTGTGAAATTTGTTCACTTCCAAATGCTATTCTGATGTTCAGAAACACAGCCCCTCACTAACCATGCTCAAAAATGGCAGCAAAGCCATCTCATAATGCTAATGTAACTGTTTTAGATTTAGATCCTACTGTGTTTTATAATATAGTGTTGCCTTTTATCAAATGGGAAAACCTGGACCAAGAGATAATACGACCTTTCCTCAGTGCCAGTTGGAGTTTCTGGTTATTCAATATTTCTGAAAAGTATGCCCAAATTAGACATTTAGTATCTGAGACTATCTCAGTAGCTGATTTCTAGCTCTCAGTGTTTCAGTCTTAGAAACCATAAGAAAAAAATGTTCAGTTCAATTTCTTATCAATACATAAATATGAAATGCTCTCAATGAGATTCAATTTCTGTGAAAGTTTTGATCATTAGTTCATTGCAGTGGATGTCCCTTCCAATTAGTATGATTCTATGACTCTTTCTGTCCAACAAATTTATAAGAGGCTCAGGAGTATCAAGAAGCCAAAGAAGACCTAAAAAAACAGATCCTGGACTCTGATAGCATCTCAGATGAAAAAGGAGTGACTGAAAAGAGGAGTAAGGGAGCAATGGACAGCCTCAGACTTACCAACCATAGACAACTAGACAATGAGTTCTCCTGACTAGGAGAAACAGGATTCAATCAAGAATGACTCACATCTAATGAAAGTTGATCTATATAAATATTGTGAGTCTTGTTTCCTGGTTATGTGCATATGGGCAACAGATTTTATTAAAGAACAGAAAATGCAGGCTGCCAGGAGATAATAACAGTGCAGCTGGAATACAAGCTCTTGTCTTCAGTCAGAGGAATACCACACTTCCCAGAATCTGTTTGTTGAGAAAAAAAATGTTTTTCACAACAAGTCTGCTTTATTAAAGGACAGTAAATAACAGATGTTTTGGCAACGATCTTAAATTCTTTTAAAATATTTTAATCTAGTTTTTAATAGTCCCCAGGTCCTAAATTTCTCTTTGACTGAAGTGTTCACTAGAAAATACAATCCAAACATCTGTGCTGTGCTTTTCTGTGATTGAAATGGGCTAGAGAGCTTCAGAAGAGATGCTTTGGAGCAGGTGTTTTATCTTTGGACTTCAATGTGTACAGTTCCACTTTTAACTACCGCAGAAGTCATGTGGATCATGTTGACTTGGTCATTCTACAGGCTTCCATGCACAAAGACATCATGGTATCCCTCTAGCAATCTTGACAGTGCAAGTGCTGCTCTGAAATGTTGTTTTCCTGGGCATTAGATCTATACTGACTACCACCCTAGTATCTTTGTCTTTTTCATAGTAGCAGGGAACATTTTCTTAATCTGAGCAGCAAAACATTCTTCATATGGACTAACTAAATCAAAATGAATCATCATGATGAAAAGGTTTTTAGATTTTCAGCAGTGAGAGACTGAAAAACCTTGTTCTTAATTGATTGGTTTGTGTGAATCCCGCACCTTCAGTGATTTTACAAATTATTTTTAGAATGTTTTTGTTTGCTTGTTGGTGTCGTGTTTTTGTTGTTGTTGTTTTATCTTGTTTGTTTTAAGTGAAGGCTAAGAGACTTCAGCCAGCATCCTTCTCTTTGAAGTGGAAGAAGATATTTTCCTTTGCTGCTTGCCTTCCTCTGGCTTTTGTCCTTAGATTTATTGGCAAAGTACTCCCTGGGAGTATTTCTTAATTCACTTCTGGTAAAATCAGTTAAGCTAGCTTACACAGGTTCAAGGCAGACAACAAGAAACTCAGGCTGTGGGAAGGTCCTTCTCAATGTTCTCCGCCCTGAAGTTCAAGGAAATCTAGTAAGACAGATAAGCACCGAAGGCTGTTTCTTGCCAAATCTTGCTTCTACTTAAAGCAAAAGGAACACAGAAACAGGAATTCCATGACAGTCCAAGACTGTAAGAGAAAACATAATGAAGCCCTGAAGAAGAAACAAAGAGAATTAAAAAATTATATTTCCATAAGCTTAGTTGAATTTATGAAAGTGAAAGCAGTTCTGCTCTTATGCTGATTTTGTGAAATTCATTCTGAAAGTTTAAGGTACGCAGTATTCTTTCCTGCATGCCTTACTATTATTCCATCATCTAGCAATCCATAACACCACTGGGAAAATCCAACTGTCATCATCCTTTATTATTTTTTGTTGATAGCTCAGTAATTATCAAACTTGATGCATCCGTTTGTATCAACTTCACACATAATTAATGGATAAACTGTATTAATAGCCTATTTGTTATGGAGGGGAACAACCGCACATTTGTTTTAGGATGTTATGACCCAGCATTCTGAAACGTGTAAAAATTCACTGGAACTGAAAGGCATTTTAGCTGATGAAACCATCAAGGTCGTATTTCTCTGATGCATACAAAGTAACAGAGAAGAACTGCTGCTTCAAAGCAGCTATTCACTGTTCCTTGCCACGTCAGTCAGTACCCCCTCAGATCTGCCCAACGAGCCAATTGTGTAATACCTCCCAATCCATTTCCATCAAAGTAAAGCAGGCTATTTCTGATAGCTTAATAAGTTTGCTAACTCATCTCACTCCAAATCCTATGAGTTAATGAAAGAATATTCACACAAGCAGCTCAACTGCTGGATGTGAAACTGCTGTAATCTTTAATAAGAGATGACAATCTCTTGCACAAGCATCGGTGAAATGAAAATAGGCTGTGTCTTTCTCACCCAAAACAGTAATCACCATGGAACAAAACCTGATAGAATCACTTTGTCACCAAAGTAAAACTTCAGATGTGGTTTGTTTTTTCCCAGGTTTTCAGCTTGAAACAGATATTACAAATCAAAGCTTTGAGTTAAGGCTTTACATAGCACCTGATATTCTATTTGTAAAGTCCTGTTGTATAACCAAATGAACAATAGATGCTGACTTGTACCTGTCAGTAAGCCTGTGTAACAGCTCTCATGCAAGATTTCAGGTCAAGGGTAAAAGCAGCTTGAATTACAAGAACAAGAACAAAGCACAGTTGTTGGAATTGTATATTTCAGCCATATAATATATCATGTAAATAATAGCAATTTGACAACAAAAAAGACAGATGTAATGAAATACTCAGTCTCTGCTGGACAGTAAAGGCATCACGCTCAGCTGATGCTGGCATGGACTTTTGTGTGCAGATAAGCTCCTGATGATATATTTGAAAATGTGAATCTGTAAAAGCCTAGCACAGTACCCCCTTTTAGGTCAAAATTTTGCTCTAAGTAGACTTACTTTTGGCTTCCAATATCCTGAATCCTTGGGTTTGGATAGTCACAGTTTATTGTTCTGTCAGGCATATGTACAGGCACAGTTCTCTGCCAGGATACCTAGCAGTCTGACTGCTTTAAATATCAAAAGAAATGCCCAAATGTCCACACGTTCATGTATACTAACGCAAACAAAACTGGCAAGAACTACTTTTAATCCTGTACTGCATGAAGGAAGAAGTCATAGCCCTTAGTAGATGTAAACACTGTGTGAGAATCCCTGCACCTGGAGGTCTGGCTGTCCAGGCTCAGGACTGCAGCTATCTACAGCTGTGCAGCATAGGACATGCACTCTCTAAGGGAGGGAGTTGGGTGCTGAGGGAAATCCCAAAAGCTTGCGAGCCAAAAAGCTGTCTCACAGCCTCTGAACAAGGTGACTTCACAGAAGTGGCAGTGACAACCTAGAGCCCTGGCCACTGATCAAGATCAGGTGGTGAGATGGGGCCAACATCAGGACAGGAATGCAAATCAGCAAATCAGGGTCACGATCAGGCTCTGTAAAGGTTTCCATTGATCAACAAGCAAGTCCACAGCAATGAGAAAAGTCCAACACAAGGCTAGGTTGTCATGTGTCAGCATCTGAACCTAGATTAATGGGTCCACAGCCAGGCATAGGCAGGGCTGCAATATAATGGCAGCTGTAGTTCAGGTCGGAGCCATGCACTGAACATTGTAAACCAGCCTCCACAGGAAGCTTGAGCTTCCCAGCAGTGGTCTCCAGGCAACAGCTGCACCATCTCCAAGTTGGCCCTGGGCCCTTTTGCTTCTGCCAGATATTTGAGGTTTCTATACTTAAGCTTAAAACCAGAAGGATGTTACAAAAGGGAAGAAAAGGAAATGGGACTAAATTACGACATGCTTGCTAAAAAGAGGATACCTCTTTTTTTTCCTTAGAAAAGTTGGGCCAGTAGACTGAGAAATCCATCAAGTAAATAGCTAAGTAAATAGCATTAAGGTCGTGACTGTTTTTGGTTTTGTTTTGTTTTGTTTTGTTTTGTTTTCCAAATAAGAATTAAGGCTGATGTCCAATAACAATGTACTTGTTCAAAGTAGTGATAAAATCAAACAAGAATAAACAGAATCTTCTGAGAGTGTTTGTTCTTTTTTTTATACAAAGCCCAGCAAACATTCACTGAGTCCAAGGTCCATACAGATCCATTTGAATATCTCTGTCCTTCCCAAGCCAGCAAAGGGGAGGATTCCAGCAGGCTCACTTTCTGCAAATATTTTCTAAATATCTGCTAAGTACTCTGTGGGCAGCATTTTCCCTTGTTATTTTAAGCAGGTCAAACCCCCATTAGTCATTCTTTACAAGGATATTATTAGTATTTCTTCTGTCACCTAACAAAATCCCAGGCTTCCCCACCTTTTTTATTTTTGGTGGTTTTGTTGTTGTTGTTTTTGCCATCATTGATGTAACTCTTGTAACTGAACTAACATTAAAATAGACAAAAATTTCATGTCGTGTAAGGTTAAAACACATACTCTTCCTATAGCTTACAAGTACAAATAAATCTGCTTTTTCTGTGACATTCTTCAGCTATTCAGCAACTTCTGGAATTCTCTTTTCCTAAGGAGCCACTTTTTCTGTGCGTGAAAGAACAGTGAGTCAGAGTGTCAGCAGTCAGCAGGCTTCCTGAGTGAGTCAGCCGACCCTATCCCCTCCTACTCTGTGGCATTATTATTCAGTAACATGACTGGATGTGTCAGACCAGCACTGCAAGGCTGCTAGATATATTTACCACGAGTGCCTTGGGCTTCATCCTTGACCTTTCCCCGAGTTTCTTTTTCTTTTTTTTCTTTTTTGTACTTCCCAGTCTTTTGTATAACAACGAATACCTCTAGACTGTAAAAAAAAAAAAAAAAATTTAAATTAAAAAAAAGGAATCAGATTCACAAATTAGGGTGATCTTCCTAACAATGCTGTGTTACTTAGTCAGCCCTCTGATCAGTAACTACATTTAGGCAAATATTAAAGGTAGAACTTTTAACATAGCAGAAATACAGTAATTTCTTCCACTAAATAATTATTGCCTGTACCCACATTTTTGCTAAATCCCTTCAGTGGGGCCCACTTTAAAGATGTCTTTTTGATAAACTGGAAGATCACAGACCTTCTAGCAGAAACAAATGCTTTCTTTACAGGCATGCAATGCTTCTCAGAATGGGTGTAACTAAGAAAAACAAAACGAAACAACACACACATATTTCCTCCGCATTACTGTTTCATAAGTGCTTACTTATTTTGGAACTACAGACAGTGATATTTGTAAATGTCATTTTGAATAAAAAAACAAACTTTTCAATAGCATGAGGATGACCAAGTGATCTGCCTAACATATCTCAAGATGCAAATAGAGATTCCAAAAGGCACTGTACAAATCTGTCAGGATTTGAAGGCCATTCTGTTTCTATGACAGTTATTCTGTGTTTTCTTAGATTACTGGAGATAATAATTGCTTTAGATCTGAATAAAAACATAAAAATATTGTGCTGTAAGATGACTGGTATTCGTAAGCTGAGACACCAAACTACAGTATGATAGCATATTTTTGATGTAAAGGGTATGTTAACCCAGGTGAAACAGCCCCACTTGTTTTGACTTGTTTTTTTAGAATGACTTTCATGCTCACTTTTCGAATAGCTTTTTCGAAATATCACCAGAGCAGGGTTGGTCTCTTCTCACTGGTGACAGGTGACAGGACGAGGGGAAATGGCCTCAAGTTGCGCCAGGGTAAGTTTAGGTTGGATATCAGGAAACACTTCTTTACAGAAAGGATTGTTAAGCACTAGAATAGGCTCCCCAGGGACGTGGTTGAGTCACTATCCCTGGATGTGTTTATAAACTGTTTGGATGTTTTGCTCAGGGACATGATATAGCGGAGGGTTGTTAGGGTAGAATGGTTAGGTTGTGGTTGGACTCAATGATCTTGAAGGTCTTTCCCAACCTGAGCGATTCTGTGATTCTATAGTTCTATGATTCTACGATTATGAATTCCTTAAGTCTGCTGTCTTTCAGGCATACACTAGTGCAGATGGTATTTGAATAAAAAATGAGTAGAGCTAACCTATTGTCATGGTTTTGGCTGGGACAGAATTGATTTTCTTTGTAGAGGCTCATATGATTATGTGTTTAGTATTTTTGATGAAAGTATTGATGATAACATGCTGATGGTTGAATTACTGCAGAGCAGTATTTACACAAAACCAAAGACTCTTTTGCTCTTCATTCAGCTCTGCCAGTGAGGGGTTGGGGGTGTGCAAGGATTTAGGAAGGGACACAGCCAGGACAGCTGACCCAGACTGGCCAAAGGGATATTCCATACCATATGGTATCATGCTGAACATTAAAATTTGGGGGAAAGAAGAAAAGAAAGGGTGAACATTTGGAGTGAAGGCATTTGTCTTCCTAAGAAACCATTATCATAGAATGGCCTGGGTTGAAAAGGACCACAATGATCATTTAGTTTCAACCCCAAAAAGCAGCTCTGCGAGGCTTGGAGGTCGAGCAAATTATATCTGAGGACTGCTTTCCTCAAAGTGGATGAATATCTGCCTGCTGACGGGAAGTATCAAATGAAGTGCTTGTTTTGTTTTGCTTGTGCATGTAGCTTTTGTTTAACCCAGTAGACTGCGTTTCAACCCTCTCTCCCTGTAGGAGATAAGTAACTGGCTTTATAGTGCTGAGCTTCCTACCAGGGTTTAACCACAACATATGTGGGTTGCTGCAATAGGTGAGTATAGACTGCATAAGCCCACTACCCTTTTTCCTTGTTAGCAACTATGACTTTAGCAGCTTTTCGGCATTTTTGACAGATACTTCTAACCCAGCATTGACCTGTCTCGTTTTTTTTCACAAAGCGTCAATCAATACATACAAATAACTTAAAATAAGTACATTTTTTTCCTTGATCTTTGATGTGGATTACTGTGTGGGAATTATACTATTTGTTTCATAATAGCATTATTTGCAGATGCATATAATACTTACCAGCATCAGTGAAGTACGGAAACTTCTGCAGCTGTATCATGACTAAAACACATTTAATACTCCAGTTAAGTGAATTAAAGTAACTATTCAACAGATTCTGAAATGTATTACAAAGTTAGTGTTTGTTTTTATGTAGAAAGATACAATACAATGAATGGTAAATAGTTTTTAGATTGTGCCACCTTCTTCTGAGAATGATAGATATTTCATGGTGATGGTGACACTGAAACAGATTGCCCAAGGAGGTTGTGGATGCCCCATCCCTGGAGGCATTCAAAGCCAGGCTGGATATGGCTCTGGACAGCCTGGTCTAGTGGTTGACAACCCTGCATATGGCAGGGTGGTCCTTTTCAACCCAGGCCATTCTATGATTCTATGATTCTAAGATTCTATGATTCATACAAGCTCTCTTCCATGCTCTGCTTGCTCCTTAAAGCTCCTACAAGCCCTTACATTAGTATACTATTGCTCTGAACCCTTGTGTAAAAATCTTCTTTATAGCTGTATGGCTTTAAGAATAATTTCAATAATAAATTATATATATATACTATATAATAAGAAAGATTCACGTTCTATTTCTCTTTACTGACATCTTATACACAAGTAGTATCGAACTAGCCTCTTGTAGTTTCTAGACATCTAGATGCCATTTTAATATCCTACAACACTTACACAGTTTTGTAATAGCATGAAATATAATGTATTTTGATCATATGAACTTACTGATATTTTCTCTCTCTGTATCAAGCACTTATGGAAATTACAAAAAAAAAAAAAAAACTAGGTTTTTTTTTTCTTCATTACAGATCCAACAAATGCTAACAAAATGTTTACTGTAGATATCAACTGCAAAGAGTCTTTAAAGAAAAAAGTGGCTGAAAACAAGATAGTGAAAAAACATCTAATCTTACATTTGCATGTTAGTTACTAAATGAAAGCTCAATATGAATACCCCATTTGTTTTTTTTTGTTGTTGGGTTTTTTTTTTTTGTTTTTTTTTTGTTTTTTTTTTTTTTTTTGTTTATTGGTTTTG
>JAOWBP010004700.1:26576165-26587711 GCA_028571105.1 Tragopan temminckii
CCATGCTTTGAAAGAGTATGCCACATTCTGGTCATGTGTACTCTACAAAACGTACATAAGTAACAGTTAAGAATACAATGGGCAATATGACTTTTGTGACATTACTAAATACTGTGTACCTAAATATTGTTTCCATCCATAATGCTTTCCAGAACCGCTGAGGCTCAGGTCACTGTGAGAGTCTCTATTCCAACTCCATGCTCGGAACAGAGTCAGCCGAAACAAGTTGCCAAGGACTGCATAATTATATTCTGAATATATCTGAAGATGAACAGTTTTTCTGGGCAATCTGTTCCAGGGTTTGACCACCATTACAATGAAAAAGTTCTTTCTTATGTTAAAGTGGAATTTCCAAAGTATCAGTTTGTCTCATTATCTCCTGACACTGAGAAGTCGGGTTTCATTTTCTCTACTCACATCCCTCATTAAGTATTTATACCTGCTGGCGATACACCTCCAACAGTTCTCCATGCTAAATAGTCCATCCTTCTGTTTAGGGTATCTTAGCCTTTCCTAATAGCAAAGAGGCTTCAGTCCTTAAGCATTCTTGGGGCACCTTGGTGAAATCTCTCCACTAGCTACTTGTTTCTCTTGTACTGGGGAGACCAGACTTGAACAAAAGAATCCAGATATCTCACCAGCACTGAGTGAAATGATTACTGCTTTCAACCAATTGGCAATACTCTACCTAGTGCATCTTAGGATACTACTGGCCTTTCCTGGGGCAATTACACACTGATGGCTGGCTCATGGACAACTTGGTGTCTATCTGGATCCCAACCTCTGTTTCTGCTGATCAGCTCCTCAGCGTATAGTGCTTAGGTTAATTCAACTGCAGACACAGATCTTGGAAATTCTCTTTGTTGAGCTTCATGAAGTTCTTGTCAACACATTTCTCCAGGCAGTTGAGATCTCTACAAAAGCACAGCACTGATGTGCACATTTAAGGGCATGATCTCCGAAGTTCCAAAAGGACTTGGAAATGACCTGAGTTGGCACAACTATTAAAATATATGATCTTCTCCTCCTCCTGATATTGATTTTTGTTTCTGTCTCTACCTCTGCACTTGCCTGCAAAACAATCTGGGTAGCTGCTTATTTAGTTAGTTTAAAGAATTAATTATTGTGATTTTAAATCAAATATTACTGTGCAGTTACAATCACCACAACCTATATGGACACTGTACTCACACTACAGATCAAGGCAGTTGGAACAGAATGAAGCAGTAGGGAATATAGCACTATCCACCTTTTACTATGGCAGTACTTGGCTGACTCAGATTAGAGCACTCATGAAGTTTCAGCAATAATTCTTGCATTTAAAATTTTAAGTGAACAAATTAAACAAGCTTGATTTGGCTCATAGACTGAGTTCAGCAAAGCTCTCAGAGAGTTAAGAGTGTAACTCATGGATTAGATGAAGTGCACTATAAAAAGAATGTATTACATAAAAAGAGAACATCACCATTTTACATACAACTATGGAATGGGGCAATGATTCCATTATGCTGCAGTAATTCCTTGATAGGTGGCAGAAATGGTACATATGCACATGAAATATATGTGAGCTTCCTAACAGACTCTGGCTGCACTGACTAGCCCTGAAAACCTGTTTTCTCTACAGTTTTCTTCTGTTGCACTGAGGAGGAGGTTTAATTGTCTTTATTCAAGATCTGCTCTATTCAGTGCAACTGTGCAGCCTTGGAAGAGACAATTGTGAAATGCTGAAAGAGCTGTGAGGAATACAATCTAGGGGCCTGCACATGTTTACCATCTGTTCATTAGCTCAGGAACTAGATTTAAACTCAGCCCCTTGCTTTTGATCCTATCTAATCAAGTCATGATATACTTATGTTCTGCATGGAACTCACTGATTCTGAACCTGCCTTGCAAAATAAAAGTCATGCTTACATTCATTTAAGCTACTATTGGAAAGAGTATTCAAGACTAATGAAACAAATTAAAACTGAAGACTCAATTTTGCCTTCAAAATTCAAGAAAGGATGTTTCAGACAGCTGTGCTTAGAATTTCCTTTGTAAACTGTGAAAACAATACAGAGTCAACATGACTGCAGTAGCATTCTTCATATTTTTCTAAGAACAGGTGCAAAATAGAGTAGTTTCAGTTGGAAGAGACCTTCAAGGATCATTGAGTTCAACCATCAGACTGCTTTGTAGCTGCCTCAAAGTTAAATTATAGAGCTTAAAGCATTATCCAAACATCTTTTAACCACAGACAGGAACAAGGCATCAACCCCCTCTCTAGGAAGTCTGTTGCTGTGTCTAACTATCCTCACAGTAAATAGGTTTTTCCTAATGTCTAACGTGAACCTCTCCTGGTGTAGCTTTGAGCCACTGCCACCATCCTATCACTAGACAGCAAGTAGAAAAGATGAACACTTCTTTTTACCCTCCTCAGAAAGTTGTAGAGGGCAGTGAGGTCACCCTTCAAACAACTTTTCTCCAATCAGGGTCCTCAGCCTCTTCTTACTAGACATGCCTTCCATCCCTTTAACCAGATTTATTGCCCTCCACTGGATGTACTCTAGTACTTCTACACACACTTTTTACACTGCGGAGATCTGGACTGCTTACGATATTCCAGGTGAGGCCACATCAATGCTAAATACAGTGGGATAATGACATTTTCTGGTTGGCTGGCTATGCTATGTTTAGTGCATTCCAAAATGCAGTTTACTCTCTTGGCTGCCAGGACATTTTGCTGGCTCATACTGAGATTGCTGTTGACCAGCACTCTCAGATCCTTTTCTGCTGGGCTGCTCTCCAGACACTTAACTTCCAGTCAATATTTACATCTGGCATTACTCCATTCCCAGTGCAGAACCCTGTATTTATTCTTGCTTAACTTCATGCCACTTCCAATGGCTCAGTGCTTCAACCTATTCAGATCCCACTGCAAAGCCTTTCATTTCTCAAGAAAATCAGCAGCTCCTTCCAGTTTAGCAATACCAGCAAGTTTACCAAGGATGTATTCAACTCCTGTATCCAGATCAAAAACTTTGCTAAAATCCAGAAAACTACATCCACTCACTTCTTTCAGTAAGTGAATTATGTATTCATAGTGAAATATTGAATAAATAAGACAGGACTTTCCTTTCATGAATCTATGTCAGAACACAGGATAATCTTCTCCATAATTTGTCCAGACTCTGAAGTTAAACTCATGGGTATGTAATTTCCAGAATCTTTTCTCATGTCCTTCCTGTAAATTGGAACAACACTGGCTAGCTTAGAGTTCCCAGTTTCCCAAGACCTTTCATATTTTATTGAGAAGGATCCTGCTATAAAATTCACTTTCCAAGTACACTGGAATGAATTCCATCAGGCTCAATGGGCTTACAAATATTTGACTGATAAAATTCGTTCCTTAAAATTTCAGTGTCAACAAATGAGAAGATACTGCTTCTTCATTGATGGTTCAACTTGCGGAACTGTGCAACATTAAAGACAGAAGCAAAAAAAAGTCATTAAATGCATCTGCCCTTTCATCATCATTACTAATCAAACATCCAGCTTCATCTAGTCCTTACAACTTCTCTTGTCATTACTGAGTTTAAAATGCTTTTTTGTTTTGTTTTGTTTTTTGTTTTTTTTTGTTTTCCTATCTGAAACCATAATTGAGCTTTGTCTTCTTTGTCCTTTTATTTTTTTTCCTGGAAATGTGACTTGCAGCTCTGTAATCTTCCTGATCTTAAACAGAGAGATTACATGCTTTCTTTTTTTTTCTGCTTGAGTTCCACAAGAAGTCCCTGTTTTGCCAAGCTGGATTTCTGCTCACTTATGTGACTTACAACACAGTGGGATTCACATTTACTTTTAAAAGGCGGTTTTTAAAAACCAACCCGCTTTTAGGAACCACTAAGCTCTCAAAAACAGATTCACAGGGGACCCTGCTGAATGGTTCCTTGATGCATATTCATATCTTTTTAAAACTGTATTTCTGATGGATTTTTTGATTGAAAAATGCTTTCTTAAGTCAGTTCTTCTGATTGTCTTCAGATATTATGCTATGATAGAGCTGATGTTCCAGTAATTCTGGAACATTATCTTCAGTTAAATTCTGCAGAAGATACGTAGCATAAAACCTGTTACTATCAATCACAAATCTGATCTAACTTTCATCTGAAATTCAGAGATCTGTTGTGCAATTCCATATACTTCAGCGTAACAGAATTCGAAGCATACAATCCGTAGAACAGGAAAAGTTCAAGGGAAAGTGATTCTGAAATAAGTATGGAGTGTAAAATATGAGGGTTGCTGGGCCTCCTCACAATACCACATAAAAGAACCAATCCTGTAAACCACAAATCCTCCCCTTCCTCCCTTGCTTCAATACTTTTGTGTATTCTGTGAATTACAAATAAAACTAGGACAGTTGCACTTCAAATTGCAATCTGTTGTTCTAAGCAAATCTTTGTTCAATAACATTCTGCTCATACAAACTGCATACAACATCAACAAGACCTAATATATTTAAATGCACTCAAAGTATCAAGAACTCCCACATAATCAATTGTAGCCTTTTTTTTTTCTTTTTTTCCCAATGAAATGTCTACATCAGAAATATAGGTAGGTATTAAGGTCCATGAGATAAGAGGTTTAATTCAAATGATATTTTAGTGCAGCAATCCAGACATGTGGAATACATGAAACCCAAACTAGTGAAGTATGAAATACATGGGTTGCTCTGAAAGTAATACCTTCTGTTTCATTATGCTGGCTGACAACGTCAGAAGCAGATATTGGTGGTACAGCAGTTGAGGTTGAACCTTCCTGCTAATATTCCATTACATTTTGTTGACACGTGACAGATGGCAGCAAAGGGGCAGTCTGACAAAATGGCATATGACAAGGAAGTATGGATGAAGCAAAGGGGTGCCACCGAATACTTTCAGACAGAAAAAATGGTGCTCACTGACATCCATCAGTGCTTGCTGAAAGCTTTTGGAGACCAAACAGTGAATGCAAGCACAGTGAGGCACTGGGTGGTGCATTTCAGCAGCGGTGACAGCAACATGAAAAACAAGCCATGTTCTGGATGGCCATACACAGCTGTCACATCATGAAATCAAGAGCGCTTATCTGCACAGATTGGTGGATTCTGATCACAGAACTGTATACAGAGCTGAATATTGGCTATAATGCATTGAAAACATTGATGGCAATGTTGGAATACTGCAAAGTTTGTATCAAGTGGATCCCTCAAATGCTCATACAGAAAAAACACTATATGCAAATTTGTCAGAACGTTTTGAATCAATACGAGGCTGAAGGTGAGTGTTTCCTGGATTGCATCGTTACCAGTGATGAGATACGTCATCACCATTACAAGCTGGAGTCAAAACAACAGTCCATGGAATAGCAACATGTGAATTCCCCTTTGAAGAAAAAGTTCAAGACAAAGCCCTCATTTAGTAAAGTAATATACACTGTCTTTTGGGATAGGAAAGGGGTGATCTCTCTGGATTTCCTGCAATCCTGATAAACCATCAACTGTGACTGCTACATTGTGATGCTGACGGAGCAGAAGACTCCGACTTCCAGAATCAGTCCAGAGAAGGAAACATACTTTCTTTCGCAGCACAATAGTGCCAGACCCCATATCACTCTGAAGACTGTGAAGCGCATTGCCAAACCTGTCTGGATTGTCCTACAACACCTACCAGAACTACTATATAGTCTGGATTTGGCACCTTCTGACTTACACCTGTTTGGGCTGATAAATGATGGGTGGCATGAGCAACACTTTCCTGGTAATAATGCTGTCACAGCAGCTGTGAAGCAGCAATGTGAAACCTCTGCTGGTGCAGATTTTTGTAAGTACAGCATGGAGGCTCTTGCTCATTGTTGGCAAAAATGCAGAGCTAATGGTGGTGATTATGTTGAAAAACAGAGTTTTGTAGCTGCGAATTTGCTCTATCAAATAGTGTTATTGCTCTCCTTGTACCTGCTGTAGTTTCCATGGAAATAAATTGGTGGCATTACTTTCAAAGCAGCCTATATATTCATGTAACTTAAAATAATATAGGTAAACATGTTGATTTATGGGATCTCATTACCATACAGAATCATAGATCCAGAATCCCAAGCTGGAAGGAACCACAATGATTGTAAGTCCAACTCTTATTCCACACAGGACCGCCCAAATATCAAGCCAAATTTCTGAGAGCATTGCCCAAACACTCCTTGAACTCCAGAAGCTCAGAGCCTTGATCGCAGTCCTGGGGAGTTTGTTCCAGTGCCCAACCACGCTCTGGTGAAGAATCTTTCCCTAACACACAACCTGACCCTCCCCTGACACAGCTCCATGCCATTCCCTCAGGTCCTGTCACTATCACCAGAGAGCAGAGCTCATTGCTGCCCCTTTGCTCTCCTTGTGAGGAGGTATGAGTCACCATGAGGCCTTCCTTCAGTCTCCTTTTCTCTAGGTTGAACAAATCAAGAGACTTCAGGTGCTCCTCAGACTAGAGGAGCTCCACTAGAACCTTCACTATTTTCATAGCCCTTCTTTGGATGCTCTCCAATAGTTTTATTCTTACGTTCCTATATTGTAGTACTTTTGTGTACACAGCACTGAAGTTGAGGCTGCACCAGCACAGAGTAGAAGACATAGCAGAATATGCTTAAATCCTTCTTCTAGAAAGCGTTGTGTCTGTAAGGCTTCAACACAGATTAGCACAAAGTGTTTTAACACTATGATACATATTTCACACTCTCTAGGAAGTACAGCTTAACAATGAAACCTTCATTCTCACCATTTTTATTACTGAATTTATGAAAACATTTTCAGCATTTTAGGTAACATAGAAACTGAATTGAAGTTTGAAGTTTCCTGTGAACAGCTTACATAAAAAGGCCATACTCTACCAGGGAAAACTGAAAGCATATCAAAAAGTAAATAGAGGCGGGGCGATCTTCATGGAAAGAACTGGAATCAACTTTTCCATTTGCAGGATTTTTAGCTCCACCTATTGGTCAGAAAGGAGACGATTTTCCTGTCTGCTTCATATTTTCTGTATGATCCTATTCAAAAATTCACTATTCACAACTCACTGGAATGTGTCAAAGCTATACATGCCATTATATCAAAATAACACTAGACAGCAACAGTAGTGGAGAAACAACAGCAGCCTTGCTTCATACAATCAACAGCTAATGAACATTTACTACCCTTGGAGCTAGCTATGTCAATATTTATCATGGCTGCTCCAAAGAGTAGGAAATGCTGGCTCTCACGCTATTCATAACTTAAACAATAGGAAGGATTCTTAGTAGGCAAAGACTAGCAGTGTTTTAGGGAACTACATGACTTCACATTGGTGTAGATCTGGGAATTATATTCTGTTTATTTGCTGAAGTTTTGTTCTATGTTGAGTCAGCTACTTGTGCAATGTACTTTCTCTGGGAAAAAAATAAAGTTCTTCATGCATGCCACTCAACGATCTATGCACTAATTCATTGGTTTTTTTTTTCTTGTTTTTTTTGTTTGTTGTTGTTGTTGTTTGTTTGTTTGTTTCCCCGCCAGGAACAAGCTTGGAATACCAAGAAAAATTAGGTGGTTTTATTTGTTTGTTTTTAGGTCAATACTCACAAATTCTGTATTTACTCTACTGGCCTTTGATGCTAGCATTTCTGCATCAGTGGACAAAGGAAGAGCCACTGTTGACATCTATCCTGATTTCAGTAATGCCTTTGACATGGTCCCCCATAACATCCTTCTCTCCAAATTGGGAGGACAGGATTTAATGGGTGGATTGTTCAACGGACAAAGCACTGGTTGCAAGATTGTACTCAGGGGGTGGTGGTCAATGGCTCCATGTCCAAGTGGATATCAGTGTTTTTCAGGAGTCAGTACTGGGACTGATGTTCTTTAATATCTTCATCAATTACATCAACAGGAGGGTGCTGTGAAATGCAATTGACAAGCTTGACGGATGGAATGTCTTTCAGAGACATCTAGTCAGGCTCAAGTAGTAGGACCAGGAAAATCTCATGAGGTTCATCAAATCCCAGTGCAAGGTCTTGCACCTGGGTCGTGGCAACCCTGCTATTAATACAGTTTGGGGCACAAAAGGATTGAGCACAGCACTGCCGAAAAGGACTTGGGGATAGCAAGTTGGACATGATCAGCAGTGTGCCCTCGCAGCCCAGAAAGCCAGCTGTATTCCAGGCTGCATCAAAAGAAGCATGGCCAGCAGGTTGAGAGAGAAGCTCCTACCCTCTATGCTGCACTGGTGAAGCCTCACATGGAGTACTGAGTCTGGATGCAGAGTCCTTAGTAGAGGAGATACATGGACCTGTTGGAGCACATCCAGAGAAGAGCCACAAAAATAATCCAAGACATGAAACAATTCCCTTCTGAAAACAGGCTGAAAGAGCTGTTCGCTGGATAAGGCTTCAGGTTAGTGAAGCTTGGAACAGGTTGCCCAGAGAAGCTGTGGATTCTCCATTCTTTCCATCTCAGTATATTCAATGGTTCTCTAATTCCTGTTATGAGCTTACTATTTTTCTTTCAAATACAAAATTTTGCTAAACTAATGGCAATGCATTGCAATGCAAAGTTAGAGTAGCTGCAATTTATGTTTAGCAAGCTCCTTCTCAATTTTGAAGAAACTACAATTTTTTAAAACATTTTGTATATTTATTTCAGACTATTAAAACATTACCTTGTATACTTATTTCAGACTATTACAAATAGTTGTGTTAGCACATGCTAACCTGTTTCTTGGGTCTTCTCTTTGTCTAACCTTTTTTCTTCCTCTTACCTTTATGTTTGTTTGTTTGTTTTTAAAAAGAAAAGACACAAAAATTCTCAAGGAAAGAAAATTGCTATAGTGACAGAATATACATTAAGCTATAAACCTATTAAACAGAATAGTGAATAAAATGTTTTTTGAAATATCTTGTGATACGTTATTGGTTTCTCTTTATCCTCTCTTGTTAGATAGCAGAGCTCTTACGTTACTGTATTAATCTCCCATTGAATTAGAAAGCAGGGAAAAATTGAAAGGTTATCTGCTTTCACATACAGTCTAGGATAGAATTACTCTTCTGTGGAACAAGTGACTAAACAAGCAGATATCATAATTCAGCTGTTTTCTGGTCCTTTGTAGACAATGTGTAACTAAGCCTGAATCAGCCCATTCTTTGGAGACTTAGCATCACAAGATAAAAGCTACTGTAATGCTAAAAAATCTTCCACAGAGATCTATCACTGTTAAAGACTTATAGAATCAGAATTGTTTGAGTTGAAAGGAATCCTTAAAGATCATCTAGTCCAACTCCCCTGCAATGAACAGGGACACCTACAGCTAGATCAGGTTGCTTCAGCCTGACCTTGAATGTCTTCAGGGAAGGGATCCATTAGCATCACTGAGTACAACTTCTGACTCTACACGGGGCAACCTAATTGTTATTCATTTAACAAGGGAGGTTCTCTTCCCCCTCCACACTGCCCTGCTGAGGCCACATCTGGAGTACTGCGTCCAGTTCTGGGCTCATCAATTCAAGAAAGACGGGACTACAAGAAAGAGTCCAGCAGAGAGCAATAAAGACGATTAAGCACCTCCCTTATGAGGAAAGGCTGAGAGATCTGGGACTGTTAAGCCTGGAAAAGAGAAGACTGAGAGGGTACCTTACCTACACCTATAAATATGGGCAAGTGTCAAAAGGATGAAGCCAGGCTCTTTTCAGTGATGCCAAGGAACAGGGCAAGGGGAAAAGGGTACAAACTGGAACACATCTAAACATGAGGAAGAACTCCTTTGCTTTGGGGGTAAGTGGAACAGGTTGTCCATAGAAGTTGTGGGGTCTCCTTTTCTGAAGATATTCATGACCTTCCTGGACACTTTCCTGCACAACCTTCTCTAAGGAAGCTGCTTTAGCAGTGGGGGTCGACTCTCCATAGGTCCCTTCCAAACCCTGTGATTCTGTGATCTCAGAGCAGTGTCAAAATTGTTCTTGAACACTAACATTGCTGGTGCTGTGATCACTTCTCTGGGAAGCCTGTTCCAGCACTTGACCACCCTCCCAGTGAAGAAGCTTCCTAATACTCAATGTGAATTTCCTCAGTATACCATAAGTTACTCCCTCTAGTCCTATTGCTTTCACCAGAGAGATCAGTGCCTCTCTCTCCACCTTCCACAAGGAGGAAGTTTTAGACCATAATGAGGTCTTCCCTTGGTCTCTTCTTCTGTAAGGTGAGCTAACCAAATATCTTCAAGAACTCCTCATAAGTTATAACCTCTAAAGTTTTTACTATATTCATTGCCCTCCTTTTGACGCTTTCTTAGCATCAAAATACATGATGCTATAGTGTATAACAGGCTAGTCTCTCATTAAAGTACATATTGATAACAATTTTAATCACACTAGAAGTTCTTCACATCTTTTTTAACTCTATATGGAGCCTTCCTATTTTAAACCTTGGCAAATAAGAATACTTGTTATTCTAGAAATGTGAAAATTAAGTCAATTTAGACTTCAAGCTACAGTACAGAGCTGTTCTGAAATTCGTTTAAATCACTGTGTATATATTACACTGTCCATATACACTCATAACATAAAACACTTTCTGCTGATATATAACTATTATTTGATTCTGTATCTCTAAAGATCTTAATGAAATAATAATCACTCATTCAGTCATTTTAAACATAATCAACATAACAAAAAATGAGTGCACAAGTAATGGATATGTCAAAGAATATGTCGAATACTAGAATACATATAAAGTTTGAGCTTTTATCACAGATACATTAAAAAAAAATATTGAGTATCACAGTACTGCAATAAATACCTCAGAAGTTATACTTCTACAGACTGCTGTAGAGCATATGACAACAGTCTGTGTTTTCTGTTAAATATAAATGTAATTACTTTGAGCCTGCTGTGTTTAGGCAACATACAAGCAAGTTTGTCTAACTTACTAGAGAAACATAAGTCATTTCTGGACTAATTCAAATCAATGTATTTTACTCAATGCTAACCACATATTTCTTCTTGCTCTTACCAATTTTATTTGTAAAACAACATTTGCTTTTGGATAATTGAAGGAAAATCTGTTGTTTGTATGTCTTTAGTTTATCTCAGATTGAAACAAAGTCTTAACAGGGGGTCGCAATGTGTCATGCACAAACCCACATGACAGTTAAGTCTGAAAACAATATTATAGCAGACATACTTCTCTACCTCAGTCCAAAGTTTTCTGGTTAGTCAGTAATAACGAACCCTTAAAGCACTTTGTTGTGTTTTCATCTCTGCAGATGTTAGAGAGAATATTATTTATACAATACTATAATTACCATACAGAGATTTTGGGATTCATATAATATCCTGAGTTGGAAAGGAAACACAATGATCATCGAGTCCAGCTCCTGGTTTCACATAGATCAACTGAAAATTCAAACTATATTCTGAGAGTGTAGTTCAAACCTTTCTTTAACTCCAGCAGCTCAGTGCTGTGACCACTGCAATGGAGAGCCCATTCCAGTGCCTGACCACTCTCTGGGGAAAAACCTTTTCCC
>JAOWBP010004700.1:26617204-26636147 GCA_028571105.1 Tragopan temminckii
AAAGCGGTCCGAAGGCTCCAATCACTGACATTGCTGTGATAATTAAATCAGCTGGTGAAACTGTCCCAGAGGGGTACACCTGTGTTGAAGCCACGCCTACAGCCCTCCAAGCCAATCTAAACTATGGAAGTCTTAAGAGTCCTGAACTTTTTCTTTGCTACAAGAGAGGCCGAGACAAACCACCTCTTACTGACATCGGGTGAGATATTTGTGACTATTTAATTCCTCCTGCAATGATGATAAAATCCTGCTCTTCACAGGTGGTGCTGAAAGCAGATATGCAAAAGCTAATCAAAGCATATACTTTGGAATATGTGTTACTTGTTTCATGTATCTTTGTGGCATTTTTATTCTGAAATAAGTTGTCAGTCTTCTAGTGAACTTGTCTTTTTGAAAGGAATGAGAATGTTTTAACTTGAGATTACGTATATACCTAAATAGGGAGCAAGTCAAATAGGAGGAATAAAGTTCTCTGCTGCAGGCTTTATGAAAGGTAAGATATTGTTATAAAATCAAGGTATAAAAGTGGCATTGTGCAAACTCAGAAATGTGATATATTTTATTTGGAAGTGATAACTTAAGAAAAAAATACTGCTATGAGAATTCATTTTTAGCTCACTTTAAGGTGAAAGATATCACTTTAAAATGAAAGGACAGTGAAACAAAAGATCTAAATTTATCTACTTAACCAAGTGTCTTGAAGCCTGCCTTAGAAAGAGGTGAAAGATTTTACGAGGTTGCTTGTAAGTTCTGACATAATGAGCTGCAAACACTGTATATAGTCTGTTGACAACTCTATTCAGGCTTGTATCTCAAAAAACAAAACAAAACTTTTTTTCTTTTTGTCCAAAGTATAGATTTCTACAGGTTTACTAGTACTGTATTTGTAAGCCTTTAATATATTGTACTATATTAGAGCATCATGATGTCTGTGACATTTGCATGCTTCCTGAAATTATTCATTTTCTCTTGATTACATGTGATAATTTTTAAGTATACACTTAAATAACTCAAGCCTTTTTCATCTTCCAGAAATGCAAAGGTTTTTTTCCCCTGAAGTCTAAACCACAACTTGTTTTAAGTCAGTTAACTTTAGTCAGTGCCAACTTTCAGAATGGAAAAGTTACTACTGATCTCCAATACTTTTTAAAATATTAGGCTTACTTCTAAAGTGGGCTCGAAAGTTGCACAGATGAGTGCTGACTTTTTCAGTTTCAATCTCTACAATACCAATTATATGTTTTAACTGCAGTGTTTGCTAACTCTTAGCTCTAAAGTCTTTACTAGCAGTGAGGCAGATCTCAGTGTAACATTTCTGTCCCTCGTTTTCTTGAGATGTCCTCAGTTTGTATTATCTTACATGTGTTTTTGGCTGTATTTTGCTGCTGTAATATAATATTGACAAAATAAAATTGGGAACATCTGTGGCTTTAAACAATTTTGGAGGTATATAGTTTAATAAATGTAGAATGTTTGTTGAAGATTAACATGTTTGTAGCTTTACCAAATTAGTTTATCTGTATATGGAAATATGTGATAATTTAGTGTTAAGCTATAGAGGGGAAAAATACAACCAAAAACAGCAGAGTGGAACTGAACCGTCTCTGTGGTTGGGAATCATGAATGCTGTAAATTTGGTGCCTAATAAATGAAAGGGAGTGTGGAAGCTCTGAACTAATTTTATTACTTAAAGGATTCTGAGTTTCAAATTTGAAGGTGTCTGATCAAAAAATCCCCCCAAAGTCTTGAGGTGGTGAGTGTAATAATTCTGTGCTACTACCATCTTGAGGAAATGCTCCATCTGTAACAACTTGTGCAGCACTGCAATATTGTCTGAATTGCTCCATATAGTACTGTTTCTTTGTTCCTCTCCTAAGGACATTGTAGAATTACTAGGAATACAGAATTAGTGGAGCAAAAGAAAATGGAAAATTGGTGCGGCAACTGCTACAATGGTGGTAATCTAATAAATGTGTTTGCTTTTCCTCATTTAGTAAATAAGCAATGAAGAGTAAAGTAAAATCACATCTTTGTCAGTGGTAAGTGTAGTTAACGTCATTTATAAGTTTAAGCATGTCAGGCATAATGACTACATACTCTTTGGACTTAGAGTTTGTGAATGCCAGCTGATGAGTAGAGTTTGGGGAAAAAACTAGTAGTGAGATCTTGGTAATAAAGTGAGTTACATGACAAAATCTGTAATCTGAAGATCATAGTACAAGTTGTATAATTGGCCTTATGTATTCAAATTTTAGTAAATCTTGGCTGTCTAAACTATGTCCTAATGCTCTTCAGTGAAACTGTGATTTTGAAATAGTTGTTTTCTGTATGTGTGCCTGAAACTGCAAGATAACTGTTGTGGTGTGTAGAACTGCAGTATGTGACTGAGTTATGTGACAAAATCCACTGAGTTTCAGCAGGAGGAAAAATTTGCAGAGGATAATTGCTGAAAGTGATAACTAAACCACCAGCCTTCATCCTATGCTTCTGTGGAAGGGACTTTGCTAGTATGTGTTTATTTTCATGTCCCCTTCAACTTTTGGAACTGGAGTGCTTGGATCGGTTTTTTGCTTTTCAGTTGACAAGCAAAATAGAGGAATATCTGTCTACTATGAGCTTTCCAGGTAGATCTATTCTTTTTAAATTATTGATATTTGGCAAGTAGCTTTTTATTCTGTACTTTGTTATAACAGATCTAGTAAGGATATCACACTTAATAAGCAGTGTCAGACTTTTCTCTCTGAGCAGTGGTGCATATGAATGTTTTCCCCTGCTGCTCCTGCTTTTTTGTGACTGTGTTCAAGAGATGGTTCAAGCAATCTGCTTTGTGAATTTCGGTGTGTTCAAATAAAAGTGGAATTTGGACAAGAGATGTACTATAGGTCAAACGTACTCTCTGAAGGCTAATTTATTCTGTTTTTTTTTTTTTCAGTTAGAAGTTACGTATGAAGGAATGTTTTAGCTTTAATTGTCCTTTGAGTCAGCTGACACACTAGATAGACTTAGTAGAGGAAGATTATCTCCTCAAAAGGGTTAAATCCATAGTTGGATATTGTTTTAATGTATAAACAAACAACTTTATAATGTAACATATACTACCATAAGGCAGGCATTTATAAAACAAAATAAAATTAACTTACATGAGATAATTCTCGATATAAAACAACTATAGTTACATCTAAGGAAGTTACTTATAGTATTATGTAGCAAATGCACAATTTCAAGTTGTAAACCTATTCATTTGTAGGTTTTAAAATGATGAATATTTTTACTTATCTTGCCATCTGAGCATTCAAATAAGCATTGTATATGTGTGTGTATATATATATGTTTGTATATGTGTGTATATGCGTATATATGTGTGCGGGTGTATATGTGTACAGTAGTCCTGAAAGATTTACATATATTTTTAGGGAAATGGATTAAAGAAATGCTGTTTGGAGGAATGTACAAAGTGGAAGCATTGTTCTTCTGCTTCTTTGTCGTCTTCCTTGTGTTCTGTCTTTCTGTGTCTTCTATCCTGTTTCCATCCCATTGTCAGACCTTCCTATTCTTCTTCTGGTTCTTAAGCTGTAGGGTCTGTAAGCTGCTAGCGACTTCCTGTTATAGCTGCTCACTTTCATATAGTTTGCCAGTCGTCTGACTGTTGCATCTACTGTGATTGTTTTTAGTTGGAAGAATAAAGATTTGGTGCTAGGGCAAGGATCTGTAAGGTCTTTTTCTTTGATATAGTTTTAAAATTCAGTACTTTAAGTGTATTCACTGGTAAATAATTCAGCTACTAGTCATTCTGTTGCTTTCTTCCCAAATATTTTTCTTGACATTCCAAAAGTCAGCAAGAACTGAGATTTGAGGTTTGTTTCCATTTACGTGTGGCGATACATTGAAATGAGATCTCTCTGGTGAGGCAGGTGATTGTCCCCTTCTGTTCTGTCCTTGTGAGGCTCCAGCCAGAGTACTGTGTACACAAGTCTGGGGCCTCCAGCATGGGAAGAATGTGAAACTTTTGGGAGGGCCATGATCCAGGGGCTGGAGCACCAATCCTATGAAGACAGGATGAAGGAGCTGGGCTTGTTTAGCCTGGAAGAGAGACTGGGGAGTGGGAGGAGACCTCATTGTGGCCTTCCACTATTCAAAGAGAGCTTATAGACCTGGGGGAAATGAACTTTTTACACAGGTAGATAGTTGTAGGACAAAGGGAAATGTTTTTATACTAAAGGGGAGGAGATTTAGATTGCATGTCAGGGGAAGTTTTTTTTGCTGAGAGTGCTGACCTGCTGAAACAGGTTGCCCAGAGAGGCTGTGGGTACCCCATCCCTGGAGGTGTTTAAGTCCGGGTTCAATGGGACCCTGGGCAATCTTATCTAGTGCTTGATCTAGCAGCTGGCAATCCTGCTTGTAACACGGAGGTTGGAACTTGATGACCCTTGAGGTTCCTTCCATCCCAAGTCATTCTGTGGCTGTCTTCTCACTGGATTTCAGTTGTTAGGAATAGAGTAGAATTCCAGAACTGGTTTCTCATATGAAGGAAAGCTTGGCAGAGAAATGATCTTTGTAACGCTTTCTGTAGAAGAGATCAAACAGAGTCCTAAATTTCTTTTCTTAAGCAGAGTTTTTGCATTACTGAGTAATGCTTAAGTTTGGTAACTAGTGCAAATAAATACATGTAAATAAATAAATACTAAATTTCTTAATTAAATTGGAAGCTTTAGTTTGGTTAGAGCTTCTGTATCAAGGATCTGCATCTCATTCTGCGTAACTGTTTTTTCAAAGTTTGCATGAATTGATTGAGCTAATACTTTTCTTTATTAGAGATGTGAACTCAAGTTTCAGGAAGCTTAAGAGAAAATAGAGGATTATTTCACTAGCCAGCATCTTCCATTGTTCCTTAAAACCCACTAATGTGACGACTGCAATAGAGTATTTGGAACATCCTAGGATAATAAAGTACACTTACATGTTTAGGTGAATAGTAATAATAGTGGCAGTAGAAATAGAAGGTAACTCTTTTCTCTCTGCTTTACCCTAATTCTGACCCCCGTTGTACATAGTGTATTTTCATTCTATAGTATTTGTGTTCTGCTTTATATTAAATGAGATTTGTTGTAAAGAGTTATTTTGCATAAGAACTCTAAAGGATGGAAAAATAGTTGGAATTTGAGGACAGCTTTCATTTTTTCTCTTGCTTTATGGGGGAAGTGATTCCACTGTTGCAGTCCCGAAAACTGATCAGCCTCTTATATTCTAGAAGCATTTGTACACATCAAGTTCAAGAAATTCAACAAGACCAAGTGCTGGGTCCTGCACTTTGGCCACAACAACCCCAGGCAGTGCTACAGGCTTGGGGCAGAGAGGACGGAAGACTGTGTGTAAGAAGGAGAGCTGGGAGTGTTGGTTGACTCTCATCTGAATGTGATCCAGCAGTGTGCCCAGGTGACCAAGAAAGCCAATGGTATCCTGGCTTGTATCAGAAATAGTGCTGCCAGCAGGATCAGGAAAATGATCGTTTCCCTGTACTCAGCTCTGGTGAGGCCACACCTTGAGTACTGTGTTCTGTTTTGTGCTCCTTTCTATAGGAAAGACACTGAGGCCCTGGAGCGTGTTCAGAGAAGGGTACTGAAACTGCTGAGGGGTCTGGAGCACAGATCTTACAAGGAGTGGCTGGGGAAACTGAGTGTTCAGTCTGGAAAAGAGGAGGCTCAGAGGAGACCTTATAGTACCCTACACAATACTTTGGGGGAGGTTGTGGTGAGGTGAGGGTTGGCCTCTTCCCCTGTAACTAGTGATAGCACTAGAGGGAATGGCCTCAATTGCAACAGGGGAGGTTCAGATTAGATATTAGTTTGTTCTCTGAAAGAGTGGTCTGGTGCTGTAATGGACTGCCCGTGGAGGTGGTTGAGTCAGTGTCCCTGCAAGTATTCAAGAAACATTTAGGCGTTGTACTGAAGGACACGGCTTACTGGGGAATTATTAGTGGAAGGTGAAGGGTTGGACTAAATGTTCTTAGAGGTCTTTTCAAGCCTTGGTGATTCTATGTAAACCTGTTAAATTGAACTGCTAGAGATGCCTTATTAATGTGTTCTTCCAGCTCAAAAGATGTCAACTGACAGGTGTTTTTGCGATAACTTTAAGTTGTTGAGTTCTAACAGAAATGCATTAAATTGAAATAAAATGTAACTGAAACTTCCATTGGAGACTGATCTGTTAATATTCTATTTAGATACAGCTTCCAGTGGAATACTGTTTTGAAAGTGATGTTGCAGCTCAGAAATACTTATTATGCTCTCTTTGAATCCAGGGTTACACCTTGAACTAAATGTAACAGAAGTGTGTTGAGCAAACTCTTCACATCTTAAAGAATTATTGAAGGTGATCTTGTTGTCTCCTGTGAGCTAGCTGAATAGATTCGTATTGGAGGCTAAGGACTAGCAAATTGTTTGATCTCTTTTTCTTTAAGAATTACAGGATTATAGTTCTCATTATATCCTCAGTACTATGACAGGATGTATGTTTGCTATGTGGAATCTGAATAAACAGTAATATTTATGTATGTATATATATATATGCATCTATATACACACTGCTTTAAAGGTGGTCAACAGTCTTGAAGGAGTATTGAAAGGTATGTTATCTTGATAGTTCAGAAAATTATTGTATCTGGAAAAAGAACTTTTTTTTATCTTATACATCCGACTACCTAGAGCTTTCAACTAATACTTACTAGTAGCCTGTCAAACATTTGGCCACAGACACTTTAGAAGCGTTAAAGATGCCTGCATTCCTTTGGGGAAACTGTTGGTTGAATCTTTGAAAACTGAAAAACATCCACTACAGTTTTGTTACATTTTTCCTAAATTTTAACATGAAAAGCTGCTTGAATATGTCAGGTACTCTGTAGGTACTCTAGAGAATAATTTGCTATTGGAGTAAGGAGTGGAACACTGAGCTTGTCTTAATGCTTATATGTTTAAAAGTGCACACTGATGTGTAGTTTGACTTCTAGTGTTTCTTGTCATGGTCAGGTCTCAAGGGCTATATGTTTAGAAAGGACAGAAGTACAAAGTTTTATTTCATTTAGGTAAGAATACAGCAATATAAGCTATTGTTCTGGCAAAAATATCCAGATACCGTTTTAAGGCTTCAGTATGGGTGTTTAGGATATATGCTCTGCTTTCTAGGAATACAGTCAGCTCTAGTTATTATGTATTATTTTTTCCGTGTCTGTAGCATTGGGCATTTTTTTTTTTTGGTGTGCATATGCCTGCTATTTGTTTATTTATTTATTTTTGTTATAGCCTTGGAAATACTAACCAAACTATAAATATAAAACATTACTGATTTTTCTTTTTTTTTCCCATAGGAAGCAGACTTCTGTATCTTCTATTGTCTACACAATTTTTTAATAGGAATAGTTTCTAAGAAGTATGCAGATATACTGTGTGAGACAGTTGCTACTGAACGGACTAGTTCTGCACATTTCCCTATGTAGTTTCGTATGTATCTGAATGCATGTAATATTTTTGTTTCCTTCCTGTCTGCAGGGTTCTATATGAAGGGAAGGAACGTATCATTTCAGGCTGTGAAGTGGTTCAAGCTACTCCTTATGGTCGTTGTGCTAACGTTAACAATAGTTCAGCTTCTTCTCAACGGATCTTTATCACATATCGAAGGGCTCCTTCAGTACGACCTCAGAATTCATTGGCAGTGACAGATATCTGTGTTATTGTTACCAGCAAAGGAGAAACTCCTCCTCATACATTCTGCAAAGTTGATAAGAATTTAAATTGTGGTATGGTGAGTATTTAGATGTTTTAAGTTTTGTTTTTATTGCAAATGAAGTAAGAGGAAAAAGAAAGCTCTTTGGACTCTTCATGGCACTGTTCAGATGGTGTTCTATGACTGCGTAATTCTTTCTCCCTTTATACCATGTGCATGAACAGTTTTACAATATTTATTATTTTGATTTTTTTCCTTTTCTGTTAAAAGAAATTTCTTAGTATGTTATTTCTATTGATACATAAGAATGTTATTTACTGCTTATACTTCTTTTTTTCCAGTCACTTCATATTTATTTAGTCTGTTTTGTGTTTAGTTTTCTCTGGCTGCAGTACACAATTTTTTCCTCAAATGGTAGACAAACTACAAAAAAAAAAAAAAAAAAGCCCAAACCCTAGTAGCCAGTTTATGGTAGTACATTTAACGCTTCTAGTGATCTTATTTAGAATTTTACCACATTGTTGAGTCTGCCTTTAAGTAACCAAGAAAATTGTGTGTATGAAAGCTGAACGTGACCTCCTTCACATTTCTATGTTCTAACATGGAAGTCAAAGGATAGTGTGGTAGTGTGATTATTTTATGCAAATACACAATCTCTAAAAATGTGGGAAGGGCAAATTCTTCATTCCATGAGAAAAATACACTCAGCAGCCAAACAGTAAGTTTGTTCTATATTATTTTGTTTCTGTTCTGTTTGTAAGTGGGAGTGTATTCAAAAGCTTATACTTCATTTCTGTCTTGCCTATTGTCATCTTTGTTGGTTCTTACCATGAATTTTATGTCTTTCAGTGGGGCTCCAGTGTATACCTTTGTTATAAGAAGTCTGTGCCAGCTTCTAACTCTATAGCATATAAAGCTGGTAAGTAATTTCAGAAGCAGACTGTCTAAACATATTAGCAGAAGGATTCAAATACATTCTGAACTCAAGTAAAAAATTCTAAAAGCTTAAGTGTTATCTGTTGTAATTGTCTTCCTAGGGCATGTCAGTTGAAATCAGCTCCTTTAATGCCTTCTCTGCTCACCTCAGTTTTTCCCACAGGAATGGGGGAGGAAAGCGTTTGTAGAAACAACATTGTTCTGTGTTAATTTTGTTTATATCATGACAGAATAAGTAGCCTGGGAGTTTAAAAGGGGAACATAGCAAGCATTGCATGTGTAATAAATTACTTCATATTTTGTGTTGTGTTGGTAGTTGTGTTGTGATGGAGTAGGGGTAATTGAGAATTCCAGTCAGTCTTATTTGTATTTCCTTTAATGTTTCTTAGCAGATCAACATCTTTCAATTAATTTGCAAGTTAAATGTGTTCATTTCGTTGAGTTCTATAACTATTTTCTTATTTCATATTAAAGGAGGGTGACAAATACTCTGAACAATAAGTGACAGGAAAGCCTTTTAAGTCTGGGTTTTATATAAATCTTTAATTTATTGCTATTGATTTTTTTTTTTTCCTGAAGAAGTTGAAAAAGCTTCCAAAGTAGTGTCTACTGAGCATTAAATGCAAGAAATTCCTTTGAGAAGAGTAAACTGCTAAATAGAAATTGAATGCATAGAGAACAAAGTCAGTACAACATGAAATGAGTGAGATGAACTGCAAAAGTGAACTGACACTTGCGTGTTCATTTTCTACAAGCAAGACTTAACTATGCTGCTGAAAGCAGAGTAAAGAATTTTTTGAACTGAACGTATTAAGTGCTTAGCAGACAATGTGAGGAGATAGCTAGCTTATCCCGTTTTCAGTGGAGATACTTACTACTATAGTAGGCAATTTATCACTTTCTTCATGGGGATTTCTTTGTAACAAAATCTGTTTCAATGGCACATTTAAATAACACAGATAATTCCCTAAGTCAAAATCCTCAGTGGTTAGTTTTTACTATGTAGTGATACTTGAGCAGTTATTGAAAGAGAATTTTTCAATATTCATATGAAATTTCTAATTGATTGTTACTGGGGTGATTTAGCCTTACTGTTAAATGAGTTTATTCTGTAGGTGTAATCTTCAGCTGTTAAGTTCTGATAAGCAGCAGACTTTTCTGCGTATTTTTGAAAATGTATAGCTTATATAGGGCTTGCAGAGCAAATTCACTAACTTTTCACTTTCGCATACTGAAGGCTTAATTTTCAGATATCCTCAAGAGAACTATGAATCATTTCCACTGTCAGAGTCTGTACCTCTCTTCTGCCTTCCTATGGGAGCTACTATTGAATGCTGGGACCCTCAAACCAAATATCCACTACCAGTCTTCTCAACATTTGTACTGACCTGTTCCTCTGCAGAAAAGGTATAGCTACACATTGTGACTGCTTTTTTCTTTAACTTAATTTGCTGATAAGATAAAATAGCCATAATCTCTTCTGTGTTTGACAGCCAAAGAAATGATTAAATATTTCACTTAGGAAACTGTTATGTCACAAGCCTTATTATGAGACATGGATTTTTCTGCTCTTTCAAAAAAAGTTCCTAGTAATGCCAAGGTAGCCATGTTGAAGCAGTGATCACTTATCAAGTATTAAAAATGTTTAAGTTGTGGTTTCCCTGTGATTACCTCAAAAGCTAGCTCCTTTTGAATTGGTATGAATGGACTCTGTAGCTATCTGTGTATGTGAGCAGAAAAACAGTTCCCAGAAAAGAGCACAGTAAGGAGAGGAAAGCTAGGTACAAAGAGGAAGTATGTGACAAGTGCTCAAGAAGTGAAGATGTCCTGTGACTAGTGATGTTGGAATTCACATAAAATGACAACTCAGAATGCAAACAGTGTGCAAAATCTGCACTAAGCCACAAGCGCACACAGGCACCAAAAATGTGCTGCATGACTCAGCCCATGTGCAAGAAGTTAGTGTCTGCTATATGCAACAAAAACAGAATTATACAGAGGTCACTCTGAAAGTAGTGCCACCTACTAATTTCCATGAAAACTACAACAGATATACCATAGCACCATGGCAATACTTGATTGTGCAAATTCTGAGCTGTAAAACACTGTTTGTCAACATTGTCAGCTACTAGCTATGCATTTTTGCCGGTGATGAACAAGAGCCTGCATGCCGTGCTTATTAAAAAAAAAAAAAGTCCACACAAGGTGCTCCTGATGGCATTGTTGTTAAGAAAATGTTGCCCACACAGTCCATCTTTCAGTAGCCCAAACAGATGAAAGCTGGAAGGCACCAAATCTGGACTCTGTGGTGGGTGTGATAGGACATTCCAGTCAAGACTATCAGTGTACTTCATGATCTTTTCAAAATGGTACAGTATTACCATTGTTCAAAAGAAAGGTTGTCGTCTTCTCTGACCTCACTCTGCAAGTGTGAGCCTTCAGCTTAGTCAGGATGTTGTAATCAGAGCTGATTGTTTGTCCAGTTGCGTGTTGTCCCATGTTACTGAGTGTAAATACTTAGAGTGAAGTGGCATGAAAAAGAGGAAGGGAGGTACAGGGGTCCAAAAATGTTATATGTTTTCTTTTATAAGGGTATTTATTGTACGTTGTATATAAAGGAAAAGTAGTTTAGCAAGCTACCAAGTATCGTGTGCAAACACCAATGGCTTATGGATGGTTCAGAAGTTCTAACCCAAACTCCCATTAAATACTTGATTTACTCAGCTGTATTTCTTCATCTTTTAGGTTTATGGTGCTGCTATTCAGTTTTATGAGCCTTATCCTCGGGAGCTGCTAACAGAAAAGCAACAACTGCAGTTGGGTCTCTTGACAGCTGTAGAGAGAAAAGTGGTTACATCCAAGTCCATCAATTCTAATAAATGTATCTGCCTTCTTTCACACTGGCCTTTCTTCGATGCATTTCGAAAATTTCTTATGTTCATCTACAAGCTCTCTGTCTCTGGACCTCATCCTCTTCCCATTGAAAAGTATGTTAATTATTTTTCAAGTTAATATGTATAGGTATCAGCTCAAATAGTCATCTGATCTATATGTCACACTTTCATAGCTGCTGTATTTGCTCTGTCTCTTGCACTGTGTGGCTTGCATTGTACTGATTGTACTGATAGAAATTGTTGTTTCTTCTGGTTAATAGGAGTAGGTTTTGCAGTGCTAGGAGTGTGAACTGGATTGTGAACCAGATTTTACCATTGCTTTTCTGCTAGAATTTCTGGAGCCTGTTTACCTTTCATTTAAAGTTCTCAGATTCAGAACATTTCTGAGCTACAAGCAATGTGCCAATGCTTACTGTTTTGTACTTTAAGTTATTAAACACAAGCGCAGGGACTCTGCATTAGCAATGTATGTCTGTGTCTGTATTAAAACACTGCAAATAATGCAGTTGATTGCTCTCTGATCCCTGCCTCCTCTACATGTCTGTCTATAAAAATATAAAACTTTACAAAGGTTAATTTTGTTGTGTGAAGTTCTAAAAGTTCAATCTGTTATCTTGAGAACTGCATTAGACTTCCAGCAATGAAGTGTTTTGCTTTTCCTAGCTAAGCCTTGTTAGAAACTTTGTAATATGGAGTTTTGCTACCAGTTTGCCTAAAGGCCAATGTGTTTTTGTGTTTTGTGTACATATCTGAAGCTGCCAATATTAACTTTTTACTTTTCATGAAATATGGGTGGGTAGGCCTTCTTTGTTTCGATTTGCATAAATAGGTTTCTGAACGTAGCAAAACAGTAAATAAATACCAAATGCACTTCTAGAATGTACAGAAACATAGGTATTCCAGAATGTGGCAAATACTGTATTCAGTCCCTGCTTAGTCCCCAGTTCTAGTTTTCTAAGGTCTCACCTTTCTTTTTCAGGCACATTTCCCATTTTATGCACAATATACCCTTCCCTTCACCACAAAGACCAAGAATTCTTGTGCAGGTAAGCAAAATTTTTGCTTTCATTTTTATTTACAGTATTGACAAACCCTTCTTGCCTTCAAAAGCCTGGATTTTTTTTCCTGTTGTTTTTTTTACTCTGTTTTGAATATACTGCTGTAAGGAGCTTAGAGGAAACTGGTGTGTAGAGTCTCCTTCTCTTACACTGTTGTATAACAGTGGGTGATATAAACTGCAGAAGCTGTCCTGCTTGTGCTTTTGAAATTTCTGTCATACGTTGCTCTTTCATTTTATTGACATCATTTGCATTATGTCACTGGGGAGTTGTTTGTGTCACTTTTCCACCAACTATTGTTGGTCAAATGTATTCCCCTGTGGCACTGTCTCCTCTGCTTTGTTTAATCACCTAGCAGCAGTTACATGTTCAACGGTGAGTCATAAACAGTTACCTGTAACTTAGGAGAATGATCCTGGTGACTTGTACAAACTTGTTGACTTAGTGAACAGAAGCTCCGAAGATTTTCTGATTTGCATCTCTTGTGTGACATTGTGACCCTATCTACCAAGCATTTTATTAGATTATGGATTTAAATATTATACTCCACTAAGTTTGGAATTGTTCTTAGTAATCATGCTTTTTTATGTGTTTCAGCTTTCTGCACATGATGCATTAATATTGTCCCAGCCAGTTTCTACTCCACTGCCATTAAGGTATTAATGCTTAATCAGTTTGCTGCTTGAAGCATCCAGAGCCAAATAGAAATGAGGCATAAAAGAAAATCAAACACTGCTACAGTATTATTAGTTCTCTTAAACAGAAAGCTTAATACATTTTTTGAATACCAGGCAGTGTTTTTGTTTTGTCATAGACCTATCCCTTATGAAAGAATAGAGTTTCTGATTATTCTGAAATGAAGACAGATTGCCAGATTATTGTAGAAACAAGAAGTAGGCTGTGGGGAAAAATATATGTATTTCAATATTTTGTATCTTTGGAATATACGTAGCAGGCAATTTTTTTAATACCACAGGTAGACTTTTTTAAAATCTTGCATTATTTATCCCTTTTATGGATCTATGGGAGATACTTTTATCAAGCAATTACTTGAAATCAATCAATGCACAAATGTTTTAGAAATGGAAGATTATACCTTAAAATTTATGTTTGTGGTTAAGGGTTACTGCAGCCTCTGGGAGTACTGCCTACTCTTTTAGGGCTGGAGATCCCTATGGATGTGACTTGACTCTTTATTTTCTTTGATTTCATTTTTAAGTTAAAAACCAAAATATCCTTTTTTTTTTTTTTTTTTTTTTTACTTTTTTTTCCTTAAATATAGCATACATAATATTCTATATGCAGAAAGATCCAGTGTTTAATCATATCAATTACACAGCCATTTAAGGGAAAAACTGTAGCCAGACACCAAGCTGCAAAGTAAGATGTAAGCACTATTCAAAGGACAGATTTTATACCTCTCTAATCCTCTGACAGATATCAGTAAAATTCCTGAATGTCTGTACAGTATCCAAACAAATGAGATGGATATTAAATTGCAGAAACTAAACACATTTTGATATCAGAGGGATGAATTGATTTTTTTTTTTTTTTTCACTTGACTAGTATTAGATTTGATACTGTGATGCTAATATTAAATGGATACTATAGTACATGATTTTTGCCTATATCTCATTGTTTGAAACTATTAGTGTCATTTTGTACTTGGATTAGTTGATAATACCTTAAATTTGTTGTATTTGTTGTTAAAGAAATTTAGATGCCTGTGTACATATGATAGGGCTATAAAAAACACAGAATTAGTGTGTTATATTGTAAGTTTCTTTAAGAGTGGATTTTGAACTTAGGTTTTTCTGTGGCAGTACAAGTCTTGTGTTGGGGTGATAGCTGTGTGGCTATTTTGTGTATGATAATCACGTTAAGATTACTCAGCTGCTAGGTCCAAAACAGCAGTCAGAAGTTCTTCTTTTTTTCCCCTTTTCCACTCACCCCTTAGTGGAGCAAACTTCAGCACTCTACTCATGAATCTTGGACCGGAAAACTGTGCTACCCTGTTACTGTTTGTATTGTTAGAAGGCAAGATCCTCCTCCATTCTCTTAGACCGGCTGTGTTGACAGGAGTTGCTGAAGCTGTAGTAGCTGTAAGTACAAAATGTTCTGTACAGCAGTGAGGGAAATTGCTGCAAACTCCGTAATTACTGTGAAGCTTACATAAATTAGAATGCTTGATGCATCAACTGGTCATTTTTCCTAGCAATATCGTTTACTAAAATACCTTAGCATGTCTAATTGTAACTATTGGAATGATCAACGTTTTTCATAAATATTTAACAAATGTGCTGTAAAAAGTGATCAAATGTAGTCTTTTTTTTTTTTTTTTTAAAGTAAAACAAGTTTCTTAGCGGTTTCAGCTTACTGCATGTAACAACTTCACCTTTTTTTATTGTGCAATATCTGTTGTCCTTTTTTAATGCATTGGTTTCATTTCATTTTTCCTTCAGATGATATTTCCATTTCAGTGGCAATGTCCATATATTCCCCTCTGTCCTTTGTCTCTGGCCACCGTACTCAGTGCACCTGTTCCATTTATTGTTGGAGTTGATTCACGATATTTTGATCTGTATGATCCACCACAGGATATTGTGTGCATTGACTTAGACACAAACATGGTGTACATGTAAGTTATATAGTGTTTTTACATTTATCTGTAGATGCGGAGATTGGTAAACTACGTTAGAGAAAATTTGATTTAAAACCTGTTTTGTCTAATTGTTTCTGCCTGCCCACTATTCTTTTTCTCATTTCACATATTTCTTAGAGACTTAAAATTCATTAAAGCAAGGGTCACCACTTGGGGCTGCTGAAAAATACATGATGCAGATGCTGTTATAAATGAAGTAGCAATTATAATGTACTCACTAGGAATATGTGCTGGAAAAGCCATATAAGAAGATTTTATTTTTATTATCCCACTGTTCTATACGTTTTCATCTGGCTCCACCACTTTGGAGCTTGGTTTGCATGTGTTTACTAAGTATTGGTATGAACATGAAAGTTTCAGGACCCTTTATGACAGTTTTTGATGCTGTCTTGCAGTGAGGACACTTTGTCAATGTTAATTAAGTGTTAATTTTTCTTAAGTTGCAAGAGCTGAGTTCTCAGTGAGATCAAACAATCAAGATCCTTTGGACTACTTACATTTGGTACACAATATTTTCATTTAATTATGTTTTAATGCCTTTCTCAAGTAAAGATATTGCCTGACAAGTTTTTCCACATTTTCTCTGGGAGTGGCTTATCTAGAATAGCTTCATTTTGTAGTAGATCATAGTGGGAGTGCAGATAACTGAATTGAGAATAAGTTTTTTTATTTCTTAAGTTGCTGAGTTATCTTTTCATTCTAGTCTGTTAGATCATAAGTAGAAAGAATTTCTAAGCTATTTAAAGATGAAAGTGTGCGTGAGTAAATAATATGTGCATTTTTTTTGTTATGAAAATACAATCATAACATCATCTTGTATCACTTTAACTCTTGATTGTCATTTTTACTAACTTGAGTCAAAATTAGTTACTTGGGTCAGTTGAATGCTTTTCTGCTTTCATTATGTCAAAACCCTTTCTGAGAGGCTCTACTGAAGCAAATGCTTCCTTTAAATTACTGAAGGTGCATTGTTTTACTATTAGCACCAGAGAAAGTAGTAAACGGCAAAGCAGATTGTGTTCATTTTATTTGCCTTTTTCTCCTTAGTCCTCATTTCACTGTTGTATATCAAAGTATTGTGCCACCAAAAAAAAAAAAAAAAGTTGTAACATATTATGAAAGAACAACACATTGAAGAAATGCAATGAAGCTAACTTGTTTATATGAAGAAAAGTATCTGGTTGGTTGGTTGCTTATTCACAACAAGAATGGAAATTAAAGTCTGGGTTGCAGAAAAATGAAGCAGATAGAAGTAGTAGTAGAGAAGAGAGAGAAAAATGTCAAGATTCTGTTGGAATGAAAGATAGAAAGATCGAGTGCAAACCTTACTTGCATTGGTTATTGGATACTGGGCTAAAAATATACTAGTTACTGACCTCATTTCTATTCATCTGAAAGGACTCTGACACTTCTTCTCTGTGTCTTGTAAGTCCATTTCTTTTTCAGTAGCTAATCTGCTGATCACCTTTTGCTTTCAGTTTTTTATATATGTCATCTATACCATTTACTTGACTTACAGAGAAATTGAATGTCTTACATTTGACTTGAAGTAAATGTGAGATGGTGCTTAAGATCATATAGAATTCTAAAACTCTCAGGGTGTATTAATGTTCGATTTTATTTTATGCACAGCTTTTACACAATACAGGAACAACACCTGAATAATTCAATGCTGTCTAATACATCAATGTGTCTGACTTGGTATTTTTAGGAGAGATTTGCCTTATGAAAGATTGAAGCTTCATTTACAGTCAGAAATACTGAATGTCTTTTATTCATTCAACATCTTCCTTAATGTTTTTTGTTGGATGTTTTCAACTGTCTGTGAAAGTAACATCAAAAACTGATTAAGGAAAGTATCCTTTCTTGGATGCAAATTTGAGAATTTATTGGTTTTTTGTTATTTTGTTTTTTCATTTTTTGAACAAAAACGCTTACACTCTTTAAAGGCATGCTGTTGTGGTGTGGGAAAAAATAAAGTGGGAGATGACATCTGCATCATTTTTAATTTATGAAACTTAAGCTTTCCCTCTCTTTCAACAAGTTCATATTGTATTCCAAAATGATGCTAATTTGTATCAATAGCAGTAAGGCAAGTATACTGTAGTATAACTAGTAATCACATACAGATTGGTGTTCCCAGACAGTACCAGTGAGAGTGATAAAAATTCTGAACGGAAATCCAAAAATGCGAAACTTCAAACGAAAAGTCTAAGTCAAGTACTAATGCACGTCCTCCTACCAGACTGGAAAACGCTTGACTCATAATTCAATTTATACTGTTCTTTTCTGAGGAAAAAAATTCTGAGTTGGTATCAATCTTCTGCCTTTTTTTTTTTTCTCCAAATTTCATTTCAGATAAACAGGGGCAGTGGACAGATTTCTTTTTAAATAAATTCCTTTTTCTGAAAATGAATTAACGTAGTCCAATGTAAGCAATTCTTTTCTATATGGTCTGTATTTTTATATGTTCGTTTATCCACCCTGCTTTTTAGATCAGATGACAAGAAGAGCACAAACTGGAAGCAGTTTCCTAAGAAGCCATGTAAAAGTCTACTCAGCACCTTAAAGAAGCTGCACCCACAGCTGGCAGCAGGTGAAATATATAGAATAAAATGGGAAGGGATAAGAACAGAAACTGCATAAGCAGGGAAAATAAATATTAAAAGAACTACTAAGTTTTCTGATACACATCTACAAGTCTTAAATTATAAGTAGCATATAAATGTAAGTACTTTGTAAAATGTGATGTAAATTTTTCTTTTCTTTTGCTTTTTTTCTTTTTCTGTGACTTCCTCATATTTGGAATTTTTAAACTTTTTTAAACATTTGTATCTCAGTGTCAGCCATGTTCATGAATCTGATAAAAAATAATAGAGGAAATGAGCAGTGTCTTACCTACATGCTCAGTACTTCAGGTATTGTGCAGATACTGGTGAATATCTCAAATGCTGACTACAAAAATAATCAAGAAGCAAAATATTGATGAAGTATTTTGTCAAAAGGGAAAAAACTGGTCATCAAGTTAATAACTTTGGAAAGATGAAAACAAACTTGTATCTGACTAAGCATATTTCATGCATAGCTTCTATCTATTCATAGATAGAATCTTCAAGATAAGATGGTTCAGTGTGTGTTTAGTTGCTTTGTTATAACAGGGATAGTTACAGCTTCCTATGTATACAACAGATATACAAAGTTGGTGAACTATAGGAATGGAAAAATGCATTAATTACAATTTGGGCTTTCTTGCCTCAGATTTATTTGTTTTGTTTTTCAGATAGTCTTTACCTAATCTGTTAGAAAGCATCAATTTTTTTATTTTGTTTTTTCAGCAGGAAATCCCATGTGCTCTACCTGATACAGGGAATGCTCTAAAAGTAATGCCTCCTATTTTACTGTGTTAGCCCACCATGTCAGAGGCAGATGGTGGTGGTATGGCAGTAGAGGTTGAACCTTCCCAACAATATTTCATTACAAGTTATAACTGAATGTGTACTTCTGAGCAACAGATGACAGCAGAGGGGTAGTCTGACAAAATGGCATCTGATGTGAAAGTGTGGATGAAGCAAGGGTATGGAACTGATTTCTTCTGTGAGGAATAAATGGCATCCATTGACATTCATCGATGCTTGCTGAATGTTTATGGACACCAAACAGCAGATGTGAGCACAGTC
>JAOWBP010004700.1:26636247-26650201 GCA_028571105.1 Tragopan temminckii
TGGAACTGATTTCTTCTGTGAGGAATAAATGGCATCCATTGACATTCATTGATGCTTGCTGAATGTTTATGGACACCAAACAGCAGATGTGAGCACAGTCACGTGGTGAGTGGTGTGTTTCAGCAGTGACATAGCAGCTTGGTCATCCTGGCTGATGCAGATTTTTGAGGTTGGCATGCAGGCTGCTGTTCATCACTGATGAAAATGCATAGCTAATGGTGGTATGTTGAAAAACAGTGTTCTGTTGCTCTATCATATAGCGCTGTTTGCTCTGTGCAGCTGTTGTAGTTTCCATGGAGGCATTACTTTCAGAGCAATCTGTGTATAAATGCTGCAAGCTGTTTTCCAATGTTAAGTGGAGCAGAACCAGTGTTCTTTTGTTATTTTATATTATTATTTACTTTTATACTTATCTTAAAAATGTGGAACTGTAATCTGTTCCAAGTTGAATTTTCAGCAGTTTCTGCTACTGTCTTTTTTCTTGAAGAATGCCAGAGTAAACTCTGAATGTCATCTGCTTTTGTTCACCATTTGCTTTGATCACTCCTTTGTGTTTCTGTTGATGTATTACTGAAAGACAGCATTTAGTTGGGTGTATGTGGTAGTATTAACTCAACAGAGAATCTCTTCGTTATCTCAGATCACCAGAGGGCTTGATAAGTTAGGAAAAACACATAAGCAGCTGCTGAGGTAACTGTTTCTTATATGGGCCTGATCAATTGGAAGATAATCATGGGCCAAGAAAAGATCTAGTTTCCAGTGTAGGTAATTGCTGAATTTGGGCAATAAAAAAAGAAAAAAAAATTCACATCTTTATCAACATCTTGCAAAAGTTGTCTGTTTACCTACACTGCATTTTAATACAGGATTCTATATATTGCTATTTGCCAGTTCACAGGAAAACTCAAGAAGGTTCTGCAGTGGAGATGACTCCTATTGAAGCAGATTTTTCCTGGCAGAAGAAGATGACAGAACTCGAGATGGAGATCCAGGAAGCTTTTCTGCGTTTTATGGCATCTATTTTAAAGGGTTACAGAACATTCCTTAAACCTATCACCCAGGCACCTTCGAATAAAGCAACTGCTGCTGATTCATTGTTTGATCATCAAGGTGAAGTTGAGATAAATCAACCACTGATAATGCTGGCAGTGTTACAACTTCAGAATCATGGAGCTGTTTAACTTCAAAGTTTAGATTTTTCTTTGGTTGTGCAACTTTTGGCTATATTTAGAATTGCAGTTATATAAAAACAGGCTATTCAAAATTGATTAGAACACTGATGTGTGTAAACAAGAACTCTTATTTTTTAAGAGCTCTGGTATTGAGAAAACAGTGGGATGTCCTCTCTGCTTGGCATATTCTCTAAAGCCACCTCTTAGGAAATAAAGAATGTCTTTCAAATTGGACATAGCAAAAATGCAGTAAGCCTAGTAATGAAGAGCAAATGTGTTTTTTTTGTGCAGATGGGAAAATAAGAGAGTGCTTAGCAGAGATCAGAAACGTAATAAACAATAGTTAGCAAATATCTTATTTTCCTGACATTATCACCTTAAGTTTTCTGATGTGCTCATGTGTTGAATGCCAGCTGAAATGTCACTGGTGGTTTTTTGTCTTGTTTGTTTTTGAGTTAACTAGAAGAGAGATTCTTATTCCAAGGCTTGGAAAAACATAGGTGTTTTCAGATGGAACACCTCCTCTGATATCAGAAGGTTTTTTTTTTTTGTTCTTGTTATAAATGTTAAATCCTTCTGCTTTTCAATGAGGTGATTCTTCTCCTTTTCCATGCATAAAAAGCAAACAAATCCAGCAAACAAATTGCATGATTACAAGGAAGTGGCTACTTCCCATGTATCGTGAACTGTGTGGGGAAAATTATCATAAAAAATTTTATTCTACTCTTCTGAATGCAAGTAGTGATAAGTAGTTGTTTATGCTAAAAAAGCCAACATTTTATTTATTTACACTTTAAATAGTTTATGTTGATGTGTTCTGTGTCAGGTTTTTATGGAAATTGTAACTGGTATTTAGTTGTGTGTTCCTTTTTCTAACCAGGATTTTTGAAAAGTAGAGACCGTGCGTATGCGAAGTTCTATACACACCTCACCAAAACGCAAATATTCAGCAGCTTTATTGAAGAGTGCAGTTTTGTGAGTGACAAGGACACAGGCTTGGCATTTTTTGATGACTGCATAGAAAAGGTGAAAAACATACTAATATTTTTAAATTGTATACTTCGTTTAACTTGATATATTGGTTTTTAGTTGTAAAAGCAGGCATCCTTTTAGCAGGTGTTGCGTGAGATGTATTGCTGAGTTGTTGTTGTCATCCTCCATCTTCTTGAGTGGTTATCACTTTCTGTGTTGATAGAGGAAACTGTTATCGAAATCCTGTAGGGTGTCAAGCTATTAGAGAATGTTAGAAGTACCAATATCTTATAACACAGTACCCTTGTATGTTCCCTTTAAATGGTATTCAGCCTCCCTGTAATTTGGAATTACCTACCAGTGGTCACTTATGGTGTTCTTTTTCATGCAGTTTGAATTTTGAACAAAAATATGCCAAATGATCAGGCTTGTGGTCAAAACTGATTTCCATAGATAAGACTTTAATTGCCTATATTTGTATGAGTAAGATTGATGTTACCCAGTTTTGTTTTTTGAAACAAAGTCTCTTCAACATGGCTCTAGTCCAGGTATGTTATTGAGTTCATAGCTTCATTTGAAAAATGGCAAGTTCGCAAAATAAAATTTAGGAGCTAAAAGATTTTATGCACTGTTAATTTGTGTATGTATAGAAAATTCATTTTTGCGCCAAGTTCTTACAGAGTGTATCTCTTGATTCTGTATTGATTATGATGATTTAACGTTTTGAAATGCTTCATGGGATTTTTAAGTTTCCAAGTGTTCTCCTGAGTATCAGGCATCCAGAGTATGCATCTAGGCTATGCTCTGTTTAATAATGTTAATAACTTAGTGCAGGTTTATTAATGTGTCACAGACTTAGATTTTCATATTGAAAGTATCTGCTTAACAGCAGTTTCTTTTGATTAAGTTAAATTGCTTTCTTTAATAGATTTTAAATTATGTTTTGCCTGTAATTTTAACATTGAAAACATGATGATAACTGCCTTTGCTTGCTTTCAGTGAAGTAATTCTATGAAAGAGAGCATAATTGTTTTCAGAGTAGTGTGGAAACTTAAATATTGCTCATTTGATGCATCAGCAAATCATACAGCTGTAATAAGGCTATGTAGGATCTTTTTTAAGTTGAGAAAAAGCTTTAATTTTTTCTTCTTCTTTCCGTAGCTCTTTCCAGATAAAGGAACAGAAAAAGGAGATAAGGTACTTTGTCCCTCAGCATTTTATCATGAAATAAAAATGACAAGCCAGGGCTGTGGACTTGAATGTTGAGAGCAAATATAAATGTTATATATGTTTATATTGTGCTTATACACAATATATAAAATACATATTGAAAATGTACTTTACACATTAAAATGTACATTTTAATCATAGATGTTATATACATATATAATGTTAATATTAACATATATAAACATATAATGTTAATAATATTAATATATATTGTAATATATATAATATAATGTTAATTGTATTTTATATATTTATAGTGTTAATTACATTATCCTGAAACTACTTTCAGTTCTCAGATTACAAATTCTGTTTTCAGGTTGATGTAGATTCTGTTGAAGATGCACGGTTGATTGAGCTTGATGAATCACAAAAAAGTGAACACACAGTGTTTATAATGCCACCAGAACCTCCCCCTGATGATGGACAAGACCGAGCTCCAAAATACAGGTACAGTTCAAAGAACAAAATAGAGAAGAACTGAAGTATTTGAATGCTTATGATGTTAAACAGGGCAAATGTTCCAACTCAGTTCAAGACTTATTATAAAAGATGTTATGAATAACATCAATAAAAATGTGATCTGTTTGGACTCTGATAACTTTCTGAATGTCTAGAGGTCAGTGTTTTGTGTATGTTTGAGGGCAAGCAGATTTTGGTTCTAAGCTTTCAGTAACTGTTTGCCAGATTTATAACAATTCTTTGTTATGAGGGGTGCCTCCTATTTTATTATATTTGCCTATCACATCAGAGGCAGATGGTGGTGGTATGGCACTAGAGGTTGAACCTTCTTGACAGTATTCCATTACATTTTGTTGCCATGTGACAGAAGGCAGCAGAGGGGCAGTCTGACAAAATGGCATCTGATATGGAAGTACATCTGAAGCAAAGGGGTGTCATTGAAATCTTCCATGCTAAAAAAGTTGTACCTACAGACCTTTATAATGCTTGCTGAATGTTTATGGAGACCAAGCAGTAGATATGGTCACAGTCAGGTGGTGGTTGATGCATTTCACTGTCATAGCAGCTGTGAAACAGTTGGTCATCCCTGCCGGTGAAGATTTTTGAGCTTGACATGCAGGCTGTTATTCATCACTAGTGAAAATACATAGCTAATGGTGGTAACTGTGTTGAAAAATAGTTTTTTGTAGCTGAGAATCACAGAATCACAGAATGGCCAGGGTTGGAAGGGACCACAAGGATCATGAATCTCCAACCCCCCTGCCACATGCAGGGCCACCAACCACCCCATTGAATACTAGACCAGGCTGCCCAGGGCCCCATCCAATCTAGCGTTGAACACCTCCAGGGACGGGGCATCCACAACCTCTCTGGGCAGCCTGTTCCAGTACTTCACCACTCTCTCTTCAAAGAATTTCCCCCTGACATTCAACCAAAAATAGATAGTTTGCTCTATCATGTAATGTTATTGTGCTTTGTAGCTGTTGTTGCTTCCATGGAAATAGATAGGAAGCATTACATTTGGAGTGACCTATGTATTCAACAGCTATCTGTCACTGAGCCATTTAGGTGTATTCTGTAGTCCCTTGAGTACATTCTCTTTCTTTCACCCACAGAGGATGAGTAATGGGTCTTCCCAATATTACTGATCTCTAGGAGATGAACAAAAAACAAAGAAAGAGAAAAAGCTTTTCAAATCCTTTCATTCAGTGTTTTTCAGCCCTATGCAGGAAGTGTGGAGTTCCAGCAAGTGCATATATGCTTTTTCTTACTCTTTTTTGGATGTTATGAAAGTTCTATTTCCCACTGTTGTCCTGATTAATCATTGTCTCTGCTTCCCTGTCCTCTGTGGTATGGATGGCAGTCTTGTTCTTGAATTCACAGTTTACTAAGATTTAATATCCTAAGCATCTTCTTTTTTTTCCTTTTTCAGTATCATTTTGAATAGGACTCAGAGAATCTCATCTTCTCACTCCTGCATGCTCACTTTCCTTTCCTCTTGGTTCTTTATTCTCTTTATTAGTTCTTTGTTCACAAGTTTTCTTCATAGGGCTATCAATGGATATAGGAAAAGCTTTTCTTTTTTTTTTTTTTTTTTAATAATCTATATAGCTATAAAAACTTCCCACGACTAGATTTCAAGCTCTTTGACAGACCACAGGAACTCAAGCTCTCCTTCAGGAGACACCCAGCTGGATGCAGCATTTCAAATAGTCCAGCACTCATGGCAAAGAGGACGAAACAGGTCAGATATGTCTTATGGTAACCACTGTGTGAATACTGAAAGAGACAAAGGTTTTTGTAAAATTACCACTGCCTGTTTATACTACAAATTATGCTATCGGAGAGTAGGTCTCAGTGTTACTATTGGGAAGAAACATTGGCCAAGGAAAGAAAAGGAGAGCAAGAAATTAGCATCTGTGATGAAGGTTTGTTTTCAAACCAATTTTAAAGCTTTAGGCAGTAATGTTTAAAGAAAAAAAAAAAAAAAAAGAAATTGAAAGGAGTGCTTGAATGAAAGGAGCAAAATAAAGGAGAGGGTGGGATTCAGATGCTGTTTTTTCATTTGTAGAGAGCCTTAGTAACAGTGTTAAAGAGTGGAAAGTCAGTTTAATGTTTGTCTGTTGTTCTTAAATGCTTCCTTTAAGAGTCTGGTTTTTGAGTTAGTAATGATTTCTAGATTCTGCTTGTTCCATCTCTGTTGTCTTTCTTTGTTGTTGTTTTGTTTCACCCGTACAGGAGATAAAAACAGCCCATAAGTTGGCCAAGAAATACTACGTAAGCCCTCCGCAGTGGGCTAAGTGTCTCTTCAGCCACAGTTACAGCTTATGGTTTATTTGTCTGCCAGCCTACGTCAGAGTTGCACATCCTAAGGTCAAAGCTCTGCAGCAGGCATATGATATTCTGATTAAAATGAGGAAAACTGATGTGGAACCACTAGATGAGGCAAGTGTAAATAAAATATCATTACAGTGAACATGGAAAACAAGGTGCAAGTATAGTGTATTTCACTGACAACAGCAGGTGAAGCATTCTTACAGTTTGTCCTGTTTTAAAGCTACATTGAAATAGTCTTGTAGCCTGCTTAAGTAGTGAAACTGAACTTTTTTTTATCACTAACATCATGGTAGTTTTTTCAGGTACTCCAACTTAATGTTGCTTGTATTCTTTCAGACTTCTTTCAGAAAGAAGTTCTTGAATATCCCTATTTTTTAAAATGAACTTTGAATTAATACTCCACCATCATAGTGAACTGAAAGGGTAATTGATTTGTATGCAGCATTCTGTTCTTGCAGTAGAATGTACAGACACAAAGAAGCAAGTTATCCCACTTCTTTGAATGGGTGTGTATTTCCCTCCTCTCTTTCACTAGCAGAAGAGACATGGGAGAAGTCAGGACTTAGTAATGTGACTGCTGATGTTATTTCAGCTTGTGTGATTTCCTGTTTAATTTTTGCTCCCTCTTTTAGCTGTTAGTTGAGTTGCTACTTTCACTTATCTTTCCCTTATGCATGTGTAAAAACTGGAAACTTGGGAAGACCTTTAGCTGTTTTTAAAATCGTTGTCATGAATTCATTAATGGATTTCTGTATCTTATCAGGTCTGCTACAGAGTTGTAATGCAGCTCTGTGGACTGTGGGGTCAGCCTGTTCAGGCTGTGAGAGTCCTCTTTGAAATGAAAAATGCTGGAATACAGCCAAATGCCATCACTTACGGCTATTACAATAAGGTAGGAGAAATCTTGACAAAGGATACTGGTCAAATGTCTTCCTCATTGTTGATCTCCTTGCCCTGTAGTACAATGTCAAGATTTTCATAAGGCTCTTGAGTCATGTTTGTTGATTCTGTTGGGCGCATTTAACTTGATCTATGGCATTTTGTATACATATATTCCTGTGCTGTTTGTCTAATCATTAATTCTGTTGAAATATACTTGGGCTGGTATGAAAGAAATGCCTCCTATTTCATTGTGTTAGTGGTATGGTAGTAGAGGTTGAACCTTTGCACCAGCATTCTGTTATGTTTTGTTGCCATGTGACAGATGGCAGCCGAGGGTCAGTCTTACAAAATGATATCTGACATGGAAGTGCATCTGAAACAAAAAGGTGTAATTGAATTATTTCATGCTGAAAAAATGGCACCTTTTGATGCATTTCAGAAACGACACTGTTGTAACAGCTGTGAAACAGTGGATCCCCACTAGTGCTGTGATTTTTATGATCTTGGCATGCAGGTTTTTATTCATCACTGGTAAAAATGCATAGCTAATGGTAGTAACTGTGTTGAAAAATAGTGTTTTGTAGATGAGAATTTGCTCAATCGTGTGATGTTATTGTGCTCTTCGTAGCTATTGTAATTTCTATGGGAAATAGAAGTCTTCCAAGTGGAACTCATACATTTTGGAGCAACCTCTGTACATTAGTAGTTTTTCAATTACCAGACTTTTTATTTATATGTATTTATTACTTCATTTACTTATTACTTATTTATTACTTTACTTATTAGTACCTAAGAGGGTACTAGAAAGTGATTTAGTGATAGAACGAGGGAGAATGGTTTAAAATTTAAAGGAGAAATTTGTGTTAGGTATTTGGAAGAAACACTGTACTCGGTGGTGAGGTACTGCAATATGTTGTGCTGAGAAGCTGTGGATGCCTGGAGGTGTTCAAAGCCAGGCTTTGAGCAGCCTTATCTACTGGGTGGCAACCCTTCCCATGACAGGGGGTTTGGAGATAGGTGATCTTTAAGGTCCCTTCTAACCCAAACTGTTCCAGGGTTCTAAGGCCATCTGTTCTGAGGTATATCCTTTAAGGCAGCATGATCCATGACTGGTTGGAATTAGAGTAGTTGAAGTAGCTTCCTCCTTTCCTTGCTTTGATGTGCCTGTACTTTTCTGATGGAGCTTCATAGTAACCTCTGTAATGTAAGAAGAAAGAGTCTGTACTATGATCTTTTATTTCTACTATATGATATGAATATGAATGAAATCTACACAATCCATATCGTCTTGTTTGAAGAAAACTTGATCCATAGTCAGTTGCCACTCAGCTAGTGAATCCACGGCTGTCACGTAAAAGGGAAGAGCTAGCAGAAATGGAAATGTTTGTCCTTTTTCATACTGCTGGTAGATAATGTCTTTTTCTGAGTATGGAAAGAAAACATTCTCACTGTACTGTGTTCCTTAGTGTAAATGTGTTACTATGTTGTTATTGCAATCTCCCTTTCTGTAGGCGGTTTTAGAATCTCCTTGGCCTAGCAGTAACCGCAGTGGCATATTTCTGTGGACAAAGGTACGAAATGTAGTTCGTGGCACAGCACAATTTAGGCAATGCCTAAAGAAAGCAACGCAGAGCCCACGCATACCTGTGATATCAGGTAATAAGTTAGATGAAATGAATTTTTCTGCCGAATGACAGCATGACTTGGTTTCTGAGAGACTGCAGCTAACATTCTGGCTTTTACAAGTGGAAACTCTTTCCTAAAGTATATAAAAATTGTCAACTTGATGCTCAGACTGTTTGTCTTAGAATGTTTTTCCCATACTGAAGTATGAATTGTCAAAGTTCTGTTGCTGGAACTTCATTTTCTCATTTGATATGTGCAAGCAAAAGTACTTACTGTTGTCTGAAGAGGTTAGATGCGTTTGAAAGTCTGAAATTTTAAATCCTCTTTTACTAACCAGCTCTCATTCATGTCTTTAGCTCTGCGGAATACCACGGGTGGAAGTGATGGGGACATGGTGAGCCATGGTAGCGTGGATAGTTCTAATGATGCTAACAATGGGGAGCACACTCTCTTCGTCAGTGACTTAGTCAGGCTTGATTCCATTGATAATCACTCTAGCACAGGTACTAGATTCTGCTGGGTTTCACTACTAACAGTCCCCTAAAAAGGCAAAATATTCTGTTCTCCTGTTGATTTCCCCACCATGTTTCCCTCTTGAGGCTATAGAGAATGAAGCATGAAGTTAATCATTGTAAAGAAGGAGATACGCTGTCACTGAATATTACTCCTCTGCCACAGTTTGTGCGCCTTCTTTAGAGTGAAGTGTAGCAGAAGTACAGTTATTTTAAACTAAATACCATGCTGTGATCTCATGAACTTTGCTTTTTGCGCTAATCTTTATAAAAGGTAAGAAGCCTCTGGTGTTCAGTTTCTGCATATTGTCATTTATTCATAGAAATGAATGGTCAGTGGGTAAAGTCCTTGTTTGTATTAAAGGAAAAGAGGGAGAAAGCTAATGCTTAGAAATGCTGCTCCTTAATAATAAGATGAGATGGTCTAGTTACCATTCCTAGAATTAGTATGTTATGTTAGGTCACAGTAAACCATGCTTTTAACGGCCATGACTGAGTTTCTCACCAGAGTTCACCTACTTTTGGAATAAATATATAAATTATTTGAATTCTTGTCATACAGTCTTTAGGAGGTATACTGTGTAAATGGAAAGACAGTTAGTAAGTTGGAGAAAAACTTAGCCCTGAGTGCAGTGTGCACTGGTGGTTAAACTGAAGTGGAAAGAGTACACAGAAAGTAACAACTTGAGATAAAAATCTGTGATTCTTAGTATCTGCTGCTCATTACATGCTATCTATGCACAGTCTCAACTAAACTTTCTTTCTGTTTTTACCTCAAAACTTACTGTACAAATAGTTCTTGCACACTCTTCATGTTTTTGATATCTCTTTGAAGAGAACTTGGTGTCTGATTCCTGAACTTCGTCTGATATGGCTGCCTACATTACTGAACTCTCCTTCTCTCTGCCCCTTGTTGCTCTGCTTTTTGCTCTTTGCTGTCTCTTGGGTGCTGCATTTGTCCTTGACTATCATGGTGTGGGGTGCAGACTTACATGGTGTGAAGCCTTGGATGCACATGTACATTAATTCTACCCTTGGCTGTTACTTCTGCAGGTAATTTGCCCATTTATTGATAGGGTATTTTCACTTCAGTGAAATGCAGAGAGACTAACATCATCAAGATGAGAATAGAGGGAAAATAAGGATCAAAGAATATCAGAAGTAGCTTTTGTGTATAAAAGGCTATTTTGCACAGTAGTCAAATGTGATAATTGATGGCTACATGTTTCCGCGTTTGGTCTATGTTGGAAAAATTAACAGTGGTAATTCATATAGATAAATTACATCAGTCATTCAAGTTTTATGGAATCTTCTAATACCTTCTGTACCGTTAACTTAGATTTTGTACCCAGTAACTTACGTATATTTTGATCTTTCCAAATACTTTCCTGTATTTGGATAGTACTCTGAGGGATATAAATAATCTTGCTTAGCATGCTGCTGTGGAATATGTCTCATATAATATTTGGGTATTTTTTGCATGTGCAGCAGCACTTTCAATAAAAGTGAACAAAGAATGAGTTTTTTTTAGATTGTTTCCTGTGGTAGCTTTTTTGGACTGTATTTTTATTATTTCATAAAAGGATGAGTTAAAAGTGTTGAATATGACAGGTACCACAGAAGAACAGACTGTTTTAAAAGCTTAGTTTTTTACTTTTTTCTGCTACTTTCTGTAACTTGCAAAAACAGTTTGCAGTAGAGTTGTTTTCAGGGCTGTTTTCATTGGTAGAAGTTGATTCAATTACAACTGTAATTGTAAATCTCTTTTGTAAATGTACATGAGAATACAGACTGCCCAACAGTGAAAGATTTCTTACTAATGAAAAGGGAAAGGGAAAGGAATGAAGGAAGTTACCATGTGTTAAAATAAGTGCTCTTGGAGAAATAATGCTTGTATATTATAAAAGTAATTTTATGTAAATTAGAAAATGTTGATTGCACTACATAGTCTGATTATCTCTATTGTCACCATTACTAAGTAGATCTGTGCACAGATTAGGCATTTTGGTGATTATTACTCTGAACATTTCTGACAGGATTGAACATGAAACAAATTAATTTCAGCTTTTTATTTTCCTACTGGAAAATTCAACAAGGAAAAACTGATCTGAGGCTGATATTTTTATTCCTTTGAACAGGCGGTCAGTCCGACCAGGGCTGTGGATCTAAGGATGAGCTGTTAAAGGATAATGGTGATAGTCTTCATGCGACTGAAACACAAGTAGAAAAAGACGCTTCTTCTAAAGCTGAAGAACTAATAGGAGGTTAAGTATGCGTGTTTATACTGATGATGTTTTTAATATACTTTCTTTATCCATTAGTCTACTGAAATACCTAATGTTTTGAATTCATAAGGTTGCCAAGGTTAAAATACGACATCATAGAATCTCCTAGACATTTGCTGTGCACTAGACAGCAGCAGTGGAATACATGTAGTTAAAAATAGTCTTTTATGTGACTAACATAGTATAGATGGAAAAAAATGGAGAAGTGCTAAATCATATGGTATTTTGTATTCCATTTCTCTCCCTCGTGTGTCTGCACTCTTGACCATTTTTTAAGTTGTACCAGTAGGCCTAATAAAAGGCACTACTTACTCTACAAGCTCTTTCCCACTGAAGAAAATATGAAAATCACCTTTCTCTAGATTTTGTTCTTAATTTTTGTGGTTTGTTATTTTGTTACTGAGTCTGTTTCGTATTTGTGTTAATAAATCCTGTATGTCAGTTAGGGCCTCTGATATTATCATCAGATAAACAGTCTTCCATGAAAAACTGAGAACTGCTACTCTGCATTGATTTGTTAGAAAAATACCAAGGGAAGAAAATGGCACAAACTATAGCCTCATGAGCCACACACTTTCTTTGTCATACTCTCTACTGTTGTCTTTCAAGGTACTGCTCCCAGAAGATGCTACCTACTGGTAGGACTGACCTTTCAGATTGTAACTGCGTAGTAGAACAGAGTATTTGTTTTCTATAGCAGTGTACATGGAGTTGTTCAGTTTAATTAACTAGAATTCACATTATCTTTCTTTTAGATGTTTGTATTGAGGAATCTGATGAGAAGAAACAGCTAAATATAGAAGTTCATAATCCAGCAGATCTGCCTGCTTGGGGTAACAGTATTGTGAAAGTTCCATCTGGCATTTTTGATTGCAGTGGAAGGAAAAACAGTGGTGGTGAGTCACTGGCTGAAACAGCACTTGCTGAAGTCTTGAGCTTGTTGTGCTATAATGTTCTGCAACATCTTCAGTGCTACTAAAAAAATACTTCCAATAAAAGTGCAAGTATCTTACACAGTATTTAGTTTCCACTGTTAGCCTTTTCAGATGATTTTTAAAAGAATTTGTGGATATTAATGTTGAGAACCAGTAGCGCTCAGTAGATTGAACTCAAGATGTTTCTTGTCCCACACTGACAATGTAAGTTTTAGTAATGTACTAGGAAACCAGGAGAACTAGAGTCTTTACTTTTGACTTTTGGTCACCTGAATGTTGGTGACCTTGGACAAGTCGCATACATTCAGTGTCTTATGCTGCCAGTGTGTCATCTGGGATCAATACATATCTTCTCATTGACATAAAAGATTTATTTACAAATCCAGTGCTTTTTAATGAGGAATACTAATGGATATATGTCGGACAAATCTTGGGGCTCTTTTTCTCCCTCCTTTTTTTTATGCCTATCTTTGACTAAGGCAATGTAGTCCGTATTCAGTGGTCAGGTACAAAACAGCAGGACTTTTTAAGAGGGTTGTCAGCATTTAGTTTGATATCAAAGAGTTGAGTCTTAGACAAGAAGTTGATCAGAAATTTTATGACAGTTATGAGAAGAAGCAGCAGCATCAGTAGAATATTCTCAAGCAGTTGGTATGATACATTTAATGCTCTACTGGAATCTTAATGTAGTAGGATTACTTTCCTGATGGAGATCATTAGAAGTAAAAAATTTTTGCTTACCTAACCTTTCTAAGGACATAGTGCCTTGAGGAAATGGGAATGTTTTTAGGATTTGTTATTATCTTACACACGTTCTTCTATGTATTTCCATCATAAACAAAACCATGCTTCCTTAGTGTGTCTGTACACGATACTTTTCTTCAGAATGAAGTATGGAGTTTGATGTATGAATCTGTGAAGATGGCTCGGGAAAAAATAAATTAGAACACAGAACTATAATTGTACTTTCCTTCAATCATTGAAGTATTACCTACTGTCTGCTAGGGGGATAGCACAAGAAAAGAGGTAGAAGCCAGAAAAAGCTTCAAAGACTCAAAAGATAAGATGATTTGTCATCTGCAGGGTACCTTTGCAGCCAGTAAAATAGCATGTTAGTATCAGTTTAACTTTGTCTTCTCAGTAGAAATGCTAGCTGACTTCATCAAAACTGTTGCTTTCTGGTTATGGATGCCACATTAATGCCATTTCTCTTTTAGAAACTGGTTCAAGCCTACTGCCCGTAACTCAGGATTCAGTTGAAGATGCAGTCTTTGGTGATGCTCCTCCTAAGAAAACAAGTGAGAAAGGACAGAAGAGGCAGAAACTATTTTCAGAGAGAAGCTGCAGTTTCAGCAGTGAAAGCAAAGCAGGAATGCTGTTGAAGAAAGGGAGCTTGGACTTGCATTCCAAAGAAATAGCAATAATGATGGGAGAAGATGCCAAGATTTTAACGGCAGCTTTGTCTGGGGCCAAAACTTCACCCTGTAATACAAGTAAATCCTACAGCTTTGATAGTGCTGTTGACCAACACATTTCTGGCAAAA
>JAOWBP010004700.1:26652088-26672728 GCA_028571105.1 Tragopan temminckii
AGAAAAAGAAAAAGAAAAAGAAAAAGAAAAAGAAAAAGAAAAAGAAAAAGAAAAAGAAAAAGAAAAAGAAAAAGAAGCCTTCTTAGGCCTTTTGGTTTGGAAGTTAGAGATTTAAAAAATCAGAATCAGATTGTTTTAAACAATTGACGCGTGTATTGTAAATGCTGAGATGGTCAGTAGCCCACCTAGATAGCACTGGTCATGTGCCTTTGAAAGTGAACCTCATTCCTATGACCGGTTGTCCATTATGACTGTCAAGCAAAGTCCCCAGGGAGTAGAAAGAAGGAAACATCACTCCCACAAGAAAGGGAGGAAGGAGGACTCAGGGAACTACAGGCCAGTGAGTCTTTCCTCTGTGCCTGGAAAGATCATGGAGCAGGTTAGAAGACATGTTAAAGAACATGAGGGATGAGTGGGTGATTCAAGACAGCCAGTGTGGTTTCACCAAGGGAACGTCAGGCCTGAAAAATCTAGTGGCCTTTGATGAACTGATGACATTGGTGGGCAAAAGGAAGGCAACCCAGACTTGTGCAAGGGAATGATTTTATCCTTATCTCTAAATTGGAGACACATGGATTTGAGGAGTGGACTACTTGGAGGATTAGGAATTTGTTGGAAGGCCATAGACAGAGAGTGGTGTTGAATGGTGGTGTCCCCCACAGATCTGTCTTTGGACTGGTGCTCTTCAACATCTTCATCAATGACATCGAGTGCACCCTCGGCAAGTTTGCTGATGGCACCAAGCTGAGTGGTGTGGTTGTCGTGTTAGAAGGAAGGGACACCATCCAGAGGGACCTTGACAAACTCAAAAGATCTGATGTTCAACATAGCAAAGTGCAAGGTTTTGCACTTGAGTTGGAGCAATCCCAGATATGTATACAGTCTGGGAGAAGAACTCCTTGAGAGTAGCCCCGTGTAGAAGGATCTGGGGGGTCCCTGTGGATGAAAATGAACATGAGCCAGCATTGCGTTCTTGCAGCTCTGAAGGTCAATGGTATCCCGGGCTCCCTCAGAAGAGGGGTGGCCAGCAGTGGGAGGGAGGTGATTGTCCCTCTCTACTCTGCTCTCCTGAGGCTTCATCTGGTGTACTGCATCCAGGTTTGGGGCCCCCTATAAAGGAAAGATGTGGAGTTGTTGGAGAGGGTCCAGAAGAGGGCCACAGAGATGATCAGAGGTCTGGAGCACATCTCTGATGAAGACAGGCTGAGAGACCTGGGCTTGTACAGCCTGGACAAGAAAAGGCTGCTAGAAGACCTCATTGCAGCTTTCCAGTATTTAAAAGAGGATTATAAAAAGTAGGGGAATCAACTTTTACGTAGGTAGGTAGTGACAGGACAAGGGGAAATGGTTTTAAACTCAAGGAAGGAAGGTTTAGATTGGATGTCAGGGGAAGTTCTTCATAGAGAGAGTGGTGAGGTGCTGGAACAAGCAGCCCAGAGGGGCTGTGGATGCTCTGTCCCTGGAGATGTTCAGGACCAGGTTGAATGGGGCCCTGGTCTAGTATCAGATCTGAAGGTTCGTGGCCCTGCCTGTGGCAGGGAGGTTGGAACTTGATGATCCTTGGAGTCCCTTCTAACCCAAGACATTCTATGATTCTATGATTCACAACAGTGAATGATAGAATCATACACTACATACTGCTACTGACTTTACAAGTCAGTGTAAAGAGAGTGGCCTTAGTTGTCAGTCTAATGGACCACAGTGTTTGTGTTTATTCTGTTTCTCAGGGCTAGGACCTTGAAAACAGGCTGGAGTCTGTTCTTCCTTGCTTTCTTCTTTGGTTCCCTCTTTCCTCCCTCCACAGTCAACCTCCAACCTATCCTTCCTAGCAGTGCTTGTCTTTTCTTTTTTTTTTTTTTTTTTCCCCACAGTTCTGTAGAACTACTGCAACAATATGGTTCAAAGAGTGGATAGTGCCAAAGAAGTAAAATCCAAAATGGTCTGTACTCTTTTACACGTTTAAAGATTTCCTAGATATAAACTACCTAGAGAATGTAACCCAGGTTTAAGATTCAGGGGAATTATAAAGTTCAATTATTTGAGTAGCAGAAAAGAAATAAGAGGCCTTCAGTAACTCAACTCATGGAGTACCTTACTAGCAATCTGAATGGCAGCATCTCTGTCTCATTTATTCTTCTATTTGTGGCACCATACCCAAGACTCTGGGCCTTTGTTATGTGTGGTTGCCACCAGTTCAACTCTTGACAGTCCCTACACACTGACAGAGTTCAGCACATGAGCAGAATGTTGGATCACTTTTCAACAGGTGATAGCTTTCTTCTGAAGGTATAGCAAAAACATAACAGGAGCGTTTTGGGTTTCTACAGTGACATCAGTTCTTACTCATCTCTAAGAGGCAGTGGAGGGCAAGATGGAGAACAGCCTTAAGAAGCCCTTGAAAAACTACCTTACAAGGTAGATATTAGTGTGTGAAAGAGTGAAGCAAAAGAGAGAGCCTTTGCAACACTAGGATAACACAGATATTCCAAAAGATCTTAACTTCTTTTCCTATTGTTCTCAGACAATTTCACTCTTGGTCTTACAGATTTTTGCCACAGACAGCATCTTGATTATATAATCTCCAAAATCAAATAGGGAAAAGTTCTGCATCTGAGGATGTCTGGAAAAGTAAAATACAAGGACTAATGCTTCTGGAGAAGAAAACCACAAAACTAAAGAGTACTAGGATGTATTTTTATTATTATTATTATTTAGAGTTCCTTTGTATAACCTACACTATAACCTTCTAACTTTGCAAGCTGATGTGATTCCTGGAAGCTGACTTCTCTTGACACGCTTACCTTTTGTAGAGCTTCTCCTTCCCAAGCAGCTAGGTTATATTTCATTTCCCCTGACTTTCAGAGTTACCATGGGGAACTTCAGGTGGCATTGCTATGAAAACTGAGCACTGAACTACAAGAACTCTTGTTATCTGAGGACTTGTCCACAGAATGTAATGCCAAAGAGATAAAAAATACTCCTGGCCTTTATATGAATAAACTGTGTAAATACTGGGTTCTTGATTTGATGCCATAAGAAAAGGCCTTTTCTACCCCATGTGGCCCCCAAGCACAGTAGAAGCAGTTTGTGGTTCCTCTTCTACTGCACTTAATATTTTACTGATGACCCAGATTTTCTTCTCTCCTAATTTACAGAGAAACATTTTCATTCACATTTGAGTCATTTTTCAGTACTGACTGGCGGGATAGCGTCGCATGGTATATATGGTATGGTTTTATGATAGTATTAGAAGTGCCCTACCAGCAAGTTGTCACTACTTGTGAGTTGGTTATACACCCAAGCAGTTCTCATTCTGCATGACACAGAAATCTTCAGGATGCTTTGCAACCTCACAAGAGCTTGTACTGTACATGTAGATAAGTTGTTCCAGTGCAGAGCATTCTCTCTCGTGTTGACACTATGTGAGATCATGGAATCAATAGAATGGCCTGAGTTGAAAGATGATCATCTAGTTTCAACCTCCCCCCTGCTATGTGCAGGGTTGCCAACTATGAGACCAGGCTGCCCAGAGCAACATTTAGCCTGGCCTTGAATGCCTTCAGAGATGGGGCATCCACAACCTCCTTAGGCACCCTGTTCCAGCATGTCACCACCCTTTGTGTGAAAAACTTCCTCGTAATATCTAAACTAAACCTCCTCATCCTGTCATCTTCAGGTTTCTATCTTTGTTAAAACAATATTCATTTTTCATTTTAATAATTATTCTCCTGTTAGAAGATATTATAGAAAGATATGAAGTGAGTCATCTTCTCAATATGGACTCATCCCTCAGGTTCTGCTTTTAGAAGCATACCACATACGCAGGATAGTGGAAAGATTATTAATAAGTCTTCTAATATAATAGGTAAATATTTATAAATAAGACATACTTTTTAGCTGATAAATGCTCTGTCATACTTATTTTTGCACACTGTAAATATGTATTCAGGTGAATCCAACTAGTTTTAATTATGTATTAGTAGTATTTCTACTTTTAAAGATTGTTAAATTGATACCAGTTAAATACCTCCAAAGCAATGACTAATGAAGTTCAGAAGAACACTGACCTAACACTGACCTCATCTAATACTTGAAAGCAACAGTCTCTGAAGGTGTTGAGAACTAGTGTTCGTGATTCATTTCTTCATAGCCTCATGTCTTCTTTCAATTTAAGTTGTCATGTTGCTTCTGTATGATGATCTATTCTTTTTCATGAAAAATGAAGAAGCAGAGCTAAATCCATTTTATGACTGTCATCTGCAGTCTTGAACCTTGATCTCAGCAGTGAGATATGAATATTTTACTCTCTGTATCTGATTGTCCATTTCATATACAGTGGTAAGACATTATTTTTTTAATTAAAGTCAAGCATTTTTAAATGTGATGGCCCATCATAGCCTGTCATTGACGTATATATTAAGACTTTATTAAATAAGAAGTGAGAACTACTCCTAAACAGTATTGCAGGAAGTGTATTGCGATAATACTAGAAAAACCTGTTTAATACATACTGTGAAAAAGTATAGAAATTGCCAATCATAAAAAATGTTTCCAAATTAAATCTTCCTACATTTAAATTCCTGTTTCTTCTTCAAATTAACACTGATGAGAGCACATTTTAGAGGTAACCAAAGTCTTTATGGAGAAGATATCATTCTGTGGGTGCAGCTCTCTTCCATTAACATTAGTAGTTCTGCATACAGTTACTGTTGTTCTTTTCCAGTTAGACCATGCATTGTGATCCACATGGGAGGTCTATTGTATCACTTCCTTGTTCAGTTCATTGTACTCTGAGTTGTTACCAGATTCCTTTCTGTAAAAAATGGAACGATATTCTTGACTGAAACCAAATGCATTCTGGAATCCAGCTGCCTCCCATTGCTTTCAGATGATTTTCTAGTTTTTCATCTACTCAGTTGGTCTGGATATTTTAGTTTATTTTGGTACTTCTAAAGAGGAATGGAAGGCACATTAGTATTGTCTCCTAGTTTTTAGCAATTAGTGTTGACAACCTACTATAAAATTCTGCTATTAAGAAAAAATAGCACATATATTTCAAAGCAACAGAACATTAATACATAAAATGCACTGAAGAACACAAGAAAATTTTCTGAGTAGAGAAATGCACTGGATTTCAGAATGTATTGTTTTAGGTTTCCAGTGTTATTTTAGATTCCCATACTCTTGAAATATGTTGGAGGAAATGATTCAGTAATGACACTGCACTAAAACTTAAATCAATGCACTATTCCAATGCAGAGTTCTATTTCAGAAAATGCACTTATTCAAAAAGAAATCAGTTTGTGCCTGGTAACATAATCTGCAGAATATAATTCTAGTGATGTATGAAAAACAAAAAGACCTTTGTGACTGGCCTTCTTTAAAAGGGACAAGAAAAATAAATTTCTATTTCTAAATCTTACCCCAAGAGCTGATTCTTGACAGTTTTGTCTCTTTTGATTGTTCTTTATAACGGCATGGCCTAGCTCTAAGAATTTTAAAAATATTAGTGTGACCAGTCAAGCAAGGAACAAACTGTTGAATTCCACTTAAGAAGCTCTCTCATTCCTTGCTTCAGAAAATATCTTTCTTCTACTAATAACGATTGTTTAAATAATTTGTATAGTTCCCAATATATGATCATTATGTTAAAGCATGTCACCTTGACCTCAAATTCTGTTTCTAAAGAGAGCTGAGCAAGAAACTCAGAGGCTGTGCCTCTATTGCAAAACTTCATACTTTAATTCATGGCTGATACATCATCAATATAAGTATGTAATGAAAAATGTGGATTGACTGAATTCAGGTAATAGAAATACCTATCTGTTCTATAGGTAAGATTGGATTTCTTCAATCATCGTGTTTTTATCAGTACTAAGGACTGTTGCTTCTCAAAATATCACAGTTATTTCCTACTTTTGTTAATCATTACTATTTGAGAGTTAACTTCGACAATCATTAAAACTCTTTGAGCTTAATGAAAATACTGTATCCACCACACATTATTTCACTTATGAAGAGTCAAACACCTTAAATATCTAGGCATGCTAAGAAATATTTTCTGTATTACCAGCTTCTCATCAAAGATGGCTAAAATCCAGAAGAAACTGTTTTGGGATACTGGATAATTCTGCTGAATTAAAAGATGCAGAGAGCATGATCTGGATGCACAGGAAAAAGTTTCTCTTTTAATCAGCTTCCATATATTTACATTGGTTTGACATTTGTGAGGCTGATTTCTTCTGTGAACTCTTAGCTTATGGCTGGAGGCTGGAATGAGATTAAGCTCATTCCCAACATAAAAGACATGAACAAGGGAGAAATACAAGCCTCTATTTTTGAGTAGCTGAAATATTGCTTTTGGCTTGATTGCAGAGTCTTTATTCATATTAATAAAAACTTATCAAGGAAAGCAGATTTACCAGTTTCAATAGGAGGAAAAAAAGCCTTAGAAAACCTCAGTGACTACAGAGAATAAGTATTCATCCACAGAAGCAAGATTTGTACAGTCTAGTCCAGTTAATAGTAAACTGTTATAGACATTTACTTGACTATCTTTTGTATGATTCTTGGCCAGAAAGCCTTGAGGACAGAGTATTCTGCTTTTCTTACTGAGGAAGGAGAAAAGCCAGTTCTGATCAGCCTTATTTGCATGTAGTTTACCCATAATTCCACTTGCCATCTTTTGATTTTTTGATTTATTTGTGCCAGTGGGTGGTTTGGCACCTTACTGCTCCTCGGAACAAGTGAGGTATAAAGCTGGTTTGGAAGCTAACTTTTCCTCTCAGCTGTGACAAGTGTAAACCCAGAATAGCTGAATTCTGTGAGTTGGCCCCTAAAAAATACTTTGGCACTTATAGCAGCAATCAGGTCCAAACCCCATTTCAGTTCCTTTCTGTTAAACTTGCAGCTCCCTCCATTTTTAAAGAGTAAAAGCTTCTTTACACTATTATAGATAATTAAATGTCTAATTGCAGAACTTCCAAGTATTGCTTACACCCAGGCTATCCTGCTCAGTTATTTCTTTGTATTTGGGTTGATAAAGTTATAAATTTGACATCTTACTGAATATTTTGTTGTGTGATCTGCGTGGTACGGTGAGTACAGTAATTAGCTCACTCTCTTCTTCCTGCTTAGCATCCTGAATCTTCAATTACATGTGCAAAGTGGAACAACTGAGCAGAGAGGACAAAAATAGTGGAGTCATATCCAGAAATACTCTATGGACAGCTGCTGGAGTTTGCATCAGACGACCAGGAGACACAGACTAAAATCTCAGAGGTCATGAGAAAGATTACATCCAACAGGTCAGCTAAAGTGCTGAATAAAAAACAAATGCTATCAAGAGCTGTTGGCATATTTTACAAGACATGAGTGTATGAACTAGTGAGAGTTTCAAGAACAGTGAACAGAACGTGGAGAGATTTGCGTTCTCTCAGATAGAGAACACTGCCTAATTCACTTTGAATGGTGCTTCTTACAGCTTTGTTTGAAAATGTCCCGTTCAGCAGCCTAGATTCAATAAGTTTCAGGCAGATAACTCTGCCCGTAGACGAAGACTCAGGGTCTAACTCAGAGCTTCAAGGCACTCAGTTTTATCTAGTTGCTTTAGGTATTCATCTCGAGAGAGATGTATTTGGCCACTGTTGCTCTAGGTAAGAACAATCTCACATGGTTTCATGTTATGCGCTTTAAGAACAAATGTATGAGTTACTCACTGATAAAGCGGAAAGGGTTATACCAAGGAATCAGACTTGTCTAGTTCTCTAAGATAGTCATTCAGTTTTAATTTCTTTCTTTTCATGAAAATAGATTTCATAAATTTTCTATCTTCAACAGAAAATAAATAAAATTTACCTCATATAAATAATAATTTATTTCATTTGCATAAGTATATTTTCACAATAAATTAATTGTTTGTAAGGTCTTTTTGTTTGTTTATTTTCAGAATGTCCTTGACATTTAGTTCATGGCTGCTGTGGCAGTTCAGTCAATATGTATCATTAGGATTATTTGAGTAACTCTAAAGTTAAAGGTGGCAGAATAATCAATGAATATTTCAAAAGTTAGCATGTTATTTAATCAGATAAATTCCTTAAATATTCACATAAAATATATAAAGAACAATTAACAGACTGTTTTTCCACAACCACATCTTATTTTTGCTCACCCATTATTCTGTTCTTACTGCTTTCTGAGAATTTTCATCTGTTCTTGTGCTTTGCACTGCTTTGTTTGATTCTAAGTCCATGGAGCTAAACTAGTTTCCTTTTGTTTTAGAAATACTTCTCCCTGATAGAATCAATCTGTTAAAGACTGGGCACTGGTCATAGGTTTTAAGTGGTATGGGAAATGCACTTTCATTGAGGTGAAAATTGCATACAGAGGTTATTTCTTTGCCAAAACCACCAACAAAAAAAAGATTCCTGCAATGTATATCTCTGGAAAACCTCATAAATAGTAAATCTGGAAACGGTCATTAGTAAAACACTGCCAGTTTTACACTTCTTCAGTGTGAGGTTCCACACCTGATACTCCTCTCTGTTTCCTCATCTGAAGGCAACAGAATGAGAATATGAGTCTATCTAGTGTGGTGTATCAGGTTACGGTGTGTATGTCAGAAGGTTCATATTCTTAGACTACCTTTATTTTCAAAAGAAAAAAGATTATCAATTAGGTGATTGCATGGGAGCCTAAGGCACTCAGAAGAGTATGTTCATCAGATTCTGCAATAGCTACACATAAATTTAAAGGTATTGGGCCTCTTAAGCCACGTGCCTAATACAGACTCCGGGAATATCTTAAGTAACTGTGCTTTTTAGAGCTTGGAAGCCAATCTGTATGTTTTGTGGGTTATCCCGAGTTTGTTTTGTTGCAAGAGCAGAACTCCTCCTGTTTGGCACTTAAGTTTAATTTAGGAATAATTCAGTATAAATAACATTTTTTCTCCTATCTGCATACCATATAGACTTACATAATAGACAGTTCTCTATGCTTGCTTTTTCTTTGTCAAAACAAAGGACTGGCATGATTATGTGAAGGGAAAGAATACAGAGTGGGAAAACATATATTTAAGTGACTCAAAAGTTATTGAATAAATTGACTCAAATTCATTGATCATGCAACTCTTTTTACAGAAAAAAAAAAAAAATCCAGAAAGTAATCAGTATTTCATAATTCTAAATTTTTGTAACCTTATTTTTTTCCTTCTCAGTTTCTTTTCATTGACAGCTAATGCTTTTACAATTTCGTTAGAGAAAAATTGGCAGAAACCATTGAGAACCTTGTTTTCAAATTCTGCCACAACTCTGTTTTTTCTCTTGTAGACTATCTTTCTGAATACTTATGAATCTTTTAAGGAAGATACATCTCACAAAAAGTAGTATTGCTATGCTAGTATGTAAACTTAAAAGAAGCTTTGAGAAGTTTGAGCATGAAGTTTCATGCTTTGACATGAGCACAAGAGAACTAAGCAGTAGCTGAGCAGCATTTTTATCGATTGCTTTCAAATGGTAGATGTAAGTGCCTGGAATAATGGCTGGAGACCTTAAACTTTTTGTAAATCTAGATCTTTGAGTTTTTCAGCACCTGTTATTTCAACGTGAAACACTCAAGCTTTGACTTGCAGAAGGATTGATTATTTAAAGTCGAGGTTAATAGAGAGTCTACTAAAAAATTATATAGAATTTATGTAGAATTTGAATTACTCTAAAAAAATTACAGTACTTACCTTGGCACCAGAAGAGTTAACAACTTCTGATTTAATCTCAATATTTCTTTACACGCTGAGTAGACAGTAATTTATAAACAATGCCTGGAGGCGCACAGACTAAAGAAGATAAAAAGCTCAACCTCTTCTGATTTGAGATAGAGAGCCAAAGGAGGAAATTAATAAAGCACACAATTATGCAGTTAACTATTTTATTATATCCAAATATACTAGGAGGAAAATTGAAGTTGAGTAAGCAATGTTAATTTTACTATTTCTTAAATTTTTAATGTCAGGTTTCCAAATACAAAACACAGTTAAACACAACTAAACATGGTAGTTTACAGGAATCTGCTAAATTATTTTCAAATATCATTTTGAAAATCATTATGTCACTAATTTGTTCTCTTAGCTAGTTAAGATAGACCATTCAGATTTTTGGAGATTCTTCTGTCATAGATGTAATTGTATATCTTAGAGGATGGAAAGAATTGTTTCAGGATGAAGGAATAATTAAAAATAGCTTCCATGTACAGTGCTGAGGTGCGGAGTAATAGCATTTCTCTGTAAAGGTGTAGCTGGTGAACAGTTGTGTAAGCATATGCCAGATGTACACCTTATAGGGAAGAAAGAATGAACATGAGAAAGATGTACAGATGGCCAAGCCATTTCAGCTTGGGTGAAACTATCACTTGTACCAAACTGTAATCTGGGAGACTCGCATCAGTACTGATATTGCATATAAATACTGAAAAGTCTGAATGACTTTTTAGGGAAGAGTGAAAAATAACCCCTGATGACCTTTTTGCCACCTACATTTCAGTTCTGCTTCAGCTGAAGTGGTTATGAAAAGAATGGGCTTCTCTGAGCCATATGCATCCTCGGCCATAGGAGAACTCACGAAGTGTGACCTGGCTGACAAACTGATTTATTTTTCAACTTCCTTTCCAGGTTTCTAGTGATTACCATGCTTTTTATGTAAAATCATAAGACTTTGCTTTCTATTTTATATATATTTTTAAATATGCCTTTGATACAAGTAGACATGTTTGACTTGATTTTTAACTCAGAGCTTTGTATTGCTCTTTGGTGTATTTTTATTGCTTCTGTCCTTATATTTTCATTTCCAAGAACACAGAAATCATTTTTGTAGTGCTCACCTGAGAATATATAGATACATATATGGGACACTGCCGTGTATGGAAAAGGAATTTATCCTCATGTCAGTGAATAAAACTTCAGTTTAGATATTTGGCAGTATTGCAGCTCTAAATCATTTGCATCATGCACCTGAGCACTTATTATTTTCCTTTGACAGATGTGGAAAATAAGACACACAGAAATACAATTCTAAAACTTTTCTAGAAATTTTGGGATTAAAACTAGGCCTTCTGAATTCATCTGTGACTCACTTGCTGTCCATCTAAATACATGAATCAGCTGATCCTCATCAGCTGAAGCTCCCACATGCTTTGAAGAGCATATTCTCTGCACATTTTGAATAACATCTTTTTGGAGGAAAAAAAAATAAAAGAAGTATGAATGAGTGAAGATTGAAGGCTGAGGAAGTGAACAAAGAAAAAGAAAGATGTTCTTCCAGTTAACCCCAGAAGAAAAATCAGTCATTGAACTGCTATTCCCTGAAAAATTGAATATTGCATTATCATTCTCTTAGGTTCAAGGGTTGCCTAGCTCCAAAGCACTTTCTAAATTACTAAATTACTAAAAGAGGGACAGTTGTTCACTTTGGTTGTTTATGAGCCTTTTTCAGTTGGTTTAGAGGTTATCAGAGGTTTATTTAAAAAAAAAAAACCAAACACATGCACATGCACACACACACACAAAATCCAACCAAAAAGCAAGCAAACGAAGTGATAGAACCAACTATTTATTTATTTATTTATTTATTTTTGCATTTTTCATTGACTTTTTCCATTCCCCTGTTAAGGGAGTCTCAGAGATGTGAAGAATCACATGCACTTCTTTTTTTTCCCAGCCAAAAACCCACAAAATTTAGCTTTTTTCCCAAGCACCTCTCCTCATAGTTTTCTTTTCCATGGAAATTGTTCATTTGAACACTGACAAAATTGATCACTACCTTTACCTTCTGACTGTGCAAGATCACCATCTGAAGACCTTGACTGTGTTAAGGTTATTTGCAAAACTTTGTTTATGCTACTGTATTTTGAATGAGGAACAGAAAGAATTGGTATTTCTAACTTAGTTTCATTGATCTAGTCAATCTCTCTTTTCTGTCTACCTTTTGTGCTGTACTATGAGTTGGTATGTATGCAAGTATGCAGAAATTCATTTGTATTTTTAAAGTTACTCCTTTGGCTTTTGGAATTTGTGCACCTGAGGCTGGAGGTCATCAATTCTATTTATAATGTTGAATGTGTAATGTTCTCTGACAATCTGGTTGTCCAGAGATGGACACAGATCATTACAATGGTGAGGGTAATGCAGTCTTGTTTCAGAATATTTTACTTCAGGGTAACAGAGTATAACTAAATGGAAAAGAAAATTAATACTCAGACTGCAATTTGAATTTCTCAGACAGAAGGCAATCTGACATGAATTCCATTCATTTTCAAAAAGTTATAAAAATTCTCTTCACACTTTACTGATTTTACTGCTCAGCATTTCTATCACAAAAACCTTCCTGTACAATTTCACGTAATCTGACACATCTCTGTGGGATTGGGTGTAATACATTTTTTTAGTTTTAAAGATTATTTTTCTTTTCAGAAAGAGTGGATTTTAAAAACTACTGCCATTTTAATGAAAAAAATCACAGATCAGCTGATTCAGACTGTATGTAAAATGTGGCATGTATGAATGTGCCATTTTACAATGTGATTATATGATTCGCTCCAACAATTAATCTATGAAAATTAAACTGTTTGAGAAATAAGTTGCATATTTTTAAACTTAAGATTCAGGTAGTGTTCTTTTAAAACCCAAAAGCTCCAGAGCATGGTATAGTTTGAAATTCACTGTCAGAGCCTGACAGAAGTGTTTCCTGGAACGAGATCCAATTAGTGGTAGAACAGATTCAAGCAAGCATTTCTCTCATTTGCCCTTCTATCTGCTACATTTGTTTAATAACTTCATCATTCTTGTCCCAGTCAGTACAGTATCTAAATGTCTGCAAACTGAATAGGCAAAACCAAAAACAAACAAACAAACAAAAAAAGAACAAACCCCAAAACTTTTTTATCCTGTCTGGTGAGAAAGTTTTAAGAACCCTGAACAGATTTTATTATATAGATGTAAAATACTATTTATAAAGCCTGAAATGAGGAAATAAGTTTCTCAGTTACTTCTGAAGTATATATCTTTTGTATTAGTAGAATTCTTATTTAGGATCTGTCTTCTCTGAATGCTTATGTCCTTTTTTAAGTAGGAAAACAGTTGTCATGAGATAGCTTAATCAGATATAGATCTTTGAAAAGAGACATTAGTGTCAAAGAATAATCCAGCTTTGATCTGGTACTAAATTTGTCCTGGTCAAATTATAGTTTGCCTTAGAAAAGCTCCTGAATCATAGAATCATAGAATGGCTTGGATTGAAAGGGACCCTAAAGATCATCTAGTTTCAACCACCCTGCTGTGGACAACCACAAGATCAGGCTGTCCAGGGTCCTATCTACTTCAGAGCTGGATGCCTCCAGGAATCGGGCATCCACATCCACTATTTTTTGGCCAAACCATTCCAGTGCCTCATCAATTTCTGCATAAAGAATTTATTTCTAAAATCTGATCTAATCATTGCCTCTTTAATTTAAAGCCATTCTCCCTTATTCTATCACCATTAGACCATGTAAAATTTCTGTCCTGCACCTGATTATACACCCCTTCAAGCACTGGAAGGCTGTAATAAGGACCCCCCAAGACTTTCTCTTCTCCAGGTTGAACAAGCCCACCTCTCTCAACCTGTATTCATAGCAGAGATATTCCAGCCCTCTGATCATCCTCATGGCCCTCCTCCTCTACTCCAGCAGCTCCACATCCTTCTTGTGCTGGAGGCCCCACGCTTGGATGCAATACTCCAGATGGGATCTCACAAGGGCACTAGAGAGGGACAATCACCTCCCTTGCCCTGCTGACCACTCCTCTTTTGATGTATCTGAGGATACAACTGGCCTACCAGTATGCAAGTTCATACTGATGGCTCATGTCCACCTTGCTTAATGCAATAAGGAAGAATTGTTTTAAGTCTTTAAGTATGGCTCCTAGATTATAAGGAGAAAGTAGAGATTAGCAGAAACTGTCTTTTTTGCTATCACAATTTTCATGACCCCCTGAGTAGATAAAAAACTCTTGGACCCATTCTATTTCTCATCCTAGACTCAAGGACAACCTAGATGAAGGAAGAAACATTTGCCATGACAAATTTTTAAGACTTTGTTTACCTCTAGAATTATTTGCATATTCTTTAAATATATGTATATATAGAGAGTTATCACATTAAGTCCAAGAACATGGATGTATAATTATATGTACTGTTTTAATTTTTTGAGATGGATGGCTGAGAAGTCAGTAACCTTGTGATACACATTGCTTGACAGTTAATACAGATAGATAGTGTATGTTGTCCCAATTACTTTGACAAATGTCTCCAAGAAGTTATAATAGGGCTTATCCATGTTTATTATCATGGAATTATTTTTTATTAGCCCATAATCTAATGTCTATTATTTCACAGATAGTAGATTATATATATATTTTTAAAGAAAATAGCTAATGAAATTATCTGCTATGCAGTAGGTTGAAATCTGTCATACTCTCCTAAAAATAGTAGGAGTGTTTTAAGTAATACTAACTGGTATGAAAGGACACTGTGGAAGGTCTTTCATCAACTGCTTTGAAAAGATAAAATGTTATCATGAGGTCATGTTAGGAAAAGGGTGTATTGCTCATGGTAAATGGCAAAATCTACTTCCAATGGACCAAATAAAGCTGCAGAAAATAAAATTGGTGTTCTGTCATGAATCAAGCAAACTCATATAAAATGCTACCTCTTTAAAATAAACAAAATACACTTTAAGTAGGCTAAAAACAAGCATAAGTTTTGTGTAAGAATAATGCATAATCCAGGATCCTGAGGCAGGGCAAAGAAAATAACAAACTCTACAAAATAAGAAACTGAGGGATTGTTAAGAAAATACTGAGATATGCAATGCGTGCAAGACATAATACACTGTAGCCATGTTACTAAGAATTTTTAGTTTTATATAGCTTTTTGTAATCATGCCAAACAGTACTTTTGTTTCACGAAATCAATCCATGTGTGGCATATAACGTAGTATAAAAAATAATTTTCAGTCACACTGCTACTGCTATTAACAACTATATTACTGACAAGAAATATCTTGAACGTTGTACTTGGTAGAGAGTCATTAAACTTACAATTGGGAGAACTGAAAACGTGTATTCAAATACATTAACATCAATAAAAAAAAAAAAAAAATAGATTTGGGAAATCAAGCTCTTTTCAGTGATACCAGTGGCAGAATTAAAGGCAATAAGCACAAATTGGAATACAAAGAGTTCTGTCTAAACATCAGAAAACACTTTATTGTGTGGGTGACCAAACATTAGGACACTTTTCCTACCTGGTATCCCTGCTTAAGGAGGGTTTGGATCAGGTAGACCTCAGATGTCCCTTCCAACCACAACAATTCTGTTATTCTTTGAAAATGTCCCTGGATTGCTGGATTGAAAACGGAGGCTGAAATATAGACTGTGAGATCAATAACACTTTTGAAAATTCATTCCAATACTTGCTTTGGTTCCATGTACTGAAATGGCACCAATTAAGAAAAATGTACAGAAATCATGCACAATGCCACTTCTCTAAGACTCACAGATAGTTTTAGACCCTGATACTTCACTTCATCTGGATGAGTGACCCAAAATACAGATTTTTATAAAGAAATATCAGGCACACTTTTATTTAGTGACTAAATAAAGGGTAGATCTCTGTTTTTATTTTTTGGGCATCTGAGAAGCAAGCTGTCCATTTGTATTGGACAACATACAATCAGACTTCCAAAAGGTAACAAAAAAGGCTCAGGGGGAACGGAATGTGATTTGATTGAACTTTGAAAACTACAAAAGTGTGCTAGAAAATGCACACTGCTGGCTTACGTCAAGATTTTCGTCCACCAGACCCCTTGCTCAGGGCTGCTCTTAATGACTTCTTTTCCCAGCCCTGACCCAGAAGCAATATCTTGCACTTGGCCTTGTGGGAGCTCATTTGTTCGTGTGAGCCCACTTCTCAAGCTTGACCAGTTCTCTCTAGATGACATTCCTTTCGTCTATTGTATCAACTGCACCACTCAAATTGGTGTGATCAGCAAACTTGCTGTGGGTGCACTCAATTCTACTATACAATTCACTGATGAAGATGCTGAAGAGCACCCAGTCCCAAGACCCCTGGATGTCACCAGTTGTTAGCTGCCTACATCTGGACACAAAGACTTCTCTTCAACCTCCTCTCCACCATAAGTGGTGAAGGAAGGGGAAGGAGAATAGGGGATTTGGTCAATTTATAACAGCACTCCTTTTACCGTTTCTTTTTTTTTTTTTATGCTCTTTCTTTGTTCCAACACAGACCCTCCAAAGGCTGTTTATACTTCAGGGTAAACCTGCTCCAGTATATGTCCTGCATTGGTCTCAGTTTCTGTCAGGAAGATGCTCAAGTATGTAGCCTCCATAGGCTCTAATTCCTTCATATAATAACCATCTACTGGAGCACTGAATCCTCAAGAGACTGCAGGGGAATTTGCCACAATGATAGAAGCATCTTCCCCATTTCCTCCTTTTCCCACCTTGGTGTTCACAGAGTTCTTTCTCCTAATCCTTTTCCTCACTTCTTACTTCCTGGGCAGTGTTTTGCCCTTTGTTAAATACATTTTTTGAATAGGCACTACCAGCTTGGCCCAGCACAGTAGCTGTGCTCAGCTGTGCTCTAAGGTATGTTTATTGGAGCTGGTGGAAACTAACAGCCCTGCTCTCACAGCCCCTGCAGCTTTCTCTTATTACCTAAACCTAGACATGGACATCCAATATAGCTGGCTAAATTTTAATTTTACAAAAAGAAGAAAAACATGATAAAAAGACTAATTTACTCTCAAGGAATGTTTAAGTCCTGTGTTGCATTCAAGATAAAAAGTTTTATTCACTTTGGAGAATGAAGTTTCTTTGCAAATAGTTGAAGATGACCAGAACACACTGATAAAGGAATTAAGGACTCAAGTTCCAGCACAGTGCAGGAAAATGAACTATGCTAAAGGTCACTTGGTCTTTTCTCTACTTCTTTCTTGGAGTACAGAATAACCTGCATATAGTTTAATCTTGAACTTCATTAAGATAAGCTAAAAAACTAAGGGTGTGACTTTTTGCAGAGTCTCATAGGTACAGTGTTCTCTCAGAACTGATACCTCTCTGTACTAAATCTTCAGGCTGTGAGAAAAGATTGCGCTTTCTCTTTCAACTCAATTTTTAGAAACCTTAAGTGGATTTTTCTTCCAATTATTTTACTAATTTTCTTCTGAACTCATGTATGTTTTTCATCTTTAGCATCCCTTGACAAAGCTCCAACAATTTTCTGCTTGCTACCCAAAGAACAACCTCCTCTTGTTTGTTTTGAAATTCATGCATTCAATTATCAAACTCTATTAAAAATCATACATTAATTCTCACTTTATTAGAACATTGTGTGAGAACTTTTCTTGAAAAATGATTAAAACCACTTCCAATTTCCAGCCTAAATATATTCATGGGCAATTCATTCCCATTTCTCTGTGTACTAATTATCTGATAGTTAATATCTTGATTCTTTTATAGAGTTGTTATGACCATTACCAGGCATAATTTTACTAGACAAAACAAGCCAAACTCTCAAACATCTGCTCACAAACCATTATTAAAAATTTCCTTAACTATCTGCCCTGTCTTTTCTACTACCTTATCTAGTCTTAATTAATGTTGGATACTATTCCTTTCTACTTCTTTTAACTGTGATATTTTATCACACTCTAGGCAGCTGATGATGGTACTAGTCTGTTATCAGAAGTTTTTCCATAAGAGATTTTAAAGAAATTAAACATTGGATTCATATTTACCCAGAGATCTCTAATAAATGAAAGCAAGAAGACGTATACAATATACAAGATATAAGTGGCGTTATCATACTGACAGACAGTTAAACTTCTACTTCATGTGCCTCACTTTTCCTCAAAGAGTAAGGGGAGAACATATCATGAAAGAAGACTCATGGGTTGAGATTAGGAGTATTTTAATTAAAGGAAAAAATAAAGCAAAACAAACAACAACAACAACTAAAACAAGTGAAGGCTTTGTGGAAAAAAAAATGTTTTTTACTTCCCATCAGTAAGTGATGTTCATCCATGTCTTGGGAAGTAGATTTCAAAACATGCCATGGTAGCTTGGGAAGACAGACTCTTCATAGTGAGAACCCCACCCTTCAACTTCCCTTTCTTCAGATTTTGCTGCTGAGTGTGGTATTTGTACGGTATGGAATATCCTTTTGGTCAGTTTAGGTCATCTGACCTGGAAATGTCCACCTCCCCACCTCCCGCTCACCCAAGCCTTCTAGCTTTAGGAGATGGTGGCTGGAGAAATGGCCCTGATGCTGTGCTAGCACTGCTCAGCAATAGGCAGTGTGGCCATGTGATACCAAAGCAGTTATAGCTACAAATGCAAAGCACAGCCCTATGCAAGCTGCTGTGCTGAAAGTTAGCTTCATGCCAGCCAGACCCCTTACGCCCTCAAGAAAAAAACTGTTGTGGCTAAGGACAGACCTCAGCCATACCCACTGCATCCTGGTAGTCTTTGGAGAAGTTCCAGGTCCAAAGCCTTGGATTTTGTGGCTCAATCATTGCCAAGATGCACGGCCCAGAGAATGATTTGGTATCTCGTGTCTGCCACCAGAGGTTCCAAGAAGTCTGGGTCTATCAGTGTTATTGGCACCCACAGGTGTTTATATGAATGTGTCTGTGTCTCTGCTTCTATTTTAAACTGCTGTTTTCCCCACTGGGGCAATCACCACATTGACGTCAGAACATTGCCCAGCACCTCATTTACATCTGAGAAGAGAGGGAAACAGTGTTGAGGAGAGAGCTCAATGGAAAAAATAATATTCAGTGTGTGCTAAAAGCATTGAGGGAGGAGGAGTAAGAAAAAGAGAAGGGAAAATCTAAGTCAGTATATTTATGTTATTTTAAAAACCAGAAAAACCTGGCTATTTTGGATGTATATACTGCATTTGTATCTGAAAATGTAGTTAGGCAATTTTTTTTTTTTTTTTTTTTTAATATCTGGATGCATGTTTATACATGAAATAACTTGAAGATGTTTCTCATTTGTTATTTTCTACACTTGAGGATTTTTCTTATTATAATTAACCAAAGGTCACAATAAACTTATGATGTCTTTTTCTTTCATTCAGTATACTTTTCTTAGAGTAATCACATGTATCTTTGCAGCAGATATTAGATATTTATAGAAGTCTATCTTGTTAGTCATAACATCATGTACTTATATGAAACTGTTGTCAGCTCCAGATGGAGTTAGACATTATCTTGTCCAATAAACTCTGATATTAATGCACAAATTAGGCAATCTGTGCTTATGTGTCTTCTCAAGTCATATAGCGCCAACGTTCTGCAGTTCATATATATTTTATGTATTTGAATTCAATACTCAATATCCAATGCCTTTTGGCTATTACTGCAGACCAGAATGACTTTCACGAGATTTTTATCATTTCTCTGGCATAAAGAAAGAGTGGCAAGACACCATGTTCCACAGCTTGTAAACTATGGTCCTGCAGTTACTTTTCACTCTTGCTATATTTTTGCTATGCATTTCCTTTTCTTTGATTTCATTCTTTGTCATTTACCTTCACTTCTTCCTTCCCTTCAGTCCAATGGGTATGCAAGAATCTTGGCTTTCATTTTGTGACACAGAGCTTCTGATTCTTTGGACACTGTATCAAGACTGAAAAAATTAATCCATATTATTTATAGCTATTTGAAGATTCCTTGATTTCAAAGCTGGTCATATTTGGAGAGATTTACTTAATACTTCTGAAGATTTGTAGTCAGCAGTATTGCATGGAGCTTCTCCAAGCCTGGCCATCTGACAGATGATAAATGCAATCTGTGTGTTCTTCTGATCTTGGACATTACATTCAACAATAACTGAAATTTTCATGGAAAAACTGAGTTTGGTTAACATTTCCCTATTTTCACCAAAGAAGTGAATCACTGTCCCTATCCATTTCTCCTTTTTGCTTTTCAAACTTAATGATAAAGAGGAAAGAAATCTTAACTTCCCTGTACTTCAGATGAAACCAAAGCAAACAAATGGCTTGATTCTCACCTTATTGTTAAAATGGTGGAATAATAAAACAACTTTTCATTTTGTTTGAAATACTGGAGAAAGTAGGCTTTCATTACTTTTCCCCAGTTATGTAGCATATTTGTCCAGTGTTTCTTAAATCTCTGGAAATTCTTATTAAATGTTTGCATTAAGAGTCCAGACCTCTGATTTTCTTCACTATTAACTGAGTTGACAACCTAAAAAAAATAGTATAGACCAATTCCCGATAACCTGAAACTTTCCCTTTGTAGAGAGACTTTGCCCTCTACAGCCTCTTCTTGCAGATGACATCTCACTTGCAGATGACACCAAGTTGGTGTTGATCTGCCTGAGGGTAGGGAGGCCCTTCAGAGGGATCTAGATAAGCTGGGCTGAGGTGAATGGGATGAGGTTCAACAAGGCCCAATGTCGGGTCCTGCACTTTGGCCACAACCCCATGCAGTGCTATAGGCTTGGGGACGAGTGGCTGGATGACTGTGAAGAGGAAAGGGACCTGGGGGTGTTGGTTGATGCTCAGC
>JAOWBP010004700.1:26672738-26705274 GCA_028571105.1 Tragopan temminckii
ATTATTGATGGCCTGGATGAAGGGATTGAGCGTACCCTCAGTAAGTTTGCAGATGACACCAAGTTGGGAGTTAGTGTTGATCTGCCTGAGGGTAGGAAGGCCCTTCAGAGGGATCTAGATAAGCTGAATCGCTGGGCTGAGGTGAATGGGGTGCGGTTCAACAAGGCTAAGTGCCGGGTCCTGCACTTTGGCCACAGTAACCCCATGCAGTGCTATAGGCTTGGGGCTGAGTGGCTGGATGACTGTGAAGAGGAAAGGGACCTGGGGGTGTTGGTTGATGCTCAGCTGAACATGAGCCAACAGTGTGCCCAGGTGGCCAAGATGGCCAATGGCATCCTGGCCTGCATTAGAAATAGTGTGGCCAGCAGGAGCAGGGAGATAATCATCCCTCTGTACTCAGCACTGGTGAGGCTGCACCTTGAGTACTGTGTTCAGTTTTGGGCCCCTCACTGCAAGAAAGACATTGAGACCTTGGAACTTGTCCAGAGAAGGGCAACGAAACTGGTGAGGGGTCTGGAGCACAAATCTTATGAGGAGCGTCTGAGGGAGCTGGGATTGTTCAATCTGGAGAAGAGGCTTAGAGGAGACCTCATTGCACTCTACAGCTTCCTGAAGGGAGCTTGTGATGAGGGATTTGGCCTCTTCTTCCAGGCAACAAACAGGACCTGAGGAAATGGCCGCAAGCTGTACCAGAGGAAATTTAGGTTAGACATAAGGAAGAACTTTTTCTCTCAGAGAGTGGTCAGGCACTGGAATGGCCTGCCCAGGGAGGTGGTGGAGTCGCTGTCCCTGGCAGTGATCAAGAGGCATCTGGATGAGGAGCTGTGAGATATGGTTTAGTGCTTGTGGTAGGAATGGTGATGGGAGGACGGTTGGACTAGATGATCTTGTAGGTCCTTTCCAACCTTTTGATTCTATGATTCTCATCTCTGTAAGAAAAGGAAAGAAATGAAAAAGCTGCATAGTCTTATTTCTACTTGAAACAAATTTAACTGATGTTGCAAATATGGTCTTTTCTACTAAATACAAAAAACATTTCTTCCCTTTTTTTGACCAGTTATTGCCTATATTTTTCCAATAATAATAAATATTAACTGGTTCTTTTCAGAGATCTTTTATTTGTTTGGGTTTTTTGTTTTGTTTCATTCTTTTAAGAAATGGCCTAGCTTTTCTTCTGAGTCTTTTTTTGTTATGTTGACCTATTCCTTAGAATTTTCGTGAAGGGAACGTCATAATTCCCTTAATTTATTGCATTTTCCTTTATTCCATGTCGGTTTTTTTTTTTCATTCTCATCTTGTTTCTCCTACAACAAAAAAGTTAAATATTTTTTTCTGTTTTGTCAATGTCTCCTCTTTTTTAGAGAGGAAGATTGTCGATATGTATCTTTCATGTAAAAATAATAATAACTTAATTATTGATGAAGATAAAGATGGAATTAAATTAACCTAAAAAAGTGCTGATTTTTCTTTTTTAATGTTAAAGGAAGAAAACAGTCAAGGAGACTTCAACTTCCCAGCTGGTTTTGAAGATAGTATTTTAGGAGATAATCTGTCATCAAGAGCTGGAGTCCCAGGACTAATTGCAAATGAGCTTGCACAAAGCACTACTAGTCTTGGCAGTAGCAGTAGTAGTGGAGAAGCAGGAAGACAACATTACAATGCAGGTGACTTTTTTTTTCCTCCTAAATCTGTTTATTAATATAACAGTTGAGTGGAACTGTTATGTCTGAAATCATTCAAAACAACAGAAGCAGTGTTACCACAAACTGAAATCATTTCAAGCTCTTAAAATAAGCACAGATTTTTTATCTGTTTTATAAATACTGTTCCTTTGCAGTAGCAAATAGCTAATCCTTCTCTTTGCTGAATATATAAAATGCTGATACAAAACACAGGGCTTAACTGTAAAATACTTCCTCTATATTCAAGAACTGCAAATATTTGCATAACTAATGGAGGCAAAGCCACCAGCATTCGTGTGGAATAGGAGTTACTGGATGCAGATTTGATTTGAAGGAAAATAATTGACAAATATATGCCTGTAAACCAAACTGTTATTTTTTTTTCCCAGACCCCAAACTGGTTGAATTAGATCTAATCATTTTCAATTCAGATTTGACTCTTAATCTGTGAAAAAAAGTGTTTTGCAGAAGCACCTTTGTGTTTGTTTTAGCTATCTCTGTTGTAATTTAATGATATAAGTATGATAAATTCCACGTACATCAAGAGAGTAAGAGGGCTTGCCATAAGATGGCCCTTTCTAGCAAAAGCTGTTAGGAATGTTAAGTCTGAAGATAAATTTTCTAATACCAGTTGATTAAGAAGGTAGTAAGAACTAAGAAACCGTTTCAGCTGTCCGGGGTATGTAAATTTGTTCACAAACAAATTTTATATGAAGAAGCAAAGGAACCTTCTTCAAGGTGGCTCAGGGGAGATTTTGATTGTTACTTAAAGTAATGCTGATAGTGAATGCCCAATTAAACAGATTCCAGCCATTTACTTTGGTATTCCAGCTGTTTTTCCCCTTCTCATCAAGGCTCATAACCCTGAACCCTAGCCTTAATGAAGAAAAACTAATTGTTTTATGATAATCTTAGCCAGGGAATACTTAACCACAGTACTGGCATATGTAGTACTGTGCGTCTCACCTGGTACTATGCTTCCATTTGTTATTTACATACAGATGCATTGTTCAAGAAATGATGAACACCTTTTTTAGATTATGTATATTGAGCAGTCTTACCTGCCCTTTGCCATTCTTTGTTCTTTGTATTTTCAGATTTTATTCACTGTTGCTTTTTCATTTTACCTGACTGTTCCATATTATTAGACAAAAATAAATTTGAAATGTTGATCACAATATCATTGTATGTTGCAATTCCATAAAGTTACAGAACTATGCACTTCTTTTGAGATCTGGTACCTATTTCTGTCTTTGCTGAATAGAAGTTCTGTTTTGGAATTGTTCCTTTCTTTTCTTGAATGGAGACCTGAACTACTCTTTTCTGTACAGGTGAAGTTTCATTCCCAAGAAGTATGAAAGTTCCAGATTCTGAGAAGTCTGAGCTCAGCTCTTCTCATAATACTAGTTTATCCAGCATTTTCCAGAACTACGCAATGGAGGTAAGACTAATACATTCATAAATTAAAGATACAATTACTTGATATGATTATGTGAATTAATTATCTGTTTAGTTGGATTGCGGTTGAATTTTTCCTTATAACATGTTCTGCATATTTCTGCTGCAGAGGGGCTTGATGTGACAGTAATTTGGTAAAAGTGTTTCAAGTGCTTTTGTGTATCTCTCATGTAGAGAGAAGAGATAATTTAGGGAAAAAGGTTAAAACCTGATGTGCAGCAGAAGTTTGTATGAAAACGAGACTTCCTTTCAAACTTTTTTTCCTTTAAGAAAATTATTTATTTGTACTAGATAATTGTGGTGGGTTGTCTCTACATGTCTCTAAACCCCTTTATCCACTCATTCCACCTCATTAGAATGAAGGAGAGAATCTGAAGGGAAGAAGCAAGGAAAAAATTTGGGGGTCAAGATGAAGACAGTTTACAGAATCACAGAATGGCCCGGGTTGAAAGGGACCTCAAGGATCATGGATCTCAATCCCCCCACCACAGGCAGGGCCACCAATCTCCCCATTTAATACTAGATCAGGCTGCCCTGGGCCCCATCTAACCTGTCCTTGAACACCTCCATCCACAACCTCTCTGAGCAGCCTGTTCCATCACCTCATCACTCTCATAGTAAAGAACTTCCCCCTGACATCCAACCTAAATCTTCCCTCCTTCAACTTAAAACCATTTCCCGTTGTCCTGCTGTTATCTACCCTTGTAAAGAGTTGACTCCCCTGCTGTTTATAGGCTCCATTTGGGTACTAGAAGGCTGCAATGTGGTCACCCTGCAGCCTTCTTTTTCTCCAAGCTGAACAAGCCCAGTTCCTTCAGCCTGTCTTCGCAGGGGAGGTGCTCCAGCCCTCTGATCATTCTTGTGTCGCTCCTCTGGAGTATCTCCAACAGTTAACTGTTAACAGTTTAATAAAAGTGATATTATTTCTTAACTGGGGAGAAAAAAGAGAAAAGGAAACGAACAAGTGATGCTGACTCTGTCACTCACCACCTGGAGACAAGTGCTCCCTATGCAGCAGCTACTTTGGAAAAGCTATTCATCACACCCAGCTTTTTTGCTGAGGGTGATATTATATAAGATGGAGTATCTCTGGCTGTCTGCTCTTCCAGTCTCTTGCTCACCTCCAGCCTACTTGCTGGGGTAGCAGAGAGAGGGACAAAAAAAAAAAAAGGTATTGGTGGTGTGTAACCTCTGGACAGTAACAGTTAAAATGTTGATGTGTAATCAACATTATGTGGTTCATAAATTAAAAATTCAGGATAATAAGGGCTGCTATGGAGAGGAAAAAAAAATTCTGTAACAGACTAACAGACTAGCACTGTACAATGACATGATTTGCCTTTCTATTTCAATTTTTGCTTGTAGATTCTTTCAGAGTTCAAAAAATAGGCAATGGTCACTTCATTTGCCTTGATCACTTCTCTGTAGTGTTGTTTTCTTTAGGTCCCATGTAATTGTCTTTTATGCTTGATGGGCATGCCTAGGCAATTTATGTAAGGTGCTACCTTACATAAAGAGTATAGTATATATATAGAATAGTAAAAGAAAAATGTTGCTGTTGATCTAAGAAGTATTACGTTATGTGTTTGGTAGTGCTTTTTGTTACTTCCTGTGCAAATGAAACAAAGAAGTAAGGGGAAGCCTGTAAAAGAGCTATTATAAATCATTTTTCAGCTACTACAGTAGTATTTTTGAGCATATTTTCTCCAGTCCTCGATCTAGTTTAGTAATGAGACCTTTACAAGGAAAGAACTGTCCATCTATTTTTTCCGTCACAAAGGTTTCTTTTTAATTTCTACTTCTGTGGAAATGTAGATATGCAATTTGTATATGCTGATGCCTTCAGAGTAGTGAGCAATTGCAAATGGTAAACTTGTGTTGTGCTTCTTCCAGCTCTCAGAATATCTAACCAAAATGATTACTGTTTGCCTTTCATAGTAGAAGTTATGAGGAGAAGATAACTTGAGTATAGTCAGTAGCAGCGATAAACTCAACTCTCTAAATTGGCATTCTGATACTTCTGTGATTACCTTATATTTGTAAGATTGCCAGTTCTTTTAACTGTCTAAGATGCGCAGCTAAACTGCAACTTAACAGGAAATCAAAATGAGCCTTGCTTTACTTAGCAACTTTAAGAGGAAAAAAAAAAAAGTAAGGAGAGTAGGAGAGTGGGAGAGGAGAGAGAGAGAGAGGGACAGAGAAAGAGATCACTGATCCAGCCAGTTGGGGTTCTCAGACTCTTGGAGCACTCATCCAGAAGTCCTCCCTAAGTTTCTCTCAGACATCCTTTTATGCCTGCTAGATTTGCAGGGTCTGCATGTTTGGCGTGCCTGCAATCACACCTACAGTATCTGTTGGTCACTTCTAAAGGTCATTCTGTCCCCCTTGAATAGCGGAGTTTTGGCCAGTCCAAGGCCATCCTGTTTTAACAGGACTTCCTCCTCCAACCACATCTTTAGTCATTAGTGTGTTGTCATAGTCTTATCTATACGTGTTTGAGACAGTTCTAAGCATACCACAGATGAAGAGTTCTTCATTGGTTTGCTACGCTACCTCATGGCTCAAACAGTTAATAGACCATGGTTATGTGAATATAGCAGATTAAAAAAAAAAAAAAAAAAAAAAAAAAAAAAGGAAGAGAAAGGACAAGGAGAGAAAAGAAAAGAGAGGTAGTATGGAGTTTAATGTAGTGTTGTCATAAGGAATACAATTATTACAGACAGGAAAATACCTAAAATCCACTATTATGAACTATCTTCCACACCCCATGAATTGTAAAAAGCTTATCAGGGAACCAGTTTAGGATCCAAGAATTCAGTTGCAGTGATTTCTCATGTTAGCATTGTCCTCCTCACCAAGATTTGAATGTCTAGGTCATCCTTAATAATGTTGATTTGTACATAATGCACAGAAAATAAGAGAACAAGCAGACTTCCCATATGAAAATGCAATACAAAGTAGAAGCAAAACAGTAATAATTGCAATTCCCATTTGTAGAAGCAATACTAACCATCTTTTGGATGAAAGTATAAAAACGCAAAAGAATTTCTTACTACCCTCCATCATCATTCTGTTGGAGGTGTTGAATAATGTCTTTTAATAAGATTGAGATTGTTTTAGATGGCAACTGATTCATTACATATATTTAAACAACCCATCCATGCAAAATCATGACACCTGTGATTATGCTACAGTAGCAAACAGTGTGTTACCAATTTATTTACAATCTGAGTTTACAGGAGATCATTAAAAGTAAAAACAGAAACACAATTCTTATAAAAACTGGTAGTCCCTGAAGATGCTCTGATTCAGCATACAATGGCCCTTATCTTCAGATGCGTTCCACTGTGTACGGGAATCTGGGATTACTGTAATACAAATAGATATTGAAGCTCATTTGCAGCCAGATTGGCAGTGATGATTTAATGCATTCAAACTAGTAATCAGCTGTGTTGTCCATTAAATCCTTGGGAATGCTCTTCTCAATTCCTTCAGTCCGTAATATAATTTTTCTTGCTCCCAGGGATTCAGGGAGGGAGTGATTTTCCTGCTGTTCTATTCTCCTAACAGCTGGCTTATATTTAACATAATTCCCCATGATTCCCATCCTCCTGCCATAGTTTATCAACTCCTGGGCTGTTTTTCCCCAGTTCATGGTCTCTCTTCATCCAGATCAGGAGGCCAGCACATTCCACAAACAGTCCTTATAATTGAACTGCATATAGAATCATAGAACCACCAACGTTAGAAGAGACCTCAAAGATCATCCATTCCAACCATCCACTGATCACTAATATTTCCCACTAAACCACATTCCTCAGTTACAACATCCAGATGTTTCTTGAACGCCTCTAGGGACAGTGACTCCCTAGGCAGTCTGTTCCAGCTCCTGACCACTGTCTTAGAGAAGAAGTATTTTTTAATGTCCAACCTCAAACTCTCCAGCACAGCTGAGGCCATTTCCTCTAGTATTGGCAGTTACATGGGAAAAGATGCCAACTCCCACCTCTCCACAACCTCCTCTAAGGTAATTGTAGAGAGCAGTAAGGTCACCCCTGAGCTTCCTCTTCTCCAGACTGAACAATGCCAGCTCCTCCAGCTACTTCTCATAAAATCTGTGCTCCAGACCCCTCACCAGCTTTGTTGCCCTTCTCTGGCCACACTGCTTTGTAGTGAGGGGCCCAAAATTGAGCACAGTAATTGAGCTGCAGCCTCACTAGGACTGAGTGCAGTGGAGTGATTGCTTTCCTACTCCTTCTGGCAGTACTGTTTCTGATACAATCCATGATGTCATTGGCCTTCTTGGCCACCTGGGCACAGTTCTGGCTCATGTTCAGCCAAGTGTCAACCAATACGTCCAGGTTCCTTTCCTCTGTGCAGTCTTCCATCCCCAGGTCTATAGTATTGCCTGGTGTTGTTGTGGCCAAAGTGCAAGACCTGACACTTGGACTTGTTGAAAGTCGTCCCATTGGCCTCAGCCCAGCTGTCCAGATCCCTCTTCTCCTATTTGTTGCCCACGCTGTATGTGTTGTCATAGATGCACTTCAGGTGAGCCACTTACCTCACCCCCAACCCTGTCATTGTTCCTCTAGGCTCATCTTGACCAGGCCTGGTTTTATCCCCTTCCCCCTTCATGTCTAGTTGAAAGCCCTCAGCTTTGAAGTATCTGGCAGACCCTGAACTGGGGGCTTTTCTGTGGAGGTTAAGTACAAATATCACAGGAGAAGGGTGTTGCTAGACTAAACGCCTATCATGCATTGATTGGAAACAGCCCTTTGCAAACTCTCTGTCAAATGATTTTGAGCTGAGGTCTCAATACACCCTTTTCAAGGCTGCCAGCAGAATAAGCAGCCCATTTATCTAAGGAACAGAATTCTGATGGATCATTGGTAGTTGAGAAAAATTCAGGCCCCCAGTATCCCTGTGCATCATATTTTGAAAGCAAGACATGATCTCTGCTAGTCAGTAATATTCTCCACACATACTCTGTCTCAGTTTGTTCAGCCAACTTTTTATATCTCTCCTGGGTAATTAGGGCTTTTCAGCCTGGAGAAGTCTGCAAGGTGACCTGGTAGCAGCCTTTCAGGAAAGAAGGGGACTCTTTAGCAGGGTCTGTGGTGATAGAACAAGGGGAAATGGCTTCATGCTCAAAGGGGGTGGACTTAGGTAAGATGTTAGGAGAAAATCTTTCACAGTGAGGTTGGTGAGGCACTGGAATAGGTTGCTAAGAGATGTGGTTGATGCCTTGTCCCTGAAGACTTTCAAGGTGAGGCTGGATTAGCCCCTGATCTAGCTGTGATGTCCCTGTTCATTGCAGGGAAGTTGGACTAGATGGCCTTCAGTTGGACTAGATCCCTCAAACTGTAAGGATTCTGTGATTCAATGATTTTTGACATTTGGCTGCCATATGCAGCACCATTTGGGTAACCACCTGAGGGCCCCCTCCACCTTTGCTATTATTGTTGGTCTCTGTTTTAGTAAATGACTTCATCTGCTGCCTCCTCATCTTCAGATAAAATGTCTTTAACTCTAACTTCTTACTTGCGTATCAGGGGGTCTTGAATCTGACCTCTGTTTCTCCACTGATTTAGGCAGGTTGGAAAATCCTGGTTTGCTTTCTGAGACTACATCAAGGCCTATTGCTTGTTCCTTTTCTTCTAATTCAGTTCCAATCTGGTGTATCAAACAAAGCCATGTGAAGATGCCCATTGGTCTTACATTCTGCATCTATTTGATCCTGTAACACTTTCACCAACTCCTGTAGGAACTTATATTTTTCCTCTTCTGTTTGTCTGTTCAAACTGTTTCTCTGTCGTCTTAAGACACCATCAGTGCCATTCCTAATACAGCACACAGTGTGGCTCCTAATGCATCATACACACACACTGCTACAGAAGGGATGCCATCCAGAGGGAGCTGGACAAGCTTGAGGAGTGGGCTCATGTGAACTTAATGATGTTTAATAAGACCAAGTGCAGCGTGCTGCATTTGGGTTGGAGGAATCCTTGACTGGGAGAACTAATTGAGAGCAGCCCTGCAGAGAAAGACTTGAGGATCCTGATGCATGAAAAGCTGGACATGAGCCAGCAGTATGCTCTTGCAACGTGGAAGGCCAACTGCATCCTGTGCTACATCAAGATAGGTCTGGACAGCGGAGAAAGGGTTGTGATTGCTCCTCTCTGCTGTGCCCTTATGAGGCTGCATCTGGAATATTGTGCCAGACATGGGACCGACAGCTCAAGAAAGAAGAGCTGTTGGAGTGGGTCCAGAGGACAGCCTCGAAAACAATAAGAGAGCTGGAGCACCTCTGCTGTGAAAAAAGGTTGAGAGAACTGGGATTGTTCAGCTTGGAGAAGAGTAAGCTCTAGGGAGACCTCACTGCTGAATTCTTATACTTAAAGGAAAGAGCTTATGAACAGGAAGGAGAGTAACTTTTTACACTGGCAGATGGTAATAGGACAAGGGGGAATGGTTTTAAACTATAAGAGAGGTGATTTAGATTAGTAATTAGGAGGACATTCTTTATTCAGAGGTGAGGCACTGAAACAGGTTGCTCAGAGAAGCTGTGGATGTCCCGTCCCTGGAGATGTCAAAGGCCAGGATGGCATGAGGCTTTGAATAATGTGATTTAGTAGGGGGCAAGCCTGATTATGATAAAGGGGTTGGAACTGGGTGATCTCTAAGATCCCTTCCATATCCAAGTCATTCTGGGGTTCTATGAAACTCGTGTAAATGCTAAGGCAACAAAGGCAATTTTAAAGGAATCCTAAAAGAAGAATGATAATATTCATTCCTTCCTGTTTTAGGTTTTGATGTCAAGCTGCTCTCAATGTAGAGCTTGTGGTGCTTTGGTTTATGATGAAGAAATTATGGCTGGATGGACAGCAGATGATTCAAACTTGAACACTACCTGTCCTTTCTGTAAAAGTATTTTCCTACCTTTTCTTAATGTTGAGTTTAAAGACCTACGTGGCTCTGCAAGGTTAGTGAGCTTCACAGATGTTGGTTTTCTGGCTTTTCACCTATATGTAGTTTTTTCACGAAAGTATTTTTGTTATACCTTCCAGTATTTTTGTCTAGATATTTTTAAGAATGTAACTGTCTAACAGTTTTGATTGTACTGAAGGACATTATAAATTGCGTAAACTGTTGACTCTTGCAGTAAAATAGTCAAAAGAAAAATGGTTGCATTTTTTTTTACCAGTCTTGGTATTTTCTTCATAAGCTTTATTGCAAAGTGGGCAGTGAGTCTGTTTTCATTTTGTTTCTTTAATGCTGAAACACAAATTACTAGCTTGTGTTCTCAGAATACACTTGCAAAACAAGATCATGTTGCTGTTTTCTTGTGTCCATGGTCAGACACAATCTCCTACTTTCTAAAGTTACGTTACAGTAACAGCTGTTTTTTTGATATGTCTGGTACTGATATACTGTTACTGATTGAGAACCATTACAAACTATGTTTCCTTGTAACTATATATCCTTAGAGTATAGGGTAGGATTTCTTATTTTGTGGATACAATTTCTCTATATTTTCATTTACTCTCCCTTTCTAAGTTACCTTGGTGGGAACAAGATGAAGATTATGTCACCATTGGCAAGCTTTTCAGTGTTGTTCTTCTTGATTTTTGCTACTTTTTGAAAGTAAATGTTGAAAATACTAATTTGAATGAAGGTATGTTTTTATCTTAGCCTGTTTCCCTTTATCTCCCATTCGTGTTTTAACTTAGCTTTTTCCTGAAGCAAAGTACCTCAGGAGATAGTTTACAAAGTAGTAATACTCCATTAACCACGGATCTACTGGAGCAGAAGCTGCTGTCCAGTTCAGCTGTTACTGACTTGATCAGTTTTTCAGACCACCCACAGTCCAGCCATACTATAGCTGAAGAATCAAGCTCCACAACTGAGCAGAGGTAGGTAGAAAAGAGTAATTAATTCTGTCAGAAATGTATCAACATTTTCCAGTGTTCTTAGTCTATTTCTGGAGTGAAAATTGGCTTAAGTGCCAAACATTGTGGAAAAATCCAACTATAACTTGATTGTCTGTTTCTTCTTATTCTTTTTCTGTGTTTTAAGTGTACTTTTATCAATGTGATGTGAATCTGTTCCTGTAAATGAGTGCCTTCTAGGCATATCACTGTCTGCAGAAATAGAACTTGAATCTTTATGTTTGCCTGCTATGAATAGGTAAAGCTTCTACTCAGTACTGTTAGAAGGCCTTCAGCTTTTAAAGACAAAGAAATTCTGGAATTAGTCTTCCTTTCTCTGTTTAGAATCATAGCAGGACACAGCATAATGAGGAAAAAAAAAAAGGGTACATTTGCAGAATTCTTTGAGAGAAAGCCTTTGGAATGATCTACACTTACAGTGAGGGAGTATTGTGACACTGATGTAAAATTAAAACTCAAATTCAAACTGTAAATCTTTTTGAACAATTTGAGGAAAGAAGCATTGAGGAAAAGGTGCTGTATTGGAAGGGGAAAGAACTGAGATGTTGTTGCTGTGAAGGTTTTGCTGGGATTTGCTTACATTTTGGTGGAATAGTTTTTTCATCATTCAGTTTGGAAGCCTCAAATATCTCTTATTAAGGCTTCTCTCAGACTGTTAAAACTGTCATCAGTGTAATAGCAGCTGGTCTTAGTTCTCTTAAAACAAAAGGTAGAATGTTAAACTCTTATCTCTGGTCTTATATTGTTAACAAAATCAGACAAAAATCCACACCTCTAAATTAATCATTTCTGTCTCTTTGCAGATCATTTGGAAGCAGGCAGCTTCTGTTTGTCTTGTTATTTTATAGTTCTGTGTTGTAGTTGAATTACTTTTATGCACTGCTTCAGCTATAAAGCACATAAAAGGTGTATTCTGCAAGTAGTTGGATTTCATTCGTGAAATTTGATGACCGATAGTAGGAGTTTGCTTTAATTATCTTAGTAAAGTTCAGCGCTAACAATTTTTGTTTTCGAAAACCTTTGACTTCCTTTTTGGCAGACACACTGCTTTGTTTCCTGTAGTATTTTTATCAAAGGATAATCTTTGTGTATTGACAAAACTTACATTGCTATTATAACATGCTGGATTTTTTGAGCATGATAAGGCATTGCCAGAGGCCTGTATAGAATTGCTGCATTTTCAGATTGATGCTTTAGGCATACCTATCATCTTTTTTTTTTTTTTTTTGTGCGTGTGTGTATGAGACTCATTAACTTGAGAGGCACATTCTGTTTTTCCCTAAACTGTGGAGCTAATTGAGCAAATTCCTTGTTGATAGAGGAGCTTGGTTCTGTGCTTGATGGCCATTCTATGCTCCTTTCTTGTTGCTAATGGAATATTGAATTGTTCACACTAGCATCTTCTCTTCTAAAATTGAAACAGTGAAGCTGCAGAAGAACAGAGCAAAGATCTCAGAACCATGAAGACGTCTGCCAGTAATCCACCAAAAAGGGGAGTGTCTTTAACTCGAAGCCACAGTGTTGGAGGTCCACTGCAAAACATTGATCTTTCCCAGAGACCGTCTCATGGCATTTCAACAGTTAGTCTTCCAAATAGCTTGCAAGAAGTTGTGGTAAGTTTCAGAGTCACATGCTGAGTTGACAATAATGCATTGAATACAATGAATTTAAAATGAATAATGTTCTGCTGCTAGCGTTGTTGCCTGTTTTGGGAACAAAAATGGTCAAGTTTATTTTCATATTCTTATGACAAGTCTTGGTGTCTTCTTGGTTCAGTTTGAAGAACTGTAACTTTAGTATAATGCGTTCTCTCTGTCAGAACTGAGCTACTCTTTGTCTTTCTAAAGCTGGAAAGTTGTTGTAAAAATAACTAGTACAGAAGACTAAACACATAGTGTAGACAACACAGCAGGCCATGAGTGAATGACTGTTCCTCTTTCCTACTTTTACTTACACTTCTCCTGTATATTCTAGTAGACTTACTTGATGGGTTGGTTGGAAAAAAGTAAGAGGCATATTCAGAGTATTACATTATTTTTTCAACTGAAGCTGAGTTCCTCCTCTCAGTGCTTTTTATAGGCAAGAGGCTGTCTTAAGTACTGATGATTAAGTACCATACATGATATAATTAAATATTTTTCTGCTATATCCATTTGCTACAGGCTTAGTACAAGCTTAGGCAGCTTGAAACTGTGTAGTCAGAGACAAGTTATAACAAATCAGCATTTTATCTTTTTCATATAAGAGAAAGCAAATGAGCTTAGGTGATTGTGCTGTAAAGTTAAGACACACCTCAACAGTCCAAACTGCTGATGCTGCTAGTGTACGTTCAGTACTTCCAGAGGCTTCTTCCAAATGTCAAAAGGAATGTTACAATGGGGGATTTTCAGGGAAAGTAATTCTAAAGTAAAATTCTAGTAAGAATTTTTGTTTTTGTTTTGTTTTTAGGATCCTTTAGTTGAAAGACCTAATCCTCTCCCCGTATCAGTACCCTACTTGAGCCCTTTGGTACTGCGTAAGGAGCTTGAATCTCTACTGGAAAATGAGGGAGAGCAAGTAATTCATACATCCAAATTCATCAATCAACACCCTATTATCTTCTGGAACTTGGTTTGGTATTTCCGAAGGTTGGATCTGCCTAGCAATTTACCTGGACTTATTCTAACATCTGAACATTGTAATGATGGAGTGCAGGTTAGTAACTTTCTCTATTTAGAACTGAAGCTGTTAAAGTACCTTAACTGTGAGAGTTTGGTTCAAAAAAGTAAGTAAGTCCTTTATGAACAGTTTGAATTTAATAAATTATCTGTTGCTGTTTAAAAAAAAAAACAAAAACGAAAAAACAAAAAACCAACCCCAAAGAATAAAATTGACTAAAGACAATATGTGTGCTTGTGGAGATCTTGTTGTTTACAATATGTTGTTATGTGTATGTTGTGGATCCCTTGCTTTGATTTTTTAAGTTATTAGGCAAGATTCTTTTTTCTTTTCTGTTAATGGTTTTTGCTATTCACGCAGAGGGAATTTCATACATAAATGGAACTAAATAATTGATGCTATCTTTTGAATATTTTGCTTTTCCCATTTAAAGGAACAGATATTTTCAGATACATATATGATCAAAAACCCGGATTCCATGGGTATTTGTATGCAGCTCTTGTAATGAACTAGTGATGTTGTATCTACCTATAAGCACTCTAATTTTAAGATTTTGTTCTTCAATTTCCAAAAATCACCTTGAAGCAGTTTTTTTTTTTTTTTCTAAATGAAGCTGAAGACCAATGCCAATAAAATGTGAAGCATTTGGAAAAATAGATATATTAGCAGGGAGAATCACAACATAAGATATAAAATTTTACTGATTTAAATTCATACATTGCTGGCATGTTTTTCTTGTCTGCTAATTCTTGTATTAGTATTCACTAGTATTGTGTATTAGTATTCTTGTATTAGTAATCACTAAAGTATTACTGATTCCAGAGGCTCTTAGTTTGATAAAACAATTATGAAGCTATCGTTTTCAGTCCCACATGTTTTATAATGGAAATGAATGGTTGATATATGTATGCAAGTAGTATTTCTATTTGTTGGTGTGATCAGCACGTAAATACGCTTACCAAGTCTTACTTGAATCAAAAGATGCTAAGTTGTATTTTTAATAAGTAATACAAATAGAGTAACGTATTTGACACTCAAAAATTAGGTTAGGGTGCATACTCAAATATATTCTGCAAGTTTTCATAGAAAAATAAACAATCTTCATATGTCCAGCTAAACTAGAAAATGTTGCTGTACCTTGCTCCCGTTAAGTGCAGTTTCCTCTTAGAAGATATCAGTTTTCTTCATTAGATTTCAGAGAAATGAAATATTTTTGTTCTCTTGTTTGCAAAATGAGTACAAGAACAGATTTATACAGTAAGCGTGTGCTTTTGTTCTTTTTCCTTTTCCTCATGTTTATAGCTTCCTTTGACATCTCTTGCTCAAGATAGCAAGCTAGTATACATCCAACTTCTGTGGGACAATATCAACCTCCACCAAGAGCCAGGGGAACCTCTGTATATATCCTGGAGAAATCTCAGTAAGTAAAATAAATGTTACAAAAAAGCAGAGGGAGTAGAGGCTGCAGAAAGAAATAGTTGTTTTGTAATGTGTAAAGTTTACAAACTCATAGAGCTGGGTATCACTTTTAGTATAGGAAGTATTTACAATCCCTTAGATACTCAACGTAGTCTCAAGAGTCAAATTATTTATGACAGTATTTTCTGATTTCTGTGAAAAAGAATGTAACCATTTCTTCATATGCTATACACTTATGCGCAGGAAGGGAGGACTTGTTCTAGATTCGGTGTTAAATAAGCTTGACTTGATTTGAATGTTTGGTATCATCTGGTTATAGCTGTACAGTAATTCAGTAGAAAATGGTACTTCAAAACAGCATCTATAGTATTTATAAACAAATGAAAGGTTTCAAATCCTGTTAATAAATGCATTTGGCAGCCTACTTGACTGCCAAAAACTAAGATCTAAGAAAACCTTTGTCTACTATAGTTTAGTTTGGAAGGATGAAAAATCATCACATGTGGCATGCTGGTTCTGAGAATTCCTTTACTTATGATCAGTAAAAATTCTTTTGTTGACCTAACTTCTCATTCTCTTTTTAATTTTTAAAATCTGTGCATTTTCATCATGTTTTCACAGTAATTTTCATAGCAGCATGCCAGTTCTGGTTTTGAGGTAATGAAGAAGCGTTAGTCCAAAGTAACGTAAATATAACCAGATTGATCAGAAAATTAGTTGAGAACACAGAATAATATGTATTTTCTTTAACTTGCACAAAGCATATTGATTTGAGTGTAATATATGGAAAGCGTCCCCAAAATACACAGTTATTAATGAAGATGTGTATTTATGTGTATCTGAGCAAATAAGTAAATAAAGAAGGAAAAGGCCTGTTTAAAATGGGTTGAAAGAAAGGCAGTCATATTGCAGAGTGTCTTTATAGAATGTATTTAGAAAACCATGCTACATGCCAATTTTTGAAACTGTCAGGCTAGATTTAGTCTACATTTAATTTACATGCCATGTGCTTACTACATAATCAATAGCCTTATTTTTTTTGCCAGTAACTAGATTTTATTTTCTCATGAGTCATTGTTTAAAAAAAATAAAAATAAAAATGGTGTTCCATTAGTTGCAGGGTAAGCAACAAATCACAATCGTAAATGTACTGGTAATTTTTTTTCCTGTTTGATGCAATTGTACATTATTCCAATATGTAGCCCAAAGTTATCAGTGAATTTCGAGAAAGGCTTTCATAGGAAATGTGATGGTGTTTTCTTTTGGAAAAAAAAGGAAAAAAAGATAATCTAAATTTCACTCCAAGAAGGTTAAGTACAACAATATATCTAAACTATCACAGCTAACATATGAAGCTGGAGACTCTACAGTCTCTTGTGCTTCTCTATCATCTGGGATCTTGAGCGTCTGGATACTTTTGCATTTGTGGTGAAGTAAAGCCTAGAAGCAGACAGAGACTTTCTGTGGTGATGCATTTGTGTAACTTGAGTAGAGATTCTGTATATGTATCTCATTTTCTGAAGTGCCTTCCGCATGTTGAACTGGAAAAAAAACAACCCTTATCTTTACTGGACTAAGAATCTAAACTGCTATATTTAACCAGATTCTTCTGAAAAGAAACCCTCTACAGTGGCAGAAGATCAGCAGGCAACAAACACTTTGTTGGAGAACATTAAACTGAGTATTCAGCATAATAACGTTGTTAAACCAATCCATCTCCTTCTACAGAAAGTTAAACCAGATGTGAAACGACAGAGGTAAAGTGAAAATCTCTTCTTACTTTCTTGCCACTCAGAATTAAAGATCAGACCATATACTTTTCACATTGAGAATTCCGTAAGGACTTCTAGGGAATATTAACGTTCTGTTATGTTCACTCAACACTGTGTCTAATTCTTAATGCTGTGTTTACAAACAGATGCATTCTGTAGCCAGAATTCATCCAAAATCAAATGAAGAAATATAACTATTTAATCAGAGTGAGCTTTTAAAAAATGAATTTAAAAAAATATAGGTACTTTGTGGATTTTGGTGTTGCCCCACATCTAACTAAGTACAGAAGTGCAGCATGCTGTTGCATAATCTGGAATAGTCTACAAACTGTCTAGATACAGCTACAGAAGTTTTGCCGACTTGTAGAAGTGGCTAATAGAATGGGATGCAACATAATCCCAAGTGAAGTGAGACACTCTACATTTGCCATCTGTGCAGTAATTCAAAAAGGGCTTCATACAAAAGCACAGTCTGGAGTGAGTAATTTCCAAAGTGTGTTCAGGAGTCTATTATGTTAAGTTGAACTTTGCTTCTGTGGTTAGTAGTTACTAAAGACAAACAAGATTGATCTGCCTAAAGGAGAATCTTTTACAAGGTAAATATTAATACCCAGTTTGATAGTACCCCTTCTGAGAGAGATCTTTTCTTTCTGAAACAAAAACAACAAAAATGTATAGCTGATCTGTGAAATAAGTTCTCTCTGTGTATTTCATCCTCAGGCAGCAATGAATTAATAAAGAGTTGATGCTTAATTCTACATTTCTTGTTTTTCTGGAGGCTTTATGAAATGTTCGGCAGGGAGATTTTCAGAGCCACTGTAACTACTGAGATCCATGGTTAATACAGCTTCATAATCTAATGGCAAATATTTAGGCTTCAGAAAACCTCAAGCTATTGGAAATGTAGATCACGTACGTTCTTCACAAGCATGATTAAAAGAACAGCTGCAGAAACTATATAATGGAAGAGTAGTGTCTTTGACAGTGACTTTTTAAACTGAGAACAGTTGGCAAGTTCATTTATTTACCCTTCAAAATATTTCCTAGGAGTTTTTACAGAGAAATTCTTTTCCTGTCTCTGGTATCTCTTGGAAGAGAGAACATTGATATTGGTAAGTGAAAAATACTGTGAATTTCGTAGTGTATGTGGTGTGTGTACAACATATGTAAATAGTCTATATGAAATCTAGTGAAGAAAATTGACACCTGTGTATTTCTAAGTAACTTTTCATTTGCTGCATTTTAAAGAAAAGTGCTGTGCTGTCACTCTTGAAGTAGCTTTCACTTCTCTAAAAATTCAGTCCACATGGGGCCATTAATTTTGGCTTTGAAATGATTACCCGTTGCAGTGCTACAGGTTTGGGGCAGAGTGGCTAGAAGGATGCACAGAGAAGAGGAACCTGAGGGTGTTAGCTGACAGGCAGCTGAACATGAGCCAGCAGTGTGCCCAGGTGGCCAAGAAGGCCAACAACTTCCTGACTTGTATCAGAAATAGCACAGCCAGCAGGAGCAGGGAAGTGATTGTCTGCTTGTACTCAGCACTGGTGAGGCTGCACCTCAACTGCTGTGTTCAGTTTTGGGCCCCTGACTACATGAAAGACATTGAGGCCCTGGAGTGTGTTCAGAGAAGGGCAGCAAAGCTGGTGAGGAGTCTGAAACACAGGTCTTAATGGGGTGTGGCTGAGGGAACTGGGATTGTTAATGAGGAGAAGAGGAGGCTTGGGAGACCTTACACCTCTCTACAACTTCCTGAAAGGAGGTTGTGGTGAGGTGGATTTTGATCAGTTCTCCTGAGTAACCTTAAGTTATGCCAGGGGAGGTTCGGGTTGGATGTTAGGAAGTTTCTTCTCGGGAAGAGTGGTTAAGCATAGAACAGACTGCCCAGGGAATCATCATCCCTGTAGGTGTTCAAGGAAAGGGTAGATGTAGTAATTATGGAGGTAGTGGCCAATATTGGTGGTAGGTGGATGGTTGGACTAGGTGATCTTAAAAGTCTATTCCAGCCTTAATGATCTCTGATTCTATGGAACAAGTATTAAACTACTTTAAACAACCTTTATCTTGAAGTGTTACTTCAAGACTAAGAGCTTGCTCCCAGTCTTGCCTATTTCTTTTTCCCATCTCACATATTTTGCACTAGCTCTGTGTTTTCTATGTAGCTGCTTGCCCATCCTATCCTGCTGTCCTCTAACATTTGTTTGGCAACAGGCATGCAAGCAATGGGACTCATGCACAGCCATGTGACATGAAGTATCTTGGAAGCAGGAGAACTCCTTGCAGTTGTGCTTTCACTACAATGCTTTTTGATGTTTCATCCTGTAAATGCTTTCTAGTTTCTTTGATAGAATCTTTTTGGAAAAAAATCTGGTAGCTAGTTCAGTTATCCTAAACTAATATTTTTTATTCTATAAAAATCACCAGAAGTATTTTTATAGGAAAAGTATTGCGCACTAGACATGGTTCCTTAAATAATTTTAATAATGCTCTTTGTATTTCAGAAGTCTTTGACAGTGAATACAGACTTGCACATAAAAATCTACCAAAAGATGTTCTCGAAAGGATGCAGAAAATAGATGCACCACCAAGCAGCAGAGTTGAGTGTTGTCGGAAGTACTTTGGAGCACCTTTAATATAAAAATGAGGAAACCACATGCTAAACTTCATCAAGACAAAAGCAGGTGAACAAAAAAGGAGTATGGGGATATATATACATGCTTTTGAATTGTAAAAGGTGGTAATTGAGCAATTTGTCACAGTGATTTCATGGATCTACAGCATATAACCTTGTCTTTCATCTCATGAGACACAGTGTAAAGTATGTTAAGATGTTTGTAAAATGTATTAATAGGGTGAGTTGGTTTCAGTGATTTATCTGCATTTTTTTCTGTATATGTTTTTCCTTTCTTTTCCTTAAGTCTTTGCCCCTTCAATATCAACTTGTTCAGAAAGGTGATCATTAAATAGGAAACTACAGTTGGTGAGTTTCCTAAGGACTATCAATATCTGTGTATTTTAATGAAAGACCTTCCCTGATACAGACTGCTTAGGTCCTTCAGTACTTCTTTAAAATTACCTTTACTTCAAGGGGATCTTTTGCATTGTTGTGCAGTATATATGTATGAATGTAAATATTTGAATCCTTGGATTGGAAATTGCAATGCAGTTGCTTCTAACAGATCACAGTACCTGAAGTTGGTACCCTTGTCCTTACCCTTCCAATTATTATTGAAAATGGTCTTTGAGTGTATGCCTACAGTTGTAAAACCTAGAAAATTCCCAGATGTCCTGTCAAACAATTGACAGACAGTTGCGTCTGTCAAACAGATTGAAGATCCTATGGACATACTGCTGTTTTCTGCAAAGGAATTATAGGCTTCTACACTAAGTGGCTCAGAAGTTGAAGGCTTTCTACAAGTAAGATAGGAAGCCTGGATGACAATGGGATTGAGAGAAGGTTTGTCAGACAGACCTTATCTCAAAACATGCTTTATACTGCATGCAAGTATGCTTTGAAAATTTCTTTCTCTTGAATTCTTTATTATCTTCCCCCATGGTTTCATGCTAGCCTGTGGGTTAATTGTTTTGCACTGATAGTCCAAATTTAATATTTCAATTAAAATTTATTTATAAATACGGTCTTCAAGGTGTGACTTCACGTAAATGAATTGCTTGAATGAATGATCTAAAAAGGTAAATCCACCTTCAGCTTGCTTCTATTAGATAAGACACTTCCTCACCTCACATACTAGTTGACAACAGCGGTCGTATCTTTGGAAAAGAAGAGCCTGGACACAGCTCTGTAGTGTAAATTTATCTGTTACTTGAGAAATATGCCAAGATTTATTCCAGTTTTTTGGTGTTTTTTTTCTGAAATCTACTGATGGGTTTTTCTGATACAGTTTTTCCTGGAGAAAGAACAGAAGGATTTGTAGCATGTTAAAGGAGCACAGCTAAAACTGTAGTTCCATCTGAGTATGAATGCATTCACTTCATACCAATCTTTCTTAAAGGTTGTTATTCTTGAAAATGATGAGGGAGGTTCTAGCTGAAACAACAAAAGCAACTTTTCTTGTATGTCTGAAACAAAGGATTTGCACTCCTTGTGACAGAATATGTTTGCATTATAGACTGATTCCTTGCAATTTGTTTAAAAGATGCTGGTCCTAATTCAGTGTGGGGATATTGCCTGGATAGATTCTCTCCTGATGAAAGTGTTGTGCTATTTCAATAGTTAAAAGCAAAGAACACAGCTTTTCTTTTTTGCTCTTTATTCTTTCGGTTTTATGAACAGTTGCAGATTTCAGACCTCCATCTCAATAGAAGAGTAGAGCCTGATTCTTGACATTTTATCCTCTTCTCTTCTTAGACAATTTACATGCATGGTTCCATCTTTTTAAACAGACTAAATCTCTAAAGCATTCTTCCGAACAGTTTATTAATTCTATATATAAAAAGGCAAACTTTATATTTTCATACTGATCTTAAACATACAGCAAGTACATGCAAGTATAATTGAGTGTTCATTGGATAAGCTTTCTGATTGTGACACAACGTACAAGGAGGCAACCTTTAAGTGACTGTTAAAATCTCCAAGCTCATTAAATTGAAAAGAGAGCGTATCCATTATGTGCTTTTTTACGTAAGTGGTGACATTCAAATTACTTTTACACCATTGCAAATAAGATAAGTAACAGTAGTATGCAGATCACCTTCATTGTAGAATGTAGCCTTCTCACCTTTTGCTGAAAATTGGGCAAATAATAGGCAGTAGTATTGTAGAAACTGCCAAAGTAGATTGTGTCACAACATCTAGCGCTAACGTGGGTACATGACTACAGTAGAGCAGAAAAAATGACAGTGCTGAGGAAAAAGAACCGCTGCAAGATTTTAGGTCATCTTTGCAGAGTTTAACTTGCTCTGATACTCTTCTGTGTATTGATGTTTCTGTACACTACAAATTAGCTTCTATTCCTCCGTTTTGTACCTGAATTTCAGAATGGTGGAAGTCCTGCTTGGAATTACTTGAAGTCATGAAATGCCTACTGAAATTAACTCTTCTAACATAGATACAGAGGCAAAAGGAGCACTTATTCTTTATAGCTTGGATTTTTGTAATACCTGGTTTTTGATAGCTAACAATTCAGCTAGTTCTTTAATGAAATCCATAGTTCAAATGAAAAAAGAGAACTCTGAATTTTTTTAAACTATTTTTTTCAGTTAGATTTTAGGTAAGGAGATGCTTTTTTAAGAAAATAAGACAACAATAAAACCACAAAAAGAGTGTTCACAAATAATAATAATAATAATTGAACTGGGAACCAAAGGTTTGCTTCTATGTTGCTTTATCTCTGGTACATGATGGCACTTCCTGTTCCTGCTTTAATATTAGTCAATTGGAAAACACTTTTGTCCCTCTGAAAATGAATCAGTAAAGGCAGAATACATTCTTCTCTGAAGTTATCAACAGTGTAAACTTCTTGGACTACATAGGAATGACTTATTATTACCTACAAATGTTTTTGATTTATTTCACACCTACTCCTAGTATTCCAAAGTTATATAAATACATAATGCATAAAACAGTGGGAGAGAGGTGCTGAGGAGGAGGGAGGGAGATGAGCTTGGTTTTTGCTTCTGTTTGCCTCTCAGTGTAAGCAGAAACAGTAGCATTTTCTCACATATAAAATCCTTGCCTCTGAATATTCTCTGTAGTCTGGCACGTAACTGAACAGCTGCTGTTAAGGAGGACATGGTTCTTTTGCATGTACTTTGGAATTCTTACGTATGAACTTGAAGAAAATGGTTGTAGACAAATATTACATTCAGAACCTGTGGTGTTTGTACAGAATGAGGGTGCTAATCAAACCGTTAACATATGCAGGAGCAGACTCTTAATGGAATTTCAGATGAGCCCAAGAAGTTGGGAAGTTTTTGTTGCAATGACAAATCTTACAGGGGGAAGTTCCCTTGCCCTAAGAATGCTGAATTGCTGTCAGTTACATTGGGAAGATATCTAGCACCTTTCACCCAGATATTGTCAGTAGTTTATCTGCTTCTATCAAAATACCTGTTCTTTGCAGAATTGAAACAAGAAATAGAGATCTTAAAGTTTTAAAATCAGTATTCTAAAATGCCAAAATGTTTCTTTAGTTGTTTTGAATATATTCTGGCACATTACTAACATTCAAAACCCGTTATGCATAGGAGACTGATATAGCTACAGTACTGGCACAGTAATAGGTACCAGCTTTCACATGTCTACAAACATCTGTGTATTACTGTCTTCACATTTTATATAAGTAAAGCTTAGCTAATACAATTTTCACAGAAAATATTGTATTTACTATGTGTATTTTAAAACTAAGTTCATTCACTTTGCAAATAGCTTATTACTCGTGGAATTACACATTGGTTAAGCTCAAGCTACATCGGACTCTTGAGTAATTTTATTCCACTTTAACTGTGAATTAATGGCTTTTTGTATTGTTGCAGCTAGAAGAATATGCTCGTTGTTGCATTTACTACTTTGTTTCAATAGCTGCATATTTCAGTAGTGACATATTTCCAAGATGTGTGCTAAATCAGATCACAGAAATGAGATTTTTAAAATATGTTAAAATACAAGTGGGTGAAAAATTCACATAGTAGTTTCTCATTTTAAAATTCAAAGTTCTCTTCTTACAGTTAACTGAACAGCTACTTCAGTGCAAATAAACTTTAATTAAGTGTTAAGCTGGATATCTTATTCACAGATGCTTTTTTTTTTTTTCAGTTCCAACTAATAAAAACTTCAAAGTGCCTTCTTTGTGTCAGCTTTTCCCCATTGACCTTTTTTTAAAAAACAAATGAGACACCCTTCTAATTTCTAAAGCTTGAGATTGAAGTTCTGAATGGAACTCTAGTTCTGTTTTCTGCTATGCTGTATATCACGCATGTGAGGAGAGAAATTGATTGCTTTTCCTTTAAGTCTTTCAGTCTGCATCAGTCAGTGGTGCAAATAAAAGGGACTGTTTGCTGTTTTTAGAAGCACATTAAACTCCTTTTAGGAGCTTAAAATAAACTGTATTGTAATGAGGATGAAAGGATGTGGTGTGAATAAATTATGAATTTATTGAGTTGGAAAGTTTTCTGTAATGCAATAAAATTTGCACTGGTTTAGAGACTGTTTTGAACTGTTGAAAAATGGCATCCATTTACTGTGCTTTGATTAACAAGTGTTTCTCTGTAATGTTTTTGTAAATTTGAAAAATGTTGCTTGAGTTTAAAAGGGCACTCTACATATTCTGAATTTTGTATAGATATCCTAGATTAAGAAACAATTTTTAATGTGTTTTGCAAAATAAAATAAGTGCAAATCCCTTGCGAAGTCTCAATTATTCAACTGTTTGGCAGAATTTAATCTTAAATGCAAATTCAGCCTATAGTTTTGCAAAATCAGAGACTTTCAGTTGCCTTTTGGGACTTTTTTCATAGCATCTCTATGAATTCTTAATGGTGGGAAAGAGCTAGAACAGTTGAAGTGGGACCGAGAGAGAGAAAAAAAAAACAAAACACCCAGATTTGTAGAACTATGGAATCATTACAGTTGGAAGGGACCCGTAAAGGTCATCTTATCTGAATGTCCTGCAATGAACAGGGACACCTACGACTTCATCCAGCTGGACCTTTAGTGTCTCCAGGAATGGGACATCCACAAACTCTCTGGACAACCTGTTCTAGTGCCTCACCACTGTCACTGTTCAAAACAAAAAACAAACAAACAAAATCAAACAGCTGCATGTCTCTCCTGTCCTGAGGACTACACAACTGGATGCAGTACTCCAGGTGAGGCCTCACCAGTGAAGATTAGAGGGCCAAGAATACCTTCTTGGACCTGCTGCCCATGTGTCTTTTGATGCAGCCCAGGATACAGTTGGCTTTCTGGGCTGTGAGGGCACACTGCTGACTCATGTCCAGCTTCCCATCCACCAGTATCCCCAGGTTCTTTTTGCCAGGGCTTGTGCTCTAATCTTACATCCCTCAGCTTGTACTGATAGCAGGCATTGCTGTGCAAGATCTTGCACTTGGCTTTGCTGAACCTCATGAGGGTCTCCTGGGCCCACTGCTCAAGCTTGTCTAGGTCACTCTGGGTGGTATCCCATCCCTTGGGTATGCTGACTGTACCACACAACTTGGTGCCACCCACAAACTTGCTGAGGTTGCACTCAATCCCACTGTTAATATAGTTGAGGAGGTATTAAGTGTGTTAGTCCCAGTACTGGCCCCTGAGGGACAATACTTACCACTGATCTCCATCTGGAACTTCAGCCTTTGACCACTGTAGGTACCATTGTCTTGGGCAGATTTTATTTATAAGAGATGGCTCTGAAGAACCATAAACAAACCATACATACATAAGACTAGCATAGCTAGAGGAAGGGAAAAAAAAAAAAAAAAAAAAAAAAAACAGGCTGAAGGAGGCAGAAGTTGTTTACAGGGAAGACATGGACCGTGGCTTTGTAATCATAAAGTTAACGCTCTCTGCTCACCAGGAAAAGCATCATTAATCAGATGCACAAGAACAGGTTCATGGCTGCAGGTTACTAAACCCTTGCTGCGAGGTCTGTTTATGTCACTGACAGCAGTGATGTTGCTGAGATATGCTTTCAGTGATGCACCCTTGCAGATCACAAGAAATGCTGGTGGGTCTCCTACCTCCTATTTTCATAAACGTTTAGGTTTTAAATAACAATAAACAAATTTGACATTGAGATGAAATTTGAACAGTAGATATTGCCAGTTACTGGCAAGTGCTTTCTGATTGAATGTCTTTCAAACGCTTCCCCTTATGGTGGCCAATTCATTAATCTGCTACTAAAAATAGCAGAACCAGACACCTGAACAAACAAGAATGCATAACAGGAGCAGCTTGTGGAGATCATCAGCTGTTGAGAATTGCAGGAATAGTTTGTCTTTCGAACATTTCTTTTATAACCTTGTTAGCAGTGCTAAGACTTTGGAATGCTTTTTGTTCATTCATAGGTCCTCTGCCATCTTCAATAGCACTGTTTGCTAAAAATATTACACCTGCAGAGGAATCACCTCACGTACCAGCATGGGCTGGAGAGCAGCTTGGCAGAAAGGACCTAAGGGGTTCCTGGGGGATGCCAGCATCACCATGACTGAGGAGCATGCCTTCACAGCACTCCTAGCATGGGCAGAGGTGGACAGCAGTGATCTTTCTCTGCTATTCAGTGTTTGTGAGAGAGGCTGAGAGCTGGGAGTGTTCAGCCTAGAGAGGATTCAGGAGACTGATGAGGAAGATCTCATTTGGTGCTATCTGTTAAGGCAGCAAGAGGGAAGATATTGCTGCAGTTCCCCGTGGTGCTCTGCTGGGGTGATTTCACAGACAGCTATGCTCCAGCAAGCCACTCTCTCACTTCCCCTCCTTGGAAGAACAGGGAGGAGAAAATATGAAAAAAGGCTGATGGGTTGAGATAAGAAGTAGTTTCATAAATAAAACAAGCAGAGGGAGATTATAATTCTTCTCTACTTCACATCAAGCAACGTTCAACCATGTCTTGGGAAGCAAGGCCTCAATATGCATAGGAGTTAGGGAGACATGCTTTTCAGCATTCTCCTTTCCCAGCTTCTATTGCTTAGTGTGACATAGCTTGTCTACCCTGTGACCATCCTGCCTCTTGCTCACTTTCAGCCTTCCAGCCTTTGGAAGGGATTGAGAGCCAACCTTGTTGCTGTGCCAGAACCGCTCAGCAACAGTCAAAACACGGATGAGTACCAGCGCTGTTCTAGTTGCAAGAGTCAAATACAGCCCTGTAGCAGTTACTTTGGGAGAAATAACCTCAGTTCTGTGGTTGTGGAGATCCAGGTAGCAACAGATCAAGTTGTACCCCAAGTCCATTACTTTCCTGAAAAGTCAGGTACCTATTTCACAGCTGAGCTTCAAGCTATCTGAAGAACTTCGGCCTTGTGGAGCAGCCATCCCACCAACACTGCAAGCAGGCTACTCTTGTCAGACAGCACTTAATGTCTGTCACCATTTTGTATCACAGACTTTGAACTCACGTTAAGATGACAGCTGCAGGCTATGCAAAACCTTACTGCAGAACCTACTGCAGCAGAGTGGTATAGTGCTAACAGACAGATTGAATGCTACCTTATTAGCTGCCTCTGAGTTGGAAATGATTATGCTTCAATTCCTAATTCAAACCAGAATCCAAGGATGGTTAATTTGATCCTTCCATGTCCATTAATCTACTGCCAGCAAATCACCTGTTCAGCAGCTCTGATTTCTACAATGGTGGTAAAGCTTTGAGTTCAAGTTTTTGTACTTGAAAGAGAAGCACAAATGTGAAGAAAATACTGAAATAGATACTATTTACCTAAGAATCTCCTTGCCGTGAAGAAGAATGAAATTATTAAATCAAACATTTTAGTAGATGGCTTACTCATTCTCTGTACCAGTACTGATTTAAAGAGCAAAATGGTGAAATATCTGCACTTAACTCTTCCAAGAATCACCAAGGGCAGTAGAGTTTACCATATACTCAAAAGCAAACGGCTTCCTCCCTCACCTCGGAACACTATCTAATGCTTAAGACTGGGAAAAAAGCAAACCACTTCCAAAACACAAGATCAGGTTTTGTTCTAGCAGGTAGATCTTGCTTCTAAAGATCCATATGTATGCACAAGGTAAACTGGAGCTTTTTACAAAAAGCATTACAAGTTCTTAAGAAGAACAGACTGAGCTTCCATATAGGTCTGAGTGCTGCAGTTAGTCTAGACTACCATTTATTTTAAGACATAGCCAGGAATTATATTCACTGGAAGTCTCACAGTAAAATTTAACCACAAAAGGGTTTTATTTTCATTATCATGTACATCTTCACTTCTGACTTGACTCAGATTTAGATGTAGAAGCTCTCAATGAAGAAAGCCGGCGTCTCTTAGCAATCTGCTCCTGGCGTTTTTCCTTGGCCTCCTGAAAAACAAAACGTAAAAAGCAAAAAGTGTCAAGAAATGTGCAGTGTTGTGTTAGGCTTTATCAAGCACATAAAGAAAATCCAGTATTAAACTCCTCTCAAACCAAAAGAATTCTGTAAGTATCAACCCTGTGCAGACTCACGTGTCTTCAACCCATACAGATCAGTGTCCAAAGTAACAGTGGAAATATTAATGAAGAATTCAGGACATACAACAGGTCTGTCTACCTTCTATCACAGTCTGGAAGTCACAAAACACTCAATACTGTGCTAAATATCCTGAGAGTATTACTTCAGCCAACACTGTTGCTTCATGTTCAAACACAAACTCTGGACTCTAATGGAGCATCCTAGTCAGACTCAAATTTATTTGAACTAAAATTCCTACTGCAAAAAATGTATCATTGTCACAGGCTATAACTGTCCATCATTTTCTTCAAAACTAGCTCTCAGAAACAGATCAGACTCATCAACTCAACTGCTTTTCCAGCACTGGCAAAAGTGAATAGCAACTTTCACAAAGTTGTTTGCTAGAAATATTCGCACTCACATTCAGATACCAGTCAAAGTTATCTACAGTACATTTTTAAGCTTATAAAATGCCATGATTCTCAGGTATGAGATAACAGCCACGTTATGAGGGGTACACGCACCTTCATTCTCTTCGCCAAGAGCTTAGCATAATCTGCTGCCTCCTCCTTGTTCTTCTGAGTGCGCTGCTTCTTCAGGGCAATACGTCTGCGCTTATGTTGCAGAACTCGAGGAGTCACTAGTCGCTGGATCTTAGGAGCCTTGGTCCTGGGTTTCTTGCCTTAAAACAAGTTATTAATCAGTAGTGTGACAAGCTATCTTCCAGAGAGGATGTAAGCCCCTCTAGCCGCTGTAAAACAGCACATTCCACTTACTCTAACACTTGCTATCACTAACTCTAAGTGACCCAATTGTTGTCACACATAGCATTAAAAGAACAGTCTTAACATTGATCTGTTATCAGCAGGGAAACACTAAGTATCACAACTCTAAATTCCTGCAGCAGAATACCTGTCAGAAAACATTTTCCCTACACTGAAAACATTTTAATAACTGGGAAAGTTATCATCTCAATTTCAGAGCAAGCTTTCAGAATTCTACTACAAACAGTACATACTGTAGGTCAAATGAAGGCAATGACAGAGCCTTTGAGGAGTAGGTGCTATAGGAAAATATATCCAAGAGGAATTAACTCACCCCTCCCAGTAACAATTTGGAGAAAAGCATGAGCTGAGGAATGCGACCCTCCCCCCTATGCCACAGCAGAAAAGGGCGCGGGACGGGGGGACCCATGCAGACTCAGATGTCATGGGAAGTATCGTGGAGACAGAAGGGGTGGCTCTAACCCCCCCTCCCCACCTGCTCCAGACACTCACGTAGCTCACCCACTGGTTCAGGCTGTGACCTTGGAATTCCACTACACATACACATCTGTAACATTTCACTATTCAATCCGGCTTAACTGCAGTAGACACAAGCACTAGCTTATATCGACAACAATTACAGTTTTTAATAGACACTACAGTTCCAACGATGCAGAAAATAAAATTTCACTTTTCAGTCTTTTTCCTAAGAAGCTTCTGTACTGCCAATTCTTTACCATGTACATTATTTTAAAAATCCTTACCGTTTTTGTTACCTGATCAAATGCAACAGAAACATATATTACATGCTCTAAAAACAGATGTGTAGGAAGCAGAACACCACCCCCTCAAGAAAAGAACATTTTGTAGCTTGTTCTAAGCACTGGCGAAAAGTCTTAACAGTACCTTCTATACAATCCTGCTCTTCTCCTCCACCTAATGTACAAGTTTCAAGGACATCCTACTTCAAATTAGTCCTCAGTTTATTAAAATTGCTTTCAGATTGTTAGAACAAATAGTAATGACACTAGTCTGTAAAATATTTAAACCCAAACTGCGCCAAAGTAGACTGAGAGAGAAGTGGTGGGATGGAAGTGAGGGAAAAAGGGAAATGTCTATTTCTTATCCATAAATTAACAGCTGACAGAGCTTTAATACTATGACAGCAAACCCCTTGCTGTACTACTATACATCACTCACTTCATGAAACGCAGTATCTGCTAAAAATGACATGCAATCACAGTGCTGTAAAACCTGAGTTCTTACCCTCTTTATTCAGAGGTTTCCTCACAACATACTGGCGAACATCGTCTTCCTTAGAGAGGTTGAACAGCTTGCGGATCCTGCTAGCTCTCTTGGGACCAAGACGACGAGGCACAGTTGTGTCTGTCAGCCCTGGAATATCCTTTTCACCTTTGATAAAGCAAGTTTAGATACGTTAAATAATCCTGCATCTACTAAGCATCTCTTAAACTGTAGCTGCTTTTTAATTTAAAATGCATTACAAAAGCAAGATGCAATGAGGGCTGCTGAAAAATTAATGCCTCCTATTTTATTACATTTGCTCTTGCTCATTGCTGATGAAAATGTATAGCTAATGGTAGTGCCTATATTGAAAAGCAGCATTCTGTAGCTGAGAACTTGCTCTACCAAATAATGTTATTATCGTCTTTGGATCTGCTGTCATTTCCATGGAAATACACAGGAAGCATTACTTTCTGAGCAGCTTAGGTAGACAGATAATACCTGGGGTATACCTGCCAGTACTACCACCTCTGACTGCACTTTCTGATTTAATACAATAATGTTTCTGTGACAGTGAAAATATTTCAGTTACCAGTGGTCAGTTTTAAAAGTTACAACACAATGCTCAAAAAGAACTTCAGTGTGCATTTAGATTGTTAAGACTCAGACAGTTTGTATTCTACAGAATTTTACAGCCACTAGCAAGCAGGTTCTTTCCAGGTGCCTACTTCTATCGACTGACTGCTTCATCTTACCCTTTTTCACAATGACCAAGTTCAGAACACTCAAGTTGGCGTCAACAATGCAACCCCGAACAGATTTGCGTTTTCTCTCTCCAGTTCTCCTGGGGCGGTAGCAGGAGTGGCCCTTGCTGAGCAGAAGGCGGACACGTCCATGAGTAAGGACACCTTGCTTCATAGGGAAGCCTTGTTTGTCATTGCCACCGCTGATCCGGACAACATAGCCCTGCAGAAACAGAGAAATACACCTCTTAGTGTTCACATCCCTGTCAGTTCAATGCGAAGAGGCAGAGATAACAACATCCTGCTCCTAACTAATGCTGTACCACCAGAAATGTTACTGTAACTGCAGACACTAAGTATTTCTTTAACAAACATCATTTCAACAGTTCAGGCTTTTTACTTAACAGAGATGTGAAATGCGTCTTTAATACCCCAGGTAGCATTTATCGTCTCTTCAAAAATGTATCCAAGCAGCAAATTCCTATTCATTACAAGTTAGCATAAAATACATCAAACTAAGCCCAGACCCTTTCCTACTAACCTTTTCTTCTCCTTCATGCTGAACCTCTGAACCTAACCAAAGTCTGTTGATATCACTAACTGCATATGTGCATACAACAGAAGAGTTTCTATTAAAGAGTCAGGGGTAAAAATAGCTTTTATTGCTTTCCTTGGGGAGACAGCAGCAACAAATATCAGCTTATTCAAGCTCAGCTGGACTGCCCATATCAACATTTGGCTATTCCAAACTCATCAATCAAGCTCAACATGCTTTTACTCATGCGCACTTAACAGTTTAAACACTCTTTGAGCTTGTTCAGTGCACAATTAAGACTCCTGTGGTACAGTCTTCATTTGTCTTAAATGCTGGTAGGATACCCAAATCGAGAACAGAAAACTATTTAAAAATTCAGCAAAACAGTCTAAAACATGTGGACTGAAAAAAAAAGAAAAAGAAAAAAACAACCTAACCTAGTCATTAAATTCAATATACATTTTAAGAGATGCTTTCAACATCTTTGCCAGAAATACCCTATCAAGTGGAAAACTTATGCAACTTGACTGCACCTGACACATCTTTCTGACTCTTACCTTCCACTCCTCGCCAAGAGAATCAGCCGCAACCTCCGTGGCCATTCGCTTCTCATAGAATGTTCTCAGCTTGCGCTCATCATCCACTTCAATAAGCTTCTGGCAGCCAGTGGCTGGGAAAGAGATGTTCAGCTAACAGCAGGAAAAAAAATAATAAATGATTTAGTTGGAATTTCTCACATGACATTTCCCGAAAAAATTAATGTTGAACTGCCAGCTTCACCTTGACATTTCAAATCCAAAAGCTTCTATTTGCTGACTAGCAGTAACCTGCTACTACTGCACATACAGAACCAGGCAGATCTGTGCGTGCCAAGAACGATACAAAAACCTCTGTCCCATACAACTACCTTCACCACAACTACAGCACTATGCCCTCTAAACTGACTGCCACCAAGCAAAGGACGGTACAGACAACAGAAAGTTGTACTCCCTTCCTCGCATGTATGTTATCAAAGAAACAACACAGGCAACCTGAAATAGCCGCGCCATGCTTTGGTCATCACCTGTGTTTCCCGAGGGCTACTGCAGGGCCAGCAGCCTCGCGGACAGCTGCCTAGCACTTCCCCAGAGACAAGGCCACAGGAGCAGGCCCAGCTCCACTACCTCTTCGCTGGGGCTCCGCTGCTCCCGGTGCGAACCT
>JAOWBP010004700.1:26713041-26760988 GCA_028571105.1 Tragopan temminckii
GCAATGAGGTCACCCCGCAGCCTTCTTTTCTCCAGGCTGAACAAGCCCAGCTCCCTCAGCCTGTCTTCATAGTGGAGGTGCTCCAGTCCCCTGATCATCCTCATGGCTCTCCTCTGGACCCTCTCCAACAGCTCCCTGTCTTTCTTGTACTGGGGGCTCCAGACCTGGACACAGTTCTCCAGATGCGGCCTCACAAGGGCAGAGTAGAAGGGGACAATCACCTCCTTGTCCCTACTGGTCACCCCTCTTCTGATGGAGCCCAGGATGCCATTTGCCTTCCAAGCTGCAAGGCTCTTAAAATCTGATTTAGGACATTCTCTGTAAATAAGTCTTTGGTCTTTCTGTTGCATCCTCAGAGATGTGCTGCACTCTGGCATTGCTAGGTGCCTCCTGCCATTTTAGTGATGGCAAAATTTGCTGCCTTGGTGGATTGAGGAAATTCTATAAGTGTTTTCCTATTGCTGCTTAGGAGGTGCTTTGTCTATGACACTGCAGATAGCTTTTTCATGCCTGGTTTGTGAGGCTGGTTTCATACTTCAGCTTGCAGAAGGAGAGAGAGGATTCATTAGGGGACAGTTTGTAAAGGCATTTGAATGAAACTGATAATGCTCTGGCCTGCTCTGCACTCAGGCAGCTTTTACCACAGTCTGGAGAAGTCTGGGAGCCAGGCAGAGTAAGCTGGCAGTTCAAAGCTGAGCAGTGTGGCTTCTGTGAAAATGTGTGAGTCCTTGAGGGGCCTGGTCTGCGTCAAAATGAACTGTAGGAACAGCTGATTGGCCAGAGGATTTTGTCCTTCTTCATGTTGGTTTAGAAGGGCAATCCAGTGGGAGCAGAGCAGTGTCTCTGTTCTAATGTTTCCCCATTGAGACTGGTCATCATTCTGGCCCAACTGCTAGAAGCGTGGTGACTTCTCCTCCTCGTGGCAGGTCTGGAGACTCACGCTTTTTGTCTCCAAAAGCTGCCAAGATCTTTTCTCTTTCCATCCATCCCCTCCTTTCTCTTTGTCTTTGCACCCCATCATTAGGCAACCAGATGCTCATGGCAGTGAAACTGTCTGTGCACTGAGCCTTTTCACGCAGCCTTAGGACACATACTCCAGCAGATGTTAGTTTGTTAAGGTGTCTAAAGATGGTGCTACTAGTCAATACAGAAATTTCTTCCTGCTGGTTTTCTAGTGGCTGCTCAGACTTTGTTCTAGGTAGAGAAGATATGGGATTTTACATCTCTAAAAGGAGCGTGTGATAGATCTTTCTAAGTGATTTACTTAAATGAATTTTGAAAGAAATGCAGCTTGTCTTTTAGGAGGTATCTTTGGTGTGAAGGAAAATGGCACACATGAAGTAGATGAGAAGCTACTGCTGTAGTTATTGTCAGTTTGGATGCCAAACTAGGAGTATGTTTTGACAAGTCTTGCAAAAGTTAAATTAGATGTGCCCATTTTAGTTAGTCATTGCAACCTCTGTTCTCGCACTGTCTGAGACAGTGTTGAATGGTGGATAGTTATGAGATGAATAAATGCCTTCTCCATATGCCGTTCCTGAATCCTTTTCTGTTAGATTTTTATTCATGTCATTGAGTGTCCATGAGTGCCTGAGAGGAGGAGATCTATCCCAAAGGAATGCTATTTATCACAGAATTCTTTTATAAGTCCATTTTAGGGGAACGTTGCTAGAGATTATTTTGTCACGTGCCTGGGTTAGCTATGGGGATTGTGAGGAGATCAAGGCTGGAAAGTTCATCCTTGTCCTTGTCCCATTGTGAATTAGCAGTATGTCTGTGGCTGGCCTTCAGCATACGCTGAAAGAACTGTGTGATACTGCAGTAACTGCTCCTGCTAGTGACAGTAAAGCATTTTCAGCATGTAACTAAAGAATGATGCTTTGGATTGTTGCTAAGCAATTAAAAATGGATCTTTGTTCAAGACTTATATGCTGCATTAAAGTAATAAAGCTATCAATTGTCTGAATTACTTTACCAGCATTTTCACCTTCCTATTATTAGTTTTCAGCTGTATTTTTTCACTTCTGTAATGGAGAACCAGGGAAAAAAATAAAGTGTAAGAGGATTTACGACTTAAAGCTTTCTTAACCCTACAAAAAATGGTTCTAACTCTTTCAGCTTAACTTTGTGTTTCAGATCTGCCAAACAATAGCAATTGTTCAGTGACCTGACTTCAACAAAACTTAACAGCCTGTCTGGTACTTTTTCCATGCTGGATTTGACAACCACTGAAAAGAGAATTCACTTGCTAGAGCTCCCTGTTGCTAATCTGTTTGCTGTTGAAGGCTTCCTGAATTACAACAGAGTATTTGTAGACCTCTAATAAAATTCCTCTGGAAATAGACTTGAAAAGTCATTTAAAGGTGTGACTAGCCACAATTTACGTTGCTTGGAGTTTTATGCTATTACTAGCTTATGAAGTTCAGCTTAATGATGCTTTGCAAAAATTGATCTGTTTTGGCAGAATCCGAGAACCACATTTTATTGAGCTGAGGTATCACTGAATGACTTTTTGTAGATGGATTAGCCTATGGATACTAAATGTTTATTTTCTGTCTTTGTGATACTTTTTTATTTTTATAGATAAGCAACGTCTTGTTTTTTGTTTTACCACCCATATGCATGTGCTTATTCCGTCAATATGCAACCTGCTTCAACAGCGGAATATATTTAATATGGACTCTACTAGTTGTGGTCGGTAAGTTGATTAATCTGTTTGCCTGCTCATGCATGGATGGGAGAGGAAATCGGTTTTTCCTGCTTGTGCATGATTGTTTCTGCAAAACAAAGCAATATTGATGTCTGTAGAGGACTTTGCTTGCACTTGCTTGAAGCAAAAGCAGATGTAGTTTCTGAAAGGAAAATGCCTCTTGCGGTTGGAGTCCGGAGGGACTTTGACCTTAGTTCTGCACCCTTTTTGTCTTTCCTTTGTACAAGTTCTATTATTGTACCCAGGCTTACTCTAGAGCAGTGCTGAGTCTCCATCCTCTGATGCTGAATTAACAATTGCTAAGAGTTCTTAACAAAACTGGAGAAGGTAACAGGTTTTGCTTAGTAATTAGACATTTTAATGATTGATCCACAGATTTAGCCATATTGTAGATGGGAAATTCTTAAGCTTTTTCAGTTCTACAAGCACTGACAACTTTAAAGGGGTACTCAGAGTCATGTGGGCCACGTGCCACTTTCCACTTGTAAACTTAGATCATATAGTCATCACATGCTGCTTTCCATTTTCATGTTATCCATTCTTGTGTTATTGAGAACATTGAGAAAATTCAGAGAGAGCATTTGAATTCATTTCTTAATTGCATTTACATTTAAATTTACTACACAATGTTTTTTTTGTGTATATATACTTCTCCACTTGGAGATGGCACCTTTAGCTCCTTCTTTGGTAATGTGTGTGTTTAATATTTATATTTAGTTATTGATTTATTTAATATGAGGTGCTGATGTTTTAGTTTGCTTTTATTTAATATGAGGTGCTGATGTTTTAGTTTGCTTTTCTAGAAAAGCTGGTGTTTTGTTTTTCTTTTTCTAGACCAAATTGTATGAACTATTTGCTATGAATTCCTAATAATGAGCAGTGTGTTTCAGTCTGTACAGTACTATAACTATTGACTGTAACTTCTGACCAACTCTTTCAGGAATTGGATCTGTTTACTTTCATGCCACCCTCAGTTTCCTGGGCCAGATGCTGGATGAGCTGGCTATTCTGTGGGTTCTTATGTGTGCTCTTGCCATGTGGTTCCCTAGAAGATATCTACCAAGGGTTTTTCGGAATGACAGGTAATCATGCAATGTAGTACACATGCCTGTCTCTTGAAACATCTGATCTTATGTTCTTTTTGTTCAGAAGTCCTGAGTCTGTGTTCCTGATCTTGAGTTTTATGCCCTGATACTTCAAGTTTTGGGATGTGATGATTGACTCTGAAAGTGCCTATTCTTATTAGCTCTAGAAAGACATGAATAGTTTATGTAAGTTGCACCTAAAATAAAGTAACGGATACTGTCTTCTCCTGTTCCTTTTGTATATTCGAGAGTATCATATGAGAGTGTACCTGTGACAGTCAGCTGAATGTTTATCTGAACATTTAAGCCAGAGGCTAAGCGTAGTTTTTAAGTATTCAAAGACTAAGTATGCTGTTTGTCTCTCATTGCTGCAATGGATTTTTCTTTATTGCAGATTTAAAATAGAATCACAGAATCACCAAGGTTGGAAAATACCTCAAAGATCATTCAGTCCAACCATCCACCTAGTACTACTATTCCTTTCTAAACTGTGTCCCTTAGTACAATGTCTAAATTTTTCTTGAACACCTCCAAGGATGATGACTCAGCCACCTCCCTTGGACGGCCCATTTCAGTGCCTAACCACTCTTACAGAGAAGAATTTTTTCCTAATATCCAATGTGAACCTCCCATGATGCAACTTGAGGCCATTTCCTCTAGTTCTGTCGCTAGTTATGTGGGAGAGGAGGCCAACCCCCACCTTGCCACAACCTCCTTTCAAGAAATTGTAGGGAGCTATAATGTCTCCCCAAGCCTCCTCTTCTCCAGCCTGAACAATCCCAGTTCCCTCACCTGCTCCTCATAAGACATGCTCCAGACCCCTCACCGGCTTTGTTAGCCTTCTCTGAATGTGCTCCAGGGCCTTGATGTCTTTCTTGTAGTCAGGGCCAAAACTGAACACAGTACTTGAGATGTGGCCTCACCAGAGCTGAGTACAGAGTTACGATCAGCTTCCTGCTCCTTCTGGCTTCACGGTTTCTTATATAAGCCAGGATGTCATTAGCCTTCTTCGCTACCTGGGTACACCGCTGACACTTGTTTAGACAAGCATTAGCCAACAGCCCCAGGTCCATTTCTTCCACACAGTCGTCAAGCCATTCTGCCCCAAGCCCTCTCTGGGCTGAGGCCAATGGGATGAAGTTCAACAAGAAGAGCATTAAAGCCAGTTTAAAGAATCTGGTTGTGATTTTTACAGTATGCTGTAATCTTTGTGCATATTGTTCTTTTGTGCATAAAAAATCTGACATAATGTAGAGGTTGGAATCACAGCACTGATGTTCTGCTCTCTGAAAACTGCTAAGGCTCCTTCCCCTTTCTTTCTCTTACTATTGTCTACTTTCTTTATTTTCTGTTTGCTTGACATATACTCAATTAGAAAATGCTTTCATAGAGAAGGTTGTTGCCTACATGGAGTATTCCTCAGAATAGCTTGCACTGTGAGAAGTATATCTTGAATTATTATATGTAGTCTGTAATGCAATAGTTTTGCCAAGTTACTGTGAATTTAGTACTTTTTCATACTGTAATGTAGTCCTGTTGTAAGACACCATATGCCTAAAGAGCAAACAGAGGTTTTCCTGAGGTTATTTGGTAGATGACATGATTTTTAGACATTTAGTTAAAGTGAAAGACTGTTCAGTCTCTTGAATAATTTCTCTGACTGCACATACATTGTTCCTCAAAAGCCTGAAGGAATTCTTGCATGTTATATATCACCATATTCTGATAATTTGCTTCATAGATTTGTAGTATTAGCCATAAGGTTAAGCAGTATCCTTTCTAAAAGGAGTAGTAACACTTCTATGGAGAAATCCTATTTCAACTTGGTGATAAAACTAAAGTGATACATAATGATCTGGCTGTTTATAATTGATCCATAAAAATACAGAGATGAGCTGAAAGATGTACCCCATCCTCATGTTTTCACAATACTACTTTCCTGAAGACTGTCAGTATTTGTTAAAATCTTGACTTCTTTCTGTAGTGTACAGAAAAAAGAATTTAAATGGACAAAAAAGTCTATCTCAGAACAGATCAGATTTATGCATAGATATATAGAGGAAGGTGATCCTCCTCCTCTACTCTGTCCTGTTGAGGCCACATTTAGCATACTGTGTCCAGTTCTGGGCTTGCCAGTTCAAAAAAGACAGGGATCTCCTAGAAGGAGTCCAGCAGATGGCCACAAAGATGATAAAGGGCCTGGAGCATCTCTCTTATGAGGAAGTAAGCTGGGACTGTCCAGCATGGGGGAAAGAAGACTGAGGGGGGATCTGATAAATGTTTATGAATATCTGAAGGGTGGTGGGAGGCAAATGGATGAGGTCAGGCTCTTCTTGATGGTGTGTAGCAACAGGACTATAACTTGAACATAGGAAGTTCCATACAATCATGCAAAAGAACTTTCTTATGGTAAGGGTGACAGAGCGATGGAAATGGTTGCCCAGAACGTCCTTCTATGTGAGCGTCCTTCTATGGTGATATTTGAGACTCATCTGGACACCTACCTGGGTGACTGTACTGTTCCTGTAGGGAACCTGCTTCAGTGGGGGTGTTGGACTTGGCGTTCTCTTAAAGCCCCTTCCAACCCCCGCAATTCTGTGCTGCTGTGATTTTGGAATATTTATATGTATGTACACATACATACATATGTTTTGTTTTGCTTAACTTATTTTTCTAGAATTATATCTGCCCAGTACTCTGCTCTGATTTTTTACATTCTTCATCCTTATTACACTCAAATTTTGAATGTTGAAAACGCTATTATCTACCATGTCTGATTCATGGTGTCTTTAGTCATTAAGGCACTCACATCAGATCAGAACTTCCTGCTTAAGTAATGTGTTGCCTTCTAACCTTAAAATGCTGTGAAACAAGAGGCCCGTGAAATGAGTTTGTGAAGATGAGGATAATAATACTGATTATCAGGGATGGTGATACACAGGTGTACTGAGATTCTACTTGAGATGTGGACTTAAGGAGAAAAGAGCCATCCCTGAACATCAACTAGTTTTATAGAGTTGTGGGTCAGTAGCCTGGAGGCAGTGTAATGGTCCTGTATGTTCCACGGTCCTGTCACAGACTAGAAATGAGTTGTTTGAAGTCCAAATTTGAAATTTAAAGAACAATATGTGTTTGTTTTAAAAGTTATCAGACTGTCCATTTGTGGCCCAACTGTTATTTCATTGATGCTAAGAACATACTAAACAGACTGTAATGTGGCTCCAAAAGCTAGGACAGTAATAGTAATAAAAAATATCCTAAAAATCCATGTTAAAAGCAGGAAGAATCATGACACAAAACTGCTCTGAGGCAGTACAGTGCTTGCTCTCAGCTTCTTGTGGGAGAAGGAAAATTGGAGCAGGATCTTAAGATTTTGAAACCAGTGATTAGTGTGGGTCTGTGTATGCACACACACATGCGTATATACAAGTCTACTTTGGAAAATTGTAGTTCAGGAAAGAGCTAGCTACATGATTAACTCTGTATGCATACACAAGTCAGTGCAGGATCCTCATCCATTTTATATGCACGTTGTCATTGCACTCCTGACCACATGCAAAAAAATGTCAGTTTTATTACGCTATTAAAGTTGTTTTAAGATTTCTGTCTTCACTAATTAAAAGCTCTGAATTAAAAGCACTTTTCCTCCCCACAAAAAAACTGTCAGGAGCCGGTTTAAAGCTGCTGTTGGTGTCCTGTCTGGAGTTACTACCTGCCTTGCCTTCATTAAACCTGCCATCAACAACATCTCACTAATGACTCTGGGTGTTCCTTGCACAGCTTTACTCATTGCTGAGTTGAAGAGGTGAGTACATTTCTCCTGAATGCAGTGTTACCTTTGGAGATCCGTTGACCACCATACAGTGATAGAGTAGATCTTGCTTCATTGTTTGTGATAGCAGATCAGAAATGCTTCTTCCTCGTACAGATCTGGCGTGAGATTGCTCTGTAAGTTCAGACATTTTTAGCAAGGATTTTTTTTCCCCTAGGCGATTATACTAGATCAGATGTTGTCTGTCTTCTTGCAGTGCATCTCTTCCCTCAACCTGATCTAACTCTATTTATTGTAGAGTTTTGGCAAGTTTCACTCCAGTGACAGCTTTTCTACTGTGTAGTCTGCACAGGAGTGAGATGATCATATGATCACAACCTCGGTACTGCAGGGAGCAAAGTCCAGGCATGCACAGAAGATATGCCAGCTCTAAGAGCTTACTGTCAGTCTTACATCACACAAATAATACGGTGGAGCCAGACTGACAAAGATAAGGTTAATCACTAGGTCACAGAGGGTAGCTTTCAGTCACCTTAGAAACTGTGAAACCAGAATGCAGGTAGAAAAGTCTGAGGTTTGCTTTAACATTTTAAAGAGTCCAAAGACCATAAGAGACTCTTTTTTTGCATCTCCTCACCAAGGCAGAAAGGACCAGGCAAGCATCAGCATATAAACTTCTCCTTTCCTGCTTTTCTCCAGTGTCCGAGACAGACTTTATAACTTATGTTGGCTCTTACACTGCATCTGAAAATATCCTTCAAAATAATGTAGAGTAGGACAAAATGCCTGCATTCTAACTGCTTCTGTTGGTGAGATAGTCCTGTTTCCCCACCTTATCCTGTTCTCTGCTGTTACTTTCCCATGCAGCATAAGCATCTGCTAATCATGTTCTGAGTAAGTGTTCTTGTGTCTTTTCTCTTTTGATGTTCTGCTAAGCAGCAGCTATTGCTGTTGTCAGAGAAATTTGGGAAGCAGCATGGAAGTTCCATGTAGAGGAGAAAGCTGGTAGGTTAAGAATGCTAGTGGGTGTGTCTCATTTTTAAGAAAGCACCAGGGGACGACTGGCAGGGCAAAGGGAAATTTGTTTCTAGTATTGAACTATTATTTGAGCAGCCTTTTCAGTTTTTCAGGCATGAACTCCTGAGAAACTTGAGAGGATGAATAGTTAAGTTTTCTTAGAGGTTTGAATCCTGTTGGATCTTATCTAGGAATTAATATGCCTACATGTACTTGCTCTTTGAAATTCCCTGTGGAGAACCACGTTACATTAAAATATGTGGAGTTTACCTATCAGTTTTTTGAGAATTACAGACACAGACAAACCTTCGTTTGAAATGATGATTAAAAATGGACCTAGAGTGATATATAGCTCTCTGAATTACCTATTAGGATAATGTAATAGCTTTGATATTTTTGTGATGTAAATGTAAAAGGCAGATAATTATAGATTTCATTTTAAGCTATGCTGATCTCTGATAAATTTAAATTAGAAATGGGATCATCCCATCTCTTTTTGCTGAAGAAAAAACAACTGAGTCATTATTTAATGCCTGTGATTCCCCTGTTCTCCACTGCTGCAGTCACTAGAGGGGTATTTGGCTGAGTCCTGGCAGTCTGTTATGGTTCTGAATCTGTGACACAGATATTTTGGGAAGGAAGGAGAAGAAGTTGTTGAAGTAGAAGCTCTTGGTTTAGAGAAGTTTCTTCTGTGCTTAAATAAGTGTTCTGGTATAGTACGTCATAGCGTTATTCCCTTTCTAGGCTGTTATAAATCTTGTACTGAATTCTAAAAAATCAGAAACACTTTGTTTTCAAGTGAGAATTTTCTGCCACTCATTCATCTCTGGTGAGGAGATACTATTTGCACAAAGAGCCTTATGCTCTTAAGTGCAGAACTCGTGGAGTAGAGCGCTAAGGACATGCTGTGGATGTAAGATGGTCAAAAGAGCAAAAGGCAGTTAAATGCATACTCATTCCCGAAAGACAAGACATTAAACACTTTTTTTTCTTATTTCTGTTCAAACAAATTCCTTCATGGGTCTCACAGGGATGCAATCAGCTAGAAAGCAGCTGTGGATTATGTTGTTTGCTGGTCCAAGCCAAATAACAATGAAGATTATAGCATCATCAGATTAGTATGATTTAGTGGGTCCTCTTCATGCAAGTAACTATTTCCCTGAGCAGATAGGTGGTAGGATATTCTTGTTCAACTAACATCTCTGTCTTGAGCAGTGAAGACTCGCACTGCCTTCATGTTTGTCTATGCGTATTTGATTCTGCTACTAGCAGTCTCACTGTGGAGAAACTCTATTTCATTGTTGCAGGTTGCTCACTTCACTTTGACTAAAAGGTTAAACTAGTTAGAAGTTTGAAACTATGCTATAAAGGCAGCCATCTGTGTCAAAATCAAGTTATTAGTCAACATCCAGCAACTACGCTGATTTGAAGAAAATTTGACATGTTTTGTTAAGGGTGCCATGACGCTGGAAGATAATACTGTTGTAAGTGTGCACCAGCCCAGTCTCATACAGTAAATGTCTGGGATACACAAGTGTTTGAACTAATTATGATGATTACCTCTCCCCTCGGTGATAACACTACTCAGATACTGACAAGCGTGGTCACTCACTGACTAAAGGAGCTGTCTGTTTGAGGTCATGCTGCTTATTTTAAATGGAATACAGTGGCACATATTTGTTTACATTCTTCAGACAGGTCCAGGAAAGGCTCCATATTGTCTGTACACACAACCTTTGCTCAGTCAGAATGCAGTTACTCAGTGTAGCAGTCTAGTCTTACCTGTTGAATGGGAATAGAGTTTACCAATATGGTTTTTGTTATAAACCTGTCAAATTGTATTTTTCTCACTGGCTTGTTTCACAAGAGAAAGAATTCCTATAGCTGTGCTCTAGAAGTCATTAGGCAACTCAGAAATCTCCTTAGTCTTTTCTTCATGCTTTTTATAGCCTCTTAAAGGCTATTTGTCAAATGAACTGGAGAATTCAAGCCAAACAAAAAAGCCGTTTTGTTCCACAATAGAGAATATTGATTTTTTGTGGAAGTCATGTAGGTGTCTTTGTCATGGAAGCAGAGATTGTGATACCTAAAGATTAGTGTGATTTTGATTGTGGCATTACTTACAGATGACTTAAAAAAAGAATGCCTGACCCTAAAGCTAATTTGTGCAGAGGACACTGCAGAAAATTCTGCAGTGATTAAGCAGTAGGTAGTTTTTCTGTCATTAATCCACTAGCTATAGAGGTGCCTCCTACTCAGACTTAGGAGTTTCTTAATCCCAAACACCTCAAAAATGTCAACTAAAACGTTCAAAATTAAAAAATACCTTACAGATTTGTGGAGAAAGCTGTGCAATTTGCTTAGCTTGCAATACATCAGAGCCAGGTAGACTACTGGTTCTGCAATGTATTCAGAAAAAGTGTTTTTGTAGGGAGTACTTTGTGTTTTTATTTTCACTTGTTCTGAATGCCTAGCTGGACTCCTTTAGCAAAGCTGTGATAGCATCTGCAGTTCTGCTTTTCCTCCACAGAGAGGCAGAAGACATTATCTGTGGGTGCTAGTAGTTAAGAGTGTCTAACATGAGGAAGAATGTAACGAAAAGTTTTAGCTTGAAGATAGAGTTGGCATTACTACCAGTAGTACTCCTAGTAGAATGCAAAAGAATGTAGTGGGCAGTGTCTCCCTGTGAAGGCTGAGTATTCCTTGTTGTACTGGCTGGACAGCTGGCTCACTGATTTACTGTTGAGAACTAGCTAAAACAAGTAACTTTAACAAATTACTTTGTCATCTCATTAGTTGACTTGGAGCAGATGCTTATCGCTGGTATGAGAATGACTGTTCATTAAGCAAGAATTATCTAGTAACGCTTCACATTCTTGTGAAGAACACTAAGAGTTTAACAATTAATTTGAAAAAAAAAAAAAAATGGGGGAAAATCCCAAATAATAGCTTTGTTCGCTTAGAAGACAGGGAAACCGAGTCACACATTCCTTGGCCACATAGGACTACCCATGTTTCATGCTAGCTTTGCATTGTGAGTATCAGGGCTGCATCTAATGGTACAAAGAGGCCTAATCTCAAAATAGCAAGTGTGGGTAGAGAGCAGACTATTAACTGGAAGAGAATATTGATGCTGCCTTTTTCTTTTTTTATTTTAGTCTTTTGAGCAAAGCTGCACAGTTCTTAGTGTAATTCCAAGACATAGAAAAGAGCAAAGCATCATATAGGGGGATAAAACTGTGAGCTTTTGAATAGACCTGCAACACAGGCAGTGCTAGGCACATACTCTTGCATCTCTTATTATATTTGGTGATGATTACCTGCAGGCCTCACTGCATGTGATCACAGCAAATGTTTTCGCTACCGTCTACCTCTATGTTAACAAGTATGGTTTGTTGTGGAGGGAGAGAATTGCAGTTTAGTCAGTGTGAAGAATTCTGTGTGAGATGTGCATGCCTGCACTGTCTACTGAAGCATACTTGTTTGGATCCTCTGCCTCTGCTCCTGTGCCTTAGTAGTTCTCTGGAACTGCAATATTGTAGGGGAAAAAATGAACCAATTAAAAAAAAAAAAACATCCTGTTCCTCTTTATTACCAGTCTTCATATAGTTGCAATTCAGTGGAAGATAGAATGTGAATAAAATTGACTGATTGCTGAGTGGCTAGTTGTTACTGACAGGATGTTTGACTAATTAGTTGTTCTACATATCCACTCAGTACTTCAGTGTTTGCTCACCATTTGCACTTTGGTATTTAAGATAATGCCCAAAACACAGCTACTGATTGGGAGGTTTGTTTTGTAACCTCACCAATGCTTCATGTCAGAGTCATATTATTGTAAGAAAAGCTCCACCGTTCAGGACATTTATAGTGGAGGTGTTTTAAAGATGTGCCTAGCCTTTTCCTCCCCTCCCCTCCCATTTTCTGCAACTTAGAGCCAAAGAGCATCAAGAATCAAGCAAATACTGCTTTGTTTTACGGTAGCTTCTTTGCATTTTTCTCCTCAGGTGTGAAAACCTGCGTGTGTACAAACTTGGTCTGTTTTCAGGTCTTTGGTGGATGCTAGCGCTTTTCTGCTGGATCAGTGACAAAGCTTTTTGTGAAATTTGGTCGTCATTTAACTTCCCCTATTTGCACTGTGTATGGTAAGTGTTGTGCATAATCTCCACAGTTTGATTCAAGCGTGACAGATCCTCACCACACTGTCATTCTGTGCGGTGTCCGTAGGCTGCTAGTGACTATTTCTGGTTAGTGCTAAACGGATTTACTGGTAAGATTGTAAGCCAGGAGCAAGTCTCACGCTATCCAGGATGCAGATTTAGAAGGCTCTTTGGCCTGATCACATTCTTCAGACACTAAGTTGATTAATTGCAACTGAATTTCCTGTCTCTGCTGGCTACTAAAAATCCAAAAGCACTGCTCAACTGAAGCAATGACCATAAAGGCTCAAGCATCCACTGTTATTAGCTGAGGATGAAGTGGAAGCAGTGAACAGCTTTGATATGTTTTCTCTTTTATCACAGCAAATTGTGACCTCTTATCCAAAGTGCTATAGTTCATCATTTCTAAACAACTCTGTAAGGTGGAAAGAGACCAAAAAGCTGCAGACAGTTTATGTAGAGGATGATCTCCAGTTTTGTAGCTTTATGTATTCTTTGCCTGTTGGCATATAGTAGCACTGTTGGGGACTAGGGAAAGGAGAGTAACAGACTGATTTTAAACCATGCTGATGTATTTGATAACTTTACTGAAGTCATGTTACTGAATTTTTCTTTTTTGGGGGGGTTTGCTCTATTCTCAGGCACATTTTGATTTGCCTTGCGGCTTATCTAGGCTGTGTCTGTTTCGCTTATTTCGACGCTGCCTCCGAGATCCCTGAGCAGGGCCCTGTCATAAAGTTCTGGCCAAGTGAGAGATGGGCATTCATTGGTGTTCCGTACGTCACCCTCCTCTGCGCACACAAGAAATCACCGGTGAAGATCACATGAAGTTAGCTATGAAGTGGGAGTGATTTTCAACTTTCATTCCAGCTCGGACAATATCTAAAATAATGTTAAAAGGATAGGGTTGTATTTTATCTTCTTCTTAAGATAAGCAGCCTTCCCGAAGTCATAGAAACAGGTGGCAACTGTGTTCTTTCTTCTCCTTCTGGAGTAGAGAGAGGTAACAGGAACATGAAAGCCCTTGAACTATTTTCTCTGGTTGGCTCTATTTTGCACTTTTTTTTTAAATGTAGCATTTCATTTGATAAAAATTATTTCCAAGTGTCAGTGACTGGAAGTGAAGCCCCTGCAGTAGATCATTTTTGATGCTTGGTTCAGTTTTGTTAACCTCTGTCTTGAGGCATTCTTTATAAGAGAAACTTATCAAAGAGGCCTGCTGCCATTTTTGTGTCCTCAGCTCTGATGTATGTGTCCTTCTCAGCTGAGATGTAGATGTAATTGCACATCGGCCACAAGGGCGTGCTCATGTTCCTCCCATCCTGGAGTGTAACACGGGGAGTCTGGACGTGCATCAATTTGCATTAGAAAGCATTTGATTGTTTCCCCAAGTACAGCAGGAGACCAGTGCAAAGTGATTATCACTGGATATCTGGCCCAAAGCAATTAGGCAGTGTAAGTGTGGAAATAGCTGACAGAAGATCCAGTCCCTAAAACTAAATAGGAATTCAGGGGTTTTGAATGTTTCTATATTTCCGCTGATTTGTGGACATCAATAAGCTACACGTTTTCCTCTTACAGAAATGTTGTGGAAATCCTTCTCTACCTCTGCAGACATGTTTGGTATTGAATTTGTTATTGAAGCTTACACAGAAATATGTCAGAGCACAGATCAGCGTGGTTAAGTTGCTAAGACTCCTGGGGTACCTAGCTGTATATTTAGTTTGAGAGTTAACTTCTCAACAAAGCTTTGCAAAGTGACATAAACAGTAGTCCAGTAGTGCTCTGCTGATGATACTTAGGATAAAAATAAGTAGTATAGTACCTACTTAAAAACAAAGATAAAAGACATAGATTTCAGTAATCAATGAAATGTGATATTCAGTCTTGCAGTGTTAGAAAGGAATAGTAGATTCAAGCTTCCTGTTAGTTTTTCAGCTTGTTTTGTAAGCGGTGCAGTTAGTTAGAAGTTTTACATTGGGATTGAAGTTCAGGAATGTCTGTGGTTCTTGCAAGCTATTAATGCTAGATCTGATAACAAAACAGTGCAAAGTGCAGGTAAGTTTTTTTTAAATATTAGTTGTGACTGCTTCGGTCTTGGAGAAAATGGGGTCTACTAAATTCTACCAAATATCAGAACTGTAGGTAGGTTAAGGATTTAGATGAGTGTTTTTAATTAAGTGATATTTCCTTTTTGGATACTAGACCAAGAAATAACATTTTCTCTGTGCTTTGCTACTGAGTCTCATGTACTTATTTTTTATGAATATGAGTATGTACTCTGTACAGTATCATCTTTAGGAAAATGGCTTTTAACAAGAACTTTGGGGTGAATTAGCTTTCAAGCATTGTAAAACCTTTTAAGTAATTTTGTATTCAAATTTATGCTGAGAAAATGGAACCTGATGTGTATGCTATTACCCTTAAAGCAAAGTTGTTAGTAGGGGATATAACTTCTTGAGAACTTTGAGGTGGGTAAGTAGCCTATTGTCAGATTGATTAATGGATCACAAAAGTAGCCAAATCTGTTTACTTCATTGCAGCAATGAATATTTATACCACTTGCTTGTAGATTTGTTGGACAGAAACATGGTTTTGGGCACATATTTTTGTATGAAACTTGTTTGTAACTATACACACAGCAATGTTTGTTACTCACTGAAAGCCAGCTACTTTTCCATTTTTAGTTCTTCTCTCCTTGATTCTGAAATGCTCAGTTTTAACCAATTCTCAGGTATTAATCTTGTGATTAGATCCTTGTACTGATAGACTCACTGACTGGAACCCAGCTAAGGTTGCTGTTTTCAGATAAAGTCCTACTCTGAGTTAGCTTTCTTCAATATTGCTTACTAAATTATTATAATAAATAAGATATTTTCAGTATTGCTTGGGGAATTAGTGGCTGCAAACATATGTACTGTTCAGAATGACTGGAGACTTACTGCTTAATATTTTGTTCGAAAGAAAACTGTGACTTCAGGGCTCTAACCATTCTGCAGACAGCTGCTGTCTTCTGCCCTAGAGTCTGACTGCTCACAAAGAAATGATTTTATAATTAAAAAAATGTAGGGCAATCAGCTATTGCAGAAGTGAATAAATGCAGGTATAGTTCAGAATAATCTCAAATTTATTTATTAACTAACCTCTAACCCTCATACTTTTCATAAGAGATGCTGTGAACAAATATTACTATCCGTTGTACGAAATTACACTGTAGATTGGGGGTATTCCAGGTATAAGGGCACTCCAGCATTTTCAGATACAGTTATTGCACTTTACCTTAAATTATTATTAACTTCTATTCCAACAAAAGCCACATTTATTTCAAAAATGAGAAAAATGCAGGTTTTGCATATTCACAGCTTTACAGATTATACTTTGAACTAAGGCTCCAGTTTAGGATAACATCAGTACAGAAGGAAGTATGTAATTGGTACACCAAGGGCTTTGTACACTGCCCTTATCAAAAAGATGAATAGAAATGTGCACAAATAGGCTTGTTATCCTGGAGTATGAAGTGATGGTTTTAAAATCCTGGAATGCTTCCTTCCTTTGCTGGCAGGAAGTTACTGGGTTTCTAGACTTCTCTTTCAATTAGCATTTTAGTTTAACTAGTGGAACACAATAGTGTGTTGAACATAATGTGGATTCTTTATAGATAGATGTTGATATGTGAGGTGCATCATTTTCTGAGTTAAACTTTAAGAATATTTAAGAAAGGACTTTTAGATCTGTCCTGACAAACACTTGCCAAGTTCACAATCATTCAGTAAATGGTGTGTAAGGAATTGTTCTGTTTTGCATCTCATTTGAAGTCTGTGTACTGAGTATTTGTGGAAAGCATGTAACACTTGGAACATTAAATTGCCTTCAGAATAAATACTGTTTGCCTTTTCATGCTTCATATTTGTGGAGAGGAGTAAAGCTGCCAGTATAATGCTTTGAAGAAGGACAGTCTGTGATGAGGTTAATTTATCTCTCAGAAAGGTAAGAGCAGTTTTGAAATCTTAGAGGAGGAGAGACACTGCATTAAGTACAAAACCTCCAACTGTATTTGTTTTTGTTTTTTTTACAATCTAAGTAGAACAAATACTTGATTCACTTGCAGGCATGTGAATTAATGCAGACACATAGCAAGAAACACCTGAAAACAAGTGGCATGTATTCCCACAAATCCAGAAAACTGGTTCTGAGTGAGTATGTCTGGGAGAATGAAGTGCATTTCTTCTATACTCATTATCTTAGATTGTGTTCCCACCTTAGGGAAATAATTCGTACAAATAGCTTTCTATCTACGTTGCTCCTTATACTTGGTTTTATGACTATTTCTCTCGCTCCACAGAAAATAATAGAATCGTAGAATGGCGTTGGTTGAAAGAGACCTTAAAGATCGTCTAGTTCCAATCCCCCTCCCTTATTTGAAATATTTCTGGATTCCCATAAGCCAGTGTTGGACTTGAAACCATTGAGTAAGTAGAAAGTATATCTATAATTCAAGATACTATTTATTTAGAGTTAGTATTTCTAGTTGGCAAGATGTCACAAACAGATGGATTGTTCTGTCACTTAGCATGCTTTGTCTGAAGATTACTGACTTTGTTTCCCATGGAAAGAAGGGGAACGTGATTGTAATACTGTATTTCTCTAATAAATTCAGAGCTCCTTGCTCATTTTAACCAAATATGACAGAAACAAGAGCCTTAGAGATAATTTCCCACACACTGCAAAAAATTGTCAAATAGAGTTGTCATGCCTATGAGACAAACTGCCATATGAAACTTTTTATTAAAAACCAGAAACCTACTGAGGGAGGAAACTAAAGAGATGCTCAAGTTCTTGATGGGCTCTAATTGCAGCTCATACCAGCCACAGCATCTGAAATCAGCTGCACATGGACCAATACTGTAGGAAGAAATTTTTTAGGTTAGTGTTCCAGGGATGACAGAATTACTACTTCATAACATGTGGAAACCTTCTGTTTTCTCCAAACTTAAAATGCAGAATCATTAAGCATCTTCAGCACCTTTCCCAAAAAGAGGCAGTTGAAAGTCTCAGATCACCGTGCACCCTTTTGGCTGTCAATTAAACACAGTGCCACCCAAGAAAGGTGGAAATCTGAATGAGTTGACTTCTGTGCCAGGAGACTCAGGAATGATAAAAAAAAGTGTTTGCAAACTCCCAGCATATAGCAAAGAGCTAAGTAGAAGTTTGTCAGGAGCAAATTGTGTCTTCATAATTTAGTTTTCTTCAGCAAAGGGGATATTTGCAGTCCTTGTGGCTGTGGAAGAGATGGTATTGCGTTAGGTTTCTGAGACTGATGAGATTTCTAGCACTGCTTGACAGGACATTATTTTAAAAGTGCTAGAAAACCTGGGTTAGATGAAAATTCTATGAATTAATGTGAAATTGTTTGGATCACTGCTTCTAGGCTGTTCTCAGTGGTCTATTACCAAACTAGAAAAAGGTGTCAAGTGGAGTTCAGCAGGACCTCCTAGGTCAGCTTTCATTTAGTTGTTCAGTACTGTGCCCAGGGAAGGCATCGATAAAGTAAAGTCAGGGAAGGTCCACAAATACCTTGAAAAACAGATCTAAAATCCAGAGGCAGCCTGCTGTATTGTAGGATATAGAACAAAACTGAGTAACAGCAAAGTATTATATAGGCATGTATTTTTGTTTATACACAGATTCTGGACACAAAAATTAGTTGTAAACGGAGCCCCAGATGAGGATTTTAACTGATTTCCCTGAGAGAGGAAATATCAGCTGTAAATAAGAGCATCTGTGCTCTCCATAAAGACTGGGCTTTGTAAATTGTCAGTGCCTCTGCTCATTTCCCGTAAGCACAACCATGGCTAGACCTCCGTGTGCCTGAACTCTCCTAACTTACAGTCCACATAAATCATGATGGAAATCAGTTAGCAATAATGCTAATTGAGCTAACCACTGGGGAGGGATAAAGGTGGAACCCAGAGGAAACTGTTGCTGTGTACCCTATAGAGCACATATTTAGTCACCTTCCTCACCCAAGTTCTGTCTGGCCCACTTTCTGATTACTGCAAATGACATATAATGTATTTCTCTTAATAAGTTCAAGAAGAAACTGGCAGACATAGCATCAGACCCTATAGTATCTGGATGCAATCTGAACCTTAGTATTGATAAGCATGGGCTTATCGGCACCTGGGTGCTTTTTTTCTAAGCTGCCAGGACTTGCTAGTGTTGAGAAGCTTTTGTCTGCTACAGGAGACATGACACAGGGCTTCATTCAACATTCTAATTATCTCACGGCTCTTGAATGTTTCCTGGCACCTGGATCATGGTTTAGTTTGGAAAAATGTGCCCCACGTGCTGTGTGTAATGGCTTCTTACTGACTGTAGAATCACAGAGCCACAGGACATTCTGAGTGGGAAGGAACCTGTAAGAATGATGGAGTCCAGCTCCTGGCTCTGCAGCATGACTCATTTGACTGCCAGTGTAGAAGCTAGATTGTATCTGTCATGGTATCACATAGGTTATTTGGTTCAATCATCTGTGACATACCAGCATTTGTCTTTCTGAAGCACTCCTTGTCAGCTTCTGAAGTGTCAAAATCCAGATTCCTTTTTTAAATGTATAACCTACTTCTCTGCATTGTTTTTAGAATTCTAAAACAAGCCTTGAAATCTGCAGTTTGTTTTACATAACTTAGTAACTAGTCATGTGTCTTCTTTGTATGCTAGAATTCTTTGCATTCTTTAGTTGTTGTGCCTACTTCTGCCATGGTCAGAAATCGTGTTGAGAAATAATCCCAATTATATTTGGAAAGTTTCCAAAGGAGTTGTTCCACCTCTTATCCATAGCACCGTACAAAACATTGAGATACTGTGGCTCTGTTTCTCTTTCAGTTATCCTAAATACCTTTGGTTTTGCCAGGAATCTTACCACAATGCCGAAGTAAGCATAGTGCCTTTAATTTTGTTGCATGGATTCTGTTAATTAGTTAGTTCTGTAAATTTTTTTTTCTTGTGTTACACAGATTACGTGAAACATACTCTTAGAGTTACAAAGTGATCAGCTTAATACACGCTAGAGAAGAAGGAATATACCTGCAGCTTATAAGAGCAAAAATATATATATAAATCTGATAAGTTGTATTAGTTCTCATGTTCAGTATAACTTTTGTATCAGCAGGAAGCCTGGAGAATTCGGGGAACTTAGCGAGCCTGGAAGTTCTTTTTGAATGACTTTTATGGGATTGGATTGAATGTAAAACATTTGGGTAAAGAAAAAACTGCAATACAGACAGAGCATAGCAAACTCATGATAAAAGAACGTAATCAGTAAATATTCAAGGACAGAATGAAAAAAATGTGTAAAAAAAAGTAGACATTTCATGTAAAAAGATGAAAGTCATTCTAAAACATCTGTAGTGAGACGATGCTTTCTGAACAATATAAAACCAGCTGAACTTTATGCAGCAAACTTAATGACTGCTTCGGAAAAAATGTTCAAGACTGGAGGAATACTATCTCTGTGCTAGAACTGTGTTTTAGTATTTCAGTAACTGTTAACAAAGCTATCTTGATTTGTGTAAGGCAGTTGGATAGGGTGATACGAGGCAAAGTAATTAAATATGAATTTTAAGGCTATATCTCCTGGCATCAAGCTGGCATTCGTGACATTGTCCTAGCATCTCTATCTCATTTCTCTGGCACGACACAGTATCTGATTGGCCTCATCACCGCTGAACAGAAAAAAAAAAATCCTGTCTATGTGGTTCAGCCCTTTTCTCCTTCTATTTTACCCCTAGCTGTTACTTCATATCATCTCCTATGTCATTTTCTGCTAAATGTGCCTTGTGATCCTAGATCTCCATTATTTCTGGCACGGATATGGAATGAGGTCATCTCCACTCAGTTTGTTTGAGTTGTGCAGCTGTGTGGAGAAAACAAATGTGCTAATCTGAAGGGTGGGAGGAGAGGGTGTGAGGAGAAGAAACCCAGTGCTGCAGGGAGCCAGTCTGGGTGCTTTTGTGTTCTGGGTCGTAGCACAGTCTTATTCCACAGGAGATCCTTTCGAGGCAGTCTCCACATTGCCTGGTAGCTTTTCTGTCAATGAGCTCCCAGAAGTCACCAGGACGTGCCTAGGCGAGAAGAAACGGTGTAAAGGATACATATTATTTTTGCTCGGAAGTTATATCGATTATTGACATTAATGGCTGCTTGAAGAAATCACTTAAAAGCTGGAATGCAAAGCAAGTACTTTGCTAAAAGTCCTCGGGAAAAAAAGGGAGGGCTGTGGAGGAAGGGACTGTCAGCTCACGGAAGATGTTTCACTGACACTGAGAAACTGCTAAGTGGCTTATGAAAGAGTGGAAAGGAGGCCGTGAATAATAGCCTTACTGGTAGGCAAGAGGGAACAAGTCATAAGCAGACAGCTGGCTTGGGACAGACTGTGAGGGCAAAAAGCTCAGAGGAAAAGTGGGAATTGTGAGAGGACTGCGGAGAAAGGAACATGACCTACTTTGTAGTAGAAACCCATCCAGCACTGCAGTGCGATTTTCCACATAAGCATGTTGGATAAGCATGCCTACAGGGATGTGATCTGCTTAACTGACAGTGCAGAGAGCACAGATCACAGGGTCCTAAACAAACAGATAGCTGGATTTGTATTGTACCATCCCAGCCTGCACAGTGCTCCACAGAGGAGTGGTGTGGTCCTGCTGACCACAGTGTTTGGGCTATCTTTACTATTTGTGATTTCCTTTGCTAAGAAAAGAGGAGTTGACCAAAGTACTGCTTTTAAGTAGTCATAGAAAAGTAGAGCTAGAAAGGTTCTTCACAAGTCATCTAAGTCTCTACCAGCTGAAAAGCAGCGTCAGCCCTTCAGAAGCATCCCTGGAAGATACTTTTCTAGCTGTTCTTCAGAACTTCAAGGGCTCCAACTGTCCACATCTGGTTCCAGTCACATCGGCAGAAGGGAGCACTGGACAAAGAGTCTGCAATTGTTTCACTATCAGCACATTTGTACTGCACGTTTAGATTCCACAGGGAAAGGCCTCTCTGCTGGTCCTGCTCCTGCACTCCTGGCTGTGTCAGAACTTTGAAAGCACAGAAATACCCTGATTACTGGACCAGCTAATTTGCCACCTCTGTAATTAAAGACATAAGTCAGGCGAAGTCTGGGAAGATTCCAATTTAGTCCCAAACTCTCTATCTCCAAATGCCTTCACTTGTGGTTTTGCTGGAATTCTTGAAGCTGCAGTCTTATATAGAGCTGCTGAACTGAAAGTAGCGTCCTGCCTCTTCTGGCATGAGATAGAAAGTTCCAGTGCCTTGAAAACAAATGATCAATGGGATTGGTCTGCCACATTCATCTGTGTTTGTGGGAATCCTTTCAGCTGCTGTTGTATGCATATCCCACGCCTCCAGGGTCTTACTGATTAATTACCACCTGATGAGGCTCTGGCTCACTACTCATACGTCTTTAGGGAAATCTCCATAAAATTCAATGATGCTGTTTTGTGTATCAGAAATCAGAGGATCAGATATGAAGACAAGACAGACAGCCTCCAGGTGTACAACTGTGAATCTTTCATCAAGATTTGGAAAGAACAAAATAGTTGTGTTGAAATGCTGCTTTAACCTGTAGGAAAGTGAGACTTCTAGTGCTGGATCACATGCATACGTGGATGGAATGTTTCAGACTCTTAGTCCCTCATACCAGAGCACTCTGAATGTTTCTGTTCATTACACTGAATCAAGGGCTACACCTTTGAGCTAGAAGGCATCAGTGATGTTTCTGTGGTTACAAATACCACAATATATGCAAAGAATTAAGGCAAATCATCACGGATTTTGAGCGACCTTCCCTTCAGTCATTCAGGAGGACGAGGCTCTTGTCTCCTGGCTTTGGAACTGCAGCACGATGTCAACTTCCAGAGACTACAAGCTTCTCATGGAGCCGCAGGGATGTGACCTTGTCAAAATGAGGCTTGCATATCACAGGTTCATAGATGATAATTACAGAAGCCTGTACCAGGTTTCCACCACAGGGTGTCTTCACTCAGCTGAGATCATGGGTAGTGGAGGAGGAGAGCAGCACATCTTCTCCACAGGCACAAGTGAGAGGAACAGAGTTAATGACACAGAACAATGCCTCAGAGCACAGAGTGTGAGGCATCCAGCGATGGGGTGGCTGCATCTGCCGTCTGTCAAACAAATGCGCACTTTTGACTTCATGCTCTGTGTTCCTTTCATGTCGTTTCCTAAATTGTGATGGACAGCACTGTATATTTCCACAGAGGGAAAGGGATGATTAGTCTGGGGAGAGGAAAAGCTTAGTATGCGTTTTGCCAATACCAGTTTTTGCTTGTCTGCACAAAGGAAGAAATGCTGTACAGAGAAAAGCATACAGAAAAGGGAAGGAAAAAGACAGTTTCATAATTGATGTTGTTGAGAGCGTTTATGGTGATTTGCAGAGATCATGGCACCCAATAGCCTAGTCCTCTAGCCTTGTTTTTCTGTGTTTTTTCCTCTAATCTTTCCACACTGTTTTGTTGCTACCCTGATGTGTGGTTGTCTGGTTTGATATTTCTTTGAATTACTTCAATTTTCCAAACTCTTTTTCTCTTTGCAGCAAATAAAACTGCCATGTCCTGGCTTTCAAGACAGTGCCTATGCCAGCAGTTATTCAGACTTTAATTCTTTGCCTGTGCAACTACTGTCAGTGACTGCAGCAACAAAAAATATTACAGAGAAGGTTCAAGGAGTGATCTGCCTCTGCCTAAAGGAGCTGGACCTATCTTTAAAACCAGAGAGATCTAGTAAGCCTTACAAGTTCAAAATACAGATGAGTGGATGAGACATTGCTTTCTAAATACACCTCAGTATCTGAGTAAGAAAGGACATGTGTTAGCTGATAGAGAAAGTGAAACATATTTGTATCATATAACATAGGTAGTTCCTTGTTTCTCATGTCACGAGGATGTGGTTGTTTGTTTTTGGGTTTTTTTTTTGAAGATATTAAACTCCTGTTAAATACTAAAATGGGATGTTATTGGTGCTTCTCATCATCCAACTATGTAAAACAGCAGTTGTGGTATGCATGATGCAGGCAATCAGAAGTGTTTCTCTCAACATCTGACCTTACTGACTCTGGAAGAAGCACAGGGTTCTGTTCATTTTGGGTTGGTTTTGTGACAAGTGAAAGAATGAAAATCATAGCTGCTAATTGCTGTTGGATCTGAGCCTTATGAATAGCCCAGCTGCACCATCTCACTTTCAGAAAGTTTTGGTCTGAACTGTTCCCAAGTACAGCCCAAGAGAGCTCTGAGGCTGTGATCTTGTGGGAGTCACACCTTCACCATGGAAAGTCACTGTACGGAATGGAAGAACTTGGGAACTTGAGTGTGAGCAATAAATGCCAGCCCAGCAGCCTCTTCTGATGTAATCACCGGCTGGGTAGGTGGGGGGAGAAGAGGTGGATGTTCTGTACTTCGATTTAAGAAAGGCCTTTGTGAGAGAAGGCATGGGATGGATGAGTAGACAATGAGGTGGGTTGAGAACTGCCTGACTGGTAGAGCTCAGAGTGTTGTGATCAATGATGCAGAGCCTGGTTAGAAGCCTGTAACTAGCAGTGTTCCCCAGGGGTTGGTGCTGGGTCTGATGTTGTTCAACATCTTTGTCAGTGACTTGGATGAAGGGGTAGAGTCTACTCTCAGCAAGTCTGCTGATGATACGAAGCTGGGAAGAGTAGCTGACACATGGAAAGGCCGTGCTGCAGTGAGATCTGGACAGACTGATGATGTTTAACAAGAGCAAGTGTAGAGTACTGCACCTGGGAAGGAATAACCACATGCATCAGTACAGGTTAGGGACTGACCTGCTGGAAAAGAGCTCTACGGAGAAGGACTTGGGGGTCCAGGTTGGCCGTGAGCCAGCAGTGTGCCCTTGTGGCCAGGAAGGCCAAAGATATCATTTATTACAAACTGTGAGGCTTGTGAGTCTAGAGTGATGATCCTCCCTTTCTCTTCTACCCTGGTGAGGGCACATCTGCAATACTGTGTTCAGTTCTGGGCTGCTCAGTTCAAAAAGGACAGGGAACTACTAGAGAGTCTAGTGGAAGGTAACAAAGATGATTAAGGGCCTGGACCATCTCCTGTATGATAAAAGGCTAAAAGACCTGGGTCTGTTCAGCCTGGGGAAGAGAAGGCTGAGAGGGGATATCATCACTATTTATAAATAAAGTGCAGGAATCAAGTTGATGGAGACAGACTTTTCTCAGTGGTGAACAGCAGTAGAACAGGGGGCAACAGGCAGAAAATGGAACACAGGAGGATCCATATGAATGTGAGGGGGATCTTTACTGTCAGATTGATGGAGCAATGGAACAGGCTGCCCAGGGAAGTTGTGAAGTCTCCTCCTCTGGAGATACTGAAGACCTGCCTGGACACCTATCTGTGAGATCTGTAGGGAACCTGCTTTAGCAGAGGGTTATACTCAGTGATCTCTAGAGGTCCCTTTCAACCCCCACAGTTCTGTGAGTCTGTGATTCTGTGAAAGTAGGCTGTGGAGCTGTAACAATTTCCGTTCTTGACTAAATAAATGGCAGATGGCCAGAGGACAGTTAATGCTGTCCATTAATGTGTCTTTGCCTTTATTTTAGAACAACTGTAAATTTACCCACACTAGATTTACTGTCAACTCCATGACTGTCATCTGGATGCTACTAGATAAATGGGAAAAGGTGCAGTGTCTGACAGACTTTTTAATTCTGTCCAAACCATCCAAATATCCTGTCATTTGAGTCTCCGTTGTTTTCACATGAAACTTACCAGCACCAGATAGGATTTGCAGAAAGAATTTCTTCTCCTTATGCCTCCATCAGGCAAGTGTTTTAAGTGAAGCAATTGACAAAAATTATTTTTCTTTCATGGTCTGGTTGGTATGGAATGCAAATGACTCAGCTGGACTTGTCACCCAGAACAGTAGAATCTGACAGTATTATTTCCTGAAACCCATGGATCTAACAATACAGTTATCATCGCAAGACATTGGTGGTAATGTCCTGGTTTGGATGCATAAGAAAGATCTTACTGGGCCTGCTTCTAGATAAAGAATGGTAGACTGCTAAGATATGGTTTGTGAAATTAGCTGGATCCAGCAATGATTTTCTGAGTACCACAGAGACTTTTTTTTTAATTTAAAGATTGTTGTAATTTCTAATGGTTGGGGATGTATGGTTTTAAGCATTACTAGTGTTCTTTTCTTCATCACTCAGAGGTACTTCATCAGATACACAATTAGAGAAGCTGTGGAAAATAACCTGGCAATTCTCTTAAGATCTGCAGAGGAAAGCTCAGAAGTAGAAAGTCTGTTCATTGGGACTAAATTTGGTCTGTTTCTACTGTTGTCAAAAGCAGTTTTGTTGGGGAAGATTTATTTAAGTCTAGATTTATGATGCAAACTCATGCATTACTGTGTGATTGCTAGGGGGAACACTTCTTGCAAGGATCATCCTATTCTCAATTGGCACTGGGAGAGCTCAAGCTGTGATAAGCATCTTTCTTTTGAGACTAATCCTTTTGTCACTAGAAATCTGTAAGAAAACCAAGAATAATGACAGATAACCACACATTTCCATGGAATCACTGGAGAGAGGGTGCTCATCTTTTTTGTCCCTTAAAATGTGCTTCACTGTACTTTAATCAAAAAACTGAGAGTTAATCCAATAGGCAGCCAGCCAAGTAAGGAAAGCAAATAAAAGCCTGGGAACTGTTGAAGTCAGGTGTCTTACAGTTCTGTCTCTTGCACACCGAATGGAAGACTTAGTGTTATTAAGGTATTTATCAGATCTCTGATTCTCTCTTCCATGGTTTCTTTGTGTCTAACTATGCAGAAAGTGTTTCACTTTGTTTTAAGCAGAAGCACGCGATTGTAAGCATTGCCTCTGCACTCAGATGACTGTTCTCACGAAGCTCATGGGACCTGAATTATCTTCAAGCCCTTCGCCTTTCTCTCTAACCTTAGTGTAAACAACCACTGAGTAAAATGCAAGAAAAATTCTTTGTGTGGAGGAGCACAGGCATCCCACCTTTCCTTATGAAATCGTATGAGTTTTTTCAAAGAAATGGAGAAGACTGAGAGATTTGGGTAATATGTTTGCTACTGATCCTGTGTTGCTTTGACTGCATCAGAATTCATACCTTCAGAATATTTCCTCATTACACCTTGCAAGACAGAAATAATTTGTCTAGGCTGAACAGTTGTCTTTTTTTTTTTTCCTACAACCCTATAATGAATTTGAACTCCATGTACTATCTCCCCAGCCTCTTGGTTCATTAAGCACTGCACAAATTTTACTCATATGTGTGCTCTTAATCTTTTGTGTTCACTAATGGATAGAATTGGTACTATTTCTGAAATTAGCAGCTCAACAACAGCTGACTTCTTTAAGGTGCAACATGAATCCTTTAGACTCACTCATGGAAAATCTACTACATCTCCCACTGTGAATCTGATGGAGGTTTTGCTGAGGGCAAGACCAGAGACTGAGCTGTGGGAAAGTCTAGCTGGATTTACTCAGGCTGCACTATAACATAAAAGAGAATACAGACTTCAGGAGGAGTAATGCACAGTAATTAAAGGGGGTAAAGAATTACAGTGATGAAGAAATAAAGTGAGATGCTGTGTCACGCAGATGTTCCTATCTCCGTTATATTCCCTACCTGCTTTTACGTCCTCCCCCTCACCTCTTATCTCTGTAACCACATGGTGATCATCACTCATGTGGCAGAGCTGTGCTGTCTGCAGCTTTGACTCTAAGGATTTAGAGAACCTGATCACTGAGTTCTCCTTTCTGAACATTTTGCTGTTGTTCTTAATACAGAGGCACTGAAGGTAAAGTAAATAGATGCTTCTTCAGAGTTATTGGCGGAACATTTATTTCAGTAAGATTCCCAGTATTGCCCTTGGCACAGAGAGCATCCCACATTTGGGGAACACATAAGACTTTTCCATTTTCAAGTTCTGAACATCCCTTACTCAGAAGTACCTTCCTTCAGACACAGTCTCACAAAAAGAAGCAATTATGGAAATATACAACATATTTTTTTAATAAGCATATTGGGGACAAGAGATAACCATTTGTCATGAATTTTCACCAGCTGCTGTGAAAAGAAAGCTGAAATGCATAATAGAGTATGTGGTATCTGATTAAAGAGAGTTTGTAGAAGGAATGCTATATTCAAGAGATATCACTTATCTCAAACTCTGTCACTTAGCATATATTGCATTGAAAAATCAATGCTGCTTTCCAGCAGCATTTTATTTTTGAAGTGTAAAAGCTACCACAGCCTAATAATGCACATAGGAAATACATGTTTTTGTTCTGCTACGTTTCCATGCTACATTAGGTACAATGCCTCAATTAACAGAGTGTGAGGGCAGAAAGATGTTAATGGAGCCAGTCAGTGCAAAGAAACCAAGATTTCATCTCCCAAAGGTGTAGGTATCTCTTCTTGCTGTGGCTCAGAGGAAGGTGCCGCCTTATGCCAGAGGAGACTCTTGCACTAAAGCAAGTGCTTACTAGCTTACAAAGATGAGGTTTTTGCAGGACGTTTGAGTACAACAAAAATGTAATCAAGCATTTCACTGGCTGGAGCATAAACGCAGAATAGGAGATGTAACCTCAAAAACTCAGTACTCACAGGCTAAAAAACATAGGCAAGCAAGACAGTTACACAGGAAAATATTTAGATCTTCAGCAGTCTGATGGATTTAATATGCACTAAGCAACATATAGAAAATGGAGATAGAGATGTGTACCTGTAAATTAAAAGGACACTGAAGTTTACTCCCAGTGAAGGATATTAAATACAATAAATCACAGAAATATTTTAATACCTGTTTTGTAATTCTGATTTAAAAAAAAAAAAAAGAATATATTTTTCACTGTTGAAAATATTTTGAATGGCTGAGATTCTTAGGCACTGATTAGGTTTGCAAATTTGAAACCATGTAACAGATGGCATTTATCATATACCACTGAAAACACCTCTCCATCAGTGTGCAGAGTACCTTCCTAGCAATAAATACACACACACAGGTGGTGCTCCTACTTGCATGAGATTTCAGTTCAAACTCACTCACTTGATTTTTCCTAGTTCTACTAAGTCAGGCTTTTCAGGACCCAAATAAAGGCAGAAGCTCTTGAGGCAAATTCTGTCCACTGTAAATGAAAATTCAGGGGAAAAAAAAGTGGAGATGTCCTAAATTAACTTGGATTTTCTGGTTGCTAGTTCATTCAAACTACCTGCATTTTAACTGGAATCAAAGAGGATGCTAACCTATGGAAAAAGAGATTCACTAAGGACTCTGCCGTTTGTGTTTCCGTGTAAGTTCCAAATGATGATGTATTTCCCTGTCCTTTCTTCTGAAAGACTGCAAAGCCTTTTTCACTCTGCTGCTGACTCATTGACTGTCGTCAGGAAAAAGGCTGTGTGGCCTGCATGCACCTCCAGGTGCAGCTGACCTGGACAAATCACTGCTTGCATCCTGCTAGTCAGTTGTGTGTTGCATCGAGAGTTCGTGCATCTGCTGATGATGGGCAGGTGAGTGTTTTTTCTCAGAGCCTGCCTTCTGATGTGTGGGCACCTTCACCAGCTACTTCTGAGGAAACAATGGAATACAACTGTGTGTAGAAATAAAACTGTGTAGAAAGAAAACGACAGCTGCAGGTCTTCCCAGGTATGTTGTGGGGCTGAGGAAATTCAGCCTACATGGCTCCAGTTGGGAAGCCACTTACTGTGTGGCTAAAGAAGACAAGCAAGTTTGACATTGTTGTCATGGTTTTATGATTTTTGGTCATCCACATCATAACATCATGTAGTGCACTGGGAGTTAAAGTGTTAATGCTCCAGTTCCAGGTACGTGTCCAGAAGAGAAGAAGAACTACGTTCCCCAGGGGGCTTTGTGGTCAGAGAGGAGATATAACCCCTGGCAAGGTCACCTGATGTTCTCTTTCTTCATCAGGCTCTCCTCCCTGCTGCTCAACTGGACTGCACATCTCACCTCAGTGTTATGGTGAGGCCTGTCCACCTTTCGGACACTGTCTCTCATTATATTTGATTTATTAGCTCAATTCTAATTATGTTGTATTATACTGTGTTATCTTGCATTCTGATACTGTATTTAGTAAATTAATTTGTTTCTCCTCAGATCATTGCCACTGTTTTTAATTATTCTGGGGTCCCCTGGTTCCCTTTGCTGGTGGCTTGGATTTGTGAAATCCCTCCGCCCCACTAGTCACAGAATCAGGCCAGACCAGACCATAAACCATTGACAGTCATCTAAGCCAATCCCCTTTGTCCTGCCTGAGGAAGATATGCTTTCCACAGTGGCAATCTGGAGAAAACCAGAATTTTGTGTAGGGACCTGCTCTTTATTGGCAGAGGTAGTCAGTGCTCTCTGTCAGTTCCCCGTTGCTGCCCTTATTGTGTGACATTCAGCCCAGAGGATGATGCTTTAGTTGCAAGGTTGCCAGCAGGGATTTTGGCTGGTGAGTAGAACAGCTGCCACAACGCTAAGGTAAGTATAAATTTGGAACAAGAACACACTGACTCCCTGCTTACTCTGTGTGCCTTGGCTGTACATTGCTCTCTCCTGCATTAGGGGTTTTATTGTTGTCTCCTTGACAGCATGGATGATTGCCTGCAAGTGTCCTCCAACACACCTGCTGCTGGACACTTTGATATTGATGCAATTCCAAGGAAATGAGGGCTTTGGCAGCCATGCATTGCCATTTATTAATCCAGATGAGATTGCTTGTGTGCTCTGAGGACATGACCTTGTGCTGCAATCCACCTGCCTCTCCTAGTGCTTCCTAGGAGCAGTGCTTCTCTGGGAGATCAGTGTGCCAACCTCTTCCTGATGCTGTTTGTGGTAGAACTGATGACTGGTAGATATCTTTTTTTGCCCATTGCCAGAGTTCTCATAAGTCCTGCATCTTGAATTTTGTGGCTACAGCTGCTTCAGCCAATCTATAACAGATACCAGGGCACCATTACGCCAATATACATTTTTTTCTATTTCCCTTCTGTAAGCCAGGACTGATGAGTTCACCAAGGCAGGTTAAACAATGACTGCATGTAAATTAGTATCACCTTCCTCCTGGTACCCAGACTGTGGCACAAGCCCGTTGTGAAATGAATGAGGACATGAATAGAGCGATACTAATGTAAGTTTCTCCCTTTTCTTTCCATTACACCAGGTGATGATTACAGAGCTAACCCTCATCTCTGTACTTTCACTTGGTACCAAGGACAGCTAAAAGTAGCATGAATCGTGCTGTCAGGTGGGCAAATTGGCCTTGTCTGAAGGACAGCAGTGCGTGGAGTGCACCTGGAGTATTGTGTTCGCATCAATCCTCTACTCCGCTCTTTCCTATAAGCAAGACTACACTTCTCCTTGGGGTTCAATAGATTACATAAACACAGGTGGCCTGAGATACTAATTAAGCTGAAAAAGTTTGAAACTCTGAGGTTTAAATAAAACAAATCTTCAAGCTGAGAATTGGAGTTGCACTAAAGCTGTTTCACTCCCATTTGTCCAGGGCTGTGGGTTTAGTTCTTGGTGAGGGTCCTTCCCACTGTCTGAGTCTTAAAACAAGACATAAGACCCTCATGCTCTGGGCATTGCTTGCCTTTAATCATGGCGTACTCTTTTATGACAGTCTTTATTTCAGGGTCTGGGCAGAGCGGGGAGTGGAGATGTCAGAGGTGTGGAGAGACCTAGAGCAGTAGAAATGGGACTGAAGACAGGGCAGATTTGGCTTCACTGTGTTCTTGCCTTTACCAGGCAACAACCTAACAGGTTTAAATAGACCTTTTTTCGTCTATTTTTTTTCCTTCTGTTCTCCAGTGAGCTAATGAGATTACTGACGCTTCTGAGAGAGCCAGAAACACTGAACCATTCAGCAGGTTACCCTGGATGGATACAAGTTTTCCAATACCAAAACTAACTCTTCTGAAGAGTCTTGCAATGTTGTGAGCTCCATAAGCTCATTAGAGTTAATTTTGGCTGGCAACATCTCCTCACTGCAAAGGATCATGTTGCAGTCCCTGAGACAAGAAAATGCAGATGCCAAATTAGCAAGAGTTGGTCATTGCCATAGGAGACCAAATCTACCCTTGCAATGTGGCATGGTATCTGGGCAAGTAAATGGGAAATGATGACGTGTAGGTATAGATGTTCATAGGGAGTTAGAAAATTCTTCAGCAATTTTCCTTTTCTCTCAACCTAGTTAGTAACCAAGAATATGAAACAAGCATGTGAGGTCTGTGTTTTTTGCTGTCACGAAACTGATAACTGTTCTGTCATTTTACAGTACAATTAAACCAGTCTGCAGGGAGACAGGAAGGAAAGCAGTCTAACAAGAGTAATTCTAGAAATAAATTATAACTGATAACTTTCTTATCAGTTTTCCTTGTACTTCCCCTGCCTGCCCACCCGTCCTGTTCTCTGCTCTGTTCCTGGAACTAAATGTTCAGTGCTGTAGCCTGCTGTCCCTGGCAGTACACCTCAAACTGCAAGACAGGCCTCCTCCAAGCCTCAGATCCAGCTCTGCTGCAGGGACTCACCCATTACTGAGGAACAAGCATGTTCCATTCTTGTACATCTGATGCAGCTGTCTGGGGAAAGATGTAGCGGAGGGTTTGTGTTTGCACGCATTTACACACATCACTGCCTGTAGACTGGTGAAATATGGCTGCAGGTATCCAGAGATCTGGAGATAACTCTGGCTCATTCGAAGATTCTTCCCAGTCTGTCACTGAAATGCCTAACTTGGTGCCATGTAGCATTTGCATTTGAGGCTTCAGAGAGAATTACTGTAGGTTTAAGGCCTGAGCACTGGCACCTCAAGGCCCCCAAAAAACCCTTGCCCACAAAAAGTGAATACAAAACACATACAAAACACTGATTAGGGAATTTGCATAAACAGGAGATGACAGAATGATTCAAACACCCTGTAGAGTGATAATCTGTAGCTGTGTATTCTCTACAAGTGTTTGGCACAAATATTTATTTCTCTGAAAGAGGTGCTGACAGAAATGGAATTCCCTGTTATAAACAGAAGCTCTGAAGCGTTCCCAGAGAAGGAATCAAATACTCAGTTTTAACACCACAGCACTTTTCTCCCTGTCAGTGACCCCTCCAAACAAAAGTCCTTGTCAATGAAACAGCAATAGTGAGTGAGCAGAGGTTTGTTTTTACCAGACAGTGTGGATGAGGCAGTATAGTACTTGCCTGCAGCAGAGGAAACACAAGGCAAGGAAACTTTCCATCATTCTCCTGGAGAGGACTGAGGAGGTGATTAAACATGTTTTTCTTCCTCCCCTACACCGTCAAGGCCTGATGTGGTAATGGAGGATTTCAAACACGCTGCCTCCTTTAAGGAGTAGTGACAGCTGAGGAAGGGATCAGATGCTGGCACAGTTTGAGCATACTGCAGCTTTGTTTTTTGTAGGATATGTTTCACTTTGTTTTTTTTTTCCCATTTGGCAGGCGTGAATATCTCAGGACACCACTCTCAGTGCATACTGTATCTGTAAACTTCTTGTGCTTTTCCAATCAGGATTTTTAAAGTTTTGGTTAAAGGTGAATTAAAAACCTCTATGAGCCCTGGAACTTTAAGGTTTGCACAACACTTCATCATGTCTTAACTTACTGTGAAGGAAGATCTCCTAGGCTACTACAGGACAGTAAGTAATAAGGTCTCTTTGATCAAATAAAATTGCAGAGTGCCCTGCATAGCTTGTGGTGTCCTCTTTGCTGGAAAGTCTGGTTGATTATGGGAAATTATTACATTACTGATTTTCTTTTGCTGTTATCTACTGAAGGATATTTTGTTTAAAAGCATCATTCATCCAGCCACAGACTTAAAAAAAAAAAAAAAAGCCAAATATCCTAGTTTGCAAGGATGTAAGACTGAGCAGTGAACAACAAGGTGTAAAACTAAAGAGCTGCTTTTAAAAGAACCTGCGAGGAAACATGTCAGTGAAGAAATGTAGGGAAACTCAGCCCCAGTGGGGCTACAGGACAATAGACAAGCTTCAGGAAATTGTTGTCTGGTAGATTCACGCTGGATTGTTAGTGAAAAATTCTCATTTAACTAAATTTTAAGCTCAAACACAAATGTCCTCCTTGCTCTGTGTACGCACAACAGGTAGGACAGTGATGTGGCAAGAGGCACTGAGTGATGCTTTAACACTTACAATTAAGAGTAGCCATGCAGATCCTCATTCAGCAAGCAGTTAAAAAACTATTTTCACAGCCATGCTGGATCCAAGAAAATTAAGACAGAAAATACTGAGCAAAGTGACAGACTGTCAAGCGTTTTTATTATTATTTATTGTTGTTATTGTTATTCACACTTAGACAACTTAATTACTTAAAGTGATTTAGATGAAAAGCTGTATCAATACCATAATGTTCACATGTGGAAAAAGTGTACACAACACAGTGAAACATTCTGTAAATGCAGTGAAGTAGGACCGTTGATAAAAGGGATTATTTCTGAGAGCCTATGTACAAATAAATATAAGTTTCATACTATGTACAAACCTATACTCACAGAGAATACAATGATTCAGAGATAAGCGAATTTCATATAGTGAGTAATGATCCATACACAGAAACACAAGAGAAAAACTGGAATTTTCTGGGGCTTGCTTGGACCAGCTTCCACAGTAGTATTTTTTTTTATGTTTGAGATGAGTAAATGGGGGATATCAGGTTTTTATCACATTAAGTTGAAAATGAGAGATGGAAATGTATGAAAACTACAAATTGAAACAATCCAGCTAAAAAATCTGTATTACAAAAATAGCATCTGATTGTCAGTTATAGCATGCTACAGTTACTTTCACATGACAACACAGAGGCCTGATCTTGCCACCTCTAATGACAGAAATAATTCCCACTCACGGGAATCAACTCCCCAGAGTCAGGACTGCAAAATTAGGACTGTGTAACAGAGACCTTGGTAATGGAAATGAACACAAAACCAAACAAATTCCTTTTGACACTGCCTAATTTTGACAGGGGATTAAAAGAAGTGTTTGACTGGTGTTGGATAGCCTGACCATAAAATACTTACCTTTTTATTTTTTTCTAGAAAAGATGTGACAGGAATAACCTGGATTATATGCACTTTCTAAATTATGGGGGCCTTCCTTTACAGTGGTCTTGGTGGGACAATGTGTTGGAGTAACAGGAGGATTTAATTGTGTCCTTGGGCCTGACTCTGCGAGCATTGTATTCCTTCTTCTGGGGTGAACACGGATGGCAGGACTGAGCTCCTGCTGCAAAGGCAGTGTGCAGCATTTTGTACAGTCTCACAGGGAATCTCAAGAGTATGAGCAAACTCCCTCTGACTTACTCACAGCTCCACTAAGGCAAAACCAGATCCTGCTTTACTGTACATTTGTTTGACGGTATTTTACATCATACCTTAAACAAAGATGTGAAATGGATTCTTCACTTTAAAATTAATTATCCCCTTATTTAGAAACCCAAAGCTAGTCTTCTGGGCTCTTATGGCTTCTCTTTGCATTAAGACAACTATGTGACATAAAATAAAAGTAAAAAAAAAAAATAAAATAGTAAAGTGCAAGATCTTTAAAAACGCATACAAATTTCACTGTTTAGATTGGTTTTGTGTTTGATGTGGGGTGACTTTGCAATTAATCTACGTGAATGTAAAGTTCACTTACCATTTTCTACTTACATCGTTTCTTACTCAGTCTTGTCCTTGGCCACTTATGGCTCATTTGGGAACGAGTGCCCAGCTGCACATCTCTTCTACACGTGCTCTAAGTGGTTACACGGCTTCTAGGCTGGGGCTGACTCATATCTGGCTGACCAGGAACAAGGGCTCGGGTGACTACATGGCTTCTGGAGAAGAGATGGCTTATGTCTGGCTCACAGGCAAGAAGAAAGCGTGAGGTGCCTGCACACATCCAGGTGATGCCTGGATGAAATGAAAACCCACAACCACGAGCAACAGACGAGAGCCTGTGACCTGTCCCTGACAATTAGCAACACACAGCGGGTCCACACTACTTGTCTGAACTATGGGACTGCGATCCATGTATGACTTCTGTATCTGATGGTGCAATAACTTCAGGCTGGAAGTTAATCTACCCAGCCCAAAAAGAAATGACTAATATCTCAATAATGATATTCCATGAATAGCAAGAGATCCAAGAAGAAACAATCTTAACATCGCCCAGGAGTGAAGCCCACATCTCCTGGACTCTGCTCCACGCCTCTCAGTGCAAACTATCACAATTGGAAATGTGGAAATTGCCTTCTGCTGATGTATCTTCTGCTACAATTTGATGCAGGAACCGCATCAAACTTTTCAGGAAAACAAGAATAACCTGCTCAAAGGAACTAACCATGCTTCTTTCTCAGTTAGTTGTGTCATTGTTATTTAGAAGAGGTAAAATGGTTTCCAAGAAGAAAGGGAACACCTTTTTTTCTCCTTTAATACAGCTCCCAGGACAAATCAGTGTGTTGTAGGACTGCGTTTATGAAATGCAGGATCCTAGGATAAAACCTGTCTGTAACTGGCAGAAGTTGTCTGGATTTCAGTGGGCTGGTTGTTGGCGAAGGGATTATTTCTTTGTTATAGGTTAAATAAACCCATTTGATACAGAATCATATTTAATTCAGAACATAAGTTATATGGATCCTAAGATGCTATCTTAAGGAATTACTACTGAGAGGAGAATCATTAAAAAAATGTATTTCTGCTCTTTCCCAAAATACGTAAAGAAATAAAAGACAACCAGAGAAATAATCCCTTAAAAAACGCCCAAAAGGTACAAGTATTTCTAAGCACCTATTTCTTATAGTATGTGGATTAACCACACATTTAATCTACCTCTTTATGGACCTTCATATCCACATACAATGGTACCATGAGTGACAGTTACCATAAACTACTTCAGAGTAGCATAAATGGAAATTACATGGCAGGTTCATTGCCAGTACAAACATCAAATGACAGTTAGATAAGTTTCTTTGTCACTCACTGTGCTTCATGTTTCATGAGGATTACTCAGACACCAGCATCTACTGAATAAATAGGCATAGGCATACAGGCAGAGAGAGCCTGTCTGCACTACACAAAAGCACTAACTCTCAGTAAAACAGGCAACTAAAAAATGCCCAGGCATTTGCTGAAAGATTTTTCCATGCCTATATGTAGCTCTTGAAGACATCATCTTCAGATAACACTTCTTACTACACTTCTATAGTATCTACCCTAATGGTTCTACAACAGTATCTTCTGTAAATGGAAGCTGGCTTTTTTTCTTATTTTTTTTTTTCCTTTTCTGCAGGTGTGTGTATAACAGCACATTCTCACAGGACTTTAATGGTATTTTGCATTCTCTCCTTTAATTCCAATGAAGCCAGTGCTAAAAATGTGCACAACAGGTTATAATCGGATTCATGACCTTACTTGAATGTTACTGGAAATCCCTTCCAAAAATAATGTCCAACACCAGCTGTGCTCAGGTGTGGTGATGCCATGGAGACTTGGCTACTCAACCTGAAGCCTTATTGCATATTCTTACCTTACTGTGCTGCCAACCTGGGGCTGGCCAGAAAACACTAAGGAATAATAAGATTTTTATTTTAATGCCAATTTTGATATTGATAATACTTTTATTCCTCAAGAGATTATGCAGACATCAGCTGAATAAACAAGCTCAGGCATATGAGTGCACGATCATCAGACTTCCATGTGGAGTAATGCAATGCAGGATTCAGGCAGTCTGAGGAACCAGTTCCTTAATAAAGTCATTCAGACCTTTTTCTGACTGAAAATAGCAATTTGATTTCTAGGTGTACAATGCTGAGAAATGTTCACATGTCCAAGAGTGAAATGATTATGGACAGTGGGAAACTCCTTCTGCTGGGAAAAGAGTGATGTCTGAGAGAAAAGGGAGAAGTTAAACTATGACAGTTCATCCCTTAGTAAATCTGCTCTCAATATGAAACACGGGTGTCCTAGCAACTGGCATACTCTGGGCATACAGTGACTGCTGCAGCAGCTCTCAGCTTCCTGTTCAGCTCCTCACTTCACAGCTTTCAAATTCCTCCTGTATGGGAAGAGAGGTCTCCATTCTCCCTCTCTTTACCCTACCTGAACAGCTACTGCCTTATAACCAAAGAGCACACGGTTATCCTGCAAGTTTGTTCCAGCAATTATACAAGTGGCTTTCAGAGCCAGCCTCTCATGGAAGCACTGCAGATCTGAAATCCTCCTATCTCTGGAGCTGAGCTGCTGTGGCAGCAGTTATCTGCTGCTTGAATAACGACCCGCCCAGCAGATGCAAGGCAGTGGGAGCTGTGAGCTGTCTCATTCCCAAGGGGAAGAAAATTACTTCCAATACCTTCCAAGATAAATGTGTTGATAGGGGCAGACAAAGACAGCATCCTTCAGGAAAGAAATAGGTCAGTCATTTTAACAGTGTATGAATGCCATTATAGAACAGCAGCCTTAGCCACACACAGTTATACCTCCAGTCTGTAATCATGCCATCTTTGGAATTATATGCTCGCAGTGCACAGGGCTTTCAACCCTTACTCCTTACTCCCTGCCTGCCCTCAGTGGGGCAGCACTCCGCTGTTGCTGCCTGAGCTTTGCAGAGCACATCAGTGTGCTCTTACAGCTCCCAGTAGGGGTTTTTCCTCAGGGATTACACTGCGATGGCCATGTATGTGCAGGAGAAAAAACAAACAAAACAAACAAAAAAACAGAGTAATACACTGAACATAGATCAGACTCTTGGTATTTCTTGGTTTCTTGATCTAAAATGTAAACCACTGAATCTGAGTATTATGTATATTGTAAGTAGCCACGTACACTGCACAGACCCATCTCAATCCTCCATACGCTCTCATAGGTCACACTGCCTCACTCTGCTCACCTGGGAAAGAATCACATGGGTCACACCAAAAGCTGCCCTGAGCACTGTCATCAGAAACAGAAAGCATTTGGTGGTTCTCCTGCGGCAGGCAATACTGCAGAGTCAGCTTTGTTTCTTGGGACACCGGCTCCATCTGAGCTCAGAATTTGGGTCACGGATTTTCTTTTGCAGAACTGCTGCTCTTTTCAGCAGAGGGCACTGTAGGTATGTCTGCACCTATCTTCCCCTTGTGTACACACATAGACAGAAACAAATGATAAGAGGTCCAAAGCACTACGGTTAATACAGGTGAGGATTCTGGAGCAACAAAGGATTTTAAATACACTTACAGTTCTTTGCTCCCAATGAGAGAAAAGCTTGCACCAAAGTGCACTAAGAAGCAAGAGATGTTGCAAGTGCATGCTAAAGATCCAATGCTGCTTCTGAATGCAATTCTTTAACTAGGACTTAATATCATAGAATAAGACATGAGGAACAGACATTGTAACTCCTAGTTTTCTTGCTTTTGCTCAGTATTTCACTTTTTTTCATAATATCTCACAATGTTAATATTTCAATAGTTTTTAATGTGTATTTCTTACTGTCTTCTCTACCATTGTGTTCTCTCAAGTCCTTACTCTTTAGCCAGCTACTGTTATACACAAACACATGTAATAGGAATACAGTAACAACAAAGGGATGAGTGAAAAGCAAACAGCAAGGAACACAGGCAGGAAAGCATGATGACAGCATCAGAAAAACAGACAAGACAAAATGTGCTGAGCCTTCTGTTACACAGCTGTGAGCATTACAATGTCATTGTGAGCACAATGCGAATACAGAACAATGCTGAAACAGGTCACAGATATATACTGAAATTTCATGAACTCTAACTGCAAAGAAAGACTTGAAGAAGCAAACACTGATTATCTGAAATAATTTCTTAACACCTGTTCCAGTTCTCCCATTTTTTAATCATCCAGGAAACATGAACACTGCATTGCTTTCTCTCTCCCTATTGTTATTACGATTATATATTTTGTTCTAGCTTTGGACATCCTCCTCTCCTCTCAGGATTTCAGTAAAAGAATACTGCAGTTTTACTCCTTCCCAGGCTTCTTTGGACATTCACACTTTCAGCAATAATGAAGGATTTTCATGTAGGTTTCCTGCAGTTCCACTATATTTAAACTATTTTTTCATACCTAGTATAAAGATTTTATGAGCAAAATGAACTGCCTCAGCTCTGTACAGCAGCTGAATATTTTATCCAATAACGACTATCTGTATCTGTGAAGGTCTTTACACTTCAAGTAATGGAGAAAGATAGCTTGTAAAGTATATATCCACCTCAACAATTAGGCTGCCATTTTATAACTATCTTTATTTTCTGTATGAAATACTATGCATAAGCAAATTAGCCTTTTACTTCTGGCATCAAAAGGCAAACTCATCATGGTAACAGCATCTGAAAGCCATTGGTACTGTTGGTAGTATTGCTGCGTTAGAAAAAAATGCTGTGTTCACATATCAGTTGTATCATCTCTTTGCATGCTGCATTGATATTAGAGAAAACAGCAAATCCCCAGACAGAAATCCCCAGACAGGCCTTGCCTGTGAATAGAGTGAAAATCTGCATCAGTCACATATTGGCCAGCCAACACAGTCCCTTCAGTGCTAGCACTGGGGTTTCAGCAGCCTGAAGAGCTTTGCAAGATGTAATAAATCATCACTGACATCCTGCTGATGGCCTTTGTAGTCCTGTGATGCAGAGGATCAAACCACTGGTAACTCCCTGGCTCTGCTGAAATCACAACGTTAGTCCACTTCAACGAAGAGACATGCAAGATCTTCCCTCCCTGCAAACTCATGCATTCAGCAAACACTTTCCACTCAGCAGCATCAGGAGATCAACAGATAAATCCCATACCATGGTGTGTGGGAGGTGGTGCCTCCCCAGAGTCAGTATTAGCATTCCCCTTTAGAAGATTATAGCTTAAAGAAATGAGCACTCTGTATATCTGTGTGTTCTATGACAGAGAAAAAGAAATCTGTGGACGTGTACCATAGGCATTGGAGAAAGAGCAGCTTTCACCCTCTCAGTGCGTGTGCAGCATCCCCAGTGCTGAGTGGCGAGGTTGCTCTGCAGCCAGTGAAGAACACCTCGGCACAGCTGGCCTCAGCTCCATGTGCGAGCGCACTGCTCGGCAGCAATCAGTCTTTACTCCAAGTTCCTCTCTTTCTATCATTTTCTTTCTTTCTTTCTCTCTTTTAAAACTGAAGGGTAGGAGATTTACAATTTTTTCCACTGTGGCTTTTTTTTTTCTTTTTTTTCTTCTTTTTCTTTTTTTTTTTTTTTTTCCATTTCTTTTTGATATATATATACTGAATAAATAAACATCTATAACTTTGTTTCTCAAGAATCAGCACTTTCCACTAGATGGAGACAGGACACTGGATCACTTTGTCCTCCAGGAGGACGCTGACAATCAGGAACACAAAATAAAGCCCAAACATGAGAAAGCCCAGGAATTTGTTCATCCTCCACTTGCAGAAAGCGATGGAGAGGATAACAAAGAGCAGCATGATGAAGAGGAGGACAATCGCACAGAACAGACCATTGCTGCTGACAGTCACTGGGGAAAAGTTGTTAATCACAGCATACAGGAGCCACGGCAGAGGAAGGCTGTTAAAAAGAAAAAAAAAAAAATAAGAAAAAAATAGAGAAATTGGAAACACAGCAGAGACCTAGAAAAGGGAAAGTTTCTGGACGTACTTCAAAATTCAACTAGAAGCTTCATGTATAAAATGAGGCAGGAAATCTTCTAATGTGTGCATATATCTGATTTAACAACATGCTTGTGGTAGCGTGGGATTCAGGCTCCCAACTCTCCTTCCACCATGACATTGGTGGATGGTATTTTCCCCAGCTGGCAGAAATCACTGAACATCTGCCTGTGAGCAGGGAGACTCTTTTGTTTGTTTCAGGACTTCGCACCATCTGCCCAAGAACCTACTTCCTGTGCCTTTCCAAGAGCCGACCAACAAAAGGGTGACTCACCTGGTGTGTCCTTCCCATAAAGAACCAGCACTTCACAAAGCATTACCCCCAAAATTCAGCCCTTCAAAGTCATGAAGTCATTTACTATGAAACCTGTGCAAAAAATGTGAACTTCTACTGAACCTTAGCTTAATTTCTATTTCTGTGTTTACTGTCATTACATTTCTCATCTCTGATGCCAGAGAATGAGGCAACATCCCTCAGGAAGATGTCAAGCTGAAATAAATATTTAAGCCCCCAATCAGAGCTTAGCAGGCTTAGGATGCATGAAGAGAGCTGTCAGAAGCTCACAACATTCAAGCTTTGAATAAGCAGCTCAAGAGAGAATAATTCACTACAGCCTCAATGCTAACTAAACCAAACTGCAGTTACACTGTGCCATTTCAGTTGTTCAGGTGCTAAGTCTAGCAGACTGTGCTACAGGACAACAACATTTCTGCGGCTAGGGAGACTAAAATATATATTACAGAAATGAAGTACTGCCAAAGAGAAAAGCTCTGCCATGCACCCTACACGCTCTAGACTGAAAAACTCTGTAATGCATAACGTTTTCAAAAGTCTTGCAGGTCTGCTGCTAAAAGAATTTATTTCAAACCCCTCCTGCTTCTGGATTAATAGAAAAAAAGATGGCTCATCTTTTATGCAGTGTCCAAAGGTACTGCATTAGCTAAGAAATAGAGTAAAAAAGCTGTTTCCATAAACTTTGGGATCTCGTTTAGTACCAGTGCAGCTGTTGGTATATTTTCAGCAGCTCACACCTGTACCATTCTTCTAACTGGACTGACTTTCTGACCAGAAAGGGGCCTGCTCTTCTACAAGAAACAGTCAAAGATGGAAAAACAGAGCTTGGACATGATTCTCAGTGCCTCTACCTATGCTGAAGATGGGAAGGAATAAATACAGTTCTGTTTTTACATCTCATGCACAATTTTGAAATACCAAGACACAGATTACAACATGGGATGGACCAGGACTAGCCAGATTTCAGTGGGTCAAATAGGACCTTGAATCCCAACTACATGCCTTACATCCCTTCCCTAGGGCTGCTGTGAAGCAGTAAACAGAGCATTTCCACAGAATTCTACATTGCATCACATTGTTAAAGCTATACAAATGCACCTTTGCATTAAAGAGAATTTTTGCAATTGTTTATAATTTGGAATTTATTAGGTATATAAAAAAAATCACAAAAATAAAATAACAATAACAAATAAAAAACAACAGCTCATGAAAGCTACACAAGACATTGATGTCCACTTGTTTTTAATAATGCACTGAATACTGCAAAGGCAATGAATTATATGTTGATCAGTGGTTATAAAGAAAGCCCTAGTACAAGTTCAATGCATAGTAACTCAAGAGAATGACCTGACAAAAGCATAAAAATCTTCAAAAATTCCTTCTTGGAACAAAGACTTTGGATTTCTTTAAGTGTGTAATTTACTTGCCTGGGCAGTTCTGCATTGAGTAAAAGAGTCAATCAGGCAACAAGTCTGTAGCAAGTCCATCATTCAAATGTCTATAGACTTCTGAACACTTAAAATTGTAACATCCATTGCTTATTTTCATTACTTTCTTTTTTAAATATCAATAGCAGAAAACTGTTCTTGGTAACACCTCCACAAATCTAAGGCAACAATGCTAAGAACAAAAAGGTTTTTAAAACACGGCTTTCTTGGTATAGGACTTACCCCACTGTGATGTCAAATATGTTGCTTCCAACAGAACTGGATACAGCCATGTCCCCCAGACCTTTGCGTGCTACAATAACACTGGTAATAAGGTCAGGAATGGATGTGCCAGCAGCCAAAATAGTCAAGCCCATGATTTCTTCACTAATACCAATGGTTTCTCCAACCTAAAAAAGTTTGAGCAAAAACAGAAAAAAAACATGAGTTGCAGTCCTGTGGTAGAGAAATACTTTCTGCTGTAAAGCTGCTTAATAAGGAATATTATCCTGAAGCTTCCTGACTGTCTTGGAAAATACAGTCAGGATTGGAGAATTATTGTTTTCACAGAAAATCAGTAGGCATTGACAAGCAGCTGCTGATGGCTCAGATGTTACCAGAGTGATCAAATCCTGTGGTCAGGACAATCACAGCTCTCTCAACTATTTTCCATTTACTGAGTACTGATTTACTTCATCCATTGTTGCAGCTCCTGAAACAGAGGGTTTCTCAGCATGAGAGACACAATGGACTCTGATTCTAAATGGTTTCTCACAGTGCAGAACACAATGCAGGGCCTGTATTTTGTACAAGCATCACCTTCTTACCTGATGTGCCCACCAGACCATCAAGTAAGAAAAAAATGCAATCCAACTGATTGAACCAAAAAACGTGATAGGAAAAAATTTTCTTGACCTCTGCAAAAGAAACAAAGACAAACAGTGAACACCTATGTTGAAGGCTGTTTTGCTGAATTCTTATTTATTCTCTATGTGATCACTTATTTCTTCTGATCACCTTCTATCTTCTCTGATCATCATCATATCATCAAGATAAAACTCAAGAGTGTTAAGAAACTAATTTTCCTCACTGCTGTGTGTTTACCTGTGCCCCATTCTTGTATTGGCTTCTGCTATAAAGTAGTCTATGACAAGATTCATCTCTGAACAACAGCTTTCATAACAAATGGCAGGTTTTCTGTTGTCTGTTTCTATCACATGCTGTTACACTACAACTTGACAGTGTTGAGCTGAATGGAGATTTAGAATCTAAATTTATTAGTAACTTCATGCCTACTGGGAAAGAATGTTTTCAAATGTACAAGTAGGCATACATTTCATTCGCATATTAATAGCTTTCTGCAACATCACTCACAGTCACTATAACAAATGTTGTCATATGGTGGTTAGAAAAATACATATCCAAAATTTATTGGGATATTAACATTTCTTGGGAAAACAGCCCATTTTTTCAATTAGAACAGAAGATACATTAAGGATACATTTGCAGCACTTAGCTTTGTGGAGAAGTTTGTTGTAAAAAAATTATAAAATGCTCCCCCTGAGATCCCTCATTGAATTCCAAGATCTGTATCACACCAGAGAAACCTCATTTTCATTTTCCGTGTCTTCTTTACTAATATCAAACTTTGAATAAATAGTATAATTGCAACCAACTAACAGGCTATATTCAGATTAATGATTTATTTTGGTTTTTGTTCCTTCCAGTCTTTTGCATCATTCATTTCCCACTGGCTTGCTAGATTTATGTAACAAAAAGTGATAACTCCTATAAGAAGTAAACGTGACTGCAGTTAAGCAGCAGATTATCACTGTATAAATCAAATTACTGTTTAAAATGAAATTTATACCATGAATGAGTGCTACCAATCTTGAAAGAAACCAATTCTTTACGGACATTCACCAGCTGAAGAAAAATCTTCACTGCAGAAGACTTCTGACGTGCTGTTAGCAGAATCCTACAGATCTACCTCAATAACTAGCAGGACTGCCAGACAAGGTCAATTATACCAACCTGACCACCTGTTTGAGCTGCTTCTAGACCCCATGCAACCTCCTCCCATCTTACTCTCGTTCCACTTCTTGCTGTGCATATGGGCCTTTATGGAAGTGCACCTCACCTGCAGCTCTCTGCACCGCGAGATGTTCCCCTGCAGCACCGCCAGGCCCTGCTGGGCCCTATGGGCTCTTCCTGGCTGTTCTGGGAACAGACAGGACTGAAAAATTTTCCATCAACACAACTTCTGCAGGGAAAATGCGTTGTGAATCTTTGGCAGCTCAACACTCTCAAACTGTGACAAAGCAAGGGATGCAATACACACCCACTGACAAAAGACAAGTAAGACATCTAGATCAGCTTTACAGCAGGTGCACTTATGGGTTGTACTGTAGAACACCTCCTCACTCCCTGTAGTACTTCTCATAAAGCTAAATGTCCTCCTGAAAAGTGGTTTGCAAACACTGACTGGCACATCCGAAACAATCCTGTAATTGAATATTCACAGCAACATTAATGATGAAAATCTAGCAATGCTTCCCAAAAACATGCAGAAATACATAAACAAGAAACTGAACTTCAGCTAGAGTAAGAAAATCATTCCAGCAAACTGTTTTAAATGAATTTTGTGTAAATACAGGGATAAATAACCACAACAGCACCTGAAAACTTACTTTTAATACACATTTCACTATTGTCACAAGCACCGTTTCTAATACAAACAACTTTGGTTGACCTGCTTATCAACTCTTTATGGAGCAAACAGAGTTACTTTTTTGAAACAGAATTCTGAACTTCTATTAATTTAGAAAATCTGGCAACGAACTAAATTCCAATGTTTAAACTTATTCAGAAATCATATGTCCTTTTGATTCTAAAAATCTAATTTTTAAATGCACTGGGAGACTAAGGACCTTGGCCTGAGGAGGAACACATATTTAAAGGAAAAAGAGGATGGCCAATAAGCAGCAATCTGACACCAGAGAAAGAAGAATCAAGTCCAGAAGGGATAAATAAATCCAAATAGCATTTTCATTTTTTAAATTTAAAGGCTAATAAATCTTTTTTCAGCACTGCTAGCAGTCAAGTCTTCCAACATGCAACATTTTTTTATCTTCCATGTAAAAATGGAAATTTTTTTGCAATATATGTGGTGAATGAGTTGGTAACCTTCTTGCAGCTGGTCACAAAATCTAAACAAGAGAACATCATAGCAGGGGAAACTCAGTGATCAATACACAGCAACCCAGAAATAAGCACACACGTTGGCTTACGCAAATCCAATTCAGCAACAGCTGTACTGGCCAGTAATAGCTATTGGCCTAATGAGAGTATGGGATTGTATATACCAAGCTCTTGCAAAATACTCACGTATCTGCATAACGTGGAAAACTGGTTGCCTAAAGATTATCAGCCACTAACTTTGCAGCCTGTGTATTCCCAGTCTCAATCTTCCCCCAGTAAAATTAACTGATTGGCAACTGTTCAAGATTATGAGTATTTTGATAGACTTAACAGTTTCATTACCTACTTTAAAAAGAGGGACGTTTCAACTCAAAAGGGGCAAAATTTGAAACCTGTGCATCCTTTAAGTGAATGAAATCAAGGATGGATGCCATAAATGCTGCTACATGATTTGCATATAGAGGAAGTTTTTAAAAAGAAGAAATAAGAGTGCCATCTTCTTCTTCTTTTTTTTTTTTTTTTTTTTAATAGATTTTTTTCTTCTTCCAGAGTAAAGTAACAACCAGGCCTGTTTTGTAACTACTGATAGTGTTCTTTTGAGATATATCTCTTGGGTTTTGAGATATATATCTAGGGTAGCTCCCTACCTCTTTACAGTATACAGGGCTGCTAATTCCAAGTATTTTCCTAAAAGGATCAGTCAGAGAAAACAGAGAGGAACACTTCTGTCCACTTTTTTTTTCTGGTAGCCACTGTGATGGTTGCCTTACAAAGAGAGAGAATCCTGTTTATTACCAATTGATTTTGCTGTGGTCATGGTAACAGACAAAGAAGAAGAGCCATGGTTGATTCAGTTTGTATGCTATTTTCTTTTAACAAAAGAGAAAGAACTTCATAGCTTTGCTGTAAATTGGTTGGTTTGGTACTTTTCCTGTCTATTAGTAACCTAAAGGGCATTTTTCTTGTTATATTTCTGTACTGAATTCATGTTAGTCTCTGAAAAACAGGTCCTGAAAACAAGTGGCAAGAATGATGAAAGTATGATAAAAAGCGAAGATTTTTCTTCTAAGAGTTTGATCCTAAAAGATAGTGAGTCCTTAGTAATTTGCAAAGTATCTGTCTTCATTTTAGACAACATTATTACTGATATCTTTAATCTGAATGAACCATGTGTTTGCCTCATACATAAATTTATCTGTATTGCAAGCTTTGATTTTCCTTCCATACTTGACAGTGCTTAAATCTGATTACTCAGAACCTGTTCCTGTAACTGGATCTGTGAAGGAACATCCTGTCCTTGTCCCCTTGGTAACAGTACATCTCTGTGTGGCAACGAGAGTTCATGTAAATTCTTGGCTGGTGATGGGAATTTGCAGAGATACAATGAACCATATTGGTCAAGTGACAAGGGAACTGGAGAACTGATAGCCTGTAACGGAATCATAGAATGGCTTGGGTTGGAAGGGACCTCAAGGATCCCATAGGCAGGACCACCAACCTCCAGATCTTGCACTAGATAAGGTTGCCCA
>JAOWBP010004700.1:26760998-26777345 GCA_028571105.1 Tragopan temminckii
TCCCATCTAACCTGGTCTTGAACACCTCCAGGGACAGAGCACCCACAGCCGGGCAGTCTGTCCCAGCACCTCACCACTCACTCTGTAGAGAACTTTCCCTGACAGACCCCCTGAAAGTTGATTCCCCTCCTGTTTATAATCCTCTTCTAAATACTGGAAGGCTGCAATAAGGTCTCCTCACATCCTTCTCTTCTCCAGGCTGAACAAGCCCAACTCCCTCATCTTGTCTTCAGAGAGAGGTGCTCCAGACCTCTGATCTCCTCTGGACCCTCTCCAACAGCTCTGCATCTTTCCTGTATTGGGAGCCCCAGATTTGGACACAGTGCTCCAGATGGGGCCTCATGAGGGCAGAGCAGAGAGGGACAATCACCTCCCTGAGCCTGCTGGACACCCTGCTTCTGATGCAGCCCACGATACCATTGGTTTTCCAAGCTGCAAGAGCACACTGCTGGCTCATGAAGACGTAGATAGCTCAGTATGAATATAACAAATGAGATGGTGTTCAACATCCGCCACTGGACCAGTGGGTCACCTTGGTCATGTCATCATCCCTTCAATGTTTCAATATCCCTAACTGTACAGGATGGACAGTCACATTTATGATCTTCATAGAGTCACTGGGAAGATGTGTTAGTACAGAAGAAAGATTCAATTTCTTTTTAAAACATCTGAATCACACAACCAAATAATTCCCCAGAGGCATACCTACTTCTCCCAGTAAAATTGTTGGTGTTACAGTGAGGCTTTTCATGTACACTTGTATTACCCGAACAGATATGATCAAGGCACTACATGTACATTTAAGCAGGTCAGCTGAGGAGTTAGTTGAACTATTACATAATCCACTCTAGGTATATATAAATCTGCACATCTGCATGACAGAGCATAACAGGGCAGTGAGGATTTTGCAGACTTCATAACCATGTTGGTAAATGAAACAATTTTTCTAGAGCTTCTGGGTATTAAGGAGAGAAGTACAGCTTGGTCTAATACTAGTAAATGCAATCAACCCTTCTCCACCAAGTGGAGATAAAATATACTTTAGAAAAGAAACTCTACAAGGAAAGAAGAACTCATTTTTGAGAAGTGGACACCCACAGAGGATGTGCAAGGCTCCATACGGTCTCTCAAAGCAGTGTTTAGCAGACTAGTGCTCATTTTGTACAACCACATGCTAATTTGAGCATTCTGATGCAGAATTTGGATTTCTGACTAAAATTACCACACTTGCAAACTGAGCCCCTGACAGTAGGCCTACCTACAAAATCTATTTAAATATTGTTTTAGTGTTTTAACTTAGCCTCACAGGTTTCATGGGAACTTGTTTTCTGATGCACATGCTGAGCTGTGAAATTGTGTTTCCTTTTTGTTAGGAAGGGAGGAGAGGGGACGGCACAGAGGCATCTGTGAGAATATTTTGGAGACAAACACTCTAATGAAGCATCCTTGAAAAGTTAGACAGCTGGGCACAGAGAGTTTATGCAACCATCTGGTTAATTCTTTGACAGTAATGTTCAAAGAACGCAGCTTATTTTACTGATGCAGCCTGTTACCTCTTTTGCTATTACAACATGTAATTACAATCCACATTTGTCATGCTTCTGTATAAAAACCTGCACCTTTCATTGAATTGATTTTCAAAATGTTGTTGCTCATTGACATAGCTGGCATATAAACCGTACTCAATTTTTATGTTACACGAGGTTATTATAGTTGTAGAATGTCAGCATGTCTGCTCTGCTGTGAGCAGGATGAGTGTAAATATTCACACATTACTCACAAGTTGCACACAAGTTCACGAGACATTTGCTTTCCAAAACTATTTTTGTAGCAACTATTCTGATTTGTACTGTATAGAATAATAAATGTCTTCATGTTCAAAGGGAAGAAGCAAAATTCATATAAAAGGTGGGCATAAGGAAAGAAAGAAACAATCTAGAAATTCATGTAGTATGTATTTCTGTGTTACCAAACAAAAAGACTTTACCAGAGTTATTTGAAAACTTGAAGAAAAAAAGCTTGAAGATTGGAAGGGAAAAAGTCGGTTTGTATCCTTTGAGAAAACTTTATCTAAAAACAAATCAGAGGTCCTCTTTCAGCTTTTTTTCTTGTACTGAATTGAAGTATTCGAGTGTGTGGGATGAGAAATACGATAAGGAAGAAAAAAGAATTCAGGGTGTTGATTTATAACCTTTTACGTTGTGTGTCGTTCTCTTGCAGCGCTTTAAAATCTATTTTTGATCCAGAAAGGAAGGGAGATTAAATCACTACAAAAAGACTCTTCCGTCCATTTTTTTTCCTTTTCTTCTACTTTCTATGAGTCTCGGTATTATATGGATAGGTGAATAGAAGAGTGGTAAGACTTGTCAGTTTGTCATTTTAAGTCTATTTCTATTAGGAAAAAGTCTCACATGACTTCAAGTCAGATTGGGGATAAAACTAAAAAGTGTTTTAAACATGGAAAGACTTTGGATCTTGTTCTAGATTGAAAATTAAAAGATGAGTAGAACACAGAGGTCTAGCATACATTTAGGAGAAATGCATATTTTGATATGAGAATTACAGAGAAAATCAAAAATCTTTCCAGTCTCAATTTTTGGGACACTGAAGATGGACAGAATTCCTCAGTACTGATGTAATTTTCAGCAGAGATCTAGAAATGCATATGTGAAGGCCCCGAAGAAATTTTTAGAGCTTTCATTCTTTTTCATAAAATATTAATGATAAGAATAGCATTTTTTATGGAGCTATTACCAACCAGTTGCCCATAAGCACTGATATGTAGATCTGAAGATTAATGATGTTGCCTCCTCAAGGAAATGATTATAATAAACCACTATTTCTATTAAAAAAAAAAAAAGCCCTCACAACAGTTTCTTTCTGGACACACTCAGGCATTCAGCTTGAGAACCCCCCAGCTGTGCAGTACACCCCAACTTGTAACAACAGGTACTCACAGGATTTCTGACATCCGGGAGGGAAACCCACAAAGGGAAAACAATAGGCAGTACAAGAAGGTAGGTGAGCTGCTTGCGTGGGGTGTCGGGCCAGGCCAGGCTGAGCGGCTGGTCCTCATCCTCTTCATTCTGTACAAAAAAAAGCAGGGCACAGAATACGTAAATAGCTAAATGAGGCTAGGGACTACTTAAAGGGAGTCCTTAGGATTGCACTGTATTTCAGTAAGAACCCATGGGAACTGAAAACATCATATCAGCACTACTCTTAACAACATTAGGTAGGACACAGTAAAATGGTTTTGGCCAGACTATGTGGTGCCCTCCAGAATAGGCTGCCCAAAGATGTCAGACTGTGGCTCTGCTGACAGTGATGCTGGTCCCTTGGGATCCATGCAGTACTGTTTCACCTTCTCCCTGGAAGGGAATTTTATTCTTCCTGTGCCTCTGAAACACCTCTCTGTTCCCACAAGATTCCCCTGGGATGTGGGCTTGTCTAACCAAGGATTAAAACTGGTCTGCACAGTCCCAAGCCTGGCCACATGGATTGATATATACACAAATATATGCGTAGTGGTATACAAACACAGATATACAAATAAATGCAAAGATATATGCATTATAAGCATGCAAATTAACTATATATGTGTGTGTGTGTGTATATATATATATATATATATATGCACACATGTTGCTTTTTAAGCTCCTGTGAGCTCTTTCCCTAGCGTGCCTCTGCCAACAAAATAGAGTCCTTTAGTCTGCCACAGAAAGAAAGCAAAGAAAGAATGATTCAGCCTTTTGGGTTTATGAAGAAAAATAGTCTTTCAGCTTTTATCACAGGTAGACAAAATCTCTAGAATTGCACATGGATCTGTATTATTCCACAGAACAAGGCAGGAGGAAAAAAAATGGCCTAAATGGTTTTTTCAGACAGGTGTGTGTAATGCAGGTCCTATTTGGACTGTGGAAAGATTTTCTAAGAGCGTTCTGTGAAAACTAAAGAAGTCCAAAAAAGAGTAGCATGAGGAATGAGCAAGAAGTTAAGAGATGTGCACATTTACAGGACTATGATTTTATTGGAATCATGGAGCCATAGTGGGATGGCTTCCATGGCTGGAATGTTGTAAATTATTCAACAATTAATTGCTGAATACTCTTCACCTCCTCAGTTGTCCTTGTCATGGAGCAGTATGACTCTGTGACAGACCTGACACTGACAGCCTGAGGTAAGCTCCTGTTTTTCTCTTGACACATCAACAGACTGCAGCTACTTTGTAGATTATGTATTGATGTCAACAGAAGACTGTTTTGTTAACACCTACATTTTGTGAAACTCGACTTATGTGATTATAAGACAACAGTAAAATGACTAGGTCATAATTGCTATTGTCATCAAAAGATCAGAAAAAAACATGCAGACACAGTGTGTAACAGTCCACATGGCACTAAAATGGCTCCTGAGCAGCTTAAGAGGCTAGCCTTTGCCTCCAGCTTTTAGCTTTTTACTAAAGCCAGGAGATGACTTTTACCTCACAGCCATAACTTACTGAATTCTGACCTTTGGAGGACTGTGTTAGTGCAAGAGTTTATGGGTTTACTTCTCCATAAATTAAGCCATTCTTTTTCCATCCTAGTAGATGCTGCTGAGATGGGAAAATTAATCTGAGCTAGATGCTCAGCACTGAAATTTGATGACTGAGGTAAAATTTCAGCATAAAAGGACCAACAAAATGTTGCCTAGGTAACCTTTTCTGAGAGGCATGTATATAATTCATTGAGCCGACTCAGCAGGAATAAAGCTCCATAACCAATTGCTTTATAAAAGAGTACTGAATGACAAAATACTTTCTGAATTGTTGTATTTACAAATTAGCCATGATTAACAAGTATATTTAATCATAACAATATCTTTACATCAGTCAGAGTTTGCACACAAGTCTGCACCATGTTCATGCAATGGTACTTCAGCACTTGTCCTGCACAATGGTAATACGAACAACAATCGCAAAGCAGCACAAAGAATTATGTCTGGAGGTCTGTCAGATGTGTCCTGGGAAACCCTGCTCCACCTGTTCACTTCCAGGTTGTACTCTTTCATTTTCCCAGGACAACTACAACTCAAAATCTAAATCCAAATTCAAACTCAGAGTGGAGGAGGGCAAAAACATTTTTCCTGCTACTATAACTGCAAGATACGTTACTGGTGCTAGAGACTAATCTCCACTTTCTATTCCATAAACCAGAGTCAACAATTCATAGAATCACAAAATCACAGAATTGCTCAGGTTGGAAAAGACCTTAAAGATCATCAAGTCCAACCGCAGCCTAACCATACTATCCTAACTCTAACAATCCTCTGCTAAATCTCACAACCCTCCACTAAATTTGGTTTTCAAATGCTGACCTTCCAAAAATCAGTGGAAGTATGTCAAACACAGCTGTAAATATAACTTCAAAACAACGCTGAGCCATCCACTGAGGCTGAAGAAATGAAAGAGAAATATTTTTCACAGCTACAAAGCTGTGCAAATGTGGATGTCATGCTCTGGACTAAGTAGCAGTAATACAGAATGATTTAGAATGGATTTATGGTAGAGATTGCTTGCACTAGGTTTCAGCCTATCGGTAATACACATGAATATACTGAATATGCATAGACACAGTTTGTAGGAACTAATACCAAAACCACATTTTTATCACTTTTAGATGGTATGACAAAAACTCAGCACTTAGAATGTTATGTACAATTCCCTTCTTCAGTGCTAAGAAGACAAACATAACGACAATATGACATACATGGTGGAATTCAGCCATCTACAAATGGATATGCTGTCATTTTGGATGCCTTCTAGCATTCCACTTGACCTCCAGATGCTCAATCAGAAGCTTAGAATATTCTGCTCGTTTACAACGTACCTGCCTGCCACCGCTTTGCAAGAATCTCTGTTTCTCCAGGCCAGCTCAGGTGGTGTTAGCCATTTCTATGTAGGCAAATAAACCCTATCCTAAAACTCACGCCCTTGGTATTAATACTGCAGCTAAATAGATTTAAAGATACTGCAGTGACTATATGGGAAAGTTGCATTAGTTAACCTTATGAACTCTGAAATTATTCAACTGGGTAAACAGTTTCATTTTAACCTAAATTTAACTGCTGTCACAAAAAACAGATCATATTATAGTGAAGTAAAACCTGAAGCACTACAAACAATCACAGTTCTCCCACATTTCCAAGTTCATTCTGGTATCTGTAAGGATGGTCTGGAATATGCAAATAAACATGCAGTTTTACCCTTACATGTAAATATATGAGTTTATTTGCATTACAAATCACAAGAATTCTAAGTGTTCTAGATAGTCATTAAACATATAAATTCTTGTAGAAACAACTGGCAATAGTTTCAATTTCTCTTAATCAGTATGATCACCTGAAACCCTTTCCCCAAGCTACATGTAATGGTTGATCTCTCGTAGATAGTATATGCTTTGGAGGAAACAGAAGATAAAGTAATGCAAAATTTCTGGGTTTTGATGATATAGTAACAGCTACTGGACTAGGAGGACAGAAATAGCCAAAATCCCATTGGGGTCAGCACCTTGCTTCTGGCAATAGCCACACATGGGCACTCAAAGAAGTACTGGACTGTGTGGTATATCTTCATCTTCCACAAATTAAAAGCCTAGCCAAAAGCTGCATTTGATCTTCATTTACAATAGTTATTAGTGCACTTCCATGAAATTCTCATTAGCTGTCATAATTCTTTCCAGTCTTTGTTTACTGTATCCTAGTTTTTTGCTGCTGAGCTTGGGACTTTGTTATGTACACACTTCTGTGCTTAATATTATATGTATATTCATGCCTAGATGGGATGGATATGGTACCCTAGTAAGAATTAATCAGTAACTACCAAATTAATTCTCTAATGGGCAAACACTCCCCTTGCATATCCTACTATGGTTAGTGGAGCACATCTGTAAATAACAAAAAAATATAGTTCCGATTCCCTGTTTTGAAGAAATGAAGCAAGAAGCGTGATTCTGTTAAGTGTTATCTTTTGGTATCTGTAACAAATATTCTTTCAACATTTCTTTCTAAATGAACGCACACATATTCATAATCTTATTCTTGCTACTTCAGTTTTAATTCTAACTCATAATGAATAGTGAAAAAGGCACAAAATCTCCTGAGCTTCCATCTTTCACACTTTCTTCAACCAAGAATACCATCTAAAACTTGTCCGTAATCCCACAGATGAAATCTTACAGGTTTGCTCGGGACTGATCTGATGACTTCTGCCAATCCCCCCTCCAAAATCTTTCCAAAGATAGTAAGACACAACACGTTTCACTTTATACAAGCAACACAAACATATGGAGACCTTTCACCAATAGCTATTTTGTTTGTAAACAACAGCTTGTAGCAACTTCCATCTACTGAAGTCTCAGTGTAAGACACTGCTTCCTGTAAATATCAGAAAGTTGTTTCCTTGGATGCTCACACTCAAAATTTATCATCTTACTAAGAATAGTTGCTTATTTGGAACAACACCAAACTGCATTTTTATATATATATTTTAAATGGTTGTAGTAAAACATGGAAAACAAGTAAAACGAACCACCTCAAACTTATCTGAAATCCTGAATCTGCTGCTGTTTACCAACTAGCCCATATCTTACAAAAGACAGAGCATTTGAATTACAAACATTATATTCTGGGGGTTAGTTTGTTAAATCAACTCAGCTGAAGAGCTTAGCCATAAATTCTCCTGGTTGTACATTTACTGCACATTTTGATGTCCGATATCATTAATCAGCAAAAAAATAGCATCAGGAGTCCAACAGAAAGGAGGCAAAGACTTCAACTTCCTTGTGCAAGTATAGATGCAGTACCACCTAAACAAATGCAATTTATTTATTTGCCTGATAGTGATGCAAAGGACTGTTGAACTACATTTTTTCTTGAGAGTGAGGAGTTCTGTACAGTCAAACTCCTTACAATTAGCAAATCAATAAACAATTACGTAGTCTCAAAATGTTACGTCTCAGGTGCAGTACTGACTTTCAGCACTGAAGCTGGTGTGTGTGTTTTTGTGTTTTTTTGTTTTTTGTTTAGAATAGAAATTCTCATATTCATTTATTTCACCAGAAAGGCAGAGGATAAAGGCTAATGGAGCCCTACTGCGAATTCTGCAACAGTCTCATGTCTCTGCTTCAAGCTTCCAGTGTTTTATTTGGATTGTGCATTTATTTTCTATTACATCTTGTTTGGAAAAACATGTGAAGGAAAGTGAGATTCTGAGGTGGTATGGTAGCATGCAATTTCTAATGAGTAGGTAAATCAAAAAACAATGGCTTTCCTTTCACATTCTGGAGGAAAATATAAGGGAGTAAAATAAAATCCCTCAGCTTTTAAAATATGTTTAGAATATATAGACTAACATCCTAGTGCAGTCAATTTTTATTAATCATTTCTGCACCGTGAACTGACTGAAAATAACTATGCTTCAAGAGAAGCCTGTGGGAATGAGCAAGGCACAAGTAGGTATTTGCTCCAGATTCTGTTATTGCAGCCTTTGCCCTCCTGGGCTCTGGTCCAGATAGCTTAAAGCGCAATTCCCAGAGCTTATATGCAGTCTTCTATGCCCAGGTAACTACCAAAACTCTTTGGGAAAATGGAAAAGAAATAGACTGTAATAGTCAAAAGCCAGCCCACTAGCTGAAGTAATTGCTATAGTGCTACAGAGATACAGTTGAAGAATAAGCCTTTGTGTCGCTCCATTTTCCCCTGCCCTAGTTCTCAAATAAGTCAAAATGGCATACAGAAGGAAAAAAAAAAAAGTGGAATATGCAACTAAGTAGCCTTAGGAAATTAAAGAACAATCCATTTTGATGGCAGTGTAATGCAGTGTTACAAAGAGTTTATTGGCAAACAAAATGCTGGCATTTATTTTAGGCTGAATGTGGCAATTCTAAAGAGTTTCTGCATTAGAAAATCGTTTTTAATAATGATAAAAGTGCCAGGCATGCTGGAATATATCACTGTCTTCCAACAAATGCTGCTCTCATCTTCTTTACCATGATCAGCTAAATGGAAATGCTTTATATAGCCCAAGAATTATAGCCTATGACAGAGACGGCAACGCCACTTGGATTCAAATCATCTTAATTTGATGACGACTCCATGGTAGGGAAGAGCTGCCTCCTTCAGAGACTCTGTCCTGAAATACACTACACCATGCTGCTGCTCTTTGATGGGGAAAGCAAAATACACCTTACCACCCAGTTTCTCAGGTAAGTGTCATGTTGGCATGTAAACATTTTCCAGTGGAGTTACCATGGAAACAGGTAAAAGCGTGCATATGTGTATGTGCGTGTGTGTGTATGCGCGTGGGTGGGAGGAAGAGGTGTTATCTCCAGCCAGGGAGCTATTATTAGGGAAGCCACTGGCTAAAACGACTATGATTGAGCACACTTAATCAAATACTTGTTAAGAAGGTGGCAGTGGGTGGAGGGGAGGCAATTGGACTTCTCAAAAGGATCATTTCTCTGAAGGACACCCTATAAAACATTTAACAAGACACTGCCAGTGTCCTTTTAGTCTTCTTTCATTTCATCACACACACTCAGCACTGCTCTATGAAGTTTCGTATAACAGAGTTTTCTCCTTTGTGGCAACGTGATAAAGGTTAAAAGGGAGAGCGCAGTAAGTAGAACAAAATCCCCAAGGAAGATGGAATATCCAGCAGGAGGGAAGGCAATTTCTGACAGCAAATGAAGCAGGAACGTCTTGCAGATTTTACGATGGAAGGAGGTATTGTTCCATGATGGGCTGGGAAAGAGACCACAAACTTCTGTCCCTCCTGCCCCCAGGGTGATCCTGGTTTTATCAAAGTATAGGAGATTGGCTGCTGCTTTCAACAGGAGTGGTATTTCACTAGTATTGCTGTCTGGGACAAATGATTGAATTTTTTGGGAACATTTTCTGAAAAGCCATTCTAAATTCCTGAAAGCAGCTGCAAAATAGAGTTCACCTTGTTGAGCAAAAGCTTATGCTAGTAAGACGAGAAATGAATTTCCTGGATATCAATGGATTTGTGCTGTGTCTGTTTTCAAGAGAGAAAAGGATATGACCATAACAGAGCTTGACAGTCGGGGATAAATTATTAGAACCCTATATAAATCTTTTAGATCCCTCAGTACAGACACGTTTTAGGAATACTCGATGACACACTGTGTGGAAACACCCATATCCTAGCCCACAGTTTTCAGGACAGTATTTTTTCCCCAGAAGCATATCTGCAGCTTGGTTCTTCTAGATGGACAGCATATCTAATCTCTTTAGTTCTAAATGAACATCTTCGGAACATGGAGTTACTAATATTTTCAGTGATTCAGAAGTTTGTCTAAACAAACTTACAAACCACTTATGAACCATGTATTTGGACATACACAAATGGCAGAATGCAGAGAAACAAATCTTACATTGCATTTCCAAATTCTGAAGCTACATAATTTCCTTTTTCTTCGAGAAATTCATGCCACCAGAATTAACTGTACTACCAAACCAGAAGAAAATGACATTCTCAGGGTAAAACGGTGAATGATTGCTCTCAAAAAGATCAAAATTCAAGAGTATGTATTGGTCAAGACTGAGCTGTAACAAGCTAGTTCTTGTGGAAGAAAGAAAAACTGTTGTCAGGGTCTAGCTGGCTCACTATCCCATGCCTTCAGTATTACTCCCCTGATAAAAGTTGCTCTTAGTATTGATATCATTGTCTTTGAAGATATGCCACTTGTTACGCAGTGTCTGCATAAAGTTTGGAAAAGGTAGAAAAAAGTCCCAGCAGAGCAATGACCCATTTCCCCTCCTTTAATTCTAATCTTCATCAAATAACAAGGTCTTTTGATTGCTGCTTTGTGCGATTCCGCTGTTGTCTGTAACTCTACAACCAGTAGTAATCCTGTTAGCTTCTATGAGGTCAATATACTAAACAGAAAGACAGGGAAGAGTACTGAGTTTGTACTCCTCTTTTTCGTTTTCCTTCCTGAGGTGATGAACAGCTATAAAAGCAGACAGAGGATGAAATGTATGAGGAACATGCAGACTTCACCTTTCACCAAGCTTTGGTTGAATGTTTTCCCTCTACAGGAAGCACACTTCCCTTAGATGGGAGTGGGAGTAGATGAGGATCTTATTTCTTTGCTTTTGTTTCTCCTGACCTTTACTCTTCATATTGTCTTTTTTTTTTTTCCTCCTTTTCTCTCTCCCTTTCTGTTCTTAAACTGCTTACTTAAGATCCACTGTATTTTGTTAACTTCAAGTATCTCAATGGTTAATAAGTGGTTTGTAAGTTTGTTTAGACAGACTTCTGAATCACTGAAAACATTAGTAACTCCATGTTCCAGAGTTGTTCATTTAGAACTAAATAAATTAGATATGCTGTTCATCTAGAAAAAGCAAGTGTTAGCTTCAGGGTGAAGCCACATCTTGGGAAGGTGTACCAGGAGACTGTGCACAAAAACCTAGGCAATGAATTGAGAAAAGCTCCCTGTACAGGAGGGATTAGCCAGGGAGCCACACAAGGAAGCAGAGACCTAAGTATCACAGAGACCTATTTGTTTGTTACATATATAGCATGAAGGAGCAGACTATTTTTATTACAACTTTTTCAGAATTCCATTACATATACTTAAATTACAAAATAAGCTCCAACATATCAGTTAGAGAAACAGACTGAGATAGAAGGAACTGTCGGGTTATCACTGGAAGAGGACAAAATTAGAAAGGCCACCTGGGAGGGAGCCAGCATGAGCCATCTCAGAATGTTATTAGGAGACTGCTATTTTCTTCTGCAACAGCAGATACTTAAAATCCTTTCTTTCAGATTGATGGAGCCAAAAATGCAGAATCACTCCTCCATCAGTTACAAGCTTCACCACTTGCTCCATCTTGTCATTTTGACAGTGATAAACAACGTATCCCACCTCTGATACAGCACAGTTCATTTTCAGAGCAACCTAATACTTACTTGCTGAAATTAACAAAAAAGTTCAAAAGTCTCCCTCATCAAAATTTTAAAATTTCTAAGGAAAAGAAAGGAAGAAAGCATTGCTGAGTAGTGTCCTTCTACAGTAATTTTCCCTCCTTATCATGAAGTTGTTTGAGACCGAAAACTTTATCTTGAAGGACGAGGCTGCTTGACCTTGCTGATTTCTGAACAAGCTCAGAAACCACTTCATTGCAATGCAAAATGATAGCGTAAGGACATTGCTGTGAAATATGATTTCTAAGATTACTCTTCCTTCTTTGTTTTTGCTGAGCAGTTTCAGTACAAAAAAAATGTGGCAGAGGAAGACCAATTTCCTTGTTAGGCTACTGAGTGCCCTTCGAGTTTATCAGAGTTACCATACATTGCACAGACTATTTTACCAATCAGGTTACACCAGGCTATGCTATCCATGCATTTGCAAACAGAAGCTGGAAAACCACACTGCTTTGGGTTTTATTACGTGTTTTGCTGAAGTTAAATGACCTAGTTTACCCTAAAATGATGAGTATTAGTGTGGGATATAAGTGGAGTGCTGAGATTCTTTATGCCATGGATTTTACTCAGCTCTTTTACTTATGAGTAATGTTCTATTAGGATAATAAGGATCTTTTAAGCAGTATGTCAGTCTGTACAGCTTATATCAACAAAAAATGTAATTTAATGTTCTACTAAGTTCTCCTATCTATGGCAGACTCATTATCGTTACTCAATTACTCAGGAAATCAAAAACCATCCATCTCTATGGACAGATCCTGATTCTCCATTTCTTTTCTCAAAGACCAAAATTATCTTCAAACAGTAAAGAATTAAAAAGCCTTCTCGCCTGACACAGTGCACTAACCCTTCCTGTTGGCCATAACCATCATGTCATTACTCCACCTCTAGCTTTGCAAAGAAAACACTTTTCCCAAAGCCTCATTCTTTTTTTCACTCTTGCAGACAGAGGCACAAAGGTGCATAACATAATCCAGATACATTTATGTTCCAGTTAAATTATACCATTTGTAAAGGATAACAGTGTTTAGAAAGTAGCCAACAGAAATAAGCAAACACTGTTATTTGGACATCATTTTTCATTCCCCCCCCCCCTCCTCCCCCCCTTGGGGGAACCTGTCTAGGAAAGAGTTTTACCTACAGTGATATTCCAGCCATGAACAAGGCAGGATGATCTCTAGTTTGGACTACAGTTTTTGTCAAACATAAAGCAATTGAAAACAGCTAAAATATTGAATCCTAAGCCTTGCACGATCCAAAACAAAAAGAGGCATTGCATTTTTTGCATGATTTTTCTGTTCGTAAATCCAAGACAGTTCACTTCATTTGTATTATGGGGAAGATCATACTATGGCATAAACCTCTTTTCAACCACTTCTAAAAGCAACTTTCTTGTGTCAGTACATACAAACAATATCAATATACAAAATAACATGTCACAGACTATTTTTAACAGGACTTTCTTTCTCTGTGTAGATTTGGCTGCTTCAGCCTAAAAGCAATGTCCAAGTTTAGCAAAATCAATTCACCACTTTTTTCCACTTGTTTGCCTGCTTGGGCTGTAAGTCAGACTAGTGGCATTTTAAAAAATTAAGTCATTATAAAAGACCACGGAAAGCCCTAATTTGTCAGTCAGCTACACTTGAAAATTACAGCTCACGTCAGAGAGAAACCAGCTCATTCATACAGCCATTTCAGTCATGGTGTGAGTTGCACAGAGTTACAAAGTTACCTAAAAATTTACATGCTAAAATAAACCAATTTAAGTGTTTCATGTCTTCTTATGTAGATTTTAACCATATACAAGAAGAGTCATAGAAACACTAAGGTACTATGTTAGAACTTAATTTTTTATGCCTCAAGATAACAGAAGGCAGAGTGGAAAAGTTTGCACACTTGCACACAGCTCCTACTTTGCACCTACTTTTAACTATCCTATGAAGCACAATGTGACAAGCTGCGTTTGTAAGAGAACAGGGTCTGTGCAATATCATGATAATCAGACAAGCAATTCCCATTTGCTATGCTCAGGGCTGTGAACATGCTATCTGATGAGCACAAACGCGTCTCCTAAAAGAATACATTTTAGACTACTATCTTATCTGACATGGAAGGGCATTAGGCACAAGAGATACACGTGCAAATAGACTTCCGTTCCAATATATAGCAAACCATATTATAATATATTGTGTTCAGTAATAAACGAAGGTTACATTTATTGTAGACTTCCTATTTGCAACTTTTTGCTTTTAAGAGACATATTTTCAGTGGAAAGCAGAATCAAGCATGCAATATATTTACTGATATAAAAACAAAAATCAGAATTAAAAAAGCACTAACCTCTTCATCAACATTATGGGCAATTCCATTCTGCACTGGTCCTGAATCACTTGGTGGTGTTACCGCAACTTCCACTTTTGCGCCTTTCTCTGTGGTATTATCCATAAATAAGAGCAAGAAAACACAGTATTAAAAAACAAATCTATTAGTGAAACTGCAGTCACATATTCAGTCTGTTGAAATCATCAAATACTGATGGTGGACAAACCTGAAAAAGAGAGACCAAAATTCTGGCTTTCGTTTGATGACATTTTGAATCAAATTCTTATAAGTGGCAAACTTGCTTTTGAAGAAACCGTCGTAGTAGGACTCGTGTTCTAGAAAAATGTACATTCTTCACAATACTGCACGCTAATTATGCTAAATTGAGCATAACATTTCAGGAAAACTACAATATATAATGTTCTACACATTGAAGAATGCAAGTGAGGGGCTGCTTTCAAGAAGAAATAACTTCTGTAACACACTAGCCTCTGCAATTTTGAAAGTTACTTCCAATCTGTAATTCTCTTTCTTCAAAAATACAGGATAAGAATAAATGGATGACCTTTAAAACAGAATCCTATTGCCCTTGTGCAAAACTGTTAAAGGGATTAAAAGAATAAAATTGGGCCTTCAGTTTCTGACAGAACATTTATTCAAATATATTCCGACTTTGTCTATCTTGGAATTCTCCAAACAGCTATCACCTCTTTTGGTATGTGCCAGATGAAAATGTCAATGGCCAAAAATTCCTTGGACAATTTGAAGTTATGGGGAACAGCAATAAGAAATGTCTTATACAAGTTCATCATGCATTATGGTATGCTCTTGTGAACGTAAGTAAATACAGCTGTCAAGTTACATTACTGCTATCCAGAGATTCCTCTAAATTAAAAATCTGAGATCACAGCCAAAGCTGAGTGCTAGACTGTCTTTAATTATTTCAGTGCATGTGTCTCTTAACCCCACACTCAGCATTATGGTTTATTAACAGTGTTCCACTCAGTTGCTTGACTGAGGAAGTAAATTTTGTCTAAACATAGCACAAGGTCAGGAAAAGTATCATTTGAGAAAATGATTCAGCTTTTATCAGACACATTTGCATATGGTTTTCTAATGCAGAGAATACGCCATGGTAGACAAAGGATAATATGGATTTCCTTTTGGTATAGGAACTTTTGAACTAAAAGATAAATTCTTGCCCTCAGTGAAAAGCCACTGTAAGCTAATTCTGTACAATTAATACAGATGGACTTAAATGACTTTCAACAACTAGTAGATTCACAAATCAAATCTTAAATAGGAAGGTTGTTTCTTTTAGAGGCAGGGGGTGTACTACATAGAACACATATAATCCTAGAGTAGCGGTTCTTGTTCTACAGAGACTACACTCATCCCTCTAAGATAGAAGCTACTTGTGCAAAATTTCTAACAGGTTTCACTTACTCTCTAGAAAACTCTAAGGGCTTCATAAAATGAGAACTGGTGAACACTGTTTCCTTTGGATAGGTAAAACATGCATGTATGGCTGGATTCAGTACATGGAACAAAGCAGTATCAGGAAATGAGCTGGTAATGCTCTAAATCACCTGAGACTACCTCAGCTATCTGGATTGTGGGGATGGTGCTTATTTTGCAGAACTGATAAACAAAACTTTTACTTTAACAACACTGCAGTGGGGGTGAGCTAATTGTAATTATGTTGCTGTCCTCTACTTGTGCAAGTAGTTCAGTAACTACATAATCAATGAATATTAAGATGTTATAATTAAGAAATAAACAAGAGAGTTAGGTAAAGCAGGTTATAATAACAAAAACAGAATAGATAGGACACTTACGCATATCCTGGGCTCACTATGAAACTCCAGCAGAGTGGATCTCCAGAAGAGATCCTTCCCCACCGGCAGTCAGCTCCTAAATGGGTCTAGAAGAGGTGGAGCCAGGCTCCATCCCTTCCGGCAGCACAGGTGAATTGCCTTCACCTGTGCTCCCGTGGCTGACTCATTGCTCGCCTCAGGTGATCAATC
>JAOWBP010004700.1:26777445-26811891 GCA_028571105.1 Tragopan temminckii
CTTCCGGCAGCACAGGTGAATTGCCTTCACCTGTGCTCCCGTGGCTGACTCATTGCTCGCCTCAGGTGATCAATCAGGGGTTCAGGCCGTGATTCAGCAGTTCCCATACAAGTAACGCAGACATGGAGAAACCACAGAGCTTAGTCATGCTGGTCAGTACTCTCTTTAGACCTATGGGTTGAACAGGCAGATTACAGGGAACAACAACAGCAATCTGCCCCTCTATCAACCTTTCACAACTCAATAAACTCACTGAATTTTGACATGCAAGCTGCAGGTTTTGCATCTTTATTTCTGCCAGTTCCTCACTTGTCCAAAATCAGCACTGCATTTATCTCTTCAGTCATCCTAGGAGGCTTTCTACCTCCAAATCAGACCTTCTCATCTTGCACTTAACTCCTGTACTGTCTTTGGATTTCATTCTCTTTTCTACAGGGAATCAGAATATGTTTAGCAAAACAGTAAAAACAAAGCAGATAGAGGAATTCACCTCTAAGGATTTACAAGCAAAATGAAACAGTGAAAAACAGTCCCAATACACACAATAGATCTGCATCCTGCACTCACCATGATTAGCAGCTCCATTCTGCCTTTCACTGTCTTCTACCTGGCACTTCTTTTTGGCGATCTTATGCAGAATTGAGGCCCTCTCCTTGAATTTTCCTAAAAGGAAGCATTATTATTATTCAGATGCAGATGCAGATATTTTGAGAGGCAAAGTTTCTTTGCCTTTTAGGATCCAAAAATCATTGCTAATAATCCATTTCCATCCCTTCCCAAACAGCAAACACTATTAAACACTATCTAATGTTGTTACTAATGATTTTTCATTTGTTTGTTGTTTTTTTTTTCTTTTTCTTCCCCTGTTTTGAGAACTCTGCAAGAAGTAGAACAAGAAGTGGAATCCAAAGTTTCTTCTGAAGCAGTCAGTAAAGTTCCACCTAAAAAACTACTGGTGTAGGATATGAGGCTAAAGAGAAGATGAATACAGACGAATATGGATATTATGAACAAATACACACAGTTTCAGGTCTCAATTAGTTGCACAGTAACAGAATTTAAGATGAACCCATATACCACATCATGGTGGGTGTGGTCAACCTTGTCACTTTGCACTCATCTATATCCACATAAATTCTACTGATACTTCAGATAGGAAAGACGAAATCTTCAGAACAAATTATTTCCATGCCAGTTTCTCAAAGGAAAATTTCCATCTCACCATGCTGTCTCCCATGAGGTTAACTATACAGCTGCCTTCAGGGCAACTCATCTAAGAGAAAGTCGCAAGTCCCATTGCTCTTCATTGATCAGTGTTTCCAAATGATACATTCATACTAGGCAATGTCAAAGTAGGCAAACTTTAGCAAAACAAATTCACTCGTTGGTCCACTTTAGTTGATCTGTCTATGTACGAGCTCTTTGAATAGCTTATGACAGCATATGTGTTGTAGAAAGATGCTGTATGCACCCTTCTCTATTGCATCCTCATTGATTTTGCTTTTTAGGACTTCTTTTCTCTTTTTTAAAGTATAAGTTGTTGACTACAGTATATAGCATTATTAGACAGTGGTCTTGCAGTTTTTAGCTATTCATCTCCAGTTTAAAATTCCACTGAAAACAGTTGAAACACTGAAAATCAACACTGAAATAAAAAAGACAGCAGGCTTAAGGTCAAAATATATTTCAGTGGAATCACATAATTGATTAGCAATGCAAAATACTACTGGTCATCGATGAACACAGGTAGCTGGATAACAGAGAAACAGATCACTGTTTCCAGGTTAAAATAAAAGACATACAAGAAACAATTGTTGGTTAAGAAATAAATCCTCTCTTCCCTTCTCACAAATCAAAGATTATCAGAAACTACACCATCACAAGAAATAGGTTCAAATAGATATGTTAAAGCCTTCATATGTGCAGAAACTTATGCACAGTACATAGGGACTAGCAGTTACCATTCACTTGGAAGTGGAATTCTCACGTCAGCAGCAAATCACTTGAAAAGAATTAAAACATCACCAAGTCCTAATAAGCAGTATTATCCTTTCAGTAGCCCCTGTCTTTTCATTAGCATATCATGCTCAGTGTAGGTAACCAAACAGCAGGAGGAAATGATTAAAAGACATAAAATCAAGTACCAAAAGCATAAAACTGAAGTTTCATTGCTGAAAAAAAGTAACACCAGTCTGTCTGAAGACAGTGAGAAGTAAAAGAACACAAACAGGCCTATGACTCCCCCTTCCATTTGCCTTCCCTTTTTGTCTATAAGTTTCAAACAAATCAAATCAGAACTTGTTCAGCAAAGGGGAAGGACAGACCCACACGGAAAAAGAACCACCCCAGGAAATTTCAGAAAGATTTTGGCTTAGGCACAGACCTTGCGTGTCTTTTTTCTCTTGACTTCTGGTGTCACTACTAAAATAACCCACAGGAATTTTATGTTATCATTCTTGTTTTAGGAGAAGCTAGAAGTGTGTATTTCCTACATGCTGTAGGTTTTTATACCCAAGCATAGATTTCACAGCAACTGGTGCCACGGGTGTTTAGACTGATGAAAATATTTGACAGCACAGACCTGAAATAGGATATTTGTTCCAGAAAATACTTATTTAATCTAGATTTGCTGAACTCTGGCAGATGTTGCAGTGCATTTTAGTTTAGAAAGCATAGCGCTGAAGGAACAAGAGATCAAGGCCAGATGATTAGCAAAGAAGGTAGCTTAAAACTAACTTGGTTATATTTGAATATATGCAAACAAATCAGTATTGTATAATATATGCACCTTGATCTGCATAGGTAACTCCAGCTTGCATCAGCAGGAAGAGATTCTCTTGCTGATCATGAATGTATTAAAAAACACAATCCTTGGACTACAACCTAATTTACAGATTACAGATTCCCTGCGTGAGAAGCCTCTGATTTTACAGAAAAGTAATTTATCTTCAGAAATTCACTTGTTTAAAAATTTAAGACTTTACAATTTGTCTACTTCTCAGTCTCAGATCAAACACAGTCTACTACATCTGTGCACAACCAGCACCACAGCCAAGCTTTCATGTGTCAGAAGACATCAAATCTGTGGCTGCTGAGCAGTCAGAACTGTGCATTCCAGTCCTGCTGGTGCCCAGTTGTGGAACACATCTGAGGGGTGGCAACTGATTAGTTGCGGAAATTCATCTCATGTGATTTCAGCTTGAACTGCAAAATGCTGCAGAAGTGCCACCTGAAAATAAATGTAGTTTTTCATGTCCTAGGCTGCTAGTTGAGGCTACTTGACAGCACAGGACTACTTCAAGGGTTTTTTCCCATCTGGTATGATATATCACTTCTTTGAGTTGGGCAATTGATGAATCAGCAATTAATATAAAGTCAATTTCTGACCAAACAGAAACAAATAAAATAGAGATCAGTTTCAAAAACGTGGCGCCCAGAGGCCCTCTGGCTGTATCTGCTATTGCCACTTGCCACTTTTGTCTACAAAAATGGATGTGCTTGTGATTCGCCACCAGAGGATGAAAAATCTGCTTCCTATCTCCACTCAAGGCTTGGGGGTCCAGGGGTAAGGTTGTATGATATTAGAAAAACCTAGAGATCTTCAACTGGTTTTACATGTTTCTGTGGCTAACTTACTGCAGAAGATGTATAAAAACCTAATTCAAGGGAAAACAAAAAAAAAGAAAATAAAGCGTGAAAGAGATGATGAAAGTAAGTGTGATGTGGAGTATGTAGGGATTATACTTCTGAATATTCAAATAGCTGAAAATATAGCACACTTTGATCTAACTGCAGCTTCTGGGGTACTCTGTTCATTATTGCTTTCTGAAAGACATGAAAATGATGATGACATTTGTGTTTAAGCTAAATTGTATCATAGACTCTTGTCAGTGTTAATACTCCTTCAGACAAAGAGCTTCCTTCCTTCTTTTTGTTACTGGAAGATTTTTGCTACTGGATTTTAGCTACTGCTACAGCGTGCTCTTTGATTGTTTATTCATGAGGAGAGCTTTCTGAGGTGACATTGAATATTAATAACATTACTTCAGTGTAGGCACAGTAATAATAAGTACATATATTATACATAGCATACTTGCAAGGATATTTTCCCACAAGTAGCTATATTTAACTACCATAATAGGATTTATAAAAAACTGAAGACTACGTATGCAGAAATTGCTTTTGAAATGGTAGGTTTAATACTATGGAATAAAATATAAGAACTTTAATATATCCAACTCTGAGGTTAGAACAAGAAATGACATTCACAGCTTGATTTGAAAAAACACTGAGATGAGACATACTGCAAAAGCTTTATTTCTGGTAGTCTTATCTTAATTGCTTCAGTTGACTACTCATTTCAGGCACTTCAGGGTCCTTCAGAAGTGTATTTAAACAAACAGAGACTGATATTTGCCAGGTAAAATCTCCTCTCAAGCATTATCTCTTATACTGGTACCAAGCCCGTGAATCAGATAGTGAATCTGTGCAATTAAGGGTGGTGCTCCTGGGCTGCCCTACAAGCTGATGGTCATGCCTGCTCCAGAAGAAACCTGCATCTGTCAATGATAGAAGGAACCATCCTTTGTAGATGGCCCCAGAATAGTATGGATTTATTTGAGCAGCAGCAGCAAATACAGAAAATGAGAAGCAGTCAAAAGTTACCACTCACGGCCAAGAGTAAGCCTGTAATGAAGGTTTTCCATAAACATTTTTTACATCAAGATCAATCTGAACTAGAAACTAGAAACTAGAAAGTATTCTAAACTTGAATATGGCCGTGCTTATAAATACAGAGAAAATAAGCTCTTCACCTTTTAGTTCCAGCATTAAAAATAAGTAGGGATTGGTAGTTAACCTCAACCTTATTCCTCTCCTCAGACAGGCCACTAATATTTATCTGAGCACTCAGAACCATCTGCCAGGCATCCTAGCCAAAGAGTTGGACAACAGCCTTGATCTTATAGAACTCAGAACTCAGGCCTAGAAAATTCTGAATTACAGAAATGCTGATGCATTTGGACTGAAAATGTGGGGGAAACTAAGGAACTGAATCAACACAGTAAACTATAATGCTTTTTATTAGCAGAAGAATTCCCCAAGATTTCAGTGAGCCCTGATTTAGGCCCTAATTACTTCCTCTATTGTTAGAATCAGGATTTTAAGTTGAATACTTTCTGAATTGCAATTAAGCATGCAATTAATTTTCCACAAATACTCATGCCTAGTTTTTAGAATTCATTCACTAGTTTTGAATAATACAGTAAACTGAAGTCAGTACATAATTTTTCTCAAGCTGAGAGGTTTAGCCAAGTGATTTCAACATCCATAAACAATCTTCCTGAATGCACTGTAAAATATTACAGAATGAGCATTTATAATTCATACTATACTGCAATATGTAACTTATCAGTGTGCTTTTGCATGTACATTCTTCCTTAGCTGTATTTCCTTATCTGAAAGTAGCAAAACTGAAAAGTTGAAAATAAAAACCTGAAAAAAAGAACCACAGCTGATCGCACTGTCAATGAGGTCATGCAAAAAGAAATCATTCAAAAATGGAGAAACTGAAAACAGAACAAAGAAAAATGAAAGAAAAAGTAAATACAGAAAAGGCTTTGAAAAAAGCTGATACAAACAATTCTAAAGTATTTCTTACCTTCTTCAGTCATTGTGTCATAATATTTTAGGTTTCCATATGATCCAAGCTCTACAACATCACAGTAAAAGACACAAAGATAAGGAACCAGCAGACATTCAAGAAATGTACATGTTTTTGCATGTGCTTCATAAACTTCAACAGTGATTAATGAGAAAAATTCTGCAGGACAGTGACACATAGATTACAGAAAAGGAAGTGCCTTTCCACCCCCCCTGAAATTTCACAAGTCACTATTTTAGAAGAGCAACTTGCGAGAGTGTGTTAGATGAAGCACATAAATCTACAGTTCAACCTTGTCAAGGTGATTATCAATTAGGTGTCCCTATATTTGGGAATACATAATAAACCTTGACAGGACTAGATCAGCAGACGCTTTGGAAACTAAACTATTTAACAGGTCTCAGGCCATACACACAAATACTTACATGTCCAAAACACACAAAAAACATAATGTCAGGAATTGTGCGTAATACCATCTCACACACATTGTTCTGACTTGATGGCTTGTTACAAAGGGGTTGCTTAACTTGACCACTCTTGTAATTTCTGAAGTCAGAAAAGATGTATTTACTCACTTTACTGGGGGTTATGAGACCTAAATTCATTAAACCATTAACTAGATATTAATAGAATGAATTACTATAGACTCTCAGGGCAGAGCAAAAGCAATGCAGAGATCTCTAGATCTTTAGGGCTATGTTAATTTTTCTGTGTGATATAGTCTTTTTTTTTTATTACAGATTTTGCTTTACACCTCATTTCTGAGTGAAAATGTTATTTTTTTCTTTAAGTTTTGCATACATATAAATTCAGTAGTTAGTATTGGTCTCAACTTTCTGCAAAAAGGACAGGAAAAATAAGCACAAGGAAGAATTTTTAAGCAATCTGTTGAGGAATTTATGGATGATTTCAGTTGCTAATTTCATGTAAAGTTTTACAATTTAGATTCTGAACATCCAACCTTTTGATAGAGTGTAATCATACAAAATGGATACTAAACAGCTTGATAGTGAAGTTTTCTTTGGAAATACTCTCTCTTCATGTTTATGAAACCGCTTAAGAAATTAACTACGAAATGCTGACCATTTATTTTGCTTTTAGCTGATGCACCTCATGATCTCTCAGTATTTTTCCACATAAGTGAATTCACTGGAGGTCTGGCCATTACTTCTTAACTGTAAAATAACGTGATGATACATAAGGCCAATACTTTGAAAGACCCTAATTTTTAATCTATTCTTGGATACCTAAATTTTCAGAAAGAACATTTAACTCAGTGCAAAGACATAAGCTGTGTAGCTGGATAATACAGTGCTACATTTTTAAATGAATTGTGATTGATTGTAAAGATTGCTTCATGGACATACTTTAATAAAACCAATTACAAATATTGGCATACTCCTGCTTGTACAGTGCTGTCTGTTATCTGCACATAAGTATGACCATTGAATTTACTTTAAGTCTGTGTTAAGGCAAAAAAACATGTCATTAAATAAATATTTTAACATACTGTTTTATAATAGTATACAATACATATATTGTTTTGTAAGGCCGTTCTTACTCTTGAAGCATAATCTTTGTAACTACAATTACATAAAGGAATTGATTCTCCAATCATCTTGATTTTAGCCCTAAAGATTTGAGTTTTTTACCCTGGGAGAGTTCCCAATATCTTCAAGACGGACTTCCCTATATGGAGCATTTGGGACCATGCGTGCTATTTAATTGAGGCCCTGTGTCCACTGACTGCAGGGACAGAACTTCTGTTTAAACTTATTTTCATCAATCTCTGCCCTGTCATGTCCGTGATCAGGCTTGCTAAGACCTGGGGTAAGATGTCTGCTGGGGGAGAATGAGAGAAGAAGACAGATGCCAAAAGGAGCCGAAGAGTAATCAGATAAATGGGAATACATGCAGGAGACAACACTGCCAGAGAGGAACTGTAGAAACTCATGGAGAAATGAAGAGTAAGAATGCAGATGAGGAAGGACAAAGTTGAGAAAAAGGATGTACCACGGCAACAAAGTGAAGAACAAACAGAAAGATAATGTGAGGCCTCTGATTTCATGGCTGAAGCAGAAGAGGTTTCAGACGATGGCGACAATAATAGTGAATTATTGCTACACTTTCAGAAGGAATAAAAGCAGCAGCAGAAGGGCAGGGCACCTGACATACTTGCAATCTGGCTTAGATCTGTTTGCTTCCCATCTGAATTGAGAAATACAAGACAAATAGGAAAGTAAAACGGAGACACTGACATTACAAAACCAGAGAAAAGAAGTAAAGAGGCATGAGTACATGATGCTGACCATAATCACGTTCCAGGCAATACTCAACACAACAAGGATTAAACTAGGCTAATTCTTGCAGTTACAAAAATTATTTCCAGGAAAAATCTAATCTGACTGGTGAGATTATGCTCTTTAGAGCTTTTTAGTCCTATGTGCAGAGAAGAACATTTTATATGATCAACAGTCCACTGACTGCAATGCACACAGTAATGATGCTGCAAACTGTAGCTGCATATTTGCATGAATTATTTTGTGGATTTCAAGATTGCTTGGGTCAGTGCTGCTCAATAACACCAGACATTACAAGTCAGCCTCTAACATATCAGCTTCTGCTATAAAGCAAATTTTGCTTCTGTAATAAGATTCTGTTCAATATGGCTGTAAGGAAGCTCAAACTCAATTGAAGTACTTAAAAAAAAATAATGGACGTGGGAAAGTTTTCTGCTTTTAACGTAAACTCATTTTAAATGGTCCTGAAAATCTGAAATGCCAGAATAAAAAGTGCTTGAAAAGATATATAAAAAAAAATAATCCAACATTACTAAAATTGGAGAAGTCCAGCTTCATGAGCATGCTATGTGGTTCCCATAGGGAGAGCAAAGCAGACAGACTGGCTGCCAGCCAGTACAAGCATTCCCGCTGGCTGCATAAAACAAAAAGGATGCAGGGATGCAGATTAACAGCTGATTCTCGACAGTGACAGAGTCAATGAATTAATTCATTCTTTTCTGCATATTTTTACACTGGGAGAGAACAGGGGGTTTCTGGTAATCTTGTTTGACATTCCTGAAGGATTATGACAACACTTGCCTTATTACCTATTATTCCCTACTGCATATAGTACAACTACTGCAGTGGTTCTACTGTAGTTGCTACACAAAGTAAACAGAAGAATATTGTTACTCAATGGTACCACACTGATTGCAATTTCAAACAATATACCTAATTATGTTAATTTCAATGCTCGTAAGTACCATCTGTGGTGAAATACTTATTTCTGCTACTGTAGTGCACTGCCACATGCTCCCACAGAAGGAAAGCCAGTATTTCCAGAACTCTTTGATCTCCTGTCACAAAAATCTCAGATATTTCAGGTGTCCCTAGTTACATCTGAAATTAGCCCCACCTAAAGATTCTAAGAATACTCAGAGGACACACAGCTACTCTAAAGATAGCAACCTATAGGTGTGTACCCCTTCATGGAAAATATGAATTCAGATTCTCAAAACAAAGTGATGCACTGTGAGCTTCTTAATCAAGCATAAGACTTGCACTTCCCATAAAAATACATATTTGCATAAAAATTCATTTCACGCTTCTTCAAGGTAATTACAGCGATTCAAAATTGACATTTCTTTTATTCTAAACAGAAGTGCTAAAGAGAAAGCACTGATGATAATCCCCTCAATGTTTAGTGCAGTTTCACTGTTGTATCTGACTTTTCAAATCATAAAGGCATCAAGGCTTAATTCTTAATCGACATCAGCGGCAACTTTGTCTAAAAGGAGCTGTTAGGCTTCAGGAACAAACACATGAAAAGCACAGATTTTTTCATTTGTTTCAAACACAAACTCATAAATTCAATAGGCTCAATACAGAAGATAGAGTGAGAAGTGAAATGAGAGTCACTGAAAATGACATCAAGAATGAGGTTGTGGTCAAGAACTGCAACTTAAAAGCAAACAAATGATTATTTAAAATGTAAACACGAAGCCTAACCAAGTATTGGATAGAGAAATACAATTTTGTACAAGAGTTGCACATTTGTCTCTGAAGGTGAGTCAGCAAGTTCATGAGAGCCCACCTGAGGATGCAACAAGAACTTCACTTTGGTCACCCACTCTCATTCTTCTGTGTTCTACTGTGTACAACTGGGCATGTGGAAAAGGGAAACTGTATATGAAATCAATATGCCAGTAGTTGGACCAGGCCAGATTTTTATTCTATATACTCAGAATCTACTCATTAGGATAAATGGGTTATGTCTGCTCAAAATAAAATAAAATAAAATAAAAATAAAAAAATCAATATTTGCTTATCTCTTTCACTAGACTTAAACCTCATGTGGGATTGTCTTCTCTTTCCGAATGGGACAGAATGGGCAAGAAAGAAAACCATAGAACCAGGGTCCCAGCAAGAGTGACTACAGAAGATCCACAACTAGTGACTACTGCTCCCTGCATGCTTCAGCACTGCAGGTTCTGAATACTACGGACTGATGGGCTTCATGGATGATAAGCAGATAGTTTTTGTTTAATTTTATGTTTAGAAGCAATTTTAAGGACGTCTTTTTTGCCTGCTTTACTATTCTGTATTAAGTCTTCAACATTTATCGTGATTTTTTTCTTAGTTACATTCTGGACAGATTTTTGTGAACAGCCATCTTAGGAATTTCCTTTTGGAAGGATATTTAAACCTTCCTTAAACCCTGTAAACCTCTCTAACAAGACTTCTGATTTCTGCTTACTATTTTGTCACGTTTTAACAGCATCTTCTTTTATTACATACTTTTTTTTCAAAGAAAGCTGAGGAATTAGGCCAGAGGGCTAAGAGAAATTCATGTTATTATAACAAGGAGGAGGTTGTCTTTTCCTGACCTTTTCTGTTGCTTTTCCTAGCTGTCATAGTCTTGAAAATTCAACCCAGAAAATTCAATTAGATAACCAGAGAGCCAGCTCTAAACATAAAAAGGCCACTTCTGAAGTTTTGCTAAATACATTGCAATGGCTATGCAATCTAAATTTAAATCAACATTTGATTTTTTTCGCCAGTGATATTAGACTAGGAACAAAGGATTCCTGATACTAGAAGCATGTAAAGGATCTAGCCAAGATTAACATTACAGGTGTATAATGACAGTCCTTTCTACACAGACAATTTAAGGTAAAATACAAAAATCCCACCAATTATGTGATATCACACATTGTGATTTTTAAAAAGGAAGATTGCCTTTAAAAAAAAAAATATTTTAACTGAATCTCAATTTTGACTCCCACCTTCTATGTACTACATAAACCTCTTAGCTTCCTTACTGATTACTTATAGTCTATATAGGACAGACTGGAACTGCTGTAGGTGTTAGTATGTATTGCCACTAGAGAAAGCAGATGTTATAAAAGGTTAAAAAAAATTTCATACTGCCTCCAGATAATCTAAACTACGCCATTTATAATTCAGTGCTGTAGCCTACATTTTCACTTGTAGACTTTCAAGCTGGAAGTTCTTGCAAAAAGAGGTCATGCCGTTGAGATGGTGCAGTGTTAAATATAAATGGATCTCTTCTGGGTCTGAGTAATACAGTAAATAATAATAATTGCACACATTTTAGAATTTAGAATTTAGTTGTTTTATTAACACTCCTAAGCAAATAAACATTTTAAATGAAGATGATAAGACAAAATCTTATGTTGATACTTCTAGCTGATACTTGGTTTCTTGAGTAGTAGGCAGCATACTGGGTAATAACAAAATAATGTAATACTGGCTCTGGACTCTATAAAAAAATGTGATCAACTTTCATCTTGTCTTCTGATTACGAGTCTCTATTCCTGTTTTTTCTCCTTACATGTCCTTACCTTGTTTTTTACTGTAGGTGATTTTGCCCTGAAAATAATCTTATTAGAGAGGTCTGTTTTTATTACAATTAGTTTACTGCAATTGTATGTAATTGCAGCGTGAGTAGAAACATAAATAAAAATGTATATGATCTTATCAGTAGAACTCTGGGCAGCTCAGAAGCATGGCCAAAAGCAAAACCTGTCTGTTACTTCACTCCTAGTGCACCATTTAAAATGAAGGCTGAAAACCCACAGCTCTTACACACCATACTATCCAGCAGATCTTACGGTGTCAGAAGTTTGTCAGAGGACCAAAGGAGTTTTAACTGACAGAAGTTAAAATGAGAAAATATTTTTGAAGAGGTGATCAGTGGCCTCTTATTAACACTTAAAAGTAACAGAAAGTTATTTCTATGACTATGGTGTGTCAGAACGTGCTTCTGATACTTTTAGGTGAGGTGTTTTTTTTTTTTTAATTTAAGAAAGGCATCAAGTGGCTCGTTCCTGATGGCTTTGTTTCCTTTCCCATTTTCTTTCATTCATGTGTTGTCTCTGTGGCACCTGCCAACAAACTCATTGAAGACAGGTGACATACCTTCTGGAGAGCATAGTGATGATCTAAGGACAACCAGTATATCAACAGAGCTGCCCCTGCCTGGGCCAAATATAACCCCCCAATAATTCCTTTGAAAAAATTTTCTATTATTAATTCAAACGCACTTCTCAAATGTAGACATGAAGACTTCCTCACGAAGACTAATGATGTTGGGAGCTTTGCCACTAATTCTGAAGGTGAGCGGGTTTTACCTCTTGTCTTTGAGACCTGGCATTGCGCTGGACACATTTGACTTCAGCTGCAATGAACTGCTCTTTTGGTTTTCAGGATTTCTGAGGAAAATAATGCATGGGCAGTGTGTGCTCCTCTCACAGTCTCGTTAAAAAATCCAGGTCTTTTTTTTGTTGTTGTTGAGGATGAAGTAATCTAAAATAAGCAAACTGAAGTAAAGGAAAACTTCCACCTTCCCACTCAAGAGAAACTCCCTTTTAACTACTATTAAACCCTGATCTATATAGGCTTATAAATGAATATAAATTCATGTTCTTTGTTGTTAATATTTTTAACAAGAAAATTCAGATTTAGGAAGTAACTTAAAATGAAGCTAATGCTATTAAGCATGGAATTGCATAGACAGGACAGCTGTACCCTGCCCTGGGATAATGCCTGCACTTAAATATTCATGCCTTCTTTTCATGCTCTGTAGGGACTCCCATGAAGAATATGCTTTCTGAAGAACAGAGCCTCACTGGAAAATATCACGGGATGTGAGACAAGAATTTCGCCTGCAGCAATCAGCTAGAGTAGGTTCTAGTTAAAAGAATAAAACATGACATATAGAAATAAATTGTTGAGAAAACTAACATTTACCACAAAACAAGGGATACATTTCAAATAAAAAATAAATTATAAGAAGGCACCAGAAAACTTCCATTATTCAGACTTTTCTACCTACACAGAAGAATATGGATTTTAAATGTGAGCTATGCTCCTTATGTCAGAAATTCAGGATGTTTAATAGAGCCTTTACCAGTGTGGGCAAGTAACTCAATAAAAGTAGGGAAAACAGAGCTATCAGAAAGGAAAGACATGTTCATCTAAAGTAAAATCTTGTGATTTCCTAGGGGAAACAGCTACTTCTCTCTCAACGTTCTGACAATTAGCAAGGGATTAACAAGGCTATCTAATATACCATACTTAGCATCTCTGTTTATTCACATAGACCTGCCCTTAGCTATCCATAATTCATGATTTCAGCTTTACCTATGCGGTTACTTGCACTGGCAGTATGGGGAATTCTACTTACAGCTTTTGAAATGAGTTTGATGCTGGAAATATCTGTAAAAATATTAATCTTACCTACATTTATCATGTAACCTCATGATGTACTAAATTTCTGCGGTTTCTGTCATAGCTGAAAAGTAGAGAAAATGGAAAGAAGGCCTCAGTAGAGAGAGATGTTTCTCATCTCTAATGGCTGTGCCGAGAACCATACCATGTAAGCCAAGCTAGCAATTTGTGCTTGCAACAAAGAAGACTAATACTATGCTAGGCTGTATTTGTTTGAGCATTGCAACAGGACGAGGGAGGTAACCTTTCCCCTCCACTCAGCACTGGTGAGGCATACCTGTGTGTTGGGTCATCCCAAGCTGGGCTCCCCAGTGCAGAAGGGTCACTAGAGTGAGTCCAGTACTTGTCTACAAAGATGATGAAGTACTTAGCTGCTTAGCCTGGAGGAGGCAAGGCTCAGAGATCTTATCCACATACCTAAGTACCAGGTGGGAGGGAAAGAAGGGAGAGGGAATCAGAGTCTTCTTGGAAGAACCCACTGACAGGGAAAGAGTGAAGTGGCATGAATTAAACATGAGAAAATTCCATTTGAACACAAGATTTGGTGCTGGTCAAACACTGCAATATGTAACACAGAATGAATGTGGAGTATCCACCTGCGCAGACAGTCCTTGACAGGACTCAGTCCTGGACAATCTGCTCTGGCCAATCCTATCTGAGCAGAGTAGTGGTCTAGGTGAATTAAAGAACTTCCCTCCAACCAAAATGAAATTTTAAAAAAGATTTTTTGAAAGGTAGCTAATACAAAGAGTATTAGTATCTGCCTTTGTAAGACATTAAACTCTACTCCAAAGGTGAGCCTCACTGCCCTATACATTGTTTTCCTTTTTTCAAATCAGACTGAGGTTCCACAAGATGAGATAAACTAGATTATAACTAAGAGCTATTAATTTGTGTGTGAGCCTGGCTGGGAGCCCCCATCTTCTTTGGCAGAAATCCCTTGCAAACACTTCAGTCTTCAGCAGAAGGGAAAGCCAGAAAGCTCATATTTTTCTGCTCAGAGGGCTGTTTTTCTATGGTATGCCAGAACAGGAAGCAAGAACTTTTCCAAGCTGGGTGAGAACAAGTGTGCAAGAAGGATGTTGAGTTCCTTTTGAAGCCCACAGCTATGACTAAAGGACACTCAAGAATGATGAAGGATCTAAAGTAGAGAATCATGCATAGTAATTTTTGTTAATTTTGCCCATATTTGCATTTTTTTTTTAACACTAGCTAAAATGCTGCTGTGGTTAGAAGCCCCCCCAAAATAATTCTTTCTTTGCCACAGTGATGAGAAGTGCACTGCAGTCCTGCAACATTTACATGCTAGAACTGAGGAGAATGGAAGTACTCAAGTAACTTCAAGAAATTGAGAAGAGCCCACAAGCAGGTGGAAGTTGTGCTACGTGGCCTTTTTTCTTCTGAAGACAACAAATAAACAGCTTTAGCTATTAAAGTGATACCCAGTTGGGTACCCAGAACAATGGAAGAACTACAGCACAAGGTTTTTGCAAAAGGAGGACAAAACTGGAATTCTAATGGGTGACTAGTCAAGTGAAAAGCTACCCAATCTTTGGCAACTGTCTTTGAGATAATGTGACATTTTTCATCATGTGTCAGAAAAGAACACAGATAACAGCAGCAAATTAAGCAAAATAGCTTGAGGTGAAAGGAAAACCTGAGAAATTATTAAGATCACTATTTAGGAACACAACAGGATATAGTGAGTAATCAGTAATAATTCACTGCCGCATCAAAAATTCTTATAATCATTTTCTTTATTTTCCTGAGAAGCATGAATTCGGGTTGCTACTTTTCCTTTGCCAGAGCAGAAAGTGACAGCACTGTGTTTTTCTGCATTCACTGAAGGAATTGACAGAAATGTCAGATTTACGTAACAGAAGGTTACTTCCCTCACCAGAAACATGCATCATATTTATGTTTTAAAAAGTAAGGTATATAAGACAAACAAGAACTTTTCTGCAGAAGTACATCTTGTAGTTTTCCATTTGGAACTATGTCTAGAGAAGGGAATAGGAGAGAATTGCCAAAGTTATGTATCTATGACTGGGGACTGAGCTATGGCAGAGATTTATATCGCACTCATTTTCATTCAGAGAATGCAATTTGCATATGAGTTATATCCTTGTCACACAATAGCAAGGGAGTCAGTATCTAGCTAAATCTTCCCTAGCCAAGGAAGACATTTTGTTGGCCTGTGGCAGCCTATCAGAAGACTGAAAAATGGCATGGTAAGCTTGTCACTTGCTAAAGCTGTGCAAGAAAAGCAACATAGCCTCAGGCTGCAGCAGCTTTCTGAATCCCCACTTCACCAGCTATACCTTCCCTTTTTAACAGACCACCTGTAGCAGCTTCCATGGTCCTGAAGGTATAGGTCTTTAAAGCAACAGCAATAAGAACTAGTGGTTCCACAAATGCAGAGAGATCCCAGTCTTTCCCCTGACCTCTCTGTGTTGAGCAAGATGCTGTAAGATACAGGCTGCAGGGAAATGTAGGGAAATAGTAGGCTTTCTAGTCATAGTAGAATAACATGGTAGACATTTTCACAGAAAAATGATAGAATCATAGAATGGTTTGGGTTGGAAGGGACCATAAAGACCCTCAGTCTCAACCCCACTGCTGTAGGCAGAGCTGTCACCCATCCGATCAGGCTGCCCAGGGCCCCATCCAACCTGGTCTTGAATGTCTCCATGGATGAGAAACCCACAGATTCTCTGGGCAGCCTGTGCCAATGCCTCACCACTCTCTGAATAAAAGATTCCCTCCTAATATCAAACCTAAATCTCCCCTCTTTTAATTTAATCCACAAGAATCCCAAAGTTCTCTGTAGGGCTACTCTCAATGAGTTCTTCCCCCGAACTGCACGCAAGTCCATGATTTTCCCAACACAGGTGCAGCACTTTGCACTTGGCCTTCCTGAACCTCATTTGGTTCATGTGGGCCCACATCTCAAGTTTGTCCAGGCTTCTTTGGATGGCATCCTTTCCTTTTGTCATATCAACTGCACTGCTTAGCTTGGTATCATCTGCATACTTTCTGACTGTGCACTCAATCTCACTATCTAAGTCATTGATAAAGATGTTGAAGAGCACTGGTCTCAAGACTGATTCCTTGGGGCACTGCTCTGCACCTTGACATAGAGCCACTGACCACAAATCCTTTCCAGGATCTTCCTCTATTCAAAACAAAAGCTGTCTCCTACTACTAAAAAAAAAAAAAAAAATACAAACAAACAAACAAACAAACAAAAAAAAAACAAAAAAAAAACCCAGAGATCTTAGTAAATCCTACCTGTTCATAACCAAAGAAAGTCCATTTCAATACCAAGACTCAGACAGAGGTACCTCAGGTGTAGGACTCAGAAAAAAAAACCCACAAATGATAAAGGACTGCTGTTTATGTTTGAGTTGCTTGGATTTTGGATTGGGTTCTGATCAGCACAGCTGGTCTGATGATGCAGTCCTTATTCAAATGAGTAATGCTGTTATGAACAGTCCAGGTTGCTACTGGGTGAATAAACGACTGCCAGAGCAGCACTTAAGCAGAAACAAATTTGGCATAGGATTTCCTGGGGATTATTGACTGGCTGGGAGTAGATGATAGCCTGATACACAGGCAATCATTAATCTTAATCTCCAGGAAATGATCTCTACCAAGGTCATTATACCTGTAACAAGATAAAAGCAAACAATAATGAATGGCATATGGATATTTATATTTGTAATGAACAATGAGGTTTCAACCTCATATGTAGCTAATGAATAACCTACACATTCACCTGTTAAAGCAGTTGATCTCTTCTTAGAAGCTTTAAACTGAGATGAAGATCTCAAGAGGAGAAGCCTCTCTTGTCTTAGATTGTTAAATCTGCAGCATGTCTGCACATCTGCCTGAATGCAATGTTCCAAACATCCAGTGACTCCCACTGATCTCAGATCTTCTTCATCTGTTAGAGGTGGGCTGAATAATTTGCAACCCACTGCTCTCCAAGTTTTAATACACTGTCTTCAACAAGATATGCACAAGTCATGGTAAAAGCACACTTGATGGAAACAGGGTGAAGAACAAGTTCACAAGTGTAGAATTTTATATCCTGATCACTGTTCATCTGTATCTTGTAGAAAGTAAAAACTTCTTAAACTCATTTATCTACCTTTTCATATTCTCCAGCTTAAAATCATTTTCCAGAGACTCTCAGTTAAAGCAGAATTTAGTTGTGAATATACAAATGAATTACTCAGAAGTAAAGAGCATGAATTGGTTTTCTATACTATGTCACATGATAATATAAAAATAACACTGTGTAGGCCAAGCTGACCTTAAATAAGCATGTCAACTGTTCATACATCCTGTAACATGCTACCACTAAGAGTGCTTAGATGGTACTTCTGCTCTGTCAGCCTTACCAAGCCCATAGAAGTCAAAACGACAAAGCATTTTGTCCTTGTAGTTATTAAAGAGAAAGTAACAATTAATTTTATTAATGACTGAAAGGAAGGCTGGATATTCCATCAGCATGGTGACAAAAAGTTTTAGCTCTGATGGCAACATTAGACCTGGAAGTTGTGAAGGGTGAAACATGTTGATGACAGACTTCACAAAAGCTTTTCTGGAGATTAAATATCTGGTTTGTTCGGCTGGACCTGCTGAAGGGCTGTCAGTGTCCACTTGGGAAGTGCTTCAACTGAAGGAAACAGCAGGACAGAAGCAATTACGGAAGAAGCCATCCTAATGGAAGAGAGTGAAAGGAAGCAGGTGTAGATGAGAGAAAATAGTATGAGGAAAATAAGGGAAAAAAGAAAGGAAGCAAATGGTAGCAAAATGGAGAAAGAGAAAGCAAGGAAGAAGAGGGGAGTAATAATGAATGACAGAAGAAATGAGACAGGAAGGATGATGCCCAAATGCAGTGATTGCTGGTGTGCTCACGTATGTCTGTGCTTTGATTTACAACTTTCATATTTTCTTCCTCTGAGAATGGCACTTCAAAATGTTTTCATATACTTCTCTTTGCTGCAAATCCAAAAATACGATCATAACAACTATTTCATCCACAAATTTAGCCAAGCCCTTGTACAGTGGGCTCTCTCAAACCATTCATTATCCAGTCAGTACCGACATTTTGGACTACCCAGATTCAGGTACTGAACCTTTCACTTGATCTTGTTGAACTTCATGAATTTTGCATAGGCCCACCTATCAAGCCTGTCAAGGCCCCTCTGTATGACATCCCTTCCTTCTAATGTATCAACAGCACCAGTCAGCTTGGTGTCATCTTCAAGCTTGCTGAGTGTGCACTCAATCCCTCTGCCCATATCACCAATGAAAATATTAGAGAGCACCAGGCCCAAGATGGACCCTTGAGGACATCACTTGTCATCTGGACATTGAATCACTGACAGCAACTTTTCAGACGCAGCAAATTCCTTATCCACTGAGTAGTCCATCCATCAAAACCAAAGTCTCTCCTATTTAGAGATAAGAATGTTGTGTGGAACCATATTAAAAGCTTTGGATGAGTCAAAATAGATAACATCAGTTACTCTTCACTTGACCACAAGTACTGTTACTCTGTTGTAGAATACCACCCAGTTAGTCAGGCATGATTTGCTCTTTGTGAAGGCCTACTGGCTGTCCATAATTATCCCCTGACTTCTATCATCTTGACACAGTTTCTTGGAGGATCTCCGCCATGATCTTAATGGGCACAGAGGTGAGCTGACACCTGACTGCATGCCTTCCAAACCACCTGCAAAGCCAAAAATTTTGAAAGCCAGGCCTCCCCACAAAAGAAGTGGTGCCTCAGAAAGCGTTAATGACCATAAAATGTAGCAGAATACAACAGTTAATATATCTGGATATATTAGTAAAAAATAAAACCAAAGCTGCAAATGCAAAAGTGTTTACTGAATTGCACACTGGGCTTTCATTAATACAAATTTTAATTTTGTGTATTGGGTGGATATTTGAAAGTTTAGTTCCTTTGATGTCAATACCATATCCAAGGTCTGCAGCGCATTTTCCATGTTTCCATACTTCTTGGACATTTCCTGATAATTGTACATAGCAACACCATATTTACTGCAAATTTTTTTTTTATTATTTTGTAAATTCAGACTCATCACGTCAGTTTTAGCGAAAGACAGAGGATTCATATCAGTGCCTCGTACTCATATAAGGACCACACGAACTTTAGATTCTGATTTCCGAAGAATGTCAGCTCTAAGACAAATATAAGAGTACGGACACGGGTTAAAAAAAAAAAAAGCTATTGTGAGCAAGCAAACCATGATGATATTTTTTCTGTAAGTAAGATTTATCCTTTGCAGTCATTTCTATCAATCCATATTGATCTCAAGAGTTTTACTGACACAATGAGTAATTGCACTGAGTTACTTGATATACTTAATTACAGTAATTGGTTTTCAAAAACCCAGGACAGATTTCGTATTTTGAAAACCTTTTTTCCTGTGCTGTCACAAACAAGGAAGACTCTGTGTGGTACAATGTTGCTAGAGGGGAAAGGCACTGGAAGAAAATCTGAATGCTAAACAACCTATGTTTAGGGAAACAACCTTAAGCAGTGGAGAAATACATATTAGGTGAGAACTGATCTTAATTGTGGAACCTTTGTTAAGCCCAAATTGAACTCCAGTAAGCATTTCTAGTTTTCAGCCTGGGTCTTCAATCTGTCTCTGCTAAAAGGTTCTTCCCAGCCCACTTCTGTTCTATCTTTTGGAAATGATTTGATGATTTCTATTCCTCGTTTCTGTCAGCACTTAGCGCTACTTAACATATCTGGCATATCTTCAACCCAGAAGCATTGCTTTCAGGGAAAAGAGGAGTGAGATTTTTTTTTTTCTTTTGCACGTTCTGAGTGGAAGTCTGTTCTCCTAGCGAAGACAAAGCCTGACTAACAGGTGGGTAAAGATGAGACTTGAAAGTTTGCAGCAGTAAGAAAACCAACTCACCTGCTACAGTGATGGAAATAAAGGAAGCAAAATGTTTATCTACAATAAATTACACAGTCCTTTTTCAGCATTTATGAGAACAGACAGAGCATAGTCTGTTGATGGCTCTGCTCTAACATGCAACAGGCTTTGGCAGTGAATAGTATAGCACTAACCAAAGCAAAAATATGTACTCCATTTTCTTGTGGCAATGGATCATGATCAGAGTGGAAATAATGATGTAGAGAATGCAAGGGCTAAAACTGCCCTTGTATTGACAATTTGAACATCATCTTTTGAAGAGGGAAATGGAAAAGTATATTTGCCTTGTCCTGACATGAAGAGGAGCTTAAAAAGCTCTGTGCAATGTTGCAACGAGAAGCATAAATGGAACTTAAATGAAAGAAAATACTATATGTACTTTATGATTGGCAATATTTGGAATTTATCACTGTCAGTAACATGCCTATTTAGTCCCTCACACAATTTTTGCAATTGCTATTCCTCAAGACAGTTATTACTCCAGCAAGAAGTGTTGTAGACACATATACACATATACATCTAATGTATGTCTGGCCTTGAATTTTTTTTGGAGAAAAATCACCCCAAAACTGCAAAGCAATTATCGTTTTCCTGACACCTTTTGAGACCGAAGCAATCATGGTTTTCCTGTTAGCTTCTCACAGAACAAAAGTTACACCAAACTTGGACAAAGCAAGCAAACTGATAACACGCGTGTTACACTGAGGGATGTTTGGTTCATTTTCTCTGATTTCACTGTTAATCTACCCAAAGTCAGACCAGTAGAGACTCACCCCTTTCTATAATTCCAGGACATATTACTCACTGGTTTGGCCTTTTTCTTTTTTTAAATTATTTTTATTTAATTTTAACCTGATGTAATAAGATCAAGACTAGGAAAGAAACAAAAGCAAACAAAAAACTCTACAGAAGTACAAGATGATTGAAGTTTTGTAACTTTCAAGTTGCTGCTGAAAACAGAGGTGGAGGAAAGCAGTAATTATGACACATATCAATCAAGAGATCAGTTTTAGTTACCACTGCAATGAACAAATTTCCTAAGTTGCAAGTTTTGGTGGGAGTAAGCATACCTTGCCATTCAAATGCAAAACTCTCAGAAAATTTACACACATTCAGAAAATACGGGTGAAAAGCAAAAAAAAAAAAAAAAAAAAAAAAAAAAAAAAAGTGGAAAATAGCTTAACAATGAGAAAAATAAATAAATTAATAGACATACCTTCTGCAAGTGGGTCAAGTGTGTGAATCATGAGCTGGAAGATGCTGTTCCTCATCAGACTGTTGTGGAGAGATGCAGAGCTTCCTCCCCGCTGGAGCCGTGGCTTGGTCTAAGTTGAGAAATAAGGGACAGAAGTTATGTTTTGTTTGTTCCTTGTATAGCAGTTGGCCTGAAACACTATGAATTAATCTCACATCTTGCCATACAGTGAAACATTTTCCAACATTATCTGCAGCATACTATATTAGACCACAAACTCTATTAAACACTGTCATATATATAGCCAATTTATCTGGAGGAGATAGTTCATCAAATAAATTGTTAATCTCACAAGGCTTAGGAAAAGAGAGGTGAAAGAGAATCCTTCCCTGCGAAAATTCTTCAAACATTAAGAAAATTCTAGCCTTATAATGTCATCCGGAGGAATTCGTAATCTACTTCTCTGCAGAACCTTGTGGTCACGTCTCAAAAGTAAATCTTAATTTTAAATGCCTCTAGTGCATTGCAAATACACAGAGTCTTGATACCAATTTTTTGAGAGTAACATCCTAAAGTTCAGTCAGAAGTATGCTTCACTTTGGTTGAATTCAGTAAATAATGATTACATAAACAGATTGTTAGAGTGGTAAGGCAGTGAAGGCACCACACCTATATTCAAGCACCTTTTGCATGATTTTAAGGAACTTATAAACATATCCTGAGGTTCTTTTCCCCAAGCCATTGTCTTATACCAGAAGTGATGCATTTAGCATACCATGTTGACTAAGACTGCTTTGTGGAGAGCAGTTTTCTCGTTCGGATAAAGACAATAATCAGAACCAATGGACTGCTGGATAACAAAGTCCTGAAACCCAGTTACAGGAAGAAAAAGTGTCCAACTTGACTAAAATAAAGCATTGTTTGTTTTGTAATAAAAGCAGAATATGTGCATTAATCTTTGGTATCCTACAAATACTAAATGCAAAATGATAGAAAATGAACAAGGGAATTCAGTTTTATCTTTGGAAATTAAGTATTTAAATTCTACAGTAGCATAGCAAGGGAGAAAGAAAGCCCAATGATACACACAAATGCTGATATGTGCCAAAACAAAGAAATGTTTGCCTTACCACTCTCTTGAGAAATAAATGCTCATGCAACTACTAATTGCTGCCTACCGTCAGTGTTTGGTCATCCTTGTCGCCAGCAGTAGGGGACTGCATGAATGGGAGAAAGAACAGAAAGAAGTGTCAGATGGAGCATGCATAAAGTGGAAAGGCAGTACAACAGCACAGATGTCTGATTATCCGAACTCCGTTGTGGTAGGTTTTCAGCCACTTGAATTAAAGCATTCTAACCGTCAGGTAAATCACAGTCAATTCACAGTGCAGCGCTGCAGGAGTTTGTCATTCTTGCCAGCTGCTTGGATAGGAGCTGCCACAGCTTCAAGGCTGGCACACAGCAGCTGCACTACCAATGATGGTGTTCATTTCATACAAAATACACAGAGAGGCTAACTCCCAGTGTACCAACCGCTATGAGAGAGTGAGGAATAAAAAACTAAATGTGGTAAGGAACTTGAAGCTGACCAAGGAACTGTTCAATAAAACCTAGAGAAGGAATAGCAGTGACACTGGTATTTTGCAGGAAGGGACTATACGAGGAAGTGAAAGCTTGATCTCGAACTCCCTGCAAACGGCCATGTATCCTAAGCTGGCAGCAACAGTTAGGGGGAGACAAGATAGCGCACAGTGCTCTGCCATGAAGGCAAAGGAGACAGTGGCTGAATTTAAAGGCAGTGAATGCTGCCAGGTAAGTGCTGTATCCTGGTGGTGATTTGTGATTCCTCCATCTCATCCCTCAGATAATAGCAGCAAAACACAGACATACTTGCATTGAAAACACAAAGATCTGATTTGTAGGCCTGAGTTTTGGTTACACCTTTAATGAAACTAGTGCTTGCATTTAATGGGGACCCGGAACTTCTTTCATCAAGTTAAGTTTCAGCAAAGTACTGTGACAAAGCAATGAACTAAAGAACTCCATTTGTTAAGTACTGACTAAAAAAGGACATAATGCCAATCCAGCTGTCTCACAATCATCCCTATCTGATCATAGCTCCTTCCCCACAAGCTGACACATAAGTCATTTCCTCCACACCAAGATTCACAGTTGGTGCATCACACAGAAAACAAATTATGTTGCAACAGTTCTGCATTACACTTCCCCGTGCAGTGAAACTCTCTTTTTGACACATATAAATTTTAACTGGCAGAACATGCCTTCTGAGTTAGTGAATTAACCCTGAAGGTTAGTGGAAGACAAGCAATTATGTGCAAATGCTGATAACAGAACAGGTCTCTTCTGCTCCATAACGAGAGAAAGAATAACCTGAACTGAACCCTTTGTGTCAAAAACGTTCCACCAGCTGTCAATATTAACTTGTACACGATGCACCAGAGAAAAGGGATCTGTATTCTGATAAAGGAACTACCTGTCACCTCTGAAATTAGACTGCCTTTCTCTGAGAAAAAGTGAGAAAAAAAAGATATGTTTTATGTATCTACTGACGACAGTCATCAGCGAAAAAACTTTTAATGGAGTGGAAAGAAAAGGAAAGAAGAAGAAAGTACAAAATCTGTGCTCTAAAATGTCAACAAAAGAATTAAGGTACTGTAGAATTTTCTGACATAATGCATATATGCATAAACAAATACACATACTCCTTCAGAAATAAATTGATATGTTTTGCTTGGTTATACTTTGAGGGACCTCCATGGGAGGGAAACATATTCTTGCAGTAAAATTCACAGGAAAGCAAAAAGAACTTTTCAGGATGAGCATCTCTTGTCTCTGAAGGAGAGATTTTTGGCCTCACAGTTCTGAAGATCAGTGGCTACACAAGTAAAGTTTGTGATAATGTGGATGACTGTCAAGAACTGGGACTATCATAATGCTATAAAAAATATTTGGACACACGAAATTTTGGAGATGGCAGTGAGGTGTTGGCACAGCTGCCTAGAGAAGCTGTGGGTGCCCATACCCGGAGACATAAAAGCCAGGTTGGATGGGGCCCTGGGCAGCCTAAGCTGGTGGGCATCAGCGCTGCCCATGGCAGGGGGATGGGACTGGGTGGTCTTTAAGGTGCCTTTCAATCCAAGCCATTCCGTAATTCTATGGAGTTTGTTTCTTAATTGTAATAGTGAAAGATATAAGTATATTATGTATTATCATGTATTTCAGGTTATGCCTGAAAAAGGGTGAAGAGTGTTACTTTAAGGCCAACAGACACTGAGAACGTTCAGCATTCCTCAAAAATCTTGAATAGACTAAGCTTGAGATGAAGGCACTCCTGAAGAAAGGCACTGAAGTTACAAGGAACACTGTCACTTACTTGAAGGGGAACTGGCTGAAGTTGCATGAGTGTATAAAAAGTAAATGCTAATTTGTAACACATAATTTAATTTGTATAAGACAATTATGTTATAAAGAATAACGAATTACTTTTTGCCTATTTGTTAAGGAAATAAACTAAAAGTGAAAAATATATCTGAAATAATTTAATCCGCTCTCACAGTACATAGTGGGTTACAATACCGTGAAACAAATCTTTTAAATTGTTTTTTTCCACATGATTAGTAATGTAACTGTATCTGAACTTAACTTGCCAGTCAAGGTACATCCTGGAAGAAATGTTCAAGACTAAAATAAAAACAGTTTTAAGGCAGAAATTTCTCCACATTTAAAAAAAAATGGGAATGTAAATAATGCTTGAAATTTCAGTAGCACTAAATGCTTGTCATGTTTGGATTATCTCCTGGATTAGTAATAACAACTTAAAATAGTGTTAACTATTTCATTAAGCAGTGGAAAACTAATTTGTGGTGTGTTTGCATGATTTTTTGATGACATTCTTTCTCTACTAGGAGGGAGCAAATCAAATTGTTTTCACATTGATAATAGTGAATTTTGTATTTACAAAATTAGCGCTGTGTAATTTGGATATCAGACACTGCATGACTAAGTACTTTAAAGTATCATTTTTCTCTTGCAGAAACATGTATCAGACATTTCATTCAACTTTTTCATTTAAGGTCACACTGAAAAAGCTGGTCCAAGGTTGAATTTCTTAACCTTTTATTTTCTTATACCGAAAGTAAAAAATATATGTTTTCAATATATTGGATCACATCTCTTTAAAGACACATCTTCAGTGAAGGTAAGTTTGCTCTTAAATCTTGGCATCTTCTGCACTTAGGATAAGGAAGCAATGGAAATTGAATGTCATCTGTCCATTATGTGTATTCCTGATTAGATTAGTAGCAGAAAAATTCACAAATTCATGTTACAATTTCTGCAAAATTATCCACTTATTATAGCAATGCAAAATGAAAACAATTTATTCTAGTATGCCTTTTTTTGCAAAAGTATTTGAGGCACAACTCTGTGCTAAGCTTGTATGAGAATTATAGAAAGATTAACCATGAGACAGTTTAGTATTTTCTTAGCGAATTTACCAAAACATTTGTGGGTTCTCCTATATGCCATAGCAGCACAAAAGATTTTGCCCATCCTCCTACCTATGTCAATGATGATGTCTTCCTCATTCCACCTGTGCTAAAAGCCTTAAAACATTTTATCTCAGAAAGAACATACACACAAAAAAATTCTACCTGGTAAGAAAAAACGATCTTTGGTTTCTTTTCACATACCTCTTTTTCTCACTGACATACGTCTACTACAGATAAATCTGGCGTCTTCTTTGCCAATGTTTTTATCTTCTGACCTCTAAAAACCTAAATACTATTGCTCAAAAGTGCTACAAATACATTTAATGCACTACAACACTCAACAGTATTTGATACGACAATGCTCAGTACAGACACCATGCGTGATCACTTATGAGAATAACTGTTGAAATGATTATACATCATCACACAACGGTGACACCAAAGAAATTGGTTCAAATTTAAAAAATAATAGGTTATATTTCTGCAGAAATATAAGATAATGTCCTTCCCACAGCTAGAGAGAATGTAGTTCTAATTAAGATCCCATAACAGCATCGAAATCCATGTAATTCTTCAGAGTCCTCTTAACAGCTGCAAGCATAAGGAAGATATTTTTGCTTTTCTTCTAACAAGGTCATTTCTTTTCCATGACTTGTATGATGATCTCCAATTTATGAAAGAAAGAGCTCATGTTACACTTGAACAAGGTACTTACTTCTCCCTGAAAATTTTCAGGGCCAATGTTTTAAAAAATGGTAAAGAACATCTACACCTCTTGCAAGACAAATGCAACTCTAGAAATATTACCTAAGGGATAAGAGGATGATTATATTACAGGATCTATCAGATGGTTCTGTCTGGTCCTGGAAAGTGCTTAATGTCTGGCAATGGTCTGGGAATTCATGTTATTGAAAAACAGGTCCCTAATTCATGCAAGAGATGATGCCTCATTATGCGGCAGGTGTCCTCCCACTTTCCTTTAAAATAAAGGGCTACAGAATACTCTTGCTAATAAAAAATGGCTAGTGACTTTTAACTATATATTAGACTTTATGACCTGGTATTGCAAAATCTGGGAAATGACTACCTGCAGCTACAGGGGTTCCTGCACTCGTTAAACAGTCACCATTTCACAGGTCCAATAGCCTGAGACAGTTAGCAAACCCTGTTCCTACTATGGGAAAGCAGGCATTTTACTTCAGTTCCATCAGAAAACAGTGTCAAACAACAGCAGGTGAACATAAACAGATTTCAGTACCCAACCTACGGTGTGGGTTGACATCTCTTTCTTGTTTAATATTTTCCCACAATAATAATTTAAAAGCTGTTTTTATTTATTTATCTATTAATTTTAATCAGCTTTTATGGGAATAATGAAAGTCCATGACGCTCAATGGCTGGCAGAGCATGGTGCCAAATGCAATATGGTTTCTCTTATTACTGTAGAATATGGGCTCAAATACAGTTTGGTAAAATGACTCAATCATGCATTACAGTGAAGGACATCTGCTAATCTCTCTTACATCTGTTTTCAAAAGCAGTATCTGGACTCAGCAATTTTGTACATATCAGTGAGGCACTGCTTGACAGTCCTAAAAAAATTACAGGTAGTAGTTTTCTCTGTGTGAACAGGACTCTCTAATTTTTGCAAGACACTTTTAAGCTTTAAGGATGTCTCTAGTTTTATTTGCTAGACTGAACTGCAAAGAAATTAAATGCATTTCAAAGGTAGACACTGAAATCAATTTAGTTGACTTAACAGGGCCTGGATCCTTTTTAAAAATCAGTATCTACAGAGTACTATCAATGTACCTGAAACAGAGATGTTACACATTTATGCATTAAATAGAATCCAAAGAAATACATTCAGATAGATTAAACCTAATGAGCTTTTTGAAGGAAAACAAAATAATGAAGAAAGTTATTATTTTATCTAGTTCTCTTACTAAGTAAATCTTCGAGTTTTACCCTATTAGAATCCCTTAGTCCTCCTTCCTATGTACATCCCAACACAATTCTGTGTTATAACCTTTGTCTTGGAACAGAGTGCCCAGAGAGGTAGTGGATGCTCTGTCCTTGGAGATGTTCAAGGTCAGGTTGGGCAGAGCTCTGAGCAACCTGACTGAGTTGTAGGTGTCCATCCCTGTTCACTGCAGAGCAGTTGGAATAGATGGCCATTAAGGGCCCCTTTCAACTCAAACGAATCTATGATTCTATGGTTCTATTCAATAGGTAGTATTTATTTGGTTGTCAGGAAACTAAAAACTGCAACTAATAGTAGTCTGAGTAACCTTAAACCAAAATTCTTCTAGACATCCACAGAAATAAATAGCCACCATGATTCGTGGAAGCTCTGTAAGGCATTGCAGTGCTGCCAGTACAGCTTACTCACTAAAGGTGATGCATCTCCTTACCCCACTCCTTTTCTCCGTTATGTAGTAAGGTTGTGAGTGACTAAAAGTGCATATTTCCATATTTAATTATGGTAAACTGATGACAGGGATTTTAGCTTACATATTACTGATTAGTAGATCATTACCTGAATACAGCCTGTGACTCAAACTGTGTAAATAACCTCAGATCTTATTTAAACAAAGTACGCTGTAGAAAAAAATTTCTTTCACTATGCCTGACTTCCTTTTTTTACAATTCTATTTCCAAAAACAAAAGAATTGCATATTGTTGAGTAAGATAAGTATGATTCACAAGAATCATATCAAAAATTAAACTGAGGTTGTAAGCTTGCTGTTTTTCTTTTAATTAAAATGAAATATTTATTAACTTAAGCTTGAACTTTAACAGAAATTGATTTGGAGCATCAAACTGAAATACTCGGACACTTTTACAGCTGCTTGTATACAAACAGGTACTCTGACAGCTGTAGCCCTGAGCAAACCAGAATAGTTGTCTTTATTCAGTTGCCTTTTTTAATGCCATTTTTCTGTTCATACAATTGCATAATGTGCCTTCATATAGTGAATCCTCATACGTGTTCAGAAGAGTTGCTTCTTAGCTGATTCACCACAAATGGTGGTTTAAACAACCAGCTGTAAAATTACATATTAATGCTAGGCCAGCTGATTTTAGTCCAGATTTCTATGTGTAGTATTATGCAAAGAAAAATATGTTCTTATATGTATATACATATATGACTCTTACGGTCAGCCAGTAGGATCAATCACATGTTACGTGCCAGAAAGTCAAAGTCTGCCTTATGTCTCTTACCTTCTCTGAACTTACTTAAATGCAGGTACCTCTGGCTTAGGATGGCAATGTAATAGCTCAAGATTAAAGTCTTGATGAGTTTTTAATCATCTTAGTGTCAGAAGTAATCATGCAGGTTTAAGTTGTCCTCTTATCCTCGTTTCAAGATTTGGCAATGAAGTCACCTTTTCCTATTTTTTTTTTTTAAATTATATAAATTACTACGATAGTTCTGTAACTTCAGGGGAGACAAAATAATCTTTTGGAAAAAGAAATAAAACTAACGCAAGGTACCCACAGCTGCCATTGGGCACTCACGCATGCAAAACATTTGTTCACAAGTGACAGTTTAAGTAAATCAACATTGCTTTATGTAGCAAGCTTTAAAATACCTGAACTTAAAATTCTTAATATGCTGCAATTTCATCAATAATATTATATGGAAACAATAGTGAATGTTCCGAGATTAAATTCTCAAAATTCACAGAATGCCTGAATCCACAGAACAAACTGCAGGTTTTGGCTGGGGGGATGGGAGGGTTTTCAGCCAAACTCCAGCCATGCTATAAAAGCTACCGACTGCTTTTCATTCCTTACAATTCAATCAAACCTGCATGGCTTAGCAAGAAGACAGCAGAAAAACATTTTCTAGGGCTCTTGATTACCTAAATATACAAAGGATATGCCACAGACTGTGGGTGTTTTAGAGTTTGTTCTAAAAATAGACACAATAATTCTCAGAGAGGAAAGCTTCTGACAGGCTTCAGTGTGTGTTTCTGCTATGATGATTTGCAGCAACCAAACAAATCTCATTGTTGTGAGTGGGCAATGCAGAGGGCTCGCCACAAGGACGGCAGGGCTGCAACTTTACTGCCTCTCCAACCGACACCCTGGACACCCTGCAGAAATGAGAACTCAGCCTGAACAGCCTGCAGAATGAAAATGCTGAATCAGTGCATCCTCAGCTGCCCTGGTCGTGCCCCCTTCCCACCAGCTTTGCTCACTTCTCTGTTTTATTTCACAGCCACCATGTCCCCTCAGGGGACTCTTTGTCACTAGGATCTCAGCTGAATTCATTATCAGCTGGCAGGAGTGCAAGTCAGATCCAGTTCTCAGAGCAGTGACTGCAGGAGGAATGTATGCAGATGTGAGATGGGCAAATAAAATGATGAGGGATACTGAGTAAGCCAGCTGAGCTGTTTGCTGTACTGCTAAGAAGGGACAGAGAGCAGAAGGCAAAGCGCTGGCACTTCACAAGAGAAAAAGGAAAAGCTCGTGCTGTCTTCTGTGGGACTGCCTGTTCCATGAAACATTAATGACATTTTTTAAGTATCCTACTGCACACATTTTAAAAAAGAGAGAGCAAAGAGGAAGGAAAGCATCATCAATACAGCTGGGAAGATCCTTAAGATATCAGCATTTCAAATGAAAGGGCTTCCAAAAGTAAAATCCTCATTCAGTAGGAGCACATCACCAGTTTTCATCTGCAGGACCCTGGATATCAGTCTTAATGAGACTAACAGGCAAAATCCAACAGATGGTTTTGCTTCTGCTCTTCCATTTCCCCATCTGTAAACTAGGGACAGCAACAATGTCTGTAAGGAACTTGTTCTGATGAAAAGGGCTGCCTGCTTTAGGGGCAGCTTGCTGGGAAGGATGCCCTCTCTTCATCAGTTTGCTGTGCTTTTCATCCCTGCCTTCAGGTTTTGCACCTTCTGCTGAGCACAACATGTTCTATGTAATATGCCACAAAGCATCACTTTTCTGACAGCAGCATCTCCAACAGATGTACGTAAAACATCAAAATGTACCTCTTTCAAATGCTGTATTACCTAACAAACATCAAACACCTTTCATTTTTGCTCTATTTGGTTCAAAAGATTGGAGATTACAGGTTTAAGGTTTTATACAACAAACAATGCAATCAAAGCACATAAAATATTTGTACTTTTTATGTCCAGTAGGATGTTAGGATGATTCTTCAACATTGTAAAAGGAAAGCAGATGAAATAAAGTTTATTTAATTTACTCACTATTTGAATTTTATTACACTTTCTCAGTTTTAAAATAGGTAACTAGGTGTTAAATTTGAGATGTAATGAAAAATTGCAGAAAGTAAAACTTTTTAAAAAATTTTGCATCTTTGACTCAGCAGTATTTCAGTCTTCCTGTCTTTACAATTGATATTGAATGCATTCTGCCTCCAGATCTGTCCTTCAAAAAATCATTTTCATGTACTTTCACCACTGCCTACTAAATATTTTCTATCACTTGAAACATGCTAATGCCTTCCAAGGGTTTCCCTCGTACTTGGGGAAGGTCTAAGAAATGGTAAGGAGAAAGATTTTGACAGGAAATAGAAATTTTACCCAACAAATTGAAGGTAAGACATCAGCACTGTACCATTGGCAAGTCTGATAGAACTGTGGACAGAAATGCAAATCCAAAATTCCTAATATGACCTACAGCTAAAAAGTCACACAAGTTCATGTTTTCTTCACACTAAGTGAAGAAAAATGGAAGACATCAACTTCTGTCTAGATTCCTTCTACCTTCTAACTACTTTTTCTATAGTGCTCTGCTTTGCATTAAAATGAAATCAGGAATATCTGTGTAAACTTGGCTTTTGGAGACCATATACATGCCATGGAGAATGAGCAGCATGCACAAGCCAACTTACTTTCAACTTCTTTGGAAGTGAAAATGAGGCAGAAAATAACTGAATAGCACTGTTTCTAAATTCAGGCTACAACATTTAAAAAAACCATTTTGTCTCTTAGTGTTTTGCAAACCTCAGTTGGGAAATTGTGTGTAGTGTGACGCAGCAAAGGACAGAAAGCAAATCTCTTTGTGCTCATCTTCCCTCATCAATCTGCTATGCCACACTGCTTGTTACACTATTGATTTGTCTCTGCAGCTATGAACCAGATACCTGCAGGCAACCCACTGACACAAAGCCAAGGAGTAGAGGCTCTGTTGGTCTCCTCCAACTAAAACTTTTGGTTCTCCCAAACCAAAATTTCTAAAATTTAAGGTAGCCCTGCAGCTCTGAGCACAACTCCTATTGTGAATTTAGGAATACCATAAGTCATTAGAGGAGTTAGGGAAGACTGAATCATGGCAGGGAACAGCAGGAGAGCACAGGTATAAGAAGGCATGAGGAGGTTTGTGGTGAAGTAGTGAGGGTGGTACCCATGCAGGTAGCAGACCCAACTCAGGCTGAGACCTGTCTTCCACCTTTCTTTCCCACTTTCAGAATCAAGGCAAAAGCATATCTTTACCTCTAAGCTGCAAGGTGAGCTTCATTGCAAATCATGCAATTTCTCAGAGACTTTTGCTGAGACTTTTGTTTTGGACGCCATCCAAACTTACAGTCTACGAAGTCTTTCAATTAGAGAAACTCCAAGCAACCTATAGCAATCTATCCATCTCTTATGTAATCCCATCCTATCACTCGCAATCTTAGAATCTGTTTTCTCTAGGCACTGCAGGAATCTGAGCACTTTCTCCCAGCTGTAAGCCTCCTTTTAGTCAGCAGTTGCTCCACAAACACTCAGTCTCTGATATTTTTTTTCTTTTTTCTTTTTTCCTTAACCTTCCAGAACCTGTCCTTTGTCATCTCCTGGATTTTTTGCTGCGTGTTGTCCTCCTGTCTCCTCCGGTGCAACACTCAACACCCATGGAAATGTGGCACACCATACACATCTTTCTTCCTGGGGCTGGAAAACCCTTTATCTGAGAGAGACATTCCTATTGTTTCAGCTATTGCCTTCAGAATAAGAACAACCATGTTTATCTGAATTTACCAAGGAGAAGGTTGTTACACACCACCGATTTCCATCTTGCCTAACTCTGCACAGGCTGTTTTCAGTATAAGAAATGGACAGATTAAGGAAACCTTTAACACAAAAAAAGCCCTTGCATTAAGTGCAGTCACCACAATGAACAAGAACTGGACTTGTGAAATTTTCGGGGAGTGAACTGCATTAAAATAAAAATGAATGCTTTTGGATCCTCCATAGAAGTATGCAAACTATTTGCTAATTATTTTAATACCTGATTCCAGATCCCGTGACTAGATTTCAGGTTGGCATGTATTTGGCTTTAATGACATCCCAATGTAAATCTCTGTTTCCAAGTAATGCTGTCCCATTATACAACAATCTTGTTTGTTCCATGATTAAAGGATATATCTCTAATACAAGCAAATTTAACCATATAAAGGAAACTGTAAGATAAGTAGTAAGAAATCATTATATTCTGTGTAGCTGTAATCAGTCTGGAAGTAATGCATAAAATTATTTTTGATTTTAAAGGAAATTCCCCCTGCCATGGATTTACACGTTTCTCTTTCTACATGACTGCAATCATTCTGCCAGCATGTAAAAACTTCAATAAACAATGAATCCATGCCCAAGAGAACAAATTCACTTGAACTTTGGGAAACCACAGTTTTTGTCAAGCTGAACTGTCAGGAACATATCTCCCTCATGTTGGAGGCTGTGAGGCTTTAATCAAGATTTGATGAAAAGCAACCACGTTTTTATAATATGGTGCTTCTGTATGTGATGTTTTATGCTGACTTTTGTGCTTACAACACTGATCAAAAGAGCCAGAGAGAACAAACTGATTATTGGATGAATACTGTCTTTCCACTGTAACACAGCACATGGCCAGAATGAGAAGAAAAGCAGATTCTATCCCTTTTAGTTTGTGTCATTTTTGTTTTACCATCAGTTTTACTGGAGATATCTCTGTGCATGTATGGTTTTAAAATGCTTCATACAGAGAATTATTGCAGTCCTGCTGTGGATGTCTATGGCAGTACCTGAAGGGTGCCATTTATACTAATTCTTCTTTTAATCCAAAATTCTGCCTACTGAGTGGGAAAGAATCGTTAGGACTGTTATTGAGAAATTCCTGTAAATTCTGTCCCATTTCCGAACTGATCTTCCATACACAATCAAAGAAACCTCCTCTTGAACCATTCTCATTTTTCAATATTCTAGTTAGGTCTAAATTATCAAAATCTTTTCTTTCTGACTTCCAGAAATTTATCAATTAGCTGGGAAAAAAGTAAGAGAGACAGAGAGAAGGACAGAGAGAGAGAAAGACAGAGAGGAAGAGAGGA
>JAOWBP010004700.1:26812033-26824317 GCA_028571105.1 Tragopan temminckii
AAGGAAGGAAGGAAGGAAGGAAGGAAGGAAGGAAGGAAGGAAGGAAGGAAGGAAGGAAGGAAGGAAGGAAGGAAGAAGGAAAGGTAAAATCAAGATCTTAAGACAAATGAAGACATAACAAACACAGGGGACATTGGTATGGAAAACAAACAAATCTGGCTTCAAGTCTGATTTCACACACCATGGAGTTAATTCCATGGGATTAGCATTAAAATAAAGGAAATAAGAAGAGGATCCAGTTGAGACTGCAGTAGAAGAGGTGGTACGTATTCCATAGCACTTTTAAGGGAGGTGTCAGTCACAACTAGTTACACATAAAGCAAAATATAGTGAAAAACATGCTCTGCAAGATGAACACTTTCTACCCTCAGGGGCCGAGCAACAGATTACGCTGCATTTGCACCTGGAAGAATGCTAAAGCACTAGCTATCCTATGCTACTAAATAAACAGTCTCTCTCTGGATGTTACTGACTGCTGATTAAGCTATGGTTTTATTTACATTCATCTTCACAAGGTGCTCCTATTTCACATCTTCTCCCAGACCTTCAGAAGGGCTTTGTCAGTCACACGCAGGCTCTCTCCACCCTGCTGGTTGTCAGGACTTTGCTGGCTCATCCTGGAGCCTGACCCAGCAGGTAACAGATGGAAAAACTTCGAGACCTTGACATAATTTAAAGTCACATATCCCATCTGTGCAGTACTGCAACAACCAGAGCTGAGAAAACAGAAGGCTCTAGATCTAGCTGCTTTCTCTGATGAGCCAGATCAGACTGAGGTGTGGGTCAGAAGTCAACCATATTAGCAAGTTTAACTACTAGAATATTTTTGGAAAAATTAACTTCTAGATTTGGCATTTATGATAGCCAACTCTGACAGCAATAATACACACACACGCAAAAAAAAAAAACCCACAATTAAAATGGCTTTCTTAATGGTATGGTGGCCTATGGTGAGCTGTGTCTCTGATTCTCCCAGCAAAGTAATGCCCAGCCATTCCATCACTCACACACAGTGACGGGCAGGCACACTGGGGCCCAGCCACCCCCCGCACTCCTGGTCTATGCTGCTGCCATCAAAAGCAAGTAGAGACAATGTTATAAACCAATCCCTGAGTTCATTAATGGAAGGCAAAGAAGGAACTGTAACAGGATGCAAACCCTTCATGTCTCACTTCAGGCTGAAAGCTTGTTCGGGTTGGTGATAAACATTAGCTGCTCCAGTTTGCTGGATTAATAGTGCCATCTGTGAAACAAGGACTGTAGAATCGATCTGGGTGACAGCAGATTTCAGTTCATTAACAAAATTTACAGCCACATTGTCAATGCCTAGCAACCTCCTGGGCACAGCCACAGAAAAGCAACATACAGATTTGTGTGAATTTGTCAGAGGTATTGCAAAGCCTTTGGAAAAAATGCTATCTGGGTTCTACCTGTCTGTAGGAGAGTCCCATATATACAATTTTCAAAAGGAACAAGTTTACATAACATGACTGTCCAAGTCTTATATACAATTATGTTGATACGTAGAAGGCTCATCCTCTGGTTTAGACCACTGAGAATGACCCCAAATGCTGGACGAGAACAAGTCAAGAATCAAAAGAAAACTAAAATAATAAAAAATGCTCCAAAGGAAACACAGAATGTACACATTTCTGCAAGCAGAAGGAAAACAAGTGTTCTATTCACAGAGGCAGAGGTGCGTTTTTTATATATCCTGCTATTAAATAAGGACATGCTCTGCTGACAGCCAGAAAATTCTATCTTAAAAAGTTTTTACTTTCTGCTCAAGAATAAATTGTGGACACAGCTGTACATTGAATTCTAACCATTATTTTTTGGGGAGGAACTCAACAAACTTTTACTTTATAGCTCTTCGAAACATGGTATGGAAATCTTCCAGAAAAACGTTGACATGTTGGCTTAATCTTTCCAACCATGACTGAGCAGGGTGAATTAATCCTGGCATTTACAACTACTTTTTTTTGTCTGAAAATGAAAAAATAGCCAAGAAATGGACCTTCGTAGCTCTCCATTAAGAAGGTGTTGTGAAAAAGCTAATAAACAGAAAGACATTGCACCCTCTGTATCTAAGCACAGCACAATAAATCAATAGCTCAAACAGCCATAAGCAGTAATGTCCCAAACAAAAAAAGCCCACTCATTTGCACTGCAAGAGGAAACCTGCCATTCTGCCAAAATTAGCCGGGTTAAATACAGGGCTGTGAAAGATTCTGCTGTGGCAATTTGGATTCCACTTACATAAAATTTATTTAGACAGAAATATTTCTTTACTATCAACACTACCCTATGATTTTACTATAATAATACACTGCTTGCTATTGAATTGAAATAAGAGTATTTTAAAGCCTTTGCAACATCTTTTTATTATCAATTTTCATTTAATTCATCCTACTGGAAATTTCTGTACAGCTTTGTTTAATTATTCCAGGCATTTTATTTCCCATAATCTTAGCATCCAAACAGAAAGGAGAAATTAGCATTGTCTCTGCTTTATTTTCTGCCATCTAGAAACTCAAAGTCCACAGTGATATGTGTGTGCCCACCTTCTACAGAAAAGTATATTCACTTTTTCTTAAATCATATGTTATCTTCTTATACGTGACCACAAAATTAATCACAGAATCCCTAGAATTGGAATGGACATTTAAGGGTCATCTACTTGAACTTCCCTGCAATGAACAGGGACATACACAGCTACATCAGGTTGCCCAGGGCCTGATCCAGCCTCAGCTTGAAAGTCTCCAGATATGGGGCTCCAACCACATCTCTAGGCAAGCTGTTCCAGTGCTTCACAATATCATTATACAGCATATTCTTATACATCATATCCCATGCGTTTTGTATTGCCTCTTGGAAGAAAATTCTCCCCTAATCTTTTGTCTTCCCACTAGTATCAGCAACAATTTTCAGGATTAAGTGTTTCTTAAAAAAAAAACAACAACAAAGGCAGTTGGTACCAGACCAGCTTTATAGGTGCTGTTTCTTATATTCTCCTCAATGAAAGCTTTAAGAAGCAGGTGACTCACTTTTGTGAGGAATTCTGAACAACAACAGAGAACTTTTCCTACGCCTTTAAAAAATCTTTTCTAGCTAATTACAGTTTCAGGACCTTAAGCAGAAATTATCCTACTCCACCTATTTAATGATCGAGGTTTCATAGTCCTCTGCAGAAAAGGTTCTATGCAGCCTGCATTCACTCTTGTCTTCAGACTGACATCCTCAAAAAAAGGACCGTTTGATTTTTTCTTTTTTTTTTCTCCTCAATATTTTCTGAATTAGAATTCTCTTTTAGTTTGGTGTGGTTGTTTGCTTTCTTTTGATAATATCTACTAGCATATTCACTTTTTGTCTTGAGTTTTTCTTTCAGAATTGCCTATAAGGGCTATAAGGATTGTAAGGGACTTAAGGACTAGAGGTTACATACAATCTTTGCAATGGTGAGAAACATCTGACAGAATTTTTAATATTAAATGGAAAATTCAATGCAAATTTCACATATTCACAGAGATCAACTGAAGTATTAAAAAAAAAAAAAAAAAAACAAACACGCCCCGATAGAAATTAATTCACTTGCTGCAGATTAAACAGATTCATTTTTGATTAAATGTCATGGGGAGATGCAATTATGATTCCTGCCTGTTCAATCCAAATGTACACATTTGTTCTACTCAAGCGAGAAAAGTTTGCAGCACAGTATTCAGTAATATGCCCTTCACTGGACTATGCAACTGAGGGCAAGAAACATCAGGAGGAAAAGTCTGTGAAAATATCCAAATAACAGCTATTTGTCAGTGTTAAATCAAATAAACAAGCAAAAAACACAACAAAGTTTTTCAACTGGAGAGTTCTAGACCCTAAGGAATCATCAAATTGTATACTGTTTTCGTAAGTAACTCTTCATTACGTCTTTTCAAATAACTCCACAAATGGTTTCAGGGCAGCAGCTATAGTAGTTCCAGACAGAAATGCAGTTAAAAGGCAAATCTCCCATCAGCATTAATTTTCAGCAATGGATGAGGAAGTATAAAGACGCATAATGATCAGCTCAAGGAGCTCAGCTCCTCAGGTCAAGGAAACTTAGTTTAACATGGCAAAGGTCATCACAAAGTAGCAAAACAAAAAGCTAGGACAGAAGACATTGTGTTACCCAAAGACATCTTCATCCAGAAATTCAGAGGAGAGAGGCAGTCCAGTTTGATCCCTGGGAAAGCCAAGCAAACTAGGAAGGGTTTGCCTAGTCATGGAATCGTGTCCACTCTTGAGGGACTGTTTTTATCATTTCCAATTTAGCTGAACAGACCTTAGAGCCCAGCACCTGAGAACTAACTCCTGAGCTGTACCTGCTCTAGGTGCAAGGACTACTTTTTATCTTCAATGCTATCCATGATCAAGGATTTTAAATATAGAGATTTGATTAACATCTAGCACAGACAATCCATTTGCATTTTGATTAGCTACAGCATGAATGCAGGCAGGACAAATATCCTTGGGAAGAGACTGAGTGGAGTGGGACATGATAGTTTTATAGAGTATTTGGCTCCCCTTGCGAATTTCTTGCACTTTCCAGTTCTCTGTAGCGTTTCTGCAAGTCGAAGATGGTGGTCTTGCAGATCCTTAATGTTCAACAGCATTAAATCAGGCAATTCATTGAGGATCTCATGGAAGTAAGAGTTTTGGGGACTGAGCTCATGATTTCTAAAAGCAAATACATTAGGATTTTGTAAGCTAAAAAGGCTTGTGAAACTAATAATCCTTAAAGCTTATTAAGCTATTAAGGTAACCAAATAAAGCATCTGCATTTTGATCTGTCTCCAGTCTAAATGCTCAGCACGCAGCTTTCTTAATGATACAAAGAAGGAGGAAGAAATCATTCTTCATAAGGCAATTTGCTATATTTCAGTTTCAGTTAGGAAAGGGTGTAAATTCCATGAACTTCTTGCACTTTTACAAGATCTTTTATCAGTGCTATGCTTCCAATATCTTAAAAATCTTCTACATCTTCTCTGTTGAAATAATTTCTCATTACTTAAGAAAAATGATAAGATACACAGGTTCCTAAAACCTATTTTTACTTATTTCCAAAGCCATACATGCTGCAAAATCTGTCAGGGCAGGGCTTATTTCTTAGGTTGCCACATTACTCCTAAGGTCAGTTTCATTTACTACTTGTTATTATTCAATAATAGTTACTTTTGGATAGGTGATCTCCACAAGCACTTGTTCCTTTTTCAATTTTATCACTGCTGCTCTGATAGTAACAGGCAAGTTTGTGATCTAAAAAATCTTGAAATGACTGTAACGAAATGTGAGCAAAAAAGTTAATGGATCACAGAGACACAGAATGGCTGAAGTAGAAAGGAACCTCTGGGTCCATCTGGTCCAATCCCATTGCTCAAGCAGAACACCCAGAGCAGGCCACCCAGGCCCAGGTCCAAGCAGCTTTTGGAGATCTCCATGGAGGAGACTCCATAGCCTCACTGGCATCCTGTATCAGTGCTCCGTCACCTGCACAGCACAGAAGTGTTTCCTGGTGCTCAGACAGAATCTCCTGTGTTTGGTCACTTCACCTCTTGACTTTGATCATCAAAGAGGTTATCAGAAACTTCATTTATAAAGTTGAGGATATGAAATAGTCTTGCAAGCTACTGAAATCTCCTGTCTTTAGATTTGGAAGTAGATGAGCAGACAATGTGGAATTTGCAGATGAATTAATTTAATTCTTAAAAAAAAAATTATAAAAGATTAAAGGTACAATTATATTACTATGTGTACTAACGCTTACATTTCTTTATAACGATTTAATCAGAAGAAGCTGATCTAACCCCTTCTTTATTTTCCAGTAAGGCAAGTTAAAAATTGTTTCGAAGGTTCTAGTTCCTTCAAGGGTAACAGTGACTTAAAGTAGGAGAGTCTTGTCTTTATTAAGAGCTTTATTGTTTATCAAGAGAGATAAGTTCTGAATGACCCTGGCAGTCCCAGCAGAGAGTGAGAAAGAAAGAGTACAGATGCTTGCAAGCGCTTCTTACAAAATATCTAGCAAAAGCCAGTAAAAATATCAAGGTTGAGGAAATACTGCTAATGTGGCTTGAAACTAAGAACCAATCCACTTTCTGCAGGTTCTGCTTTTTTGTTTCTGCCTGTGTTTGCTCTGCTCTAGATGCTGAAAACTGCAAAAAGGTCTATTCTGAAATTGAAAATCTGATTTGTATCTTTCATCCCACTAAAATGTGTGTGCTTAAGAATCTTCATGAAGCAGTTCCTTTGTGAGTCCTGTGCATTTTGATTAGCCACACAAAATACAAAAAAGCAAAAGCAACATGCCAGGACTTAAATTTACTTTTTCTATGATCATCTCCTTTCCAAGAGAGTACATTTACAACAGGCTACAGAGTTTTAAAATCCTACAAATAAGCATTATTTCCTCAAACCAAAAAGTTTTGACTTTCGAGATTAAGATATACTCCTGGTTTCCTCTTTGATGTACTGTATCTCTGTTCATTTCCCCATCTGCAAAAGTAAGATAATGATGCAGACTTTCTGTAAAGTTCTTTGGCAATCACACATGGAAAATTCAAAGAATGAACTAAATATTTGGTTCAATCATGCAGTACCTTCAATATTCCCTTGTCAACTGATATTTCTATTTCCATCTGTTTCTAGTTAAATCCCATGCATTTTGGGCAATATTTTTGGTCAGTGATGAAAACAAACACTTGAAGAGCTACTCTTTCTAGCAGATGCTCAGAATGCTTTTTATTGTAGAAATGCACATATGAATTCAAACGTAGGATTAAAGGACTTCTTAGTCTGACCCAAAGTCCCAAATAATAGAAATATCTGTATTTGATTCTATGAAATTTATAAAAACAAAACAACGTTTCAGTAGTTTACTGAAAGAATGCTACCAATAAACATGCACCAACAAGTTAAGCCATTATCTGCAGGATGTAACTGGTGTAACCAGAATCATTGGCAGAGTAGGAAAATAAATGTGTAAAGCCTTCCTTTCGTATTCTCTGGGGTTCTACTGCTATGTCTGATAAACTTTGTGAAGCAAATCCTTAATGAATACTTGTTCCATAAAGAAACAAGCAAGACCCCTTCCTGTCAAAATGAAAATGTGAACTTGCTTTCCCTGGAATAAAGTTATCCATCTACCAATTGCAGCAGGTGCCCAAACCTAGAGTTGATATCGCTCTGTAGCCTTTTGAGAGTCCTGTGGAAAAGCACAAGCCTGTCCTTTGGCTGTGCACTTACGAGTGCTTCTCAGAAATCTTGTAATGAAACAAAAATCAATTCCAAATTAAATCTTACCAATAAAGTATAACAGTGAGTTCTGAATTTTAACAGCTTAGGAGGACTGATTAGCATTTTATGTTTGTATATCTCAGATTTAGCATAAGTCTCACATCAACTCCTATAAAATTCTTGGTCTTAGTTGCTTAATTTGCTATTAATAATTAGCAGTGAAATTACACCAGAGTAAATATCCTGGCTTAGCTCATCTACCACAATTACTGGAACTGTGTGGCATCCTCTGATTTCCAAATCGCCCTTATTTAAAGTACCTTGAGTCATTGCAACAATAGCATAATCAACACAAATCTTTTTTCGGAGGATGAGATTTGCGTTAGGAATGTGAATGCTGCATTGACCTTGGCATGGATGGCATACATTTTCTTAGCTGTAAATTTATGGGCCAACCATTAAAAGAGCAGGTTCTACTGATTTCAGTCAAAGATCAGCCCTGCCATTCCTTCAGTTAAATATTTCCCCAAGATCTGACATTGCTCAGATCTTTTTATTATTAAACATTTAAAATGTATGTACATTGCCAGAGATACTTTCTGCTCTGCAGAAAATGGGTATACTGACAGGTGTATATGTAGTGCATTTTCTGATTGTGGTGCTTAGATTTATTTATTCATCCGAGGAGGTTCAAAAATAAGGTTCCAGAAAAAAGCAAAACCTGAATGTAGGCACTCCTCAATTTTTTTTATTCCTATCAAATCAATTCATTCAAAAAAGTCATTTTCTTGTCATTTATATGTAGCCTACCCACCCACTTTTTTCTCCCTGTTTTCAGTCCCACTTGGTGGAATTTTTATTGATTTTTTCTCATCCCACTTTTTTCTCCTTGTTTTCAGTCCCACTTGGTGGAATTTTAATTGATGCAACAGTTTCCCTATTCAAATGAGAAATAATGTGGACTGAGGGTCATTGATTTTTTTTTTTTAATTGTTTTGTTTCTGTATATACTTTCTGCTTTCTCCTCAACTAGTGTAAGGCAGGGTGGTTTCCAGCTTTTTTACCTGTCTCCTATCATCTGATGACTTGCTGAATGTAATAAAGAATACTGAGGCTTAAGTACTACAGTTAGCAATAGCGGTCATTTAACTGAGGAGTTGTTTGTACAAATGAGGCACTGGAAATCAGCCCACGTCCTTCTCTGCATGTGTCATAGTATGGCTCTTACTGTGCAGATAAGGCAGACAGCCTGACAACACTGACTGCAGTCTGTTCTCGTTTGATGAAAACAGTGCAGATGTTCCCCATTGGACATGAAAAGGTCAAAGAAAGAATTTCAATTTAGAAAAAGCATACTCAAGTATTCATATTTTTTTACTTTAATTATTTTGTGACATAAAGAAAAAGGGAATGAATGAGTTAACAGATGAATTCAGTTGTTTTTTTTTTCCTTCTCATTTTTAAAGCTTCTGAAGTACTTCACAGGATCTAATTTACAACCTCACATAAAATGCCTGTGAACTAATATGTAAGAAATATACATTACCAAGAGCAGAAGACAATGGAAAAAATATGCCATTCTGTGCATGTCATCTGCTTTATTCACCTACTAGGACAGAAATCTGTAAATCAGAGCATATTGTCCCTTTCTCACTTCCTAACCATTTTAACTTCATTCCCTTCAGTACTGATCAAGATAAACATGATGGTTGTTCAAATCTGTGATCTCGATATTGTTTTGCTAATACATGATTCAAATTTAAGAAGATAGTGGAATTCTTTATCATGATTTCTAGTGAGTTTCTGGTCAGTGGATGAACTTTCTTGCTTTTTCCAGCTTATTCTTAAAACAAGGACATCCATCAATCCTCAGAGGCTGCCCTTCATACAGTAACAGTGAATATCACCAAAACTACATTGTTCTATACATAATATAGCATGTGTATTTTGAATGGTTATCTGCAACTTTGTCAGTTATACAGGAGGGCATTTTATAAAGACATTCTATTACCCCCATGACATTGGAATTTGACAAAACCTAGAGACTCACATTTCAGTCAGTAACAGTTTTTCACAGTTTCTTCTGTCAACAAAGAGCTTATCAGTAAGAAATGATGGAAAAAGAGAAAGGTCATATTCTGTCACAGGAGGAGGATGAGTCAGCTACATGTTTTCATTATGGAAAAGCTAAATGCTAGGATATAAAAAGTTTTTCCAATAGAGATTGGCACCTATTTGAAAAGGTACTGGTGAAAGCTCACCTGCAAGGTGAACAGCTCTAGTTATATGCCAGAAGAAAATACAGGTTCTGACTATCACACTGCAGGGAAGGACACACAGATGAAAAGGAGACAAGAGGAGATTGTAAGCCTGATTCCTCTGTATGTGAATGCCTGCAGCCCAGAAGGCCAACAGTATTTTGGGCTGCATCAAAAAAAGGGTGTACAGCAAGCCCCACCTGGAGTACTGTGTCTAGGCCTGGAGGGCCCAGCACAAGAAAGATACGGAGCTGACAGAGCATGTCCAGAGAAGGGCCATGAAGGTGATCAAAGGGCTGGAGCACCCCTCTTTTGAAGAAAGGCTGAGAGGAGTGGAGTTGTCCAGCCTAGAGAAATGTCCACAGAGACCTCACCGTGGCCTTCCAGTACTTGAACAGAGCTTATAAACAGGAAGGGAACTGACGTTTTACATGGTATAGTAGTGATATTACAAGGGGGAATGGTTTAAAACTAAAAGAGGGAAAATTTAGAGCAGAAGTTAGGAGGAAATTCTTTACTCAGAGGGCGCCGAGGCACTGGCACAGGCTGCCCAGAGAAGCCATGGTGCCCCATCCCTGGAGGTGTTCAAGGCCAGGTTGGATGGGGCACTGGACAGCCTGAGCTGGTGGGGGTCAGCCCTGCCCATGGCAGGAGGATGAGACTGGGTGGTATTTAGGGTGCCTTCCAGCCTAAGCCATTATATGATTCTATACGGAAAAGAAATGGCAAGAGATGCATATTCAAAATGTACGGGTGGGATACACACAGAACAAACTGATACAAGCTGTCCTCAGAAACGATTAGACTAGAAATGGAAGTGGTTTCCATATGTGGAAATGCTGGAATTCTGAGCACTGAGCACTTCAGTCTGCCTTCTTGAATCTTGAAAAGTGTGTGTGAAAGATGACAGAATGTCCTTATCTCCGATTACAAACAAGACACAATACCCCAGCCCAGCATAGCGTTGTCATATTTACCTCTGAGTGTTTGCAGCATATCCAGATGAAAATCTAGAATAAGATTCTAACTTTAGTGAGATTTTTAGAAGAGATTCATCCGTTCAGTGATTATGTAAAAGGAAACAAATTCTCCTTTATTATAAAATGGAAAGTTCAAAACACTCCCATGAAAACACTTCATAATGAAGGAGAATTTGTTTTTATTTACTTAGTCATTTTATTTTAATAAGTAATATGTACTTTTTTTTTTTTTCCTGACTTGGCTTCCAGTCAGCATAATTTACTAGTGATTCATCACTTCAGCAGTTGCTGATAGACTTCTACAGAGTCATGGCAGGACAAGTTCTCAGCTCTGTTCCCCCCTTAGAATGTGGGAGTGTATTTATCACAGAGAAGATTAAATATCTGGGCCGAATGGTTCCCCCAGAAGGAACTCCGAGCAGAAAGGATGCTCTGAAGTTTTTTATAGTCATCTACAAGCGTAATGCTGAATTACAAAAAATGAAGAAATTTTTTATATTTCAGTGATGTATAAAGTGTATGTCACTCTGTGAAATCTGTTTATTTTCAGGATGGAATAGCAAGCAGATTCATACTGTTTTGTTCTCTCTGTACAGTACGTGCAAATTTCAAAACAAGCACTTCTGCCTGGTACAGGCTTTGACCACAGTCAGAACTATTACAAGTGAACTAGAATAGCACATGGAGTGACAATCACAGAGAATTAAAGTTACAGCCCATTTTATAACTACACAAAAATCATGTTCATTCTTCTAGTTCCTAGATTAGATATTTTATCCATTTTATCCAACCACTGATGACAACAGCTATTTTGTAGGACTCAGTGGGGAACTATTTTTAAATCATTGCCTTTGGAACCCTCCCATCCTAGCAATTGTGAAAGGCTATCTTTATTGTGTTATGATTGCACTTAAAATTGAGGACAATATACATATTCCTAGATACAAAAGCATTAATTCCCTTGGAAATCATGTGGCCAATTAAGTCCAGGATGTAAATGTAATACTATATTTAATTTATCAGAATCTATAACCATTATTTAGCCATATTAATAAAATATTAAAGACTCGCATGAGGAATTAAAGGAGAAAACTGCTTTACTTTAACAGGATACTTTGATGACATAGTACTGAATTACCGTATTCATATAATAAACTTATTCCATACTCTTCACAAAATAAGCTGATGTGGCAGAACTAAAAGTTACGTGACAGGAAATAAGAACAAACGTTGCTCTAACGCTTGTTTTTAATACCAAGTTATTCAATTTGTATTTTATAACAGAATTTACTTTGTGTAATACCGAATTGGATGCAAAATGAATATGCTGATGTAGAATAATACCTTCAAATGCAAATCAAAACTAAAACATATGATTAAAATAACAGGAGAGGACACTGCCTTGAATATGCATTTGTATGAGGATATTTTTGTAATAGTTTCTAGAGTTGGATGTAGCACTCCTGTCCCACTCTTCTCCCACAGACTAACACGTGCAACACATCAGTGCAAACGCATGTATACCACGTCCACATGTGCACACACAGCTGTCATAGAATCATAGAATCACAAGATTGGAAAGGACCTACAAGATCATCTAGTCCAACCATCCTCCCATCACCATTCCTACCACAAGCTACTAAACCATATCTCACAGCTCCTCATCCAGATGCCTTTTGATCACTGCCAGGGACAGTGATTCCACCACCTCCCTGGGCAGGCCATTCCAGTGCCTGACCACTCTCTGAGAGAAAAAGCTTTTCCTTGTGTCTAACCT
>JAOWBP010004700.1:26863757-26877980 GCA_028571105.1 Tragopan temminckii
ATGATTGGACTTGGTGAGCTTAGAGGTCTTTTCCAAACTTAATGATTTTTTGATTCTATGATTCTGTGGTTCTCTGGCTCACAGGAGACTGTATCACACTCTACAGTTCCTTGAAGCAAGGCTGTAGCAAGATGAGGTTGGCCTATGTTCCCAGGTAACCATTGATAAAATGAAAAGTAGTGGCCTCAAGTTGTACAATGGGAGGTTCAGATGAATTTTAGAAAAAATACATTCTCTGAAAGAGTGGTTAGGCATTGGAATAGGCTTGCTAGGGATGTGGTTGAGTCCCTGTAGGTGTTCAAGACATGGTTTAGTGGGCATGGTAGTGATGAGCTGGCAGTTGGACTAGGTGATCTTAGAGGTCTTTTCCAACTTTAATAATTCCATGAATCTATGATTCTAAATATTTACGCATATTACATCTCCGGAAACTGCAAACAGCGTTGATGTTTTTTTGGTGTTTCTTTTTTTTTTTTTTTTTCTCTTTTTTTTCCCTCTTGGATGCAGCTTTGCACATATTTGCATAATTGCAGCAACCAAGAGGTTTCACCCCCTATTTTAACAATGCATTTTCAAGTTGTTGTCATGAAAAACCTCTGTAGTGGCAAGCCATATTTTCATTATGTCATTTTATCATTTAACAATGCCAGCTATTATTAAAATCTGACAACAAATACCATTTTTAGTTGGCTGCTGTAATTATTTTGTATCATTTTCTGCTAACCTGCTGAATTGATTTTGTTAAGAGAAGTCAATTACAAAATCTACCCTCCGTGTCAGTTCCTCAACTTATGTCTATTATGCAGCATCCCACTGTCAGGCATTATCAGTTGTGTAGTATCTGGCAAGAAAGTCTGATGCAATATCATGTAGCAAGCTGTGTTCTGTTTTCTAGCAAAGCAGCCTCTGAGGTGTTAGAAGATCAATTCCTAGTCAACAAAATTGAAGTTCTTTAACGGGCTAGATTTTTTCTGAGATTCAATTTAAGCATTTTTAGTGTTGGCTTTGCACATTTTTTCTGACACACAAGATATATTTCTGTCTGTTTACTAGAAGCACAGTGGATGAGACCTTTTACTTTGGAAACAATTATACTACATCAACTGTATGTCAACCCAGGAAAAAAAGAAAGACCATATTTGCTAACTAAGAAAAAGAAGGAAGTTTATTTTAATCTCCTGAACAAAAAACTGCATTGCTCTGTGCAGAATATAGGAATGAGTGAAAAAATGAAAATACTTAGGGATTAATTTCAGAGAATATGTTCAACACAGAATACGTCTTCAACCCCTCATCATAAGGCTGATGGCTGTTTTGGTTCCTTTAAAAAGCGTTTTCCCTGCAAGCATGTACTGGTCCAATGGTCATACTCTCCAGGCCTTGTAATTAGGAAATTAAACATGTTCTTTCCATGAGGAGCACGGGCAACAAGAAGATGAGCTTGAATTTTCCTATCATACATGATATTAAGTGAATTTAAAGGGAAAAAATACAAAGAAATGACAATATTTGTCAAGAATCCCATGAGAGCTGTGACATGAATTGGATAATATGAAAGTTTAGGAGCAAAATTACCTTAACAATTTACAATTCCATTTTCAGCCATTAAGATGAATTGAGAACCAATCATTCTACTAAGCAATTCAGGACTGAAGGTAATGTATTATTATGTGAAATTACAGTCAGGCAGAAATTGGAGTATCTTAGCTATGTAGCCTGCAAATTATGTTTTACAAAATGATCATAGTTGGGCACCATGACCTAAAACGTTGTTTGCTACTCAGTAACTAGATTTTCTCTTATTACACTAACCATAGTAGATGAGTGATTCCAACCTGATGGAATAAGTGAATATTTCTGAGTAGTGGTAATTCTTTTCTGCGATGACATGGTGAACAAAGTAACTTTGCAGGTTCTTGGGACCTTTTGTGAAAAACAGATTTCTACGTTATTCACCATAATACCATTTCAGAATAATTACAAGGACACTACCAAGCCTTCAAAGAGAAACTTACAGGCATTATAGCCATAAAAAACAATTTAGTCATGCTGTCATGCAAGGAGAGAATGCTAGGTAACTTCCTAGGAAATGACGGCAAATTATTATAACGTGTTGATAATGGCAATAACTGCTTTTTTCATCCTCATGTGTTCACACAATAGTATACTCTGTTAAGATGACATTTGATGATCTTGTAGATAAAAAATTCTGTATTTCATGTACTGATATGATATTCTCACACATTCTCATTTGGTGTGATGTTTGAAACTTTCAGTGGACGTATCATCTTCACAAGTAAAAGTATGTGGTAGCCAATCTCATATGATTAAGAAAATATAATTGTCCGTCTTACTAAAAGCACCTTCTGCAGCTTCCTCTGAAGATTTTTAATAACTCAGTCAACTCTCTGACAGACACACTTGTGTTTCAAGAGGGCTGGCTTTTGCTTCAACATCCAAACAGAGCCAAAGACAAACTCTAAGTTTTGGGCCTCTCAATACTAGAAAAATGTCAAAGCCCTGGAGCATGTCTGGAGTAGAACAACAAACCTGGGAAGGGGGTCTGTAGCACAGGTCTTATGGGGAGCAGTTGAGGGTACTGGGATTGTTCAGCCTGGAGAAGAGGAGGCTCAGGGGAGACCTTATTGCCCTCTACAATGACCTGAAAGGAGGTTGCAGCAAGGTAGAGGTCAGTCTCCCAGGAAGCAATGACAGGATGAGAAGTAATGGACTTAAAATGAGCGTGGGGAGATTCTGTTTGAATATTAGGAAAAAATTATTCTCAGCAAGAGTGGTGAGATATTTGAATAGGCTGCCCAGCATAGTGGTGGAGTCACTGTACCTGGAGATTTTCAAGAAACATGTACCTGTGGTAGTGAGTGACATGGTTTAATGGTCATGGTAGTGATGGTTTAACAGTTGGACTAGATGAGGTCTTTTCCAACCTTAATGATTCTATGCAAGAAGGTAAGGATCTAACTTTGATTGCTGAATTCCAACTCTGCTATTAGGAAATAATATCGCCTGAAAAATAACCTCTGCGTGAGTGGGGTGCAATGGTTAAGGATCACTTCAGAGCAGAGAAATGCTAAATTCGTCTTGTGGCATGGTATGGTATTGACAGTGCTACAACTTAGGATGAAATACTGTTTTTCTTTTCAGTCATTCTTGATCTGACCCTCAGTGCTGTTACTTCAGATTTATACTGAGCTGGCAGGATTGACCTTGTTAATTACTTTAGCTACAGCTACAGCATCACCTCATCTAGAGCAGGCTGAAATCCAGGACAGCAGCCAAGCAGTCTGTCTGTACAAAAATAGCACTTTCAGAATTCTCTCCGTATTGAGCTTTTTAGTGTACTTTACCGGTACATTATATTTTACATCATCCTCATCGACAGTTGTATTATTTTTGGATTTCATAGAATCTGGATAATGAGAATACATTAATCAAATATCTTTGTTCATTTGACTTCCACTGCTAGCCTCACCTTACAGTCCTAGACTTTAAAAATAATGTGTTGTGCTGGAATACAGCGCAGAAGAATAGCTGTACTCAAAGCACAGGGAAGAGAAACCTGTAGCAGGCTACCATTCTTGTGGCCAGGGTTTTTTAGGTGGTTTTTTTTGTTGTTGTTGTTTTTTTTTTTTTTTTTTTGGCAATCCTTCTGCTTGTCTTTATCACAAATTAAATTTGAGGCATATCATTTGGAACACATAGACATGTTTGTTTTGGAGTATCTATAACAAGATAAATTAAAGACATCTCAGTTCAGCATAATCATAGACTCATAATATGGCCTGGATTAAAACAGTAGTCAGTACTAATGTTTTAAAAAGGAGAAAAAATAACAGTAAAGCTGAGTAATAAAACATAAGAAATTTTAAACGCTTTATTTAATGTATAACTTGGCAACTCCCAGTTGTTTAGATTTATTTAAGTTTTACTGCTGTAGTAAATTTAAAATGCATAGAGATGAATGAGGAAAAAAACACAAGGTCTAATATCTCTGTTCATGTATTCCATATGTAAGGTATAAATTTGGATCTGGTTACAGGAAATAATAAACTCTATTTTCAAAACTTCACACTGGGGCCAAAAAGTCAACAAGTGCTGTATGTATATTGATGTATAGGGCCCAGGGCCACTGCAAGACACCATTTCCACCTAGTGGTGTTTGCAAAAGAACAGTATAAGAGTTCATCTGAAGATGCTGCTCTCCCCATCAGATAAACTCTAATCCCATTTTAATCTCAGAGGGCTATATTAAACAAAAGCAGAAGGTCTGGATTTTAGAAGAGATTAGCCTTGACCTCATAGAGATCAGACTGACTAAGTAATTAGGTATACTTAAATTGCCACAAACCAGTTCTTCTAATGATGCATTCTGAGTGGCAAATACAAGAAGAAAGTAAAAATTCTGTGTGCTACAAAACAAGAGACATCAGTCACTGCATGACTAGGTTGTGTAGAAGCTCATATCATTTACAGGAAGGTTCCCTCTCCATGTCAAATACTGGGTTAAAAAACTCCATATATTGCAAAGCACTAGATTGGTATTAAATTTCTTTATGAATTCAAATCTTTCTTTCTTTCTTTCTTTCTTTTTTTTTTTTTTTTTTTTTTTTTTTTTTTTTTTTTTTTTTTTTTTTTTTTTTTTTGAAGGATGGAGCTTGGCATATTTTATTCTGATGTTGTCTATTCAAGTGTTGTCTGTCTTGCTGCAGTCAGTGTAAATCTGACACTATATCATATGCTGTCAAATTCAACAGATATGGGAATCGTGCAGACCCTCCATTCCAGTTCAGCTTTCCACTACCAGATGATCAGTTACTGTGCAAATATGACCTTAATCATGTAACTTCAGCCTAATGGCTGAATTGGCTTTTTGCTTTTCTTTCCTACAAACACTATTCACACCACTTTCTAGGCACACAGTATCAACTTCAAGTTTATTAAATCCTCTGCTACTTGGGCTGTGGTTTCCCCTTCCATACTGTCATTCTTATTAGCCATTCCTTCTCTTTATCCATGTTCATGTCATCATCTTTATCACACATCCAGTTAGAATGCTCATTTTATTTTTGTAAATACTTAGATTCAGCTTAATAATCATGTCAGCCTCCCACAGAGAAATTTTTTTCTGCAGGTAGCTCGGGTAAATCTAAATTTAATTTGCTTCAAAACTTCAATCTTATCTTGAATTTTGGCAATTCTGATTTTATTCCTAAAAGCGAAGGCATAGCGTGATTGGCTGGCAGACCCCTGTTCCTTTCCCTGCATGTTCTCTGCTATTCTCAAAGACTTTTCTATGTGTTTATTTGTTCAGTAAGGTCCTAAGCCCTTTCCTAGAGGCTTCTACAAAGCAAGAGACAGAGAACAAAGGGTGACGAAGCTGGCCTGAAACAAAGTTTACTGTGGTAGCTGTGAACAAAATATTGCTTCCCAATTTCTTCATCGCATATTACAAATAACTGCTTTCTCATCCTCCTGCTTCTGAAGACACTCACCTAAGGCAGATACTGTTTAATCTTCTCATTGACCTGTCCTCTCACATCCTTGTTTGACCTCTTGCTCAACAGACTGAATCCACTGCCTTGTGATTTCATGTAGTGATCTTCTTCTGGATTGCTAGGCGCTGTCCCCGCCTCAGCATGCTTGCTTGAATGGTGGGCTAAGAGTTATAGTTATAGTAGGAATTCAAATCTTCTGGTTCTCCTCTGAATCTTGTGGAAGCCCAGAAATCTACATGCTTTACTTATCATTCCAGGTACTCTTTTCAGAATGATATTTCTTCTTCACACACAACTGTGTTTTTTCATGTTGAGCAGTGCCCTGGGCACTCTGTCCTCTGCCTGCCTTGGGAGTGGGTGGGATCCCTCTCTCTAGGATGTGAGGTACAAGCCCTGTGCTCTGCACTCTTGAACTCATGCTATTGCGAGTGGCTCTGCTGACCATATGCCTATCAGCAGTGCAATGGGCAGGAAGACTTTGCAGGTTGGGATTACCTGGGTCAGTGACTGTAGGGAAATGATGGGAAGAGAAAACATCACACAGCTTTTTCCTGTCCTTCTAGAGTATCTTAGAAATATGAAGAACAAGTGGTGATGCTCCTACCATGGTCTCCTACCTGATTCTTGCTTGTTCTTGTAGACTTCCTCTGAAGTTATGATCTTATTGAGCCAGTTATGTTATTATGATAATAGTTGTCCTGTTAGTGAGATAAGTATCAAAAGGAAATGAAGATATTGTGACAGAAACAAGACCCAGGGCCTGAGATCATTCTTCACTGCATTTTTTGAATCAGGACAATCTGATCGCAACAATGATATTTCTGTTGTTATTTTTGCATTGGTGGCTCTTTCTTTCTAACACACAAACGTAAGAAGAAAGCTGTGTCTTCTGAGATATGAAATACAAACAGACTGCTCTACAACCCACATGTGCTACACCATCAGGTTCTGCTCCGTTGCTGAAGTCCATCTGCAACAAGACGTGGGCAGTGGACATATCACCAGTGAATTCTTTAAATTGCAGTGGAAATAAACAACAAAAGCTTCTTTCTTGCCAGCTTGATTTAGAAAATGGCAGAAGAGTTGCAGCAGGTTTAACAGGGTATTCTGCTTTATATGATGCAGAAAATGGCAGTGGCTGGCACAGAGGTTTTGTGCAGAAAAAATGTAAGTAGTGCCTGGAACATTTTAATGTTGTTATTTTCTCTTGTCACTGAGGTAACAGTTAAAGTATACATAAAGAGAGATTTTTATATGGAAGAAGAATATCCTGGAACAGGCTAGCATGCTTTACTGCAGGTAATCTGCTAGTGAGCAGCACATAATTATTGCTGCTTGGGGGGTGAACAGGAATTTCTGTAGCTACTTTTCTCAGCTCAGAGATAACCCTGTTTCCACTGTAATCTCTGGAAATGGTGTTTTCCCTCTCTCCTCCCAATGTTTAACAGGAACCTCAGAAGAAGATCTGAACTCTCTATCTATTCAGAGCTTCTCGATGCAAATGAAGAAAAATAGCCTGTCCCCACCACCAGCAATGAAGCTATCATTTTCAGAGTTCTCCTTTGCCTGTTTAGATCTTTTGCCTAAAAGCTGGCTTAGCCAAGCTTGAAACAAGACATAGGAGTTGGGAAATCCTTCTGGGAAATTTTTAAAAGTCACGGGAAAAATGACCAGGTTTTATATCTGTTTATTTAAGGAAGATTGTCAGTGTTCTCATGTATGGCACTGTCCCCACCTGAACTACATTGAATAAAGACAAGAAAGTGAAGAAAGCACTTCACTCTCCATCAAGAAGAGAAGGTTGTATAACTCCTTGTTGCTGATCGCACAAGCGCATTCAAAAAAGCCTGTATAATTCGTTCATTCTCTCTCATGCACAGCTCAGCACAGAAATGACACAGTATTTCTAGAAGTGCCCTGGAAGTTGCGGCAGGTTAGTTTTCTGGGTTGGCCAGGCTGAATTTTGAGCTGGCTCCATCCCTCACCCAGCTCTAAATCTGTGCAGGCAGCAGTGATATGAAGTGCCTATGCTTTTGAAGGAACCACTCCATGATTTCATTGCTCTTTTTGCTGCCTTTTGCTCCGTGCACATGGGATGGGCAGGAGGTAGGGCAAAGCAAATGCTGCTGCAGCACTGCCGGTGCTATGGTGCCATACAGTTCTGTGAAATTGTTAGCACTCTCTAGTTTTTGGCCTATTTTCCCTTCATTTAGACCAATACAACTAAAGATCATGAGTTCAGTAATACTGCAAGCAATGCCGCACATGAAGATTGCACATGAAGATATTGCAATTTATGTAGATGTACATTTACTGAGTGTTTTGCAAACCATTGGCATCAGAGTCATGGAGGTTTTAGTTTCTGAGTACCTACTGCTGTAGCTCTACTGCTTTTCTGAGGCAGATCCTTCTGCTAGCAGCGGTCACGCCTTGGATCTGCAGTGCAGACATCTCTCCTGTGAGAGGCATCAGCACTATTAGCATTTCCATGCACTGCATGAATTAACATTACATTCCTGAAGAGCCTCTTAGGATAAAGAGAGAAAGCTTATAAAAAGGAAATTGACTTTCATGATGTATGCTATTTCCCTACTCAGAAATGGATGCCGATAGGATGAAAAAGCTCTTCTTCTTAAAAGAGCAATGTATCTGTTTTCCACCTGAAAAAAAAATTAATAAAAAAAGAAAAAAAAGAAAACCATTTTTTTAAAGAAACTTTTCTAAAAACTGAATAGCTATCTTGTTATTTTATATGTGCAAGTCCTTTTCTTCACCACCTTTTCTGTTTGTTAATGGCCTGGCATAGCGTATGTTCAATAATTTAAGATTGAGCTAAAATTGGGGCTGGTCTACTTTCTTAGAATATCCTCTGGGAAAAAGCACAAGAGAATGGGAGAAGCAATGATTTGCTTCCCACAGCTGTCTCTGTAACTGCTTGCTTTCTCATAAAAGTGGCATCTTGTACTTTCACAGCTGAGGTAATGGAGAAATGTGGGACACTTAAGAGCATAAGCGAGTCCTGGGAGGCAGTTAGCACGGCAGCTTGGAACTCATCTCCTTTTATGTCAACCAGTTCTTTGTGGGGAACTTTTCTGATGAAAGCTCTCAGAGCTCAGCCTTTGACGTACATCGTTATCTCTTTCTTCAGTGTTTGATTAAAATTGCAACTAATTAGTCAATCGATGATAGCCCTGCCCATACTTTTTTTTTTTTGACCCCGTGTGCAAGAAGAGGAATAACGCTGAAACTGGGTTAGTCTAGCTCTGATTTCTGTTCTGAGGGACCAGAGGCTGCTGTATGGTTTGCCTGGTTTCTGTAGCATATTGGTACCAAATGAAAATAGCATAGGCATTGTCGCAAGTTGTTGCTTCCAGCTGATCTTTTCTCAGGCTGTCATCATCTCATCTAGGGAACCAAGAAATGACTCAGATCATTTTTTGATTTCTCAGCACCAGTTTTTGCCTCCCTGCTGCTACAGGCTGGCTCAGCAGAATTGACTGAACAAACTTCTAGCAATACAAACAAGAAGCAAAGGGAAGGATGCAGAAGGCAATGGATGAAGAAGGCACCACTAGCCTGATGAGGACCCTATCTGCATGTAAGTAATGAAAACCATTTTCCTTTTTATAAGCATTCTCTTTTTATCCCAAGAGGCTCTGCTAGAATGTAATATTAATTCATGCAGTGCATGGAAATAGTAATAGCTCTGATGCCTCTCACATGAGAGGCACATCTGCACTGCAGATCTAAGAGCAATGTTAGCAAGGCCTGGGCTGGCATTTCTGCTGCTCACATCTGAACACCAGGACAACACTGCCACAGGGAGCTGCAGGAGGACATTTTATCTGTAGATGAGACAGTTACTAAAAGCAAACTTGTAACACGTTACAACCTACAACTGCTCTGAGGTCCTGAATCCCCTGGGAGTTAAATGTTCAGTAGAGAATGGTTTCATGTCAGTGCCATCTGAAGAACAGCATCAGACTAGTACAGCTCTTGAAGCCTCTACTGGAACAGCACACACATACACAACATTTTCAAGACAGACAGCCCTGCACTGTGCTAGAAATAGATAGAACAGGCCCAGTACAAGGGGATGGTCTTATACAATGTGACTGCTATGGAACAGTTTTAAGGTAACTTCCAAAATTCTAATGTAAATGAATGGTGAAAAATGCAGAGTCTTCATAACACTTTTTCTCCCCAAGTCACTTTCAGAAAAGCAACTTACACACATGTGCACTGAAACACAAGCTCTTTGAAGAAATATAAATGAGAAACATATTTGCAGGTTAAGGGTGATGTTTATCGCCTATATCTCTCCTAAGTTTTCCAGTAGATCACTAGCAGGAAAACTATTTTGCAGTGCTGAGCAACTGAACTCAGAGGGCTGAGTTCTGCCTCACGAGCAGGCAACATAATGCTCTAAATATTGCAAATTACTTTTTTATGATCATTGTTAATAAATAATGCTGCAGAGACATTGCAGGTGGCATACACTGCATCTGGGCTTTTAAACTATTATGAATGCTACACAGACCCCATCTCCTATATCTTATTCAGCATCTTACGTTTGCCTGATGAAGCACCATTCTTTTTTGTCGCAGTCTTGTGCTGCACTTTCAAGCTTCAACCACTACAGCACAAAGACAGAGAGGTTCATAGAGCCCAGCAGCTGTCTGAGGCAGCAGCTGGAGGAAGAGCACACAGCAGCATTTCTCTAGAACTCTCTCCCAGATTCCCTTGGTGCTCTAGGACTTAACCTGTGGTGCTTTTTGTTCCTTTCTATTTAAGGGCCTCACTGGATTACTCTTCCATGAGCTTATGTAGTGTCCCCCGATATCCATGAAAAACACCTCATTGAAGTGTGCTCCATAGTGTGGAAAAAAAACTGCTGAGTGAAGCATCAGTTTTTTGTCTCCTCTTTCACTGCTTCCTTTGATAGAAGCAAAATACGTTCCTATCTGCCTCTTCACATCAGCCACAATGATATGGACCCTGCTGTGGTGTACTCACTTGTTTCTTTTTCTGGTTGAAGCACAGGATATGCCCCACTCCTTCCACAGCCAAGCAGGATGAAAACTACTCTTTATCCAGTGGATAAGTGGATAAAGTGGAAGATGCTGGACAAAGTTGTCCCAAGTATATCCTCCATTTTGTTTCAAAAGGACAAACTCCAGAAGCCAGACGGCAGTTTCTTTTCTGTAAAGCTTCAGCTAAATAGTGCCAGATGGGTTTGCAGTTCCTGAGGCATAGCAAGGACATGCTCTGTCCTCTCAGCCAGCAGAGGCCCTATGCTGCCTGCAGACTGCAGCGATTCAGTCTGTACTATTGATCTGGACGTGTCAGTTACCATGCTGGGACAAACCATTTTATCCCAGGGATATAAATAACAGCTCGAACATATGGGGAGGAGAGCGCTCTTGATCTAGAACCAGCTTCTTCTTTACAAGTTTAATCGCTAACATCTGGTCCAGCTCACTTTGACCTGCAGAACATCCTGGCACTTAAATATTGTTCCTTTTTATGCTATCCTTCAGTCTCATTCAGCTTTGATCTTGTTTTCTCACTTAGGGTAATGGCTATGCTTGTGCTTATACAGCTAAGCGCCTGCTAGAAAACATGCACCTTGGTTAAATTAGCTGTAGCACTACATTGCCTTGGGAAAAGGCAGAACAAAGTTGGCTGCTGAGCTCAACTGAGTTAATAAACACTGTCATTTAGAAGTGTTTCTTTTAGTTTGTCAACTGCAGTTCAGGAAGCAACTGGGCTAGCAACAAAACCTGCCACTAGCACTCAGCTGCCCCACAGGGAGAGGGGCAGAAAGAATAAACAGGGCATGTGCAAGTCTACATCTGGGACTGCAAAATTTCAGACACAAACTGCATGGTGCACTCCCCAGAAACATTAGAAATACTTCATGTCTCATGCAAAAATATAGTTTAAATTTAAACAGAGACTCAACACATTGGCTGTGTTTTCTGACTGTGTCTGTGCATCTACTTGCTGCCTACTTCTAGCTCTGGATGCAAGGTAACTTTCAGAGTGAGGTGGTTTTGCTGTTGATGTGCTGTTTGGCTTGGCTCATTTGTACTTGTGTGTGTATATTTTTACAAGCACTCAACTTACACTCCAGTTCCTGTTGAATAATCCATTTCTTGGCATAGTACAACAGCTTACATTCCTAGGGAGATCTGAAAAATCTAGGAGGATGAAAATTTGGGAACAAGGTGAGAGAGAATGAAATAGAACTATATTTCACGCATCTTTAGATCTTAAGGCTTTGTTTAATGTTGCTGAGAAGATCACACTGTGTCGAATACAAGTTGAATAATCTTTGTAACAGCCTGAGTTAGATCTAGGAAATGAGCTTCTCAGCTTCTCAACTTCAGGGCATCTTTTGTTCATATCCCTGTTTTCAGGCCTCAAAGGCATAATGAGTTAGAATAAAACTGCATTTGAATAACTATTATGTATCTGACATTATATTTCATCTAATCCTTTAATGACAAAGGCAATGAGAGTAAGCTCCTCTGTCAAACAGCGTTTCAAATGCTGCACGATTTCTATACGTGCACAGACTGCCAGATGTGCTTGTCTTGTTTAGCTGGAGGATGGCAGTTTGTTTAGTCCTCAGCGTGACCAGAGGGTCTTTTCTTCCCACTGTTCTTTCCACTTGGTGGGTACGTATGCTCTGGGGTAGGTTATGGGGATGGAAGCAGTGCCAATCCGTAAATCCCTTCTGTGCTGCCCATTTCCTATCTTCACTTTGTTGGAGGACGCTGCAGATGTGTCCAGAGAATGTCCATCACAGGGATCTCTCGGGGTACAGAGAGAACAGCCCCTGCTGATATCGAGGTTCTTCAGTTGTTAGGGAGATTAGCGGATTCAGGGTGTTCCTGAATTCTGGGGAAGTTGTGTTGGACTAGATGATCTCCACAGGTTCCTTCCAACCCTTCTGTCATTCTGTCAACCATTACGACTTACAAAGCCGTAAGGTTTTCGCCTTTTCAGCTATTCCCTGGGCACTCACACCTGCGACTCCGCAATAGCGGGATGTGGCAGATATCCAGTGTTTTACCACCACCCTGTGGGGACAACTGGGAAAACCCTGAAGTAGGGAGCACTAGGGAATACACATTTGTATTCAGAAGATGATGGGGATCATATCTTTATAAGCTTGTTTCTCCAAAAATTTTTTTTGTGTGTGTATGTGTACAGTTTGTGCAGCTGCTGATTGGGACTTTTTGTTTTTGCTTTTTTCCCTATTTTGTTTTGTTTTTAATGTGCTTATTCACATAAAATATAACAGGCCTTTAAAATTTCACACAATGAGTCAACCAGATTTCAGAAAATTTCAGTTATTTGGCACTGAATTACAACCTGGAAGCCATGTGTACTTTTAATGCAAGTACAGTACTATATTTTATCAGTGGCTTCAGTCTTTCTGTGTGACTACTTACTTGGCCCAGCAAACAGTGAAAAACAGTGATGAGCTTGGAGCATACAGCTCCCACAGCACTATGTCTGCACAAAGCCATCCCTCCACTGAAGCACCTCTACCAGATTGCAAGGTGTACTGCCTTGCAACAGGCTGCACCAAAGACCAGTATTTTGTATGTAAAGCCCAGTAGCCTAGGTAATAAAAACAATATATTAGCCAGATTTCTCCCAACTTCCTAAAGTTAAGTGAATAGATACCCAACTAACCAGATGTTCTATCAGCATATGGAGACCATAAGAATGGCCTTTTCACATCAGATCAAAGGTCTATCTGAATTTCTGTTTGCAAGCATAACCAATAGCATATGGCTCAAGAACAATTTAAAAAGCAAGCAGGTAGTGCTACTTTCCCAGATTGCTCACTACTGTTTCACAGATTTGGGGCATACAGAGCTCTGAAGTTGTTGGGGCATACTGGCATTTCAGTTCTCTGTGCTTTAGTTTCTTATCATGAATAAACTTTTAATGTCCATTGCAGTCTGAGGCAAGGAATTCATTTGATTGTATTCTGTTCACTTTGAAGCCATTATTTCCTACTTTCATTTGATGCTCTCTCTATTGCACTGTTGAAAGAGACATTTAATAAGCTCCTGTCCAGCCATAGATGAGATTACAGATTTCTCTGATTATTTTTTTTCATCACTTTTTATACTTTACAGAGAGAAATGCTCTAGCAGAGGATTTTCCATGTGCAGAAATCATCATAGCTAGAATAAACTTTGCAATGCTCTTAGCTCTACGTTTCTTTTCTTTCCTTTGCTTTTTTTTTTTTTTTTTTTTTTTTTTTTTTTTTTGAGTTGGGTTCAATCCAGACCAGACCAGAAATTTTATTAAAATTGTGATAGAATGGACAAACAGTGTGAAATGAATGGAATTAATTACTTTAAGGAGGGACTTGCTGGCCTTAGAAAAATAATGAGGCATATGGTGGGAATCCAATGATCCAGATATTAAATCAGAATTGAAAGGAAGTTAAAAATGTGAAAAGTGCAGAAAGTGCTTTAAGCCTCAATTTCACAAGTGTAAGAGAAACATAGAATACAGATAGGCATAGGCTTTTTATGTTGGCTTCTATGTTGAAGTAGGAAGATAAAAAATAGAAGAGAGAGATTTCCTGGGATAAAATAGAACCAGAGAACCACAGAATCATAGAATCAAAAAATCATTAAGTTTGGAAAAGACCTCTAAGCTCACCAAGTCCAATCAT
>JAOWBP010004700.1:26878112-26892337 GCA_028571105.1 Tragopan temminckii
CACTCGTGACCAGTCTCCAGCTGGATTTTACTTCATTCACCACCATTTTTTGCACCCAGGCATCTAACAAGTTTTTTCCCCAGAGAAGACTATGCTAGTCCAAGCCATGGGCTGCCAGCTTCTCTGGGAGAATACTCCGGGAGACAGTGTCCAAGGCCTAGCTGAAGTCTACACAGAATACATAGGCAGCCTTTCCCTTGCCCACCAATTGGGCCACCTGGTCATAGAAGGAGATCAGGCTGCTTAGGCAGAACCTGCCTTTCTTGAACTTGTGCTGGCTGGGCCTGATGCTGGTTGTGCTCAAGACAATCTGCTCCATGATATTCCCCAGTATGGCCTGTAATTTCCCAGATCCCTCTTCCAGCCATTATTGTAGATGGGCATCACATTGGCATGTCTTCAATTGTCTGGGACCTCCTCAGTTGACAAGGACTGCTGATAAATGAAGGAAATTGTCTTGGTGAGCACTTCTGCAAGCTTCCTCAGTGCTCTTGGGTGAATCCCATCTTTGTGTTTCAAGCCTCCATTGTAGCTCCAGGTGTAGCAGGCTATCACAGCTACAAAACTACTTGATACACATAGACCCACTGCATCAGACAAAAAATTATTACAGATGGTGAAGCATGGGGGTTACTTATTTGTTATACACAGTGGTCCAAATCTTATTTCTAGTTAAGGCAAATTTTTGTCTTTACCTTGAACACCACTGTTCTGAGTTTTTCTGTGCCTGAATTGAAACCATTTTCCTGTAAGTAGTGGATATTTCCAAACATGGTCTTTTTTATTCTTGGCAAGGACCAAGGCACCCAGCAAAATCACACCATGAAACTTGAAACTCCTGGGGTAGTTTCATTCATATTTACTCATTTACTTCTTTTTACTTAATAAAAGATGAATCAACTACTACTCTGTTCTAAAAATAAATAAAAGTGAGACTTCAGTGATATAGGGAGAACAGTTATTTCCGTGGACTGAAACCTAAGAGAAGTGCTTTGTACAGTTTACTTTTTGCTTCAGAACCCTGCTTAATATTAAGTCAAGACATAAATGCTGTAATACATAATTAAACCTTCTGGGGGCAATTTGCCAGTCCTATATGCAAAGTTGGGGACTTTAAGGAAGGCTGTTACAATAACATGCAAACAGCAGAATCTTCTCTCTTCTACTGCCCCTTGAGAAACATTTGATACTAGAAAGAAAATATTAGCTTTCTTTTAAGTCTTACAGAACAAATAGCTGCAAGTTTATTCAAAACATCTCACCAGGAGTTGTCACTCAGAAGGAAGATATTTGAGCTCACGGAGAGTTAATATTGGAGTGTGGCTAAAGCAAGGCAGCAAAGAACTGAGGGAGCAGGCATGACTTGCTTACCTATGGGATGCAAGGCAGCATGGAAGAAATTTGAAATGTGAATAACGCTAGAAAAATATATATAAAATAGAAAAATTAGAACACTGCTTCAGAGAAGTCATGGTACTTTCTAGAAAAACCTACTTCACTGAAGTAATGTGGGGAGATTAGACAGATATTAAAACTGCCTTAATTCCACGTGTAAGGTCAAGACTAGCTCATGTAATACTTAGGGTCATAATTTCAAGTACTTGCAAATTCATGGTGATAGTAATAATTTTTCAGTATTTTCATCTTGCAGCAGACTCAGTGTAACTTAGAAAACAACTAGAGGTAAAAAGATGGGAGGAAGAATGTCTTTCTTTCCCAAACAAATATGGTAATAAAGAGAAAAGAGGTATAAATGAAAAAGTGATATCACTTCCTGCAGATCTTTGGCTCACTGCTTTTCCGCTGAATTCCCTTGATGAAGCAGGTTTATTTGAAGGAGACCATGCTATCAAATCTCTGTGAGCCTAATACAGGCCAAGGAGAAGAGTGGAGAGTGTGGAGAGTGTGGAGAGTGCCAGAAGGTGGTACTTTTTATGGAGTTTGTATCATCTGTGATCAGCTACTGGCCTGGCAACAGAAAAATCTGCTTTGCAAGCTCTGTGGATACGGTCAAAAATTGGGAAATTGAAACAGATCTTTTCTGAAACTACAAGTTAATCCCTTACACCTGGGAACAGAATTCAAAACTCCAAAATGCATTTGTCTTCATCACATAGAATTGTGGGATTATTAATAAAGTAACAGTGACATAATGTTTATCCAACAATAATATACACATAGACAATCAGGCTTGCAATTTCAGGTAACTTTGGCCCTCATTAAATTATCTGTACAATGGCACTTAATACTGTTGATAGGTTGAATGTTTTGGGGGTAATATCACTTGCATGTTTAACTCAGTAACTATCAATGTTGAAAGCTGACTCTCAAAGAAGCAAATAGCTTACACAAAACTTGACTGCTCTGCATAAAAATATCAGTACAGGCAAGGCATATACTTCACCAGACTGAACTTAAGAGGTTAAGAGGCTGCTGGATCTCAAGCTCTGGATAAAAGGAATGTCAGACTAGCCCAGGTATCAGAGCAATTGTGCTGTGTGACTCCCCTGCCCCACGTCTTATCCTGTGTTTAGAGAAGACTCAGAACATTTGAGAAGGGAAGAGGAAGGAAGGAGAAGCAGCATTTATGTTGTCTGAGAATCTATAGCCAAACAAATGTACATCCGGACTGACTTAAAAGGTAATTTAGTTCAGAGCTTTTCACTCAGCACCTGGCAAAAGATAAACCAGGATAAGACATTAAAGAAAGTTTACCGTGAACATTCCAAAACTCTCCTCCCTTCCCATGCTGTCTTCCCCTAAGAACTTTTGTATAATAGATGTCTTCATTTCCATCTTCTGGGGATTCCAGAAATGTGATTCTACACGGCTAAGTCACAAATAATATATCTAGGGATTTGCGAATGGCAGTTGCTAGCTGAAGATTAAGACACGATAAGCCAAGGACCTGGCCCTACAGATGTGCTAACACTGTTTTTTTCAGAGACAAGCATGTGTAGTGGTAAAGGACAGGTGAACTCTGGTGTCTGAATAACACAGACTGCTCTGGGGCTACGCAGATTTGAACTGAAGTCCTCTCCCAGTGCAAGACATGTCTATTGACCTTGACCTTGACAGCGTAGAAGCAGGATATTAGAAACAAAGGGCATGTACATCTATCAGCCACATTTATCAGTGCAACCTGCTAGGAAGCACATCCACAGTAAAGCACAGTGAAGACAAGCAGAGACGGAGGATTCTCAAGTCGCTGCTGCTGATTCCACTACAGTCAGCACCTGTGCAGGCTATTCCAAGCAAAAGAAGGCAGGATAAGAAGCTGAGCTGTTAATGCCAGCTAAGGTGCACCAGTGGCATGTTTGCCGCATGAGAACAGAGCAGAACAGAGGGATCTGCGTCTGACATGGCTGTCACTGAAATAGCTGGTGCCTCGGCTGCTGTTAACACTGCCACACTATCTTCAAACACACAGGCACACTGATTACAGACTGCTGCCTCATGAAGGCTTATAAAGCAGGCCTGGGCTGCACAGAGGTATGCAAACAAAAGTGCAGGGGCTAACAGTTTTGCTGATTATAGCAACTGTAATCAAGTTAAGGACCACACTAGTTATTCACTTATGGCTGTGCTTCACTTGAATTAGTCAGTGTATGTCTCAAGTCAGTGTGTGGCTCTGCCCTTATCTCTTTTGGAGGAATGGTAAAAAACTCCTGTTACCTTACAAGCTCTTGTGAATATCTTCCTGTTGTGAGCCATCCAAGTGCTCTGGGGCCACCAGACTCTCCTGTCAGAAAAACTTCAAATAACAATCTTCAGATGTCTGCGGGGAAAGTGTCAAGGCTAACACAAACACACGTAAAATGGGCTCTCACAGGGGATGTGTGATCCCTGAGCTAAAGAGGGGAGCAGGCAGAGCGGCTGCAGAGAGATCTGTTAAAATGTCTAATGAGCAATGGTTTCTTCAGGAAAGAGGAAGAGGGGCAGAAAAATTGTTGCTGGCAGACAAATAATCCCTTGATGCAATTACAGCCATGAACTTGAAACTATGGGATGGAAGTAACAAAAGGAGATGTAACATACTGCACCCATTTTGTCCGACACTGCCAGTTCCTGCATGTCTCACTGTTTATGCAACTGGGACTGAAAAACAGATATTCCTTATTGTTGATATGGGTACTAATAACGATTTAAAATTTCTAATTTTAAAAAAAGAACAAAAATACACGCTTCCTTCTAAGTTTTCCCTGTTTTTGGTATTAATTTGACTTTGATAGTAGTTGAAAATTCATGTCCTATAAACAAAACTTGGTTATTATTATTTTTTTTTTAAGTAGTGATTTTATTGTGCATCAGCTATCATTCTGTGAGTGTTTATGTTTTAGGAACAAAGAGAGAAGGAAGCTTCCTTTATCTGTACATAAACACAGAGGTCTCTAAAAATACTGAAAGACAGAATCTGGCTCTCTCCCACCACTTCTGAGATGTGTGGCAACCAGAGATCTAAAGGCGATTTTGGATTTAAACAAAAATGGAAAATCATTTATACGCATACACACAGAAATACATACAGACACATATCTCTGTCCAAATATGCATAGTCAATGTTAGCAAGATTAACATATGTATATTTCAATTTTATTTTATTTTTTAAACCATTTTTTTCCTTTTTTCCTTTACGCACTTTTGAGCGATTATTAGATTTGCTTTGGCATTAAGGCACAGAATCTTGCCAGCTTTCTGTTATGTTAACAAATAAATTCTTGAAAGATGTTTTTCCCAGCAAAATTTAGGAATTATATACTTATGGCTAACTTTCTCCATTCTTTTCTGCCAACTGCTTAGAACATCCAGCACATATATCAGTGATCCATCCATGCTGTTTTTTATTGTCAGCTGTAGTTATTTCATAAATAAAAGATGAAAGTGACAGAGATGTTCCTTTTTGAGGACACCTGATAGGGCACCTGAAACATGAACACGAATCCTTAAGAAAGCAAAGATGGAAGCTGACTGGTAACATTTTGTATAATGGTACTGAAAAAGCAGTAACACGTGTATGGCTCCAGCTGTTTCAGACTTGTTTTAGAAAATCTCCACGGAAAATCTTACCTTGTAAATGGCTTTTTTTGGTGATCTGCATGCTACTGCTGCCTACAATATAGTTTTACGATATGGATTGTTCTTGAAAAGTAGTAACGTGCAAGTTACAACACTACAAATGGTGTTAATATTTAGACAGATCTTTAAGAAAGCAATGACAGTCTAATCAAGAAGTTCAAAGCACGCCTTTATGAGCATGTTGATCCCTTATGTTATCTTTCTGCAAAGCCCGTTAATGCAAGAGAAACTAGGAAACTAGCTCCAGGCTTTGTTGTAGTCCTGGTCATTCTAAGAGTCATTTTCTTCACTTTCAGGGATATAAAAAGACATATATTTTGTGCATCGAAGATTCTGTGTTCTGGTCAATAACATAGGCCACAGAGGTCAATGGCATTCAGGCAAGCCTGTCTGAAAGCATCTATAAATTTTCAGAGGTGAGGGAAGAGACTGGATGGTTCTGCCTGTGCAGGAGGATAAATAAAATGCCACTCTTGTAAAGGAGAACAGAATGTTAAGTCTCATAAAAACTTAAAGTTTTTATGAGTTTTCTCAATGGGGGAAAGATTTTGCCCACCCGTGTTCTATTTTACTGCAGGGACAGTAAAAAGGTGCTTTAAATAAATGCTTAGTCCACAACTGATCTACCACAGCAAAAGCTAAGGCTTTCTTTCAATCTCCTCTTCTGTCTCCATTCCTCTTTTGTCACCATCTATTTTGATGTAGCACCTTCAGAAGAGGCCCTTTGTCACTGACATGGTGATGAAAACTCCCTCCTTTTCAGATGTTTCTCTCTTTCTGTTTCCAAGCCAAAGTTGGGTTCAAGTCCAAATAAATATGCATATTCTGACTCTGCTTAGGAATATATGTACAATTTTATGAGCTATGTAATCCAGTTTAAATAATTCTCAATACTTCATGAAGACTATTCCTGCCATAAAACTCTCTGGGACACATACTCAGGGTTATAGTATCTTTAACAATACAGTAAAACAGGCTATGAAATACCTTGAGCATCAGAGTGGGGTGTAAAAGGAGTAAAATGTATCTTTTTTTCCTATATATGAAATCTTACAGTATATGTAAAATCAATTTATGTGTGTGTATTTAATAATATAAATACTGAAACAGTGCAATGAAAAGAGAAGTATTTTTTATGACAGGAAATGGAGAGCACCTTTTTGATTTTTTTGACTATGTTTGGAGTGTGCCCAGTGCAGTTTTCATCCATATATCCCAAGGTACTAGCTGCCAGAACAGTTCTGTAGCTATTTTTCACAGTGCAACTGAGTTTGAGAGAAAAAGCAAGAGATGCTCTGAAAGCTGATTCAAGCCATGCACAGAATAGGAAATTGAACTCAGAATTTCCCAATCCCAAACAATTTAATCCTACCAGACACTGCACTGTATTCTGACAATTATGGACTTCCTCTGAAATCTATGATCTCCATAAAGAACATGTAAGCCTATGTAAGCCCATGTAAGTCAGTGCCTACTCTTAGGCCAGTACTGCAAATCTGTGCAAAAGCCTCTTTCTAATCTGTAACAGAGAAAGAAACAATCAGGAAATCTTGGGACCTCCTCGGGATCTTTTCTAGGATCCATTATTTGTGTAACAGAAGATTCATTGCATTGATCTAAACTGATATATACATTGATCTGTATTTTTTTTAGGAGTCTGCCAAGTGCAAAGTTTCCATCATCAGCAATAGCAGAATCATGTTGTTACAAAGAAATGTTCAAGCCACTCCATATTCACTAAACATACTGACTTTTTTCTTTGCTTCTTTTCTTTACTTCTCAAAACAGAGGAACGAGGACTTATTGCTTCCTGATCATCCAAAGAAAGGCTTAAAATGCTTGTAACAAGGCAAAGCCTGAGCTGCAGAAATATTAGAAATACTAGAAGAGTGAACGAGTAATGAGTGAGAAAGGGCAAATCACAGAATGCCAGATGGAATACTTACAACACAAAAATCCATAGTTTTCAAGACCTTGTTGGGAAACAAAGATGAGGAGTTTTCAATTAAAAGGGAAGTGGATCTGCACATGGCACTCTTCTTCTGTATGCCAAGACAGTTCTTAAAGGTTTTTGTTGGGTAAAATAAGGACCATCTGGAGATGGTGATGTTTTGTTTTCTCCTGGCACTGTGGCACAGAGAGGTTAGACTACTTGAACACTACTGGCTTCAATCGTCAACTGCAATCCTACTTTTGAAGCACTGATGGAATGAAGCTATGCCAAAACTGAACGATTTTGCTGTCTTAGCAAATGTTCTTTTTTCCAGGGAGAAAAGTAGGAATGCAGACCAACAGGAGGCTTTCTGCCCATGCTGTGCTATACTGGTTGATGTATCTATACCTAGTTAGAACTAGATAACATTCAGGATCATTTTCTGTTGACAAGCCATTGTATGTCTGGAAGCAGATGTCCTGAGAGAGTTGCAAGCAATTAGGGACCCAGCATATCTTGGCTTAGTTTTTTCACAAGCTTTTGTAATATAATTTACAGATGTGAAATCAGGATCAATATTTAAGAGATAACAAAGAACCACATTTTAGAAAAGGGAGCTGTACCACTCAGTGCCCTCTCCCCAGTTATTTCTCTTTGACTTAAAGAACCACAACAATGTCAGAGAAATATTTTGTTAAGAAGAGTGTACATTTGTCAGACAGTAAATTGCAAAGGCCAGAACAGCTCTGCTTCCAGTTTCTTTGGGTAGGTAATAGAATATTTTTGTTTTTGTGAAAGAAAAGATGGAAGGAATCTTTTCTTTGTGAATAAAGGTATAGAGAGTGAGGCACAGCAGTATATCTGTAAGGATGGATTGATAAAAACCAAGAAGAATGACCATTCATCTTGCTCTTCAAAGTGCTAAAATATCTGCATATATTTCAATGAAAGGAAGGACTCTTAATTCTCCGTCTTCAGGACATACATGCTTTCTTTTTGTTCCCTTTAACTTCTAAATAATAGTAACCTAGTTTCCCTTGGTGAGATTAACCAACCAAACATACACTTTTACATAGCAGATATTTCCATTTGAAACACTCAGCTCCCACTAACTGAGTTGAAACATAGATAGAAAAAGACCTCTGGCAGTCAATGTGCCTCATCTATTTTGAATTATCTACTCTGATAGGAAATAGATGCCTCAGTGGCACCTGTTTCTTTCAAGATTATGAAGTGAGTGTGGGATGACAAACTAGAAAGCAGACATCCAAGACTGGACAAACTGAATCTGAGATCTTGTGCAAGGCCTTTGACATGGTTCCACACTATCCTCTTATCTCTAAATTGGAGAGATATGAAGAGTGGACTGGATGGTCATAACCATAGGGTTGTTGTCAATGGCTCTACATGCAGGTGGAGGCTAGTCATGAGCAGCATCCCTCAGGGGTCTGTCTTGGGACCAGTGCTCTTCAACATCTTTATCAACAATTTAGGCTGTGGGACTGAATGTATCTTCAGCAAGTCTGCTTATGACACCTAGCTGAGTGGTGCAGTCAATACAACAGAAGGAAGGGATACCATCCAGAGGGAAAAGTAGGCCCATGAGAATCTAATTTGTTTCCATAGGGAAAAGTGCACAAGATGTTGCATTTGGGTCAGGGTAATCCTAGATATGAATACAGAACGGGAGAAGAATTCGTTGAGAGAGAGCAACCCTGCAGAGAAGGACTTGTGGGTCCTGATGGATGAAAAGCTGGACATGAGCCAGCAGTGTGCTCCTGCAGCCTGGAAGGCCAATAGTATCCTGGGCTACATCAGAAGAGGAGCAGCCAGCAGGGAGGTGATTGTTCCCCTCTGTTCTGCCCTTGTGAGGCCCCATTTGGAGTTCTGTGTCCAGGCCAGGGGCCTCCAGCACAAGGATGTGGAGCTGTTGGAGCGGATCCAGGGGAAGGCCACAAAGATGATCAGAGGGCTGGAGCACCTTTCCTGTGATGAAAGGTTAAGGGACCTTGGCTTCTTTAGCTTGGGGAAGACAAGGTTCCAGGGAGACCTCACTGAGATCTTCCAGTACTTAAAAGGAGCTTACAAGCAGAGGGGGAACAAAATGTTACGCTGTCTGACAGTGATATGGCAAGGGGGAATGGATTTAAACTGAAAGACTGGAGGTTTAGGTTAGAGGTTTAGGAAGAAATTCTTCCCTCAGAAAGTGCTAAGGCACTGAGGTTGCCCAGAAAAGTTGTTGATGCCCCATCCCTGGAAGCATTCAACATCAGGTTTGATGAGTTCCTAAGCAGTCTGAGCTAGCGGTAGGCAACCCTGCCAACCACTGAAACTCGACAATCTTAGAGGACCCTTCCAAACCTAGCCATTCTATGATTCTGTGATTCTATCCATGGAACGAAATTTATTCTATTCAAACTTGGTCCCTCATAACAGTACCATGATATTGTTAAGCAATTTTAAGGTGGTTTTGCTAAGACTGTGTCCACACAATTTGTATTGTTAAGGCTTCATGAGTGTGAAGTTCTTCCAGGATCCTATCACCTGTTTACAAGATTTCTCAAATGATCTCAAGGATTATGCCTCTGTAAAGGGAGTGGGAGATTACGTTAGGAGAAGCTGCAGTGTTGGTGAGTTGTTTGCTCTGAATTTATAATGAGGACCCCACTAACAATCTCCAATGAACTATCTAGTTCGTCCATAAGCAACATTTTGCATCAGCACTGAATTGTTTCTTAACCTATTAATAATACTCCTGACATTCAAGAATTCAACATAGAAAGATCTTTTTATTTCGTGATTCATCTTTCAAATGCTGCTGCATAATAAATTGAAAAATGCCATCAGTACAATTACGTCAGGACTTGAATGTTGGTGATTCAAGTGTTTTAGGAAGAAACTTCTGACCAGTTGAATAATCTTGCAGAAATAAACATGACATGTAACCAGACAGAATGGAGTTTATATTTAAAGTGTCCCACATTACTTTTTTTTGTTGTTTTGTTTCTCTGACACCACAGCCAGCATAACTTTAGTTTCAAATCTGTGTTTTGCATTCAGAGATGGAGAAAACTAAGTACAAATTCCAATGCACAGCTGGAAGGAAAGGAATTTAACCGTGTTAAAGTTCCCTATAAAACATGGATATTTTTCCATAACCAGTGTAGTTTCATATGCTATAAAATTGCCTTTTTTTCCAGCCTGAACAATACTAACATTAGGGTTTGTTACTGCAAACATAAGGAAAAAATACCATAAAAATCCCACAGCTCTACATAGACTTGATGCGTACATTGCTTTCAGTTACTTCATACTGTATCACAAGATCTGAATACTTCATAATTTTCTTCTGATAAATTACATCCTGAGCAATTATTTTCATGCTATCTCTGAATATTGTGATCATATTTATTAGAAATGATGTTAAACAATGCCATAGGTTTTTATCTTCAGTGAAATATTTTGAATTTTTCTGCTATTAAAAAAAATCGACATTTATGTGTACAATTACATCATTATGATGTTGTATGTACAACTTACATCCATGCAATTATATATGACAGCTGCCTTGTTGATAAAACACATAAAGATTAATACAGTCAGGATTGTTTTCTGCCCAAATAAGCTTGAGTACTTGTCTCCTACTGTTTTTTAACAGAGATGGCACACCACCTAGAGATAACTCTTGATGCATCTGCTCTGGTACATTCACTTTGTCCTGTTACCTTACACTTGTTCACTTTTTTATTCTTTCACCACTGCCTTGTCCTGCCCCCTGCCCATTGTGGTTTACACTTAATTTCAAAAATCAGCCAACCAAAACTATTTTAGTCAGGCCTATCAGTATGAGATATGAAGAATCAGAAATGGGGAGACAAGGTTACCACTCTTCGTTGTTCTGTGTTGCATAAAAAGCCCGAGACACTATTTCTTCCTTCCTCCAGCAGGGGACGGTACTTCATCTGCTAAAGGAAACCAGTCGCCGTGCCAACCATTAAGGTTTCCGTCGCAAACAACCGATACTTGCCGCACTTTCTAAAGGTTAAGGAGAAAAAACAGACGCAAGCTGCTGCCTCTTCTGATACCTTCGTTCATGAACAGTGTGGATGTCAGAGAGCTGCTCATCTGCCCATCACCTCAGTACCAAGAGCCTCTCAACAGTGCCGAGAATGCTACCTTGGATTGGATCACGTGCGCTTACATGAGGGTTTTGGCCCAGAATCTGTATGCATTTTAGAGAATGTTACTTATTTCACTGAAGATATTTCTTCAGTGCGTTAAGGAACACTAAGCAGTCTCCATGTTCGTCCCTCCCTTTGCAGCACTGCTGCAGCATGAACCATAACATCTGTGGCTTAGGGTCCAGTTCTGTAGGAAACACTTGCATACGTTAGTGTGGGAGCTGAAATCCCAAGAGCAATAGGACCAATTGCTTCTGTGAATAATTACTGGGCAAAGTTTTATACTGTGTGCAAGCATGTTGCTTTGGCCAACAGTTTGCACTTAGAGGATGCTTCTCAGCCTGCCGTAACCACATGGCTCGTATTTATATATTTGGCATGCTTCCTGCTAGCACATTTCAGTGACCAAAATACTTATCTTCTCAGATGGGAGCTGACTCAGACAGAACTAAGGGTAGGATTCACCTCACATCAGCTGTTCAAAATTAAAGATAGTCCTACTTCAGTGAAAGAGATGCAAACATTTTCACATGACAATTCATCCTAATAACAATAGGCACTTGCACTGTAGAAACTTCTGAAGCTGTTTCTCATTTTCTCTCTGTTGAAAATAGAGCTGAGACAGCTGAGACAGCTCACTCAGATCTAATGTTTTGCTTTCAAACATGTCAGATAGGCAGCATGAATTTCACCATAACTACTGCCTTGATGAGCATCTCACACAAAATCTATCACACAGCAAGCTGGAGGTTTCTTGAGTCCCAGCCCGGAGGTTTAACCACTGAAATAACCCAAATCTTTCTTTGTTTAAGATGTCCAAGTTGTCTTAGACAATCAGGCCAAATAATACAGCATGGGAATGTATCACAAATCATCTGCAAGCAAACCTACTGAGAAAGATGCATTAAAAATATTTCACAAGCTCCGAGTTCTTTGGAATTCTTTATTTCCTCATTACCCAGACAAAGCTCCTATAGATGTTACAAAGAGAGTTATTTCAGAATGAAAAGTGCAGACCAGGCATCTGCAGCAACATAAAATCAAAATCATGTTTTCTTCTCATTTGTATATAGTTTCAGCAGGGTTTTAAAAGCTGTTCATTTTATAGGGTCAGCGTCCACTTTTACCCGTGTAACAAATACAAACAGAAATAACACCTTAATTCCACAGTTCTAATTCACTTCAGTACTGGTCTAGAGGGAACATTTACATCCACTCAGGACTGTTCAGTCTCCTGCAACTACAAACAATAGCACCAATTAGTAAAGACTATACTGTTCTTTGTGATGAACATATTTCTCCACTGGGAATAGAACTAAGATTAAACGGATTTGGTGCAGGGAATTTTATAATCATCAAAAGACAACTTTTCTGCAGTGGATTCAAACCTAGAAATAAAAATCTGCGTGGCATCATTGCCTTCTAAGCTATGGAATTTCCTCCAAAATCACAGTTCATCATAAAACTCCATCATGGTTTTATTTGGGCTTTTTATTTTTATTTTGCAACTGTCAAAAAACAGAGCTGTAAAATGTGTGAGATTTGATAACTGATATTGCAATTATTAAAGAAGAAATTTATTTTAATAAGCACATTTTAAATAATATGAAGTTAGATAGTCATCAGTTTAGCAGCCAAGTGTTGACAAAATTCCTTCTATGAGTGCTATCATAAAACCTTAAAGGACATACTAGAATTGCTACATTCTATAACATAGGAACAAATGAAAACAGTCATGGATACGTTCTAAGGATGAACAATCATACCAGTACACAAAGATGTAGAAGGATGATTGAGAAAAGAAGCAAAAGGCCAGATTCTCACACATTCTGTAGATCTGAAGTGCCTCATTAATAGTGATAAAAGACATGCACATTGACAATCACTCTTGTTTGAAATTGGGAAGGAAAAAGTTCAGTATTTCTCACACTAGGGAGTTTTCAAATAATTCAGCAGATTAAAACCAAAATCACAACAAAACAAAAGAAAAACCAACCAACAACCAAGACACATCAAACCAAAAAATGCAACATTCCAGCCCTAACTGAGCTGTCTCTTATTGTGAGATACAGTTTTTCTTCTTGAATTCCATTTAGTGTAGATGTACAGTGGAAGCTCTTTTCAGGTGAATTAATGGAGGCCAATAAGAAAGTGAAGGGGATGTTTATAGAGCAGATTAAAAAATACTATAAAGAAAAGACACTATTTTCTCCTTTCTGAAATACTATATTTGTACCAGTACTTAAGAATTCAGAATACTCCAAGTCTTCTAGCTGTATAGGAAATACTGGATTTTGTTTCCAGAATGAAAGGCTGGGGCATTCCTGTCATAGGAAAGGGAAGGTAAGAGTAGGGAAAAGGGGCAATGGAGATAATAATTTGCAGTTTGGAATGATTTTCAGGAGAAACCCAGGCCAGAAACACCTATGCAAGAAAATGTTCTTGCTATGAACAGCATCCTTATTATTGTAATTTCCTGAAGGAAGATCATTCTCTGAGTCAAATCTGGAAGTACTCAACACATTTACAAGTTATTTAAAGTCTTGCTGTTTTGATTATAGCTCTGTTTCAAAGATCCTAGACCAAATGGCATTAATGAGATGTTTGTCCATCTCATGAAAAACAAAATTCATGAACAACTTTGAAGTACTTCCAAGCCCATCAAGTAGGAGTGTTTTTACCTGTTAATCTTGAGTAACAGAGATACCTTTTGATGAGTTCATTTTGTTCTTCATAAGAACTCAATAACTGGACATTTTCTGCCCCCGTGCACTCTCACGTCATATTCCTTCATCTTCAGGTAAGTAACAGGTAAGTTAATGTAGATACTCAAAAGGTAAGATAAAGCTAAGAAATACTCAAAAATACATGAGCATTGAGCTTCTCCAGCCTGGATTAACAAAGCATTTATACTCATGTTTAATTGCATGCTCATATGGAAAACACCATCCCTCAGATTCCCCATACTGTCCTCTTAAGTGTTTTACAGAACTTACTCAGTTTTCTTATCAATGTTTCCAAAGCAAAAGCTTGGG
>JAOWBP010004700.1:26892491-26903877 GCA_028571105.1 Tragopan temminckii
AGGCGAAAGAAAAGGAGAAAGAGAAGGGAAAGGGAAGAGGAAAGGGAAGGAGGAGGGGAAAAGGAAAGGGAGGGGGTGGGGGGAAAGAAAGTAAAAGCTTAACATTATTTTCAGCTTTTTCAGGGAGTCAGAATGAAGTTTCCTCTCCTGAGCTGGAGAGCATCAATGGGAGCAATGTGATAAAATGAAAATTCACTTGGAAAATAAAAAATGAGCACAAATCGAAATAAAAAACTTAAAACAGCAAGTACAGCTATATCTGTCATTTGTCTGTATGGACATCCTCATTCATGTAATGAGCCTTTTAACTCTGAATTTTGCCAGATAATCGGGTAATTACAAATTTTAAGTGTGGGAGGCAAAATTCTGAGGTTCTTCGTGTGTTTACTGTGATTAACTTTTCAACAAAATCCAGTGAGTAACTCCAGTCAACATGTTAGTGTAACAGCAATATCATTAAAAGAAAAGATGTTGAAAGAGGATTTAAGGCCTCAAAAACTGCACAGTTTACCCCTTAGAGCACAAATTCATAATTTTACTTTGCTACAAGACTCCATCTTCCTGATATCCAGATGCACAAGGAAAGTATTTGTCTGTGGGGCAACATGCCAGCCAGCCAACTTACCTGGCATGATCTGGCCTGCCCTCAACACCTGGAAAGTATTGGTGGTATACATGTTTGAGGAGCTTAGGAGAAAGCAAGCTCTCTCTTCTTTGACTGAGATTTCTAAACAGACCAGTTCCTCTGCTCAGAGATGGCCTTCCTTTCCCCCAAGGGCATTTCTTCACCCCTCTGTGCTGTGCAACATGACTTTCAGCCTGATACAAGGAGCCCATGAGTTCCCTTCTCTGCTAAGCTATTTCTGTGGAGAATTATGTTCTTTCAAACCCGGCAGGTACATTGCTGATGCCAACATTTCATGAAAATTACTCTGATTATTCCAGCTGGTAACTGTACTTGAGGATAGACAAGCTTGCTGTGTCGAATTTTGAAAATCCATGTACAAACCAGGCATTTGGAAGATGAACTTAGGTTCAAATATTTCTGAATTCCTACTTAACTTGAATTGCAGTAAAAATGGACAGAGAGAGGGGGAAAAAAAAAAAACAAATTAAAAAAACCCACATTAGGATGAAATACAGAGCAGGCAGAGCAAAAAACAGCAAGGGGAAACTATGAAAACTGGAAGAGAAATGGAGAGAAGAGCAGATTTTAATGTAAACATAGAATGGTAAAGCTAGGAGGGATTTTCCATCAATATTCAGTGGATGAAAACCAGACCTAGGCAGTACTGTTGTTGCTGCTACCACAGTATGACTCTTTGCCATGAGGCAGATGTTGCATCTGTTGGTATAGGAATCCATAAAGGAGTGTAGGAGAGAGAAGTGGGAGCAAAGAAGGGGAAACCAATGGTTTACAGGCCTATTTATTATTTAAGACGAACATTGTAGGCCTGGGCAAAGACAAGTATCTATAAGAAAACAGATAAATTGCAGCCCCTGAATCCACACTTGTTTTAGGTACATCTATCCTTGACGCATTTTTTAAAAAAGAGAGCTACAGCAGCTGCTGGCACACCCTGCTCTTACCAAAAAGCCTCTCCTCCTGCTTCTGCATTTAGAGGCTCTGTCTGCACACTGAACGTCCTACCTCACCATGTGTGAGCTGCCTTTGTCCTCTGACACGATCTATATAAAAAATACCTTTCTCCTTAGTATTTTTGTGCTGCAGATGCGTTATTCATCAGAAAACAGTGTGGTATGAAACCTTGTGTAAACTTTTGTATATTCAGGAAAGGGAAACTCAGACTGGAAAATGTTCAGATAAGCTGATTCCAGTGGAGCTAGGCAAGGAGATCAGAGGAGGCCTGAGAGGGATGTAACAGGTCTATACATTCTTTGAGGGTGAGAAGAGGAGTAATTTCTAGGGAAAGCATTCACCCAGGCAAAAGAAATATTATGAACTACTCATGAATAAATGTCAGCTGGTTGTTACAATATTCCTAGCCATCAGAGCAACATGAACCGGGGAACAATTTTCCCATTGGGGCTGTGGAGATCAAAACCCTCACTTATTTTCATTTGAAGCTTGATAAATTTATCCGAAAGAGTAAGAAATAAAGTTTCAGGGAACCATCTTAATGATAGTAAACATTCTATTGATGTGACTTTCAAAATTTGAAAGCGATGCTTTTTGCATTTTATTTTATGAGGGATATTGGGGATATCTTGCCCAGGAAATGAAAAAAAAAGTTGCAATCATTTCTTAAAATTTAACAGTAGGCATTTTCTTAAATCTATATAAGGTATTACATTGCTTTATCATAGTCACTCTATTTCAATAAAAGTATTATGTCAGATAATAAGATCCAGTGTACAAATTAAAGCAAGATTACTCTTGCAGTCAAGGATGCATTCTCAATCAAAGTTTTGAGTTTGCCAGACAACAAAAAATCCATAAAATCCAAAAAATTTCATAAAATCATTTCATGAGCATTCAAGCTCATGTTGCATTGTGAATAGGGTCCTGAATGAGTTTTTTAACTCTGTCCAGAACTCTAAAAACCTTTTACATACAGATGCATCTATACTCTCTGAAACTTCCCTCATAACTGAAGTTGTAGTACATTCCGATTTCAGTGGATTCGACAGCTTCTCAGTAACATTCCTTTGAAAATCATGGGAGTAAATTGGTTCATTCCTATAAGCACCAAGTGTTTAACTTCAGAAGTTGCTCTTGGGTATCCCCTTGGATTAGTGCTGGAAATTGAAGGATTTTATTGTCACTTGAAGAAGCAAATACACTGTACAGCTGCTTTCCCAATGCAGAACTCAGGACTGAAACCCAAGTGCCTCAGTCAGCCCATCCTGTGAGTACGGCATCATACTCACAACCATGATAAGCACCAGACTAGAAATCTAAGAAAATTCTGATGTTCTCAAATGACTGCCTTCATCCACGTTAAGGTTTGCCAGTTCCCAAACTGATACTGAACTCTCTGTAGCGGTGTATTTCCACCACTTCCTGTGCTTGTAGACATATTTCTTCTTCTTGACAACTTGGCTATCAGGAAGTGCTTTAAAATACAGCAATAATTAGAAAGATGCAGACACCATGAAAGGGGTATTTGTTTACTGATAGGAGTGGAGTTCTGAAAGTGTCCTCCTTTTCCACTATCTTCAAAATGATACACGCCATATCCTGTGTTCAGTGAGGTTCAGTGGACAGCAGCTCCTGGCAAAGCTCTCCATTTTTAAAATTTTAATTACTTTTCCCTGTTTTCCCTTTTTGTCTCTGTAGTTTATTTAGTGCCACACAATGTCCCAGATGGTCTGGGAAGCAGACAGACTTTTTCAAAGAGACAATATCAATTCCCTTTGGACCCAGAATAACCTCCTCCTTCCACTGCCCCCACCTCTGCTCATTCACAGATTTTAATCCTCAATAAAAACATTGTTTAAATATGTGAAGAAAAGTGAACTGCAACTTTAAACCAGTGAATCTGATGGAGAGAACCATGGCTGGCACTGGCAGAATAACATTAAGTAGAGTCTGGTACCATTGTCTGCAGCAAGGATAGAACCATCTGGCCATGCTGTGCTTGACTGAGAACTAGACAAGGGAGGGAGAGTCACATATGTATAGGAAGTGATATGAGAGAAGACTAAAAAAAAAAAAGCTAACACGATCATGGTCTGAAAAGGAGAAAAGTTGCAAAAGTCTTCCTAGATACTTTAATTTAGGAACAGCAAAATTTAGCTAGTCTTTCTGTCCTTGAACAAGACAGAGACAAAAGGAAAGTTTTGGTATGGACTTGTCGCAGAGGAAACACAGGTATTACAGGCTATGAAGTACTAATTTGCTTGACAGTATACAATTCTGTCTTACAGATATTGCTTCTAAAACTTGATAACTTTAGTATTACATAAACAAATAGGTATCTATATCTAATTTACAGTTCTCAAGTGGGGAAAAGTGAAAGAAATGGGGAAACAAACTCAAAACCAGGTATTTTGCAACATTATCAAAACTGAAGTGCTATTAGTTCTGAAAGTGTAGTGAATTTTCTATGATTTCTGTTGGTTTCTTCCCATCACTGGACAAAAGGAACATACTGCGTACTCCATGAAATTCTTTGATTGCTTTCAGAAGAAAATTATTAAATGACTGCACCTGATGGCTGCAGTCACAGAAATGCAGAATTATAGTCAAGATTACTTTTTTCTATTGAAAAGTTTTATGCTGTGATGTTCATTACAAGCAGATTTTCACTGTCTAAATATTGCCAAATACTAATTTCTTCTCATTAATTATCTGACGGTATTTCTTTACTTTGCTGCAAAGAGTGTAAGGGAAGACCACAAATTGAAATGGTGAAGGAAGAAAAAGAAGCAGCATGTGTTTGTTTGTTATGGGGTGAAGCATTTTTACAGCACCGTGTTCCAGGTGTCATGATAATGAACATTTAGAAAACCAGAATGGACCAAAATTTTTTGAGAAGAGAGATAGTAGTAATTATGAAATAGTGGAAAAACTGTTGGTGCTGCATAACTTTTTTAGTCGTTTTGAATTAAATAAATATATGTAGCTTTTAGGTATAAAAAGGAATACGAAATTAGGGTATGGCACCAAGAAATCTGCCTAAGACTTTGTCCACTCTTAACATTTCATTGCAGTGACATGCGTCTTATCAAATATAGTTTCTCAGAATATGAGGCATATACAGTTAGGCCCTTTCCTCCCAACGAGTCAATTGGCCAGCGTGATAGAAGGATAAGCACGCTCAGGAACATTTATTGATGAATATTACAAAGATCAACAGCTGGAAAAATTAGAAAGTAATTGCTTAACACCATTCCACTGACAGAAAAGCTTCAGTTCTGTTGCACAGCCCCAGACAGTAAGTACATTTTAACTCAATATTCAACACAGAGTATATGAGAAAAGGACCTGTACTAGGTGAATCAGGACCTGTGTGGTCAAAGAATGCCAGTTTTATTTATTGTAAGGAGTATGGAATAGTGATGCAGGATAGAAATCCATTGAAAACCATGGTTCATTAGTTCCAACTCGCTTTGACTAGCACAATTGCACCCAGACAATACCTACTGAGAATTTAGTTGTTCGAAAAATGATGACTTACAGGGCAACAATTAAGCCTTTTCTTTAATCAGATACACTGTATCAGTCTAGTCTCTTTTATACACATTGATAGTACAAGGAGAGTGACAGCCGAACAGTGCAGCTTTATATGCAGAAAAGCCCTCAAGAATTTCTCTCCGTCAGTGAGAAGTCTATTGCTCTAATATATATCACAAAAGATTTCCATGCCTCAATGTGATTTAATATGGTCCTTAACAAAGGCATTTGGAAAGTTTTCTGGTCTGGCAAATTCCCTTGGTCTCCAAATTCATTCACTTTATCTTTACTGCTTCACCCTGTTTGAATGGGACCCTTATTGCTTCACCAACTTTTGTGCACAGCAGATGCTATGGATGCACCAGACGTACATCTCAAATGTACATACATGCATACACATCAATACTGCTTCAGCTTCTTCCTCTTCAGTTCCACTGTGGAGCTGGATCTCCTCTATTTCATCCCCATAACTTTTGGCCATATTGAGTTCTTGTTGCTTTCTCCAAAACTCAAGTACATTTTATTTTCATTTGAATTTTAAATTCACTTTAATCAGTACCCAGCAGCAATCTGTAATGAAATTTTAATTGCTTATTTAATTAATAAAAAGGAATAAGGGATGGAGTGAAGAAAGTTTTTATGATGCTAAAAGGCCTTCAGTTTTCTCTAAAGATGTGTACAAGATGAATTCCTGGATTGATCCTTCAGTCCCTGAACTCTGGTAATCAGTAGAAAAATTGTCTGTCTTGCCTAATTCTTATTTTCAGAAAGATTTGATCATCATTACAGGCAAAATTAATATCTTGGCTCCTCTGCGCTCCCTGTGAAAAATTTTTTGCAGGGCTCAGGATATTCTTTTTAATACAGATAGTTGAAAGATTCTGTGCAAAAATATGGGAGAAAAGGGAGTGAAATAATTGTTGTGTGATTGTCTGGCAAATTGTGTAAGCATTTTACTGAGATAACTAAAGACAGTTAAATAGTCACTAGCTGAGCAAATCATAGCATTTAGTTACCCACAGACTCACTGAAAGATGAATTTTGGGTATTCTAATAAAGACTGAAATTTTCTAATTTTGGGGGCCTTGTGGGGATGATATTCCACTGGTACTTAGCTGGTACACCAAAACTAGCACAAATTGGGTTATTTTTAAACTACATAATCATGGAGCATCTTTCCTGGTGTTTTGAAAATTAATTACATGGCAAGATATGAATCAGAATGTACAGCTCATGCTATAAACACAGAATTTAAAATGTCTGTGCTTAAGTCAGGTTTAACAATTTATACTTACTTCTTCGTTACCACACTTAATTTTCAGGCAGAAGGTAAAGCACTCCCCTTCCAAGTCTTTTCCAGTTACACTCTGATTGGGATTTCATATTTCATATTCTCGATCTTTGCTGGTGGCAAACAGAAAACATTTGCTTCTCAATAGTGCTTGTATCCACTTTTGTTTAATGGTAATGACATCAGTCTTCCATGATGTCAGATATCACATTTGTAACATATATCCAGACATGTAGCCTACTGTCAGCAACGGAGGGGTTGGATTAGCTGCAGGAGATGCTTGAACTGGATTAGATCTAGTCTTTCATTAAGCTGAAGGCAAAATGAAAAAAAATAATAATAAAAAGAAGAAGTAAGAACCAAAATACCTCATTCCTAATCCCAAATCATGATATAGTCACCCACACCATCTTTAGATGTCAAACTACCATTAGGTGCATATCACCAATCACTACATATTCAGATCTCTTAGGAATCAACTAACAGATGATATCTGTAACCTGAGAGTCAGTTCAGATCAGGAAGTGATTTTCATGTGAAATTTCACAGTCAATCTTTCATCTGTTGCCTGTAGTCTGCACACTTCTTGAGGATAACCTTTTAGAACTTAAGTACACAGGCAAGAGAATTCTGTACTAATTGCATTCTTAGAGAACTGATATGTCTTTGTAGAATAGTTCAGAGAGTGATGTTAGTTCTGGGAGCTGTGTAGTTACATTTTGATATACAGGGAGTAACCCACAATGACTAATGCTGTATAATAAATACTGGAGAGAATAAAAGTCAGAGTAAACAACATATTTCATTGTTACTGGCAGTGAGCCACACAGAATCACACAGTGAGTTCAGACCCCTGGAGATCATGTAGTTGCCCAGCCCACTAGTTTTATGCATTTGTTGCCCTCCTTTCTTAAAATAATAATAATAATAATAAAAAGAATACTTAAAAAGAAAAGAAGTTTTGTTATTTATGTCCAATAACATATATCTTACATGTCACAAAAGACAATTCCGCTTCACTCAGTGCAGCCCAGGTAAGCCAAAAGGTTGGACAGCAAACATCCCCACTCAAGCAGTCACCCACACTATGTTGCACACAATCATGTCCAGATGGGTTTTGAATATCTCCAGAGACTCCACAACCCCTTTGGGCAGCCTATGCCAGTTCTGTCACCCTCACAGAGAAGTTTTTCCTCAGATTGTAACTTCCCGTTTTTCAGTTTGTTATCATTGCCTCCTGTCATGGTGCTGGGCGCTACTGAAAAGAGTTTGAAAACCTCTGCTAAGATATTTGTATACAACGATAAGATCCCTTTTCAGTCTTCTCCACAGTAAACAGTCCCAGGTCTGGCAGAGATGCTCCTGTTCCCTAATCCTTACAGTTCTCCACTGGTCATTCTCCAGTAGGTCCATTTCTCTTGTACTGAGAACACAGACCTGGACAAAGTACTCCAGGTGAAGCCTCATCAGAGCTGAGTATACAGGGAGGTTATCCGCCCTCAACCTGCTACCAATGTTCTTCCCAGTGAAGCTATCACTGGTCTTCCTGGTCGTAAGGGTACACTGTTGGTTCATGATTAAATTGTTGTCCACCAGAACTCCTAGGTCTTTCTTTGCAGTGCTGATTTCCAGCAGGTCAGCCCACAGACTCTGCCAGTGCATGGGACTGTCACTCCCTAAGTGCATGACCGTGCACTTCAAGAGGTTACTCTCTGCCCAATTCTGCAGCCTGCCCAGGTGTCTTCGAATGGCAACACAGCTTCTGGTGTATTAATCCCTCCTCCTGGTTTTGCACCATCAGAAAACTTGCTGATGATGCACTCTGTCTCTTTGTGCAGGTCACTGATGAACACATTAATAGCTGATGTCCAGGACTGGACCAAATACTGTCCTCTGAGGGACACTGCTAGCTTAGCTACAGGCCTCAACTACACTGCACTGCAACGTTACTCTCAGTTACAAAAGTTTAAATAAACTGATGGTTGCATATGAGAGGGATATGGACTAATAGATTTGAATGAGTGAATTCCTCCATGCAGGAAGGCTCTAAGCCGTTATTTCATCCTACACACCAGCAGTTTACTATATTGACTGAATTATGATATAATAGTATCACATTGCATGGCTTGTGTCCATTTCATAAAAGCTACCAAAATAAGAAAAAATAAGCATGGATTCCTGCATAAATTTTATCATGGCTAGCAGAGATCACTTATGGGATGCTTTCTCGAAACATTTTACCACAGGACCAAAGCTTTGTCCCATCTTGACAGGCAGAGGATCTATCAGTATGCAGCTGTCTCAAGTAGACCCCTTTGTTGATCCAGTTACACTGACAAACATCTCTACGGCAAAGGCCTGATGTTCCAAGCCTAGTGCCAGGATATCTTTGCGTTCCATACTTTACAAGAGAAAATATAAATCTCTAAGCACAGTGTTGGCATGCTTGACTTGCCTTGCTAATGCCATCTGATGCAAGGGGTTTTTCCTTCAAAGGTTTAATCCTGAAAACATTAGTCATGTATATTTCCACAGACTGAATAAAGCTCTCAGGAGTCAGAGATAAGCCACTCTCAGCTGGAGCCTCTCAACTGCAGAATGATAAATAGAAGTCAGTAAAACTGAGCCAAAACAGACCTATACAGAGAATACGTCTACTTCCATATTTTAGCAGAACTATAACTCTATCTAAAGTCCATGATCTAAAGGGAAGAGGAAGGAGAAAATCTGAGCTGCCAGTAAATGGAGTTTCAAAAGCAAAGAGAGTGAGTGAGAAGTCCACACGAGTTCAGCTTTCTGTTTGGCACTCACGTGTTATAAGGGCAGACTTGGCCTGACAATGTGATAACTAGGGGCGAAGGTATGAGTGTAGGGCGGGGAGACCTCCTTTTTCACGGATTAAACTGTGACAACAGCACAAAATTGAAAAACTACCTGCCTCTTTCACAAGCACTGGGAAGGCAATAGAAGACATTCTGTATTCTATCTTCTCTCTGCTACTGTCTTGTAGATATACAAGAATGCTACGATAGTCAAGTAATAGCCAGCAACTCTCTCACACTTAGTGAAAATGCATGTGGTGTCCCAGGCTTTAATTAAACTCAATAACAATTTGTCATTGCTGAACAAGAGCACTGAACTTCTTTTCTTGAGATAGCATCCCACAAATATAAGTAGTTTTGTGTCCGTAAGCCCAGGACAAAGCTTTAATCAACTGCTGTAAGTAGGCTGAATGGGAAGATAAAAATAAGATGTGCTCAGTCCTGTTCTCTGTGCAATGTAAAATTAACGGAAAACCATAGGGTTTGAATTAACCCACTTCTTTCTCTACATGGAACAATAACATTTATTTGACACTGGAAAATAAACATTGCTTTGGTGTTGATGCTATCTGTCAAACACCACTCTTCAATACAATCTGTCTTTCCTGATGAAAAGAGCTGGAACCATATACATATATAGTAGGTTCCTTTTGCCTGTTATGACTTGTTCAAATGCCCTTGATATCAGCAGGAGGTTTCTTCACTCATTTCCAGGTGCCTTGGGTTCAGATCAAAGCACACACTGGAGAGGGTAGCTCTGTCCAAAGTGAATAGCGTAACAGTTAACATTCTAGCATATGTCAAAAACTATGGGAGTTGCCCTTTAAGATCAGTTGCTGAGCCAAGCTTTGTACTTCCTCAGCCACAGAGGCAGAGAAGTTCTAGGCATCCCAAGAAACACTTGCAAAACATATGGCATGGACTTTCACTGGATGAAGTCAATGGTAAACAGCTCCAGTACAATCCTAGCTCTGGTCAGTAGATGTTCTACATTCTATTCTCTCAAGATTTCACAAGTTGCAAGTAAGGAGGCTATTTTAGAGAAAGTACTAAGAGAAAACAATACTGTAGGAGATTCTGCTATAACAGCAACCGCAATAAAATCTGAGTGAAACCAGATTCTCACTGAAAGCACTCATGTTGCAATCTTAAGTAGAGAAAATAACTATGAGAAGGAGCAAAGCCAAATGACTGGCATTTTTACTTGCTGCAAATCCAGATGCCATTGTATACCTGATTCTCAAACTCTGAGAAGAAAGACATGGAAGACACACCAAAGACAAAGATTAGTGCTCAGAAATCAAGCCATTTGATGACTTTAATGGTGCTACAGAAAAAAAATAAAAAAAATAATAAAAAAAATTGGATAGCACAGATAAAAGCATTAAGTATAATTTTCCCTGCTTTTCTTTCCTTTTTTTTTTTTTTTAGTTTCCACTTACCTTAATACTTTCACCACTCTAGAGGGTGTTGCTATGGGAACAGAAGGGGTACAATGCTAGTGAGGTGGACTAGCAGTAAATCATAAAAGTTACAAATCATAAAAATTAACAGCCTTTGTTATTTCAAATGTTAATCACCTGGTTACTCTTCAGTCGTTATCTCTGTCACTTAGGAAAGAATAGGATGAGGCTATTCCAGTGCACTTAAAAGTATTAGTGGGGTTATACACAGTGCAGAGATGCAAAACCAAGAGTGCAAAACCAAAGAGTTAGCTTAATCTGTAAGCATGCAAAACATTAATCACTGAAAAAATACAACTACAAACAATGCTGAACAACGATGTTCTACAGGAAGTGCCACAGATGATTGTACACTGAAAGAGACAGACATGGTTTTACAGTTAGATTCAAATGAATCATTGAGAAGATAGCAGTAGAGAACTAGCATGGAGGACAAAGGTAGAAAATATTACTCAGTCTGGCAAATTTGGACTGTTTGAAATAGTATAAAGGGGAACAGAAAGCAGAGTGGCACAGGCTGAAAAAGTGAAATAAGAACTGGAGCACTGTGTGCTGTACAAAATAGACAGGCATCTCTTGGAAAGAGTCCAGCAGAGGGCCACAAAGATGGTGAAGGGCCTGGAGCATCTCGCCTATGAAGAAAGGCCGAGTGAGCTGGGTCTGTTTAGCC
>JAOWBP010004700.1:26917018-26933048 GCA_028571105.1 Tragopan temminckii
AACTTTTTAAACTCCATTGATAAGGATTCCTGTCCTGCTATGCAGGATAGGAATTTTTCATGTCTAGATTACACCGTGCAAGAATTTCTCACTTGGAGAATACCATCATTCCAATACCCATCAGCAGTGCAATATACTAGATTTGAAGTGCAATAAACTAGATTTGAAGTACATTTCAGACCAAGAAATTTTTGTTCAAAAAATGAGACTAGAAATGCAATCACTTTAACACTGAAGCTCATGAGAGGTAATATTTACATGTTAATAGGACAACGTGATCAGAAATGCATTGCTGATATTGACACCCTTACTGTGTGTTCAACAAAATCAGATTGTGAGGGTTCTGGGTAGTAGCCATACTGCATAAAGCTCCATCCGCAGTGCTGGAAATGTGAACATAGTCTAAGCTATATTTATGATTTCAAGCGATTAGGAAGGTTTATGAAATCCCAAGTGCTTCAGCCAGTCAAGGTTATATTTAGACATCAAAAAAATGTTCTGATTTTTAAAGGTGCTGATCAGATCACCTCCAACTGCAGTCAATTAATGGCAGATGTAATTTCAAAGCGCATCCTGACCACACACAAACCTACAAATGCAGCTGTACAGATTTTGAGCTAGCACACAGTTTTTATACCATCTGAGAGCCCACCCTCATATTTCAAGAGAATTTACTAAAAATATGCATTGTTTTATCTGAAGCCTCACTTGTGTATTGGCATTTACTCTTTCAAGCACAGGATAAATTCATCATCTATAGGTACTGCTTTTCCAATTTCACATCCTAACTTTGGTTTTAGGCACCTTAATTTCTTCAGGACTTCAGCATTCCCAAATATAAGTTGGTAGTAGTGATTTCATGCACATGGTGAAAGCACTGACCTTCAAGCAAGCTGAAAACATTTCCATTAAAAAGGAATGGAAAGGATTTCTGTATAGTCTAAAAGCATAATGGTATGCACAGAACCTATCATGAACATTCCAGAAATACAAGCAAATACCGCTTCTCATCTTTTTGGCTAAGCTCAAGTGTAGATTTGCTCTGAAGGCAGAGAAATTGCTTTATCAGTCAGAGGAACAGGACCACCACGGATCTTTTCCTGAAACAAGTCCCTATGTTTGCCTCCTTTTGCCATGTCATCTGCACAGTGGATGTTATTTCAGTGACAGTACTACTGTAGATGTCTTTGGGAAACAATTTCTGAAAACAGATTGAATCATAGTTCTGAAAATGCATTTGAACTGAATGAACAAATGGAAAAAGTCTATATGTTTTTTATTCCATCAGAAACTCCAAATGAAAAAAAATGACTGTCCAATCAACTGTTGCAAACCACGGCTTCTGCGTTTCAAAGTCCCTTTCAGTAATTTAACGGGCTACAAGAGGGACAAACTATTTCACTTGCACTGCTTCTGCATTATCCTGTAGCCACTCACTTGTGCCACTTCATGAAAAGAGGATGTAGAACATTGGTCCACTCTGCAGAGTCTCTTAGCTGAAATTTTCCAGCAGTTTTTCCCTCATAGCATTGTAATAAAAAATCAGAAGGAAACGCCAGCATATATCTCACAACACGATCTTTTCTTCAAATTCCAAATGTAAACCTCATGTGGCTTCTACTGCTTCCTCTTCCTCTGCATTCTTTACAGATGTTGCATCTCTACAAATACTTCTCTCAGTATAGTCACTCTGACTTCATTATTCTTCCCCCAGAAATGTGTTTTTAATTTTATCTCATTTTACTGGAGTTTAAAGAGAAGCATTAAAGCTGACTTAACCTAATGACTGCGTGATTTGTAAACATGTACAGAGAGAAGTAGTAGTGTTGGCAAATACCAATTCAGGCTTGAAAACAAATAAAAATAATCTTGAAATCAAAATAAAAACATAGTTACTAGCTTCAAACAAAGCCAATCAGGTTTAAAACCAAATTCTGTTCAAATGCTTAAAATGTTATGGCTTTCATTATAATACTATCTTCAAACTCTTAACTGACATATTTCATATGTGCAGCAGAACTACACTTCCCAACATTTTCAGTCATGCTGAACACTCATTCTGCAAACAAGAATAAAGTTTAAGGAATTATTATTTCTGGAAAAGATGTGGAAATGTTAAAGCTGACTGTCAGAATCTATACAATGTTGAAAGACATGAACGCTTTTACAAAGTCTCCCCCTTAGGATTATCAAGACTGACAAAGCGGGACAAAATACCATTTTAAGAATAGCTTAGGGCATATGGGTCCAACACACTAGCTTTAATTTTGTTGCCCTCTTTTTTATGTTAAACATATATATAAAAGAAAATAAGTTTTGCTACTTATATAAAACAACAGTAATATGTATTTTATATGTGGCCCAAGACAATTCCAAGCCAAAAAGTTGGTAGAGGATGAGAATTTTGTTCTGCAGTAAACCACCAATTTACAAAGGATATTTGCCATAATTGGTATAGAAATAAAACATTTCAAATGCTTTTGTAAAATACAAAGGTAAAGAAAATACCAAATGTTTGATTCAGGTCCCTTTGTCTCTTATTCTCTCCTCAGAAAGAACCAACAAGACAAGTACCTCAAAAACCTTCCTGTTGAACGTTTGGTCTTAAGTGACAGATCTAATTGTTTGTGCTTCTAAAAAAAATGAGCCTTTTAAAACACTTTTGTCAAGAATAGTCTGCAAACCTTTTGTGGAATGGAAGTAGGAAACAGAGGGGGCAAGTGGTTTCTAAAGGTCACAGAGAAAGTCCTTTGAACCCATATCTTCAAACAGCACAGCACTTCAGTTACAAGAATGAACATCCTCTCACTGTCCCCAAAACATGATGGAGCTGGAAGCACACATTATTTTTCTAAAAAGCTGCCAACTAACATAAGAATTATCACTTGCTGCTAAAGTGTTTCAGATCTCCCTTTAAGAAATGTATTACTAATACACTACAAGAGAATTTATGGCTAAGAAGAAGGTCAGCACCAAACCTCTGCACCATCAAAATGTCTCCGTGAGTGTCAGGGAAGATTCCACCATGCATATTTCTTGAGGGTGGAAGGACATAAATGTAGAAGTTAACCTAAGAGGTGGTAGTAGATGGGAATCGTGGAACACAAATGTTTCCTCACAAGGCTGTTTAATAATAAATGCCTTGCTGTGACAGTGTGAGTGAAAAGTATGCTGATTTCTTTTATCTGGTATGAAGAGGCTCACATACAGATATCTTTACTAATCATTTGTCTGGCTCTCAAGGTAAATCCTGGAAAGGTTTTTCTTAAGAAGAATAAGCAGAAACACTTTCAGTAAGTTAACACTTTTTTTTTCTATCGTGAATATGCTGGACTTCACCTGGTACAAGGGTAGGCGTGCAGAAGACAAACTCTCAGAGGAAGACAATATCTAACTCCTACGTGGGCTTAAATTGTGATACACGTATCCCTGTCTGCTGACATCAAGGTGAGAGCAATGGGCTTGCGAAACAGTTGCCTTTATGGCTGAGGCTTCACTGTAAGAGATAAAGAGGTGCAGCTGCTCTCTGGGCAGAAAGGCCTCTTACTGACATAAAAAAATAGACATTGCAATCCCAGCATCCCAGATGACATTCACATCAATGCAACTGCCCTTTGCCACTTAATCAAATGGAGTTTCTCTGAACTTGTATAGACTTCTGCATTACCTCAACAGTTTTACATCACCTAAGAATTATGGAAGCTCACAAATACTTGTTAATTGACAGTATGTCCCAAACTGCAATAGAAGCCCCAGATTCTCAGCATTAGGTCTTTCCTTCCAGCTCCCCAGCTATGACCATTCTTACCTACCAATTTGAAGCCATGGAGTTCTAGCCACCACTGGTTTTCAAGAGCAAAGAATAGACCTTGACAATCAAACTGTCATCCTATAAGTTTACTAAGAAGCAAAGCACTTTTCTTGTCTGTGGGAGACCTACTTGTTTCAAAGGCCAAAGAAGTTAAGAGATTCCCCTGTGATTCACAGGAAACATGTTAAATTCATTCAGCACAGATTATAGCCAGTACTGTTTAAGTACTGACAGCACATTAGTTCTTTGTACTGTTTTCCATCTTAACAATGTATTTGATCAACCCTTACAGATGTAAGTCTAGTTTTGACAACTTCAGGCTCACTATATTACATTAATTTTAATTACCTACCTGATGTAATAGATCTAATGACCTGTTCTCTTTTTGTACACCATAATTTGCCTGCATGTAATTATAACCTGGATCAATAAGGATTTGTGAAAAGAAGTGAAGAATTCATGGTAATGTTCCCATCCATTATGCTTTCCCTTCTCAGCTCACCATGATGCCAGCACACAATTGTTCTTCCTAACTTGTAATGTACTTTTCCATCCCAAATCTTGCTATATAAACTCAGTCACATCACTCATTCAAATCATGGTTGTTTGGACTGAACTGAGGTTACAGAGTTTGGCCTAGACTTGCAAAAGATTTAATGGTTTATATTAATTAAAAGGAAGAGATGCTGTTTTAAATTCTCTTTTATGCTGGCATTTTCTCCAAAATACTTACCTGTTTGAAGCACACACAGTTTTCATGTTTCTGTTTACTTAAGAATCTGTTCAACAGCTGGGATTTCTGCCATTTTGTGAAATCAGGTAAATGCAGTTAGTTACTAATAAGAACTGTTCATGGGAAATTATTTTAGATTAAAGGAAAATAAAGTAACAGTCCTTAAAAACACTTTAGAAGAAAAAAAGCTAAAGACTGCTTTTTATATGCAGGAAAACCTGATGCTATTTTCTTTAAAATCGTGAACACATCATTTAAGGTTTTGTTTGTTTGTTTGTTTGTTTATTATCTCCTGTCATCTCCAAGAAGAACAGATCTAGGGAACAAATGCAGACCAACAGGCAGAACATCATTTTGATCATACAAACCTGATTAAAAGCAGAAAAACTAAAAGTCTTCAAAAGCAGAGAACAACAAAAATCAAAACAAAAGAGGAAAACTGTTTTGTCTAGTCTAGGCAGGGAATAAAGTTGAGATTCTTTGTTCAGGATCAGCATACAGGAAAGGTAATAAAAATGAGTAAGCCAATAGAATTTGATCCTTGTTAGTGACGAAGACAAGACTTACCAAAAGAAGAGCAACTACATTTGAATTGGGCTCATGTGAATTTCTGTTGTGATAAAGTGGGTTAAAACAACACGACATGAGGTTGGATTAGATCTCGGATCCAAATATCAGGATGACTATCATGTAATTATGACAACATTATGGCAAGAAAATAGGTCTTTAATTATTCAGGAGTGTGGAAACCCAATGGGGGCACTGAACAAGGGGTACCTAGACAGGGATGTCAGTTTATGTTCTCCTAATCTGAGCTCAGCACTCAAGACTTCAAGGCCTTCTAAGGCTCTGGTTACAGAATAACAGCAACACTGGCAGGATGGGGACAGTTGGAAACTCCATTTCTAAGCGTTGTTTCTCTTCCTTGACCCAGGGGCAATTGCTGATGATCATCAGTTCTCACAGGCTCATATTTATGCCTGTGAAATAACATATCATAATCCTTATTAGAAAGAGTGAGTAGAGTTGAAACAGTAGAGAAGATAGGCCATCTTTCTTCATCAGTTTTATGACAACCACAGGCAGACACTGAGAGTTCTAAAAGGGCTTTGCAAAAAAGTCTACAGTTGCAAAAGCACAAATCATGTTCCTAGTAGTGTTATTATTAATTTCAGACATGGAACAACAGTCACTGTAAGAGACCAACTTCTTTTTGGAGCCAGAGCAACACTGAGTAAAAAGAAAAGGTGCTATGTGCTGAAGGAATTTGCTCACAACTGCAGAATGACACTGCTCTTACAGGCTTACAAGTTAGCCTGCCAAACACGCAAAGGAAGTACTGGGACCACAGCTGCTGGAAAAAAAGTGAACTTGTATGCTCACACGGAAGATGCTTGGCTTCATGCCATCATACACTGTTTACTTTTGCAGGGGCTCGCACTGGGAGACAGGCAGCAGAAAAGTAAGCAATAGTTTTCTAAAAAACTAAATGCGCTGATGAAGATGAACAGATGTAGTGAACTTCACCAAGTGTGACAATAAAGGTCATAAATGCTGAATTATCAGCTGTGCTACAGAACATATTGTCCTCTGTCTTTTACCCAGGAAGAAGTATTTCTTAGAATTTCTCTACCCATGGTCATTAAAACAATTTCTTGCAAGTTTACAGAAGCTCATGTCACTGATATATTATTGTAAAAGCATTGACTTCAATTGAGGTCTCCAGTGCTCATGATATTAAAGATATTCCAAACCTCAAAGTACACAGCAGATATAGATGTTAATGCAAACCAGGAGGCTATCAATTCACTTTTGTGTAGTAAACAGCAGTTCTGATGTAGACTGAGAAATACTGCTCTTTGAAGAGTTTAAGGCAAGCCAAGAGGGCTTAACAACTCTGACACATATAGTTACTGACAAGTAACGAATTCAGTTTCTTTTATATCAACCAAGATTTGACAGAGCCCAACTTAACATGTCAGACAATCACCGTGTGATAAAATAGTTGTATTGGTTAGGAGTAGCAGTGGTGTTCTGTTCTCTTCTAAAATACCTAGTATTCCTGAAAAATGAAATCTACGTTTTTTCCTGAAAGCAAATATCACACTGTTTTCATGCTTTATAGCAAAATATTAATGTTGCATTTTACTAGTCTCCATGTATAAGACAAAATGTTTCCTGACATAAGGCTTTCTGCAGACAAGTTTCTTTTTCTTTTTTTTTTGTACTGTTACTGAAAAGCACTTTAAAAGACACTTAGGTTTTTTTGCTTTTTTTTTTTTCCCCAAAACTTGCATTGCACTTTCTTGTAAGCATTGAAGTGTCATTTTCCCACCTAAATTACATGTAATAAAATAGAAGAAATTATGTGTTTGACATAAACCATAAACATAGTTAATACAATTGCCTACATCTTTGAAGTGCCTGTGCTGCAGACGGAAACAAACTACACCACTGTGCTCATAAGAGAGAAGCTCAGATACGTTTATTGACATGAATAGGTATAATGTAGTGATTTAACAGCAAATTAGCAAGATTCAAAATGTCTGGATACACTTGATTATTTACTATATAGAGGGTAGAGTTAAACACACACATACAGGAGGTAGTCCCGTTGAATCATATGGTCTAGAATGGACCCCCTTGCTTTCTAAACACATTGAACCATGCAGGTAAGGAGCCTATATGTGCTGCTGGATCAACTCCTAGTTCCAGACTTGGTCAGTGGTTTATGTTTTAGGGATTATACGTGCCTAATCAATCTGAGATATAATCTTAGTGCAGCTAATAAAGCTTACAATCAAAGACGTGATTATAGCAGAGCTGATAAAGATTAAAACAATTACTCACTCACTGAGACTTTGTATTGGCAAGGTGTCCTGGTGTCAAGATATAAGGGATGTCTGTGCAGGCATAACCTTGAGAAGCATCCTTACTCAAGGGGAGATCCTGTCATTCATCTCTCTGCCATGCAGGAGAGTTCAAAGGGGCTCTTGGACTGCTCACTGTTTATGGAGCAAGATGATTGACTTATCGTTGCTTTCCAGGCGCATGCTCAACTGGTTTTCAGCTATTGAACTGATAGCAGCCTCCCAGACTGAAAGAGATTTGTGGTCATTAATCTGTTTTAGCAAGAGTGTTGGTACTGTTGCTCATTGACTGTTGCTCATTGTCTTTTTGTGCATGGCCTTGTCTGCAAGGCCAGGCCCAAAGAGGGAGCTGAGGAAGGAAGTGGTGGGAGTTCTAGGTAGACAGACTGCCATTTCTGCTGAATTTTACATCAGTGCAAAGAATCAGAAGAATTTCCAAGAAGTGATCTAAAGAAGCACTAATGCATGGAGGTGACACTTCTGCATTTGACACTATCAAGAGAGCCCCAATAATCCTTAGCCAATAGTGGAAGGCTACTTACGTGCTACAGTTAAGGAACCAGTTCCATATTTTGGTGCCGACTGTCCTTTACTCAGACATTACTTCTGTCTATATTTTTTTTATTTTAAGATTGAAAGGATTGTTATTACCTCTGGCGTAAGTTTGTAACAGCTATGTACATCTGCAAAAAGACAGGAAATACAGGCGATATCACTGTATCAGGGTGCTTATCTTCAGAAGGGAGCTCACGCCGCCAGAGTTTAATGATGGCCAAATAGCCCCAGCTGATGTTACAACAAAGCAAAGCACAGTTCACTGTCAACAACATGCAATGTCAACATGTTAATGTCACGGATGTCTTAATGTTGCATCAGATGATGTCAGTCACTGACACATAAATTGAGAAATGCTCATTCAGAAGTCTGAAATTAATAAAAAATATATTATTGCCTGCCTATATGTTAAAAGCAGCTGAATACACTCGTAGGGAAAAAAAAGAGGTGAGATTTTGTAAAAGCTATTTTTAACTAGTTAAGACATGTTTGTGAAATTAAATGACCAGTGCTCTATAAAAACTATGTAGAATCAAGGATGTCATCAACTACTCATATCACTTTAATCTTGTTTTTATTTTAAATATAAAAAAATATTCAAATGAAGTCATTACAGTTATTTCAGATTTTATCTAAATTTTAATGTTTCAGCAAGAATATTTGTAAAATGCTTCATGTACTATTACTTTTCAGTGACATAACATCAAGCAAAGCTGTTTTTTTCTGCAACAGAACACATTCCAAAATTATAACCACCTACTATTACTTTATTTTTATTACAGATTACTTTCCATTTCACACCCAGGCTTCCTAACTTAAGATTTAGTCAATAATATGTGATCTCACTGCAGCCTTTCAGTACCTAAAGGGAGCCTACAAACAAGAGGGGAATCAACTCTTTGAAAGGGTTGCTAACAGCAGGACAAGGGAAAATGGTTTTAAGTTGAGGGAGGTTGGGTGTCAGTTCTTTACAGAGAGAGTGGTGAGGTGCTGGAACAGGCTGCCCAGAGAGGTTGTGGATGCCCCGTCCCTGGAGGTGTTCAAGGGCAGACTGCATGGGGCTCTAGGCAGCCTGGTCTAGTATTAAATGGGGAGGTTGGCAGCACTGCCTGTGGTGGGGTGTTGGAGCTTGACAATCCTTGAGGTCCCTTTTAACCCGGGCCATTCTGTGACTCTGTGATTCTGTAATATGAAATAATGTTTTCACAGGAAGGATTTGTTGGATACTTCAATTTAAAATATTTGTGTAGTTGAGAGAGTAATACACGGCTTTCCCTTGCATTTATGTGATAAAGTTGTCCTAATTTCGTTCAATGGAAGAGAACTAAGGTTTTGGTTATTCTAAGGTAGAGACTAGGTCTATCTTCATTTTCAAAATGGCTCGTTTTAATTCAGAAAAGGGCACTCATACCAGCATGGTTACTCACCCTCAGAATTACAGTGTGAACACTGATTTAATCTGTTCATGCCATATCAGCAGAACCAGACCCAATGCTCTTGAATTGTTTTGTGCCCCATCAATCACGATTTTATTCCTTTCACAGTAGATTTACAGGACAAGTTGGGGTTTTTTGCGGGTTTTTGTTCTGTTTTGTTTGCGTTATCCTCCATCTAACTAAATGTGATGTTAAAAGAAAAAACAAGGCAGAAAAATATTCTCCCTTGGTCCTTCTGCCTACAAGGCAGAAGTAGTAGAGAATGCTTTTAGAATTTAGGATAAGGAAATTAATGCTGGCTTGATTCCAATTACTTGAGTTATAGAGGGAATATCCATCCACAGAATAGTTTTCATGGTTGTTACTCTCCAACTGATGTAAATTAAGGGCAGAGTGGTTTTCATTCAATTTCTTGTTTTCTCATGTCCCTAATTTCACATTCTTGCCATAGATTTCTCATTTTATTCTCCACCTTCCCTACTTCCCTATAGACTGCTGTAAAAAGAAACATTTTCTTACTTACTCAGTACTCAGAAACTTGATTCAGAAGCTTGTATGACTAGTGGAAAATAATATTTACAAATTCAATTGAGTGAAAAAAGGTTGGAAAGGGTCTGTAGCGCACATGATAATGTTTGTTCTGGTTTGGCTCAGTGTGATTGTTAGAGAAGACAGTTAAGAATACAGGAAAGAGAAACTTTAGCTTTCTTTAACTTTTTGCTAACTGAAAAAAAAAAGGGTGGTGAATAAATCAGAGTATTCATTATCCACAACAAACAGCAATCATGAAAAATAAAAAGGAAAATAGCAAACCTACAAAAGAAAAAACAAAAAAAAACAGAAAAATCCATTAGACAGAAGTGTGAAAGTGTTTCTGTTTCATCTTCCCTGATGTAGAAAATTAATAAAAATTTACCTCAGCACATTGATATCTACTTGATCTCACATACCAGGAGGCCTTCCTCTTCATTGCTTGCATCCTGGCAATCAGGGAGGTATGTGGACTGTAAGAGGGCACAGGTCTGAACTGAAAGGAACACATGAAGGAAAGTTCAGGATGGTCAATGTGAGAGGATAAGGAGGTGACTTCAATCACACAAGTGTTGCTTAACATTATTTAACAACAACTGCACCTTTAACTGAAAGTTAACCACATTTCCACTTTGAGATCAGAACACAGAACACATGAGCCAGAACTTGCCCTACAGCATCACTGCTGAGTCACAGCTTAAAAACAAATGATCTAACTCATTTACTTCCCTTTCACTTACCAACTTAAGCAAAACTATATATTTTAATTAATTTATATTAATTTGTGTAAAAAGATTTATGACATTCAGTGGTAGTGAGTGGCTCAAGCTTTATATAGGGTAAAGGAACACTGCAGACCTATTTCTCTTAATAGGCAACTTAAAGAGTGATGTTAAAAGCAAATGCATGTAATAATATAATTGCATCATGGTAATGACATCTTATTTTTAAATGTGTTGTTAAAAATGTAGGATGTGAGGGGCAACATTGTGAGTTTCCATTAAACAAGAACTGAAAGGAATTCAGACTGAGTTTCAGTAGACTTAGCAAATCATTAGGAAATGGATTAGAATGGTTTGGAATGATTTAGGAAAGTATTGTATATACATCAAAAGTCACTATCAGATTTTGACAGGCCATTAAGTTAGCATGATCTGTAGTGTCAAGAGCCTGCTCTGAAGAAGCCCACAGCAGTTTCATAACCATGACCAGATATGGTCTGGATATAATAAGTGATTAGTTACAGCTTAGTGGGACAAGCATACTTTTGTCTCTAGATGAAGTCACCAACTTCTTCCATTTTGTTTTCTTAATTACAACTGATGAAGAAATAAGAGAAAAATTAAAATGCAAGGGGACAAGCTAGGTGCAATTGCCATGTCTGCATTGTGCTGTGTTGAAATCCCTCACTGGACTGTCTTGTATCATGGAAAGTGTCTGCATGAGCTGGCAGAGTCATTAACTGCTTATTCCTTTAAGTAAATTAATGCCGTTGTTTGGTTTGTGAACAGCATGCTGTTGTTTTTACAATTTATTGCAGGATGAGAAAGTGGTTATGTTTAGAAACAAATAATCACTCAGGAATATTCTCTGGAGTTATGTCCACATCTAGATTACGTATATAATGAGGAAAGGAACAAAAAGAGACAGCCTTTTGTGACAGACATAATGTAGAGCAGGGTCAATTTTTTTTTGCCAGAAAAGTACAGAAAAGCAATTTCAGACCTACTTGAGGTTATTTGTTTTTTGTTATTGTATTAATTTAGTCTTCGTTGAGCATCACTCTCAGAGAACTGCCCCAGCTCTGAATATTAGTGAACTATTTTGTTTGTCTGTTTCTCCTTGTTAAAGGAAAGACAACTGATCATCCCCAAGAGCTGCATTACTGCAATTCAGTTCCCACCTGCCCTATTAGGTGCTCCTCATTCACCAGGTCTGTGGCTAAGTGACATCACTGTATATTTTCCACAGGAGTCTGCAGCACAAACAGACTCCTGGAGAGCAAGGAAGGTCCCGTAGCTCAGAGATGTGCTTTCAGACCGAGTCCTGCAGCTCCTTCCACTCAGGGAATTTCACCAGATCCTAGGCAGTCATTTGATCCTGGTGTCAGAGAGGAATCTGCAAATCATGTGCCATGACCCTTTTGGTGCAGATAGGAAAATGAGCCATGGGGGCAAAGCCCCGTACTGAGGCAGTCGCCATACAGTTGGAAGCTGGTAAAGCAAGATACCTCCCAGCTTAAATGTTCTCCAGGAACGAGCTCCAGCTCACCTATCCTCTGGGTACACGTTCCACCTCACATGTGCTCTGGGGACCTGTTCCACCTCACCTATGCACTGTAATTCACTAGGACAGGAGGGCAGCTTTTACTTCTGCCTCTCTGGAACAGAGCTTAGAGCTTGTAAAACCTTTGAGGGGTGGTGTCTAACAGTGTTGCCATGCTGAATAATGGTATAACAGTGAACACATCTCTGTTCCAGAGGTATTTTTTCCTACTTGTAGAAAGCGCTTAGAGAGCAAACAGTGAAAGTAAAAGGATCCATTTTCACACATACACACACACACACATACAAAAAGTGTAAAAGTTCTACGTATCCAGTCTACCTACAATTAATATGACTAATCAAATTTAAAGCTCTTCTCTCTCCTCCCTCATTCAAGATCAGTAATTCCTTAAACAGTTTCAAACAATTTTGAGGTCTACTAGTGGGAGAGGGAGAGAGAACATAGAGAGTAGCAGTTATTTCAATTCTCTCATAGTTTGTCATGCAGAGAACTGAGATCCAGAATTTCTGGATGTGTTTTCCCAGTGACAGAGAGTCTGTGCATGTCTAATGGCTGCGCTGAGGCTGCTCACCTGCCTGGCCAGTCCTTCACAGACCAGCACACAGGAGCAGCAGCCCAGAGGCAACGGGCAGACTCATGTAACACCTCTGCAATGTTCATGCTTTGCTCTGCTCCCTCTGAGCTTTTGCTGCTGGCCTGGCATTGACTGAAATAGGTGCTGCTCTCACATAATGAGCCCACAAAGGACTTGCAGCCCGGGTAAACATGAGATGAGGGGCAGAGTGCAGTTGTTGATTTAGTGGGTGAAGGGCCTTATCTGATGTGTGTGCTGAGTCTCAGGCTGGCAGCCACAGGTTGTGGAGGTATAGGCATTTTAACATAGTAAAGGTTAATGGCTTTCACAAATTCTCCAATGGTGAGGACTGGTCGTGGCAAAACAGAGCAGAAGGGACAGGAAAATAAGAGAGAGAGTGAGGGAAAGGTAGGTTTAGATTTGTGGTGAGTACTTGAATTTCTTGAATTTACATGCAGTTTTGCAGCCTAGCTGTCCTACCTGCAAAAACATGCATATCTTCGTACAGGCAGGTATGTATCACAAATTGAGCTTAAAACTCCCTAAATTTCAGTTTAATGGTGTTTCAAACATTTTCTTGTGCTTTTGAACAATAAAAACAACTGCTTGGAATAGAAAAACATGTAAGAACACACAGTCGATGTTGTGGAGAGCAGAAAGGAATTAGCTGAGAAGCTATCCACATTAAAGATGAGCAAGTTCTGTGCTTGTCCTCCATCACACTAATGATACTATATCAGAAGCATACTATATTAAAACAAATTTCAAAAAGAATGGAAAAATGTGAAAGTAATAAGAAGCATGCTGGATGAATGCCAGTACATAATGTTATAGAAATACAAAATCACTTTCTATAGTTTCTTTCCTCTCTATATGAAGACCCCCTGGGACTGCTGGGAACTGTGCTCATAACATGTTATCTAATTCATTGACTGGGATCTTCAGTGTCTATGTTATTAATGATAAGTAGTTAGGAAATATGTAAATCACTGCACATCGAGATAATAGGGAACAGTACCCACTGTGGTATTATAAATCTTTAAAACTGATTCTTAAACTAGCTGAGATATAGTCTAGTGTTGCTTGTTCAGGCTTAATTTGACTTATCAGCTATGATACCATCTGTATTTGAAGAGAAACGGCTGCATTTTCAGCTACTAAAGCTGACTTGAGCACTTTATAAAAGAGGCCAGATGAATCAACACAGATACAATCTCTTTCATATTCATTAACTACTGCAGCTGAAAAAAAGTTCTGAAGCAATCAAATGGAACAAAACCAAGAAATAATGGTAATGTAGCATTTCAGTGAGTGGAAATTTTTCTGTTTCTGAAAATATTAAGACTCTTTCTAACTCCAGTGACAGCAAAACTTTCTATTTGAGAGCATAGGTGGCAATTTGGCTCCGAGAGTTCCCTTCAAGAAAACCCTGTTGCCTATGTTTGTGAGCTGCTCCCTATAGCCTGGACCTCTTGGAAGACCACCAAAGCCTAACTAACTAACTGCTCATGCTCATTCCACTCAAAGAAGGCTGTGTTGTGCAGAGGGGGGCAGTGCTAACCACAACACAGCTCACAGGACCACCATGCCCTGGGGAACAACAACTTGCCACTTAGCTATCCATTCGATTGCACAGGAGGACGGAGCATGCCAATGACTTATTTCACAACAGTAGGCTCAGGACAAGTCTAAGGTGTTGGCTGTCACTATTAGACTCTGCAGGACACAGCTTGCTTTAATTAAAAATGTGGTTTTTAAAAAAAAAAAAAAAAAAAAAAAAAGAAGTCTAGTTTGAAATTTCCAGAAAGAATTGTTCTTTCATTTGGTTTTATTTGACTGAATATAGGGAAACAAAAACCCAGGCCCAGGAGAGATAAGCTTACCTGCTGCTTTTAGTCACCATTACCTGCTCGAGACCGGAAGCCCAAGGGGCAGTGTCACACACATCAGTTCCTGAGCCTGGCTCTGCACCGTGGTTACAAGCGATGGCCCACAGGATTTTGCGCAGAGCCATGGCCCACAGAGACAAGAAGGGGGGGTGGCCTTGCAGTCTGCTGTTCAGCAATTACTGTCTTGGGGACTACGAAGTGCTTCTCCTCCAAGCAAGAGATTTTGCTCAGCCAGTCTCACACCACTATAATCAAAGTGAAATGATACAGACACTTAGAAAATGCTGAGGAAAGAGATCGTCTTTCTTTATCACTGTACTCCAGAAATTCTAAGCAAGGAAGTGCCAAAACAAGGCAAATAAGGCCTTATTTTTCCAATGACAGTGTAAATAATGCAGCAGGATGGTGCTACAAACAGCAGTGTTTTGGCAGAATGGAGACCTGAGAGAGTATAGTTTCCACTTTCAAGAACAGGGCCTGAGCAGAATCGTGTGAAACATACTAGGAAAGCTAGGCAATGTATTTATGGAATGTTTTTTTTTCAGTATCTTCATTTTAATGAGGCACAGGGGAGAATCCTTATTCTGCAGATCTGGCATATTATTCAAATTACAATAGAAGCCGTACACCAAAATATTTAAACTCAGCTAAGTAGATTCTGAGAAAAGAACAGAGTCTAAATATACTGCTCAGCTGGAAATTTAGAATTTTTAATAGAGAAAAATAAAGTGTTTATGAATCACATTTGTTTCACACAACACAGCATATTATAAAGGAAATGAGAAGAACTGTAGTTTTGCTTACACTGGCCATGTAAGACAGAAATTTACTTTCCATGCAAACACACCAACTGATGATTCCTATGAGCTAATGCTAACTCCAGTTATGAGAAACAGACTTTGATTGAAAAAGGATATTTCTCAGCTTTTGACTAAAGCATCTTTGAACCTCTATTATTTAAGAGAAAACGTGATTGAACATGATAAATAGTGATGGTTCATTACACGTCTACTTCTCTTTCCTGTTACCTTGTGGAGGAATAGAAGTGAGGTGTCATGTATGTGCCTGACAGATCAGAGATGACACCAGTCACCATCTTAGTAGGAACACATTGTGGAGAACTCCAACTCCAACTTTGTAGAAAGCCCACACCATCTGATATCACCCTAAATGATGAGACAAACTCTCCCTGGACAGATAGTTTGCTATAGATAAAAGGCTGGGGGACAGAATGAATGTACATATAGGTGGCTGCAAAACACAGTTGTGCTGTTGCACTTGGAGCCACAACACTGAGAAATATGTTCTCAAGTAAAATGCAATACCTGAACACTGACTCTAGTAA
>JAOWBP010004700.1:26942244-26954921 GCA_028571105.1 Tragopan temminckii
AGTCTGTGACGACTGTGCCTGTAAGGGAAAGACTTTCCATTGGAGCACCAGTCGCTGCTGGGAGCAGGAAGATGGGTATGTCTCTGATTGCGCAACGCAATAACCTTGCAGAAAGTTGGTGACAGGGCCAAGCTGCAGAGCAAAGCCTGTCTTGTTTCTCTGAAGTTACTAGCTTTTTGTTTTGAGGGATTTTTATCATGGTTCTGTTTATTGTGGACCTGTCCTAAATCTTTTTTAAAATTCTGGGCACTGTAGAGTAAAAGACAAGACAAAAGTGTTAAAGAAACATAGAGATTTTGTACTTACGGATGTGGTTTGGTGGTGGTGATGGGTTCATGGTTGAAATCGATTATCTTAGTGGTTTTGTCTAATGGTTTAAAGGCTAGAATAAATATTTGTACCAACTACTCACAAGTTATTTTGTGACCCTTACTAGTACATGGATATACAGTCCATTCAATCCTTTGGTTGTTCATTTCTGCATGGTTCTGAAATATCTGAGTTATGTTGTTATATACAAAGAGTCCCTGGAGGAAGGAAGCAGGACTGGATTTCAAGGAAAGGTAATTTTTATTCCTATTTAATTACTGTAGAGCAGCAGATACAGCTGGAAACAGCAAACAGTCCCTTTGCAGCCAGCACACGGGAGGTCTCTTGATAATTCCTGCTTTTGGCAAGCAGCCAGAGCATCCTCTGCTGCTTTTTCAGGTGCAGTGCCTGCTGTTTGGCAGCAGTCAAGAAGACAGAAACCATATAATCTGTTCAAGCTGCTATAACCCAGACTATTGTGTAGTCCTAGTAGGGACAATATGTAAAGGTGGTGAGTGAAATTCTCTGAAAAGATTTATTTTACTGCTGCCAATTAGTTCTTTTATATGCATTGAGTTCAGACAGTTTCTTTCTTCTCTTTTTTAATATTCTTCATCTGAAGTCCATGTTTTTTCTTAATGTTTTTACTTCAGGAAAAAAAGAAAAAATGTTAGTGTGCTGCATTCAGTTTATGTAAATTTTCCTGAAAAAAAAACTTCCTCCTCAACACCTGACATTTTCTTTCTTATCTGTTTTTCAAAAACCATTGCTTTCAAAATAATTTTGTACAAAGACTATTGTGTAGTCAATAGTATCTTGTCTATCTATTTCTTCACTAGATACTGTGAATGTACTGCTAAATACTAATGTATGTTGGTAAAAAATGCCAATTTTATGTATCTTCAGTACTACTTGAATTATGTGAAGGAGTAGCAAGTGGGAAAAAAGAATATTAGGGACATAATTTAAGAGTTTATTGTTGTTATTTCAGAGGTTATCATATGTAACTTGTTTCTGAGGGGAACTGGCGGCCCAATCTGCTGACCAGGCTCATCATTTTGGGAAGTTTGCTGCCTTCCTCAGGCTCAGGAATTTACTGGGAGAATTTTTAGCCTAGCCTGACCCCTGGATTGTTACCTATTATTGCTTTTTCATGTCAGTAACTTGGGAATTGTGACTGACATCCAAATTCTAAATATCCCAGTTCCTTTACTAAGCAAGCCCTGATGTCTTGGTATCAAAATGTAACTTGTTCATTTTAGGAATTCAGAATGGATCTAATTCCTTTATCTCATTACATTTGCCAAAACAGGCAATGTCCAACCCACAGCCTGGGCCAGCCCACCCTGTAGCTGCCCACTGCCCCATACCATCGTGGCAGCAGCTCTTCCCTCCAAGCAGCCCCTGGGCACACACCCATTGTTCACAACAACTGAACATCAGTGCATGATGGGCACTGTCTGGGCTGAAACCAGGACATGGGGACGGCGCAGTGCAGTCCTAACTCAGGTGATGGCAAATACTTGTTTGCATGGTGATACATTGGCTAAACACAGCCCCGTGACAAAAACAGAAAAAAAAACAGAAGAAAAAAAAAAAAAACAGGCAGACATGCTTTCCACTTTGATAAAGGGATTTGAGAATAGGTTTCAAGATTGCAGAAAAATATCATCTTTTTTTTTACAAATTTTCAATTTCATTTTCAATCAACATAAATACATTTCATGCCAGTCTTTAAATGGAGTGTACTGAATTGCAATCAGACATTCAACTCAAAGATCTCATCATGTTTCTTTACCAGAATGTTTTATGCCCCATCCTCCGAGACAGAAATATCCCTCACTTCCAAATCACACCTTATTCATGTCATTACTTTTTGACAGTACGTACATTTGTGAACATCTGTTTTCAAGGATGAAGTACAGGAAGTGCAAAATTGTATCAAAAATTTCTGATGAACACCTTGAGAACTCATTAAGAATTGCAGCCACTTCCATTGAACCAGACTGATGTGTTAGTTTCATAAAAACAAGGCCAAATATCCCTCTAGTTTTATGGGTTTTTTGCTCTGTGTTTTAATAAAAAAACAAGAAAACAAAAAACAAACAAAAAAAAAAACATAAAAATGACAATGTCTTGTTAGTTACAAACATTAACTGCATTACATATCTTACACGCAGCCCAAGACAATTCCTCTTCACTCAGTGTAGACTAGGCAAGCCAGAAGGTTGGATACCTACGGTTTAGTGCTTGTTCTGTGCAAAATCTTTGGTTACACAGATTGTCAATGTTCAGCCAGGTGACTCCCACTGACGGAGAAAAAATTCTTTAAGAAAGTGGAATAGTCTTTCCTTTGCTCTCTTCCATTCAAAATCATAACTGCTGGAGTCATCACAGTGATGAATTCACATGATGAGAGTCTAGGCTGTATGGAGCTTCACACAGCTATGGAGTTTGGCACCAGGCCTGAACACGGACACTGAGATTCAGCCAGTCCAGCTATATTCGTAGTACCAAAACATAGGCCTCTAGCTAAATGCGTTAATTCAGAAGGATGATTTTCCTCAGCTTCTAAGAGGAGCGCACAGAACAGGGGAGTAGATTACATGGAGGCCATCTTGCACAGATGCAGTAATTTACTGTTTTTAATCCAAAGTCCTATCAATAGTTCTATTTTCACACTTCTAGCTCTGGTTCAGTTGCACTGAATTGGTGATACACTAAGCCAATATTATGCTGGTGTAAAATTGGAATCAGGTCCATCGAGGCATTTCCCGTAGAGAAAAAGTATTTAAACATCCTACAATTTACAAAGTAAATGTCTACAATAAGACCATGTCATACTGTAGCAGGATCTAAAATAATCCTCACCCTATAGCTGACAAAAACAGTGCTGGTTTAATGTGCGTTACATCTACAGTGACATTATCACAGCAAGGCCAATGAGGAACTGAATTTTTCCAGTTCAGATTGGTGTTTAATGAGATCAAGTTCCTTGTCACCTGTTCTGTGTGTCTTACACAGGCATATCTGCTAGACGGAGTGCGTGCAGCATGACACAGTTACAATGTCACTAGGCAATGCCACTAGATGCTTGCAGCAATGCAGACCTTTCGGAAGAGTGCTGATGTCACAGCCGAAACAAATGCTCTAGCAGATTTATTAAAGGTTTCCAAGGGCTTTCCATGTTACTGCTCTTTATGAGTGACTTAGGAAAAGTCATACTACGTCTCTCATTACTAAGAGAAATAACAATAACGAAGAAGTCAGAAGCTAATAAATTCTTAGGTGACAGAAACTCCTAAATGCTGTATCTCCTGAGAACTTTCAGTGGTGTCTGCTGAAGACAATAATAAGTGGCAGTTACATGATATGAATTAAAATTCAGCATTGCTGCTTTCCTACAGGGGAACACTGTTGGTGTGACCTTGTTGTAAAGGATTGCTATGAAGCTGTATTACTGAAAACCCTATGAAAATGAAAACACTGCTTTTTTGGGAGAGCTCAGTACCAGATGATTTCATAATAAACTCACAACTGGCCCAGAGAGCTTGAGTATATATTGATAAGAACGCTTGTCATGCAGGATTAAAAGCTGTAAAGGAAGAATCATAAACTACCATTACCACAGATTATATGAAAACACATATCTAAAGATACGACTACCCTGTCCTCCCTACTCATACATCTCCAGGCTTTAGTCTTTTTTGAAAACAAATGACCAGCAGTGGGCATGTGAAGAGGACCACAATTATTTACACCTGAATTTTTCATCCTGATACTTTGAGGACTCAGCTTATCTTTTTTAAAGCCATATCAAGAAATTCTGGAAGACGATTCAAATTAAAATCAATTAAATGAAAAGAAGGAAAAATATGGGGACACTTTTAAAAGAGCAAGTTTCGTTCATCTCCTTAATTCTGTTCGGAGATCACAGCTGAAATCTTACGGCACCAGGTTTCATGGAACTCTGTCATTGTATGTGTGACTAATATCACACAACTCCAGATGAGAAAAACAAACAGAAAATAATTAATTTTTTTTCAGTCTTCCTCCAGTTTTTCATTTTTTGTGTAGTGGAACAGACTCAGTACTCACAGCATTCACACACATGCAGGAAACCTTAGCTCAGGAAAGGACACAATATGGTTCAATGTGTCAGTTCCTGGAAAAGAATAGGGGAGATGGTGGAGCTGGGTGTATGCCACATTTGTTACTCATTCTGATAAAGAAGCAAGAATCAATCTGACATTAAGTCACATTCTGGACTGAGAAATATTTTAAATTAAATAGAAGGTATTCTAGTTTGAAAAGAAAAACAAAACAAAAAAGAAAGAACATACACATAATGATAAATACAGGTCAGTAGATGTAAAAACCATACATTTTTGCCTTAAGAAATACAGCAGAACAAGACTTTTGCATCATATCTGTCCATTCTAGAAATGTTTTGAAATGTGAAAAAAATTGGGTTTCTTTGGTTTTAAATAAAGAAACATATAATCCTGCTCCTTCTGTATTCAAGAAGAACTCTGTCATGGCAAAAGCTCATTTTAAATGTTCAGAATTGAATTAAAAACAAAATGAGCTGTAAGATTTTCATATTTCTTCTAGAGGTGCTTACTTTAAGACTTCTTAGTATTTTCAACGATGGTTAAGGTTGTCTCCCATGCCCAGAAGTTGAATTGCTCATGTACATTCCCCTCTGGCAATGACTGGTAAGTATTACAGAAAATAACAAAGGATGCTAAAGGGACAAAAAATAAATACTAAAAATAGAAGAACTTCTTTGAAGAAAGCAAAATATTTTTTAATTGCAAAGCGTTAAATGCTTTCGAAATTATTATAGCTTCTGTAAACAATCTTCAGAATTGGTGAACAGCTTCTCTATGTAGCCTTACTTTACTGCTATTTATATTTTATATTACATCATCTCTCTTATCATAATTAAGGTCTCTTTTCAACATATACTTCAATAATATATGGTTTGTTTACTTATATACATGTCAGATGTTAAAGCACTTAAAACTGCCCAGATACGAAATAAAATACAAGCCAGGTTGACACAGAAGATGTGTCCAAAGCTGCTGAGAAAGGAAATGAAAGTCAGGTTACACTGCATATTTAGAAAAATTCTGTAGGCTGTTTCAATGAGGAAATCAGAATTCAACCTTGACAGCTTCTGAACGTAGAGGAATGGAGGCTATGCAGCTGCAGGGAGGCATCAGGATCCCTCTGCACAGTGATCTGGACAGGCTGGATTGATGGGCTGTCTGATTATATGATACACAAAAAGGGTAAGTGCTGGGTGCTGTAATTTGGTCACAACAACCCCGTGCAGCGGTACACGGCTGGGGCAGAGTGCCTGGGGGAAAGGACCTGGGGGTGTTAGCTGGCTGAACATGAGTCAGCAGAGTGCCCAGGTGGCCAAGAAGGCCAAGATGGGTCTGGCTTGTGTCGGAAATAGTGCAGCCAGCAGGAGCAGGGAAGTGATTGTCCCCTTGTATGCGGCACTGGTGAGACTGCACCTCATGTACCAGGGTTAGTTTTGGGCCCCTCATTACAAGAAAGACATTGAATTGCTACAGCATTCTAAGAAGAGTAACAAAGCTGGCAAAGGGAGTAGAAAACGAGTTATGAGGAACAGCTGAGGGAATTGGGATCGTATAGTCTGGAGAAGGCTCAGGGAGATCTCATTTCTTTCTGCCACAATGAGAAAGGAAGCTGCAGCGAGGGAGTGTTAGTCTCTTTTCTCAGATGACAAGTGGTAGGATGTGAGGGAAGTGTTTGAAGTTGTACCGGGGGCAATTTAGATTGGACATTACGAAGAATTTTATGCAGAGAATCAAGCATTAGAACAAGATTCCCATGTAAGTGGTAAAGATCCCATCCCTGGAGGTACTTAAGAGACATGTGGCTCACATGAGCACAGCACTAAGGGACATGATGGAACTCAGTAGGTCAGTCTATTCTAGGCTAGGTGATTCTGTGATTCCACAAATGAAAGAATGGAAAATGAACAGCTGTCAACACAATTCAAGTAAATGAAAGACCACAAAGTATACATTTGAGTTGGGAAATTAAAAAAAAATGTGATGTCTGCTACTTTGAATACAGTTACATATATTTCAGAGCTAACTGTGAAAGGCTGTTTTGTTCTCTGGCACAGTTATACATTCATTTTTCATAAATGATTCTGTATACAGTTATGAACAGCGCAGCATGGTGGCCATTGAAGACAGCATCCTGTCTGGTCTCCAACTTGCAGAGCCGCACTACTACTGTAGGCTCAGACTATGTCGTATTCTAAAATGTAAAAGCTCTCTTGGATCGTGGATGTATTGAATAGCATAGATCACTAAGTACAGCGTAGCATTACTTTAAACTGTGGAAATAACTGAAAAGAACCACCTTCACTATTAAAATGCAATTGTATAAAGATACTGTAATGTTACAGTAATATTTTTCTTGGATTTGGGAAAAAAAGAGATTGTCATTTCAACTTGTAGACTATATCCTACTATAGAGTTTTATTTTGTTTGGTATCAATGGTGCAGGACAGATTATCTAGCATAAACACAGAGATATTAAGATGAAATACAAGCTAATGTCTCTAAATGACAGATCTGGAGGAATTCTGATATGTACCTGCAGTGTGGTGCATGTATAGGAGCCAAGAAATTATGCAGTGTCTTTTTTTCCAGGATCAGAAAATAAACTCCGGAGCAGAATATTCATGTAGTAAATAACCTAGATCGCAGAAGGTTACTACCTGCTGCTAACATGAACTACTAACATTTCAATTTTTCTTCTTTTCAGGTGGAATATTTTTAGTTGTAGGGAATGGTACTGAGGCATTTTAACATTATATAGTCTGTCTGCATCTAATGAAGCACCAGTTTTTCCTATGCAACTGAATAATTTATGTTGTTTTTTAAACATAAAAGTAATACGCATCATGAGTTTTGAAAATGCCTAGCTAAACATATTGGCTTTGCACATGATAATATTTGGCCAAGATCTCCCACAATTTCACTTAAGGTGCACTGACACAACTGATTGTCCTGAATGCCTCGGAGCCCCCACGTGCAGGCATGGCACAAACAGCCAAAGCAAGGTGGCAAACTGTTTGCAGCGCTAATTACAACAAAAAAGACAAAATCCCAATACAGTCCTTGTTGTTCATAAACAGCTTTTCACAGATATCCAAACAAAGATGAAATATACTTTGTGAGCACAAACAGTTTCAAGACTAGGTCCCATTTTTTTCTAATGCTGACTTCCTCTTGCTGATTCTTCATGATGAATAAACAACACTTTGTTCTGGTAAGGGTTCTCAGTGTATTTTTTGAAAGGGATTTAGATGACAAATTCTTTTGTTGTGATATTATTCTTTTGTTTTCCATGGAATGCAACATTCAGAGACACATCTTTTCTTGCATCCAGCCAGCATGCAGCTCTGTGCTCCTGACAGCTAGTGCAGTAGCTGGCAGACAGCCCAGTGCTATGATTGCGGCAGAACACAAGGTAGCACCATCCTGAGAGCAGTGCCTTATGGCTTACTGGGCTGACCTTTAAAAATGGAAAGCAGAACATAGCAAAAACACGCTTTTGAGCTGCAAGTACACAGTATATTTCCACTGCTCCACCACCAGAATTGGAAGGACTTTACTCAAATAACAGCTACTGGTTTGGAGATGCCATCTTCTCTGACAGTTATTGTTTTAAATGTCCCTGATTTCATAAACCAGTTGATTGGTAAGTATTGGTTTCAGTGGACAGAAAACTGAATCATCATGTCAAAATCATCCTCACTGTCTTTGAAAGTAGCTGTAGCATTACACACAGAAGATTTGTAGAGTGAAGGAATGTGCTCATTAGACCAAAGTGATACAGATGGGAAAAGTAGGCTGAAGCAACACAAGCTGTCTTCAAATCCTTCCAGACACCAGAGAACTAAAAATGAAAGTATTTCTGGGTTTCTCAGGTGAGCTAGACCACTTTCTCACTACCTGATTTTACTTCTTAATGGAGACATTATACTTGTCTGGAGAAAATGCAAGCCAAAAGTGCAGCTGCCAATAAAGGTGGATATGAGAAGCTGATGGCTCACTCCAAAGCCTTTCCTTCCCACTACAGTAACTGCCACGAGAGCACAAGCTATCAGGATTGGGAAGATCAAGTGATAGATTATGGAAATGAATGTGGAAGATGAAGATGATGATGAAGAAGATGATAGGGCATATATAAGACAGGATAGCAATAGCCCATTGTAAATTTAAGTATGGTCTCTTGGAGAATAATAAAGAAGATAAGCTTGAATAGAAGTTATTATTTTAGATAACTTTAGTTGTTCATGATTTTCTGCTTGGCTGCTCCTATTATTAAATTACAGCACTTTAGTTATGTACATTTGCTTATATGTGTGCATTGCAACTAACACAAACACTGCTTCAAACTTACCTACAGGACTTCTGGAAAATATATAAAGAAATAAATAAATATAAAGAAGGAAGAAACAAAGGTGAAAAATATATTTAAATGGCATTATTGAAAAAGGGTATCTGTGAATACACTCCTACACTCACTTGGATTAATGTTACACTTTATTACTGTTAGTGGCTTGTATAACCCACTCCTTATAAGATTTCAAAGGCATAATCAAAACTAAACCTGTGCCTGAAATCACTGCAAGCTGGTAAAATGAGATTTTTGTTTATGGGCTCTCAGACAAACGTCATTATTCTGTGATGTTCTATATACGAAGTTGCTTCAAAGGTAAAACAAACAAACAAACAAAAACCATAAATTTAAACCTTGTTTCTTAGAAAAATTTCGTCTAGCTTTGTACAAGTAAGACTGGAACAAAATTACATTTTCAGATATGCATCTGAAATTTTCTCAAATACCAGTTCTTTATAGAGGTACTTTGTTTTAATAGCTGCATATGCTTTCATTTTTTCAGTCCAATAGGTGTTTTTTTTCTGGCTTTCAGAGCTTTTAACGTGCTGTCAGGGACCCCAGAGGATAGGCTTTCAAACCCTTGTGGTACAAAGCTGAGACATTTGCTAGGAAAAAGATTTATTAGGAGAGAAGTGGTACTGACATCTCCTTTCCAAATGCAGTGATTTTGACTGCTCAAATGGCTGCTGAGATGAGAAGCCAGTTCTCAAGACACAGCAGGAAGATGATTTTATGTTGTATGCATAGGATCAAAATGCCCACCTTTACAAGGTGGCAAATAGTTGCCTTTGAAAGCTCTTGAGACAGCAAGAAATAGCTGATGAATAACATTAGGAAGACATCATGTAAGAAAGAGAATTGTGAAAAAGTTTGGTTGTATTTATTCATTTTGAAGAAGCAGCTTAAAAATTGGGGTGCCCAAACTAGTGACCTACAGATTCATATGAACTTTATGGTGTTTCCCTCCCTTTGCCTGCTGAGAGTGCATAGGAAGACCACAAAAGAATGATAAAGATAAAATCTGTCATTTGTCCAAGAGCCACCGACAGTCGGTGACTCACTGACACTGCTGAAGAAGTCTTCACAGGAAACAGTGCAAAGAAGGGAGCCAGTAATAGAAGTGTAGAATATAGCACAAAAGGAACTGAAATACCGTCTTTTACACTGCCTTGGGGAAAAAAAAAAAATGGCAAAGAAATTAAAATTCACACCTGTTCAAATCCACAAATCCTTAGATGCCAAAAAAGCCAATGCTATCTCTCTCTTTTCATGCCTTCTCTTTCATGGGCAACAGGTTGGCCAGTGGTAACCCAGGGGTGCATTAAAAAGAGTGTGGCCAGCAGGTCGCGAGAGGTGATCCTCCCCCTCTGCTCTGCCCTGGGGAGGCCACATTTAGAATAGTATGTCCAATTCTGGGCTCCCCAGTTCAAAAAAAAACAAACAGGGATCTCCTAGAAGGAGTCCAGTGGAGGGCCACAAAGATGATAAAGGGCCTGAAGCATCTCCATTATGAGGAAAGGCTGAGTGAGCTGGGTCTGTTCAGCTTCAGTAAAACAAGACTGAGGGGGGATCTGGTTAATGTTTATAAATAATCGACAGGGAGCTGGGAGGCAAATGGATGAAGCCAGGCTCTTCTCAATGGTGTGTAGCAGTAGGACAAGGAGGAATGGCCTAAAAATCGTACACAGAAAATTTTCTACAAATATACAGAAGAACTTCTTTACAGTAAGGGTGACAGAGCACTGGAACTGGTTGCCCAGAGAGGTTGCGGAGTCTTCTATGGAGATATTCAAGACCTATTGTAGGAAACCTGCTTTAGCAGGTTTGGACTCGATGGTCTCTTGAGGTCCCTTTCAATCTCTGCAATTCTGTGATTCTGTGATTCACCTACCACACTGAGAAAGCTATCCTGAAGGAAACAAAAACATTTAAACAAACAAACAAAACTAACCTGCTATGGCATCTCTTTCATCTGTTTTCTAACGGAGTTACAGCCTCACACTGCATATATCATAGGTAAATTTCTCTCAGTTTCTTACTTCTTGAGCTGTTCTTCATCTCAAGGCCTATTCTTCTCTTCTTCTTTTGTCTCTTTGTACCTCTTTCTTTGCTATTCACCTGTACCCATGGAGTTTCTCAAGCCTCAGGCTCTTTTCCAAGAAGTTGTACTCTCCCTTTCTCCTAGATACTATCTCTCATTACTCTCTCATTACTAATGATCTTTCAAGAAGATTACATAAATTCATGTCTTCTTGCACAACTTTACCACCCACTTACCTCTCATGTAACTAAGTAATTTGATTTTAATGGGAAGTGGGAGTTACCAGCACACTTTACCCACTCCGTATCCAATGGAATGTATGTAAATGGGGAAAAAATTACCTCTTCCCTGTCTGTTCTGGAGTTTACAAGAAAGGATGTGAAATAGCTGATAGGAGTTTACATGCCTTAAGGCCAAAGCCAACTTCCATTGCAGACAACTCCCTAAATCAGATTGCGCTACCGTAGTGTACCATCCATCTAACTATGGTTCTTATATGACTATTACATGACTTCTGGCTAAGAACTCAGGCTAGAATTTCAAACCAGAAAAAAGAACAGATGTATGAATCATAGAATCATAGAATCACAGAATGACTTGGGTTGAAAAGGACCTTGAAGATCACCCAATTCCAGCCCCCTGCTGCAGGCAGGGCTGCCCCCCACCAGATCAGGCTGCCCAGGGCCCCATCCAACCTGGCCTTGAACACTTCCAGGGATGAAAAGCTCAACTGCTTAACTTACCATACAACTGTTTCAAATAGAATCAAGGCATTTGGTTTTCTCATGACAAAGAAATATATATTTGTCTTGAAATATTCCTTATGTTTTATATGTCCCTTTTCACAATAGGTTTAACCAGGCTTAACACCTGCAGGAGCAACACCTCCTTAACCAACAAATCAAGCGCATATTTCTTCACATCTTTGTACTCTATAGAATATGAAAAAGGAAAATAGGTGTTCTTTCATTGTTCCTCTTTCATATAGCATATTCAGCACTTTGATAAAGATTTTTTCAGGAATAGTTCAGGTTCTACACTTATCTGTGATGGTTTCACACCAGTGGGCAGTTCAGCACTCCTACATCACTTCTCCCCAAAATGGGAGAAGATATGATGAGGAAAATAAAGGCTCTGGGTTGAAGTAAAGACAGGGAGATCACTCACCAGGTACCATCATTTCAGCTCTATTTGTCTTGCAAGACAACGGCTCTCATTAGGATATAAAGGAACATCGAGGATGTTCTCATCAGCACTTTTGTGAGGCAAAGCTGGGAAGGTGGTGTAAAAGGTGGTGGTACTGAAGGGAAGCTGCCTGCAGGCCCCTCCAGTACAACAATGTGCTTGAGTTTGCCCTGCAGCCACAGGACTCATGCAGCAAGGCACAGGTTCAAGGCCACTGCTCTGCTGCACAGTGCTTACTCAGGCTGACTGTGGTGCTGATAGGTCGCCTTGTGGGGATCAATACATCATCCTGTCCCAAATTAAGGACACCAACAATATGTTTTCCATATCTGTTTATAGAACGCTCTCAATTAAGAAAATAACTACCTAAACCAGATACTGTATGACTGTATTCCAAACTGTGTGGGCTATTAGAACCTGTTAATTCAGTGCCAGTGTTAACTGAGCCATTTATCTAAGGGTATCCAGAAGAGTGTGCGTCTGCTCCTTCAAAGGAATCTGATCTTTTACAAGGCATGCCTTTCACAAGGCATGCCTTTTACAAGGCATAATAAAAGGGAGGCAGTGATGAGAACCAAGTCACAGAATCACAGAATCGTAATGGTTGGAAGGGACCTCCAGAGATCATCGAGTCCAACCCCCCTGCCAAAGCAGGTTCCCTACACCAGGTGGCACAAGT
>JAOWBP010004700.1:26983627-26996945 GCA_028571105.1 Tragopan temminckii
CAGCCTGTTCCAGCGCTCCGTCACCTCACCGTAAAGAAGTTCTTGCGCACATTTGTGCGGAACTTCCTATGCTGCAGGTTCCAGCCGTTTCCCCTTGTCCTGTCAGGAACAGCCATTGACTTTTGATGCATTGTTTCAGCAATTGGATATGTGAAAAATTACCACAGTGCTTGCTTGCATTTCTAAAGTAGTGGATGATAATGATAATTTCCTGCTCTGTAGGCCAGCAGTATGTGGAAAAGACAGTCTAAAGGTGAATGCACAGAAGGACTGAAACCATTATGTTCTTCAAAGTAACTTCTACCAAAGCCAAATACTTTAGTGCTGCCATCTCTAGTGTGCTATTGTAAAGTAACATACAGCTCCACTCATCTTGACTTTGTGTCTGCATTAACATTCCACTTCAGATGAAAAGTGTGATTATTTAAGGGGAATCTGTGGGTAACGCTCATGCGCTGCATTACAGTATGCATAGTGGAACAGCACACAAACTGCTGAACTGGAGTATATATATAGTGGAAATACTCCAAGATAGTATATAATTATGTGTTAGCCCACCGAACAAAACGAAAGGTAGTTAGAAATACAACCCTCTGAAAGGCTGAGAAGTTCACTGTTGGGTACTTGTAGTGTATCCTTTTATGTGTTGTTCCATTTTTGTTGGGCTGCTTTTCCTGGTAACACATGCATAGTCTGTGATGGAGAGAGACTGTTCCTCCAGTTGTGTGATGGTGCTGAAGAAATGAATATTATTTTTATTACTAGGTGATCTCCTTCAAAATAGAACGTTCCTCTGGAGACAGTGACTTTCAAGGACTGAGGTGGACAAGTTAATTGGTACTGAAGTTTAGATGTGTGACGAGGCAACAAAGGGAGTTGGAGCTGGAGCGGGCAGCAGGTTGAGTTCTTGTGATTCCAGCATAGCTGTTCTATAGGCAAGCAAAAAGAGCATTGAACAATGGCTTATAAAACTTAAAATGTTTCTTTAATTTTTATGTACAAATCCATTTTCACATTTCATATATATACTTATGAATTCAGTCTCACACTACATAAGCTGTATAAAGACAGATGTTTTTTTAAATGTAAGACAGATGTAGATGTGCTTCTGTTTCTGAAGTGAATGTTTAATGTATCACTTTCTAGTGATATTCTTTCACCCTTGTTTATAGAGATGGCTCTTTATTGTCTTTATATAGTTACGTAAGAAAAGTGCTTATTTTGTTCAAGGGTTTTATTTCCCGGAGGTGGAAAGAAGCCAGGCAGTATTGGAAGCACTTTTTTTTTTTTTTTTTTTTTTGCCTGCCCAGTCCTGACCTTTCCAGAAATTACCTAAGGTGGAGTTGAAGTTACAGTGGCCTACTGTGGTCATACACTGAAGGCTTTCTTCCCTAAATCTCCCTCTTGTCTGCCCCAAGTTACCTGTGCACCAGAAATGAGGGAAGTTTCCTGTAAGTAACTTTATATGCTGGAGTTCCTTCTCACAGTGATTTCAAAGAATTGTTCTACGATTCCAGCCTTTTAGCCAGCAATTTCCAGTGCAATGGAAGCAGAATACGTTTTTATGTTAAAACAAGCAAACATGAATATCTGTGCTGGGTTTGAGCAGGCTGGTTGCTGGATGCTTACCCAGATTCCTAACCAGAACAGGAAGAAAATCTCAGAGGTAGTGCTGAGTCGAAGGCAGGGAAATTCACCATTTACCATCATGAGCAAAGCAAACTTGAGTCAGGGGAAGATCAGTTTATTGCCAAATAAACATAGTGTGGTTATAAACAAATACAAAAACATTCCGTCCTACATGCTCAACTTCAGTTCTTAATTCCTGTCAGGGGGGATGGGAAACAGGGATTGTGATAACACTTTGTCTTTTCTGCTGCCTTCTTATCATACTGCACCCCTGCACTGGTGTGGGACCCCTCCTTCAGCATCTGCACTGGTGCAGGCCCCGCTCATGCACTGTAGTATTTCAAGAGCTGTTCCAGCATATGTCTTCACTGTGGAGGCCACCCAGAAAAGGCTGTTCCAGCATTTCCATGGCTTCTGCAGTGAGTCCACATCCACTGCTGCAGTCCTTCATTGCTGCACTTGGAGTGCTGCTCTGTGCCTGGAGCACCTCCTGCTACACTGTCCTTGGCACCCACAGGGCTGCTTCTCACACATTTTCACTCCTCTCCCTCACAGCTGGTGTGCAGTGTTTTTACATTTTCTTAAATAACATTTTCACAGAAGCTCTACTCAATGTTAATAGGTTCATTGGTGTCCTGTGGTAGCTGTTTTGGAGTCATCTCATACCAGCCCTCTGGCCAAGTCACAGCTGTGGGCCTCTTCTTACAGAAGCCATCCATGCACTTTCCCTTGTGCTGCATAAACCCAATATAAGATGTCATGTTTCCTCCTACAGGGCCACTGAATAGCTGGAAGGGATCTTGAAGATTCTCCAGCTCCAACCCCCTGTTGTGGGCAGGGCTGCCTGCCCAGGCTGCCCAGGGCCCCACCCAATTTGCCCTTGAGCACCTCCAGGGATGGAGAATCCACAGCTTCTCTGGGCAGCTGTGCCAGTGCCTCACCACCCTCTGAGTATTCTAAGAATTTCTATCTAACATCTAACACAGGTCTAATTTCCTCTACTTTAAGGCCAGTCTCCCTTGTCCTATCCCTGTCAGACCATGTAAAAAGTCTCTCCTCTTGCTTATAAGCTCCCCAAGGTACTGGAAGGCTGCAGTGACGTCTCCCCATAACCTGTTCTTCTCCAGGCTGAAAAAGCCCAGCTCCCCCAGCCTCTCTTCATAAGAGAGGTTATTCCACCCTCTGACCATCTTCACGGCCCTCCTCTGGACCCACTCCAACAGCTCCACATCCTTCCTGTAGTACTAACTCTGGTTTTAGATCAAAGGCATTTGATTGAATCACCAAGAGGGGAAATGTCCGTCTTTCACTTTGCATATTACAGTGTCATCCGACTGTGAAGTGTTCCTGTTTCAGCTCTGTCCTTTGAAGTTGCCATCGACTTTCAGCTGCTTATCCTTTTCTTTACTCAGACTGTCTGCACTTGGAGTGGTTTGGGTCAGGCAGGAGTCCAAAGTGAAAGTACTTCTGTGTCTGTAACAACATCCAAATTACTAACTCTTGTCTGCAGTGCTTTCAAAATATCCAGGGTCCCCATTAAACTATTGCATGTAGGATCCCACTGCTTATGGTTTGCATATATCCCAGTGGTCACAATAGTCTGCAGGCATTGTCTGCCACTTATATTAAATAAAAATTATAGTAGGTCAAGACCAGTCTCACTTGTCTGCTACTTAAAACAGTTTGAACACCCTCTTAAGAGTGTGGTTTAGAAAGTTATACTAACAGCCTCTTTGTAATGCGATAGTGTTAATTTCCCCTTTAACTCTTCCATCATTTCCCCAGTTTTCATTCAAGCTTAAAAAAAAAAAAAAAGGGCGCTCAGTTTTCTCCCCCAGCTCCATGATATAAAATGCAGGTGATAGTCAATATGGATGAAACATAAGAAATGTCCCTATGCAGTTATTTCTGCAGCAAGTACAGTCTGTTTTCTCCTTTTTACGGGGTTTCCTGGGCTGCTGTATGTTCATGACTCCCAAATTCAAAAGACTATGTTCTGGTTGCTTCCTCACAAGTAGTCCAATAGAAGTAAAAGAGGCAGTGAACTTAAGTAAAACTGGTAGGATTTTGCACGTGGCTTTTTTGATGGTATCTTCCCATTATCAACTCACACTTCTATTGCTTATCTGTTTGCTGTTCAGCATGGAAGAAAAATCACATCAATGAAAAAGATTCTCAGCGTCTGCCAGCACAGTGATGGTAAGCTTTTCTTGGATATGTAGTACCTGAGTACCTGATCATTTGCCCTCATGGTTTACTTTGCTGGAATCTCTTTGGCAGAATGGGCCAGAATGTCAGGGGTCTTCTGTGAATGTCCGAGGCAATCAGCATATGAATCTCATAGGATGCAAAGCTTCCAGCTTCAGCTCTTTGAGAGATCCCCATTACAGCCAATTTATACATAGGAGGCACATACATATTTGCCTAATATAATACATTAAGTGTTGTTGTTGTTGTTACAGAATACCTGATGATGATGAGACAAGAATTAACACCAAAATAAGGGTTGTTAGTGTAACTGTGGTGAAGGCACTCTTCTATTTTTTTTTTTTTTCTGAGTCCTCTTTTATTAGAAAAAATATTCATTTTTAAAAATCCTGACATTTGAAGTTAAAACTTTCAAAAGTAACAAGTTATTTCAAGCTGCTCCATTTTTGAGGAGCACTAGAGATGTTTCTTTTCTGAAGATTCAACACAGCTGGATAATGTGCATGCAAACAGGAGTTATGCATGGAAAATCCTTGTCTCTTTTTCTCTGCCTATGACATGTATTAGCCCTCTTGGAATAAATTTCATATTTCAAAACAAAGTATCAGCTTAACTTCTTTTCTTTTTGGAGTTGCCTGTCTCTAGGTGAGCCTTCCTTTCCGAGAAGAGGTTCCGGATGATAAAGCACATACCTGAATTAAAACACAAAATGGTGTAAGAACGAGGGAAGGTAATCCAAAGCACCCTCAGTTCATGTAGGAGGAATAATACAAGCCTTTATATGGCAACTCTGAACAGTCCCTTTCATGAACACAAAAACTGAACACTACAGTACAATGATGAGATTCTTCCAATTAGCCTTAAAGCCAATAACAGAACAAAGGCTTAGCCGCAAGGTAAGCTGTAGTCCAAATTTTACAATAGTGTATCGTTGTGAAGGAGAAAAAGCTCAGTTTATATGCAATTTTTGGCTTTTTTAAAATCCCTTTGATGGATAAATAGGCCACACAAGTCTTAATATAGATGTAAGTCTTCACACCAACTGAGAGTAATGAGTGAGGAAGTATATAGCACAGAATATGACCAAATAGGAACTGATTAAAAAGAAAACTTCCAAAGTTTGTATAAGGCCAAGATAATTTAAGAACTTTACATATGTATATATATATTTAAAAATATATATGTATCTCTCTCCAACACACACACCACGTTTCTTGCAAAATCGATTATTTGCATACGAAAAACATCTGAATTCAAACCAACTGGGCATGAGCCATCCTGCAGTACTCTACAGGAGGTACTGCAAAGAAAGTTACAGTTTGTGAAAGGAGCTACATTGATTTGATTGTGATTTTTAGTCGTCAAGGGCACTACAGTTGTGTTGAGACCTGGCTTTCTGAAGGATGAGATACTTACCTGTAAACAGCACTAGCAGGTACATTTTCAGAACATAGGGGAAGTAGACTGAGAAGGCAAATGGAAATGGCAGCTTGACGGAGTATGTGCCAAAGGTTTCAAAATAAGGCAGTGATACACAGATCGCAAATGCTGCAAAATAACATGGTAAGCCTTTAGTCAAAAGAAGTGGAAGATCATCATAAAAAAGATCTATAGAGCACAGATAGCCATACTGTATGCTGAATTTACCATGTCATTCATATGCACAGGAACACATTATTTCCTCTGTGAGTTCAGTTTTGTAGGTCTGAGGTACTACTTTCTATTAACACAAGAATTAGGAGATTTTACTATTCATAAAAAATTCTGCCACTGCTGCAGTTGTGCTGCTGCCCATATGATCTCAGTGGGCACATTTCCCAACGTAAGTGCTGTAAGTGGCTAAGCATCGTTAAGCTGATAGTGTCAGCCTCAGTGGGGAAAAAAGCAGCACTGTTATTTGTAGGCTAGTGCTGTCAGTCTGGAATCTGTGTGTTTCACCATAGCTTAAAAAACAGAGAACTCCTAAAAAGAGAGAAGTTACAGAAAAGACAAGTGACACAAAGGTTAATTAGACTGTACAAAAACATTTATGTCTGCTTTGGCAACACAGAAATGTCTTAGAAACACAAATGACAATTGAACAGATTAAATTTTATTGGAGAAGTTAAATTAATCTGTGATTGGTCCCCCATCCCATCTCTGTACCTTTAGCCAGAACTGAAAGTGGATAGAGCAGGATGCACAGTGAGAAGTTCAGCCATGTCAGTGGTAAGTAGTGTATTTCCATCCTTGCCAACATGTTGTAAGTGTACCTACAGCGAGAGGAAGAGTAAGTGATCTCAGAGGGAATAAGCATATCTTTAAAGAAGCATTACTGAAAAATCTGAGGGGGTTGCAGAAGAGTATGAAGTATCCATCTGAGAATCTTTCAGAGCATAACTTCAGAAATTTTGTTCATACTCTCATTCAGGTTGAAAATGGATGGTTTCAGTTTTCAGAAGTGTTATTTGCAGTGCTAACCTGGAGCAGGCAGACAGCAAGACAGCTCTCCAGCCCAAAGTGCATGATTCTGACTCAGTCCACCAGACAATAGATTTCAGATGGGCACGTTTAAAGAGGGGGGCAGGTGCAGCATGACTGCTGGTTGGATTAAGAAAATGCTGATGTATGTCCACTGGAATGGTTACAGCACTGCTAGAGACTGAACAACCAGGTACACACAGGTGTATTACAGAAGTATTACTCTTCTGTAATATGGCTGCCCCTCCCCTGGGCCTCAGCAGGGCTCATTGGTGCCAAAAAAAAAAAAAAAAAAAAAAAAAAAAGTAGTAACACTCCAGTGCACTGCAGCATTTTGTTCTTACTGTGGCTGCTGATGTTGATGTCTCCCACAAGGAGACCTGAATGCCTAGGATCTCAGTCTCCAAAAGTGAGCTAAAGATAGCGAGTTTCTGTGACCTATAAGTCATAAATGGCTTTCTGGACAGTGCAGAAGCACTGTCCATTCATGCTTCTGACCATTTGAAAGGCTCTTTGCCCTGTAGTAATGCTAGAGATATCTAAAAAAGAATAAACCACTGTTAGCCAGAACTGTTTCTGACATATAAAGCCAGCATTAAACAAACCTCATATTTCTTCTACTAATTAATGAGACTAATTTTATATAATTCCTGGACTGTAGAAGACTGGCAGGCTAGAAATGTATCAGTTTCTCTCAAGCTTATCCTCTACAACTTCTCTCTTTTTTAAATTAGTGTTTCTAAGGCTTAACCTCAACCCAGTGGAAAAAGAAGACAGCTACTCCCTCTCTATATACCTCCCTGGACTGTCTATGATACAAGCAAGAAAGCTCAGATACGGAAAACTTCGCAGTATTTGCCATCAGTGTATCATTAGCCCTAATGCACAGGGTATTTATGTCCCTAAAGAACTGTGTGCTAGAGTCTGTTACTTCAAGACTCATATGCTGAGGAATGGAATAATGCTCCTCTGAGTTGCTAGACCACAACACAGATGCTGTAAAATAAACCAGTTAAGATGTCTAAGTCAGCAGGAGTTATTTTATGCATTCATGTTTTAATTGTACACTTGCTGCTTCCGAACACTGTATCCTACCTACCTACTAAAAAGCCACTGTTACTACCATAAAGTTGGATTCTGTTTTTCAACAATAATGTAAAATAATTATGTATTTACAGGACTATTATGCATCAACAGGACTGGATAGCCAATATTATTTACACTTCTGGCTTCTCCCTGGCTGTGCAGAATGTTTTCATTTGAAATTAAGTTCTACTCTGTTGGCTTTACTAAATTCAAAAATAAATGGAGTGATGATCCAAACAAGACAACAAGTGGTTTATTAGTGCATGTAGTACAGATTTTAATTCAGCTTCAGACTTTCTTATCAATCCTACCAGCCATTTTCCTTTTCCAGGTCTCTTGTAACAAACATTTCTTCCGTTGCTTAAATACCTACTCCCCAGTCAGCCCTCAAAACGATGCATTCAAAACAGCAAAGGACTATTTTAGATGGATAGACAGTGTGTAACCCATAAAGAAATCTGCTCCTGTTGGGAGGTTATTATGAGGGCTTTGCCTTGTTTGAATGCTTAACTCCATCTGCCCTCCTTGCTGAAAGTCTACAAACTGAGGCTAACAGAGGCTTAAAATGTCACTGACTGCAGATATCAAAGCAAAAATCAGCAAGATGGAATTTTCACTGTTATATTCTACCACGGTCACCATCCACCACACAGATCTTCTGAGATAAAAATCCTAAACTGTGTTGTGTCCTTTTTGTCTCTTGAGAGTTCTCCCTATGCATATAACTACACCAAAATTCTCACTCTCTGCAGCAGGAGCTCCTCGGCTTTCCATATAAAGCAATGTGCTTTTGCTTTGCAATTAAATGCAGAATAACTTTTCAATCTCATGAATAAGACTGCCTTACTATGCCAACTGCCTTGGATCAACATGAGATACTAAAACAAATAGCTGTGCTCTTAAATACTAAAGAATGGGATTGTTAATCACACTGGGAAACTGCCATTCCTCAGTAGATTGCTAGGATTTTCATCATTCTTTTTGTTAAGAAAGTCAAATCCTTTGAACTAGAAATGTTAATGCAGTGATTTGTTTCTGTAAATTTCTCTGTCTCTCAGATATGCCAATTATTATAAAAATTAGTAAGCAGCTTATTAAGTTTAAGCTTTTATTTAAAATTGAAAAAAACTCTTTTCTGTCAATTTCAGTATAGTGAAATGATGAACCTATAATGCAGTGGTGAGGTTTTCTTTGCAAGAACAAGCCACTTTCCCTTCACAGTTTCACCACTGACTTCTTACCTGACCACATCTAATAAATTCCAAAGGAAAAATAAAACACACACAATGTATTTCCCTTGAACTTCTTCCTGACTGTTGATCACGACAAACAACACAATTATTCTCTCAGTGATCTGAAAGGAAAAAAAGAATTGTGAACTCAGGCTAGCATCTTCAATAACTCTCATTTCTATGCTATTTTAACAAACAGTGTGCCAGACAGTGGTAATGTCACATTCCCAGCTCTGCTTTCCGTAGCTTGGAGATCTGAATCTTGAAGGATGTCTCTCATGGGAGACTTCTAAAAATTAGGAAGAAAAGTTAAATTACTTGGTTTTCTTCCTTTCTTATTCCCAGATAGAAGAAATGGCTTTTAGCTCATCATTTATATTAATTGTTGCCATAATATTTACGTCATAACAACATTTTCGTAATGACTGACCCTTAGGTGATCCAAAAAGTATTCCTTTACAAATGAAAAGATATAAAATAGATTGAACAGGCAGTGTCTCCAGCTTAAAACATATTGTAGCAATATTACAGCTCAATAATTTAAAAATAAGTATGGGGTTGGTTTTTTTGCAAGTAAAAGTAGTGGAATATTGAATGGGATTGTGTGCTGCGGAGAATAAGTAGAACAGAAACTGAGTTAGAAGGATTTTGGTGAAGAATGGTAAAGGAGTACAGTGCTGGTATTGGGGGCAGTTTGTTACAGACCCTAAAATCAGACTGTGCTGTGGAAAGAGAAATCTGCAATTCTGTTAGTGTGAAAGATACTTCAAGGAATTGCCACAGGGAACTGCCTCACCTGGAGACAAAAGCTTTATCACAGTAATGTTCAATGTACTTTTTTCTGTGAGAGCTGGCAGATTTTTCAAAGAATCAATTGCTAATCAGGACATGGTGCTGGGTGGAAAAGTGCTACAAAAAAACAGAGGCTGAATGGCTGGGAACTGATGCCATTCCAATGAGGCAGGAGGACATGCAGTAGCTCACATCCCCGATTTCAGAAGGATGAGCACTGGCTGATGTAGCCAGTATTAACAGAGTAGCTTTGGAGAACCAGCTTCATGGTCTCAGAGCAGGAGTGGCTGTGGTGCTCCTCTTCTTGGGCACAGACTGACACACAAGGGGCAGCAAGTACTGCCTGACTGGAGCTCAAACACATATCTTCCACCATAGGACTTTTATTTGGAAAGGCAGAGATGGGGGAATAAGCCACCTTGGCTGCACAAAATTAAGCCAGTGATCAGACTGTAAAGCAGGCTAAGTGCCTGCATTAGCGGGGAACTGGGCATGACACAGAGCAGGTTCTGGGCAGGTCTTCTGCTCCTGCTGAACACCAGTCTCAGCCAACATGCCATGAGATGCACAGAGCAGCCATGGAGTCTGAAAGTGAAAACCACCCATGGTCTTGCAATTGAACAAACTTGTGAGGATGCTCTTGTGAGCATACAAGTCTAGCTGCCCAGTGTGCTTGTGATGGCTTCAGGAAGATGGACACTTCATTTCCATGCCAACAAAGGGGTTGCTTTTCTGCTTACACCTACGCCCTGTCAAAACAGTATGCCCTTTTCTTTCATAGCACTCACTCACACCTTGGGTTACCCACACAAGTGAAGGGTTAGTGGGAGTCCAGGAAGATCTGAAGCAAGGAAAAGGACACAGTGCTACCTGAGGAAGAGGCACTTCCAGGAAATGTCATTTGGTGTGAGTCTAGGCACACATATCTGGAATTGTGTAAATATATATGTGTGCACACATACACGAATGTATATACCTAGGTTTACATACATATACAAACTGCTAAGATGCAGCTCATTGGTATAGATCATCTGTCTCTTGCACAAATGAAAATACATCCTTCTCTGTCACTACTCCCTTAAAAAAAAATGTAGCAAAACCAGAAGTCCAATGTTTTCATGTTCAGAAAAGGGAAGTATGTGCTAACACATCACAAAGCATAAGTAAAACAGTTTCATTTTTAATTCCTTCTTGATCTTTGTGTTAAACTGGAGTTTCCTTCCTGTCCCAGCACTGATCTCTCACAGGATACAGCAAGTGAATTAGAAGAGTGTAAATTTCCACAAGGCAGCCTGGGCATTTAAATAAGTAAGTGAAACAGAACAGATCAGACTAGCTGAGGCTTGGGCAGGAGCAGGCTGCACATTCACTTCCATTTACTATTAACAGTGACTATGCAGTATCATTAGTACCTGAAACTCTTAGAAACACCAGTCTTTCCCTACGTCTCTTACTGAAGTACCAGTGCCATCTGTTTTTACTCCCTAGGCAGAAGAACACTAAATTTCACTGCTTCAGCAACTGCAAGGATAAGTGATGCATACCCTGTCCTCTGGCCTCTTCTCAGTCACCCAGTCTGCAAATGCCATGAGGGACATTCATTTGCACCAGTTTTGTGCCCCTCCCTTCACTTCCCTTTCTCAAGAGCGCCCATCACATGAGAACTGTCTTTCTTCTGCAGTGTGGGTTGGCCTTGACCTACCTAATTCTTCTCACAGTTCTGGCGGTCTGAAACTGTCCCTCAATGAGGCTGTCCTAAATTGGTTTTCCTGAAAACACCCCTGAGCTTGCTTTTGCACTGTCTGTAATGTGTACCTCGTGTTCCCTGTAAATCCTTCATTTAAACTCCACTAAAAGCTTCTTTCTGCAGTAGAGTCTGCAGAAAAACTAGCTGTCACAGGGGTGCGTTTGCAGCTGGTTTTATTAAAGGTGATGTTACCTCTGTCCATGTGCTCCCACAGAACTGCCATTGCCACCTATTCTCATCTCTGAGATGAACTTAACTGTGGATGTGCATGAATGCGCACACCCCCAGGGATGCATCTAAGGATATTGTTTACACTTATAGACAGAACAAGCAATGGAAAAAAAGAACTGCACAACCACTACCAAATTATTGCAGCTTTACAGTGCACTATTGGCAGTAGTCCAGCAGGCTCTGGTAGGATAAGCCTCTCTACCATTTTTTCCCAGTGCATTATGGAAAATATCTCCTCTTCCCAAGATGCAGAGGAAGGTATGGCAAAGCACAAAGGATTAATGTAAGCACACAGATGCTTAAGCTGTACCGTCACAGCAAAAACAGACCAACACAAATGAAAACAGAGCCTGTATTCAGAAGTCTGTTCACCTTATCCGGATAGCATGAAAGTGATGCTAACATCAAGATAAGACAGTTTTTTTGAGGGGGAAATAGCCAAGTAAAGATCCAAATCTATCTTTACTGTAGGGCAAATGCTGAGAGTCACAGTGCCAAACCCCTCCCTGACCCATCTTGTTAATGTTGCCCTGGATAATACTGCACTAATTGCAGTACCCAAGAAAGACCACTGTTTTCTTGCTCATAGTTCACATCTGCTATCTTCTGTGGTGGCTCACAGCAGTGTGTGTGCAGGCTTCCCTGATTTCTGCTTCCATAGGGATGGGTGTGAAAAGAACAGACCATGTCAGGGTTGGGGAATGTGTAAACTCTGCCAGGGCAGACCTCACTCTAATGTCTGTCAGGCTTACTGGACTGCTCTTGTCTCCAAGAAATGACATGAGATTTGTTAAAGGATTATATATATATATGAGATTGGACTCATATGAGATTGGATTATTTCAAAAAAATAAAAATAAAAATCCTGATTAGTGTAAGAATGTATGGATTTAAGCAGGGAGAAAAAGCAGTTAATTGCTTTTGGCAAATTTGATACCATACTGCGTGAGCAGCATGAAGAACAGAGATCTCCACCAGTCAGTCCATCTCTAATGGAGATTTTAAAAGAGGAACATCTTCACCCTTGTAATATGTCACTTGGCAAAAATGGGCTATTCAGAAAACTAAAAACACAACTAACTTACTCTTAGTCTTCTACCTTCTGACTGCAGAGAGCAACACTAGTTTCACCATTATTCAAATGTTTAAGATTAGAAAGGTTTGAAGGTAAATTCAAGTCAACAGTTTTACTTTTTCTGATGCATTAAAAAAAAATTTCCAAAACCTAGTTGAACTCCCAACAGAAAACAAGAGTGCAGTATAAAAAATGCCAGCAAACCACAGAATTACAGGGGCTGAAAGAGACCTCAAGATATCATAATGGTCAACCCCCCTACTAAAGCACAATAGACAGGTAGGCATCCAGACCTTTCAGAGTAGCATGGTTAGTTCAGAAGTACGTATCTTGTAGAATAGAGCTAAGGACATACCTGCAAAAACCTGGGGAAGAGACGGCTTTTATCAATGCCAATGAGGATGTGTAGGATCTCCAGTACAGATAACAACTGACAAAGGCGCATCACAAGCCCTATGGAGTAAAATGTGTCGGCCAATGAATCTACAGGCAAAATAAAGAAGAAAATTGGAATTGGTTACAAAGCAAAAGTCCAGACCAACTGCTGAGTTTGATTCTATCTGTTGCACCTGGAAATGACAAGAAATAGAGTTCATATGGTACCAAAATTTCAGGTAGCAGAAGCAGAGATTTAGGGAGGGGAAAAGGCAGCCTGCTGTGTCTGCAGATCATAGAATCACAGAATCACAAGGTTGGAAAGGATCTAAAAGATCTAGTCCAACCGTCCTCCCATCACCATTCCTACCACAAGCTGCTAAAGCATATCTCGTAGTTCCTCATTCAGATGCCTCTTGATCACTGCCAGGGACAGCGACTCCACCACCTCCCTGGGCAGGCCATTCCAGTGCCTGACCACTC
>JAOWBP010004700.1:26997045-27026215 GCA_028571105.1 Tragopan temminckii
GCTGCAGGCAGGGCCACCAATCTACAGATCTAATACTAGGCTGCCTAGGGCCCCATCCAACCTGGCCTTGAACACCTTCAGGGACGGGGCATCCACAGCCTCTCTGGGCAGCCTGTTCCAGCACCTCACCACTCCCATAGTAAAGAACTTCCCCCAGACATCCAATCTAAACCTTCTCTCCGTGAGCTTAAAAACAGTCCCTCTTGTTCTAGCACTATGTCTACCTATGTAAAAAGTTGATTCCCCTCCTTTTTGTAATCCCGTTCTAAATACTGGAAGGCTGCAGTGAAGTTTCTTGGCAGCCTTCTCTTCTCCAGGCTGAACAAGCCCAGCTCCCTCAGCTTGTCTTCACAGGGGAGGTGGTCCAGCCCTCTGATCATCTTTGTGGCCCTCCTCTGGACCCTCTCCAACAGCTTCACATCTTTCCTGTATGGGGGGACCTCGACACAGTACTGTAGATGGGGCCTCAGAAGGGCATAGTAGAGAGGAACAACAATCACCTCTCTGTCACTGCTGGTCACCTCTCTTCTGATGAAGCCCAGGATACCATTTGCTTTCCGAGCTGTAAGAGCACACTGCTGGTACATGTTCAGTTTTTCATCCATCAGGGCCCCCAGGTCCTTCTCTGCAGGTCTACTCTCAGGGAGTTTTTCTCCCAGTCTGTATACATATCTGGCATTACTCTGACCCAAGTGTAAAATCTTGCACTTTGCTATGTTGAGCCTCAGTAGGTTCATGCAGGCCTGTCTTTAGAGTTTGTCAAGGTCCCTCTGGAGTTGTAATATAGGAAATATAGATGTAATGTAGGCAAGTCAAACAACACTCTCCTTTTTTTTTCATTTCAGTGTGTCATCTTATATTTGGGTTTTCCTTGAGTTTTTGTCTTTATTAACAATGTAATAAAAATCATACGAGAAGATAATACTGCATAAATGAAGAACATTTTGAAAGCAGCACTGGCATATGACCCCTATCATCGCTGTTAGGGGATACATCACCAAACCAAATGCAGTGTTAAACATTAGACTGGCTGAATGTGAGGAGATTCAAGTACTTGTTTGGCATTAAGCAGTTTTTTATAACTCCTGCTTTTGGGAACAATACTGTTTTAATATATACCGTTCTTTTTGAAATGGGCATTTGAAGTGGCTCATATTTCACTTCTAAAATCCACTCTGCTTAAAAAAATAAATAAATTTTTTAAAATATACTGAATGGATATTTATTTTAAATTCCAGAAGTACTGAATGTTACTACCTGAAAAGGAATTTATTTCCTCCCCAGGAAATAAAAAGTAAATCTTCTGAAAATCTTTTTCTAGAAATCCTATTCTGGTGAAAATACTGCTAGTGCTATAGCTCGTTCCTGTGCAGCCACTGCTTTGTCTCTTCTGGTGCCAGTTATCGTTGTATCATGCAAGGAGAAGGTTGAGGAAGTCCTGAATATGCTGACTGCCAGGTTACCTGGGAAACCAAATGCTGATGAGTCTCAAGCTGTTCAAATCCACATGGGTCTTGCTTTGGGGATGTTTATCTCACGTTTGTGTGAAGAAAAAGTCAGGTAAGGATTACTGTGTGTAATATGGGTGTGGAAATGATTTTCTACTTTTTCCTGCCTGCAGCTTCTATGTTCTAGGGAATAAAGTAATTACAAGTCATAAGCAAATATTCATGAGATGTTTTGCAACATTTCTTATAAAATATCTTTTAATATAATTGCTTTTTTCCCTCCAACTCTGGATATTTTGCTGGCATTCTTCAGAGTGATTGATTAATTTTCATTATATCCTTTAGGTGCATATGCAACCTGATAGCTCATTGCTTACATATCTTTAAAGCGTACCAGATGCTCTGGGAGGCTTAATTGTAAAATAATTTACAGATCTCACTTGTCCCTTTCAAAGTGATATTCTGTACACTTGAGTAGTATGCACCTGCATCATGTTACCTATACGAGGTTACCTATACGAGAGCTACAGTGGTGGAAGTCTAATGGACTGTCTTTCAGATGTGTTGTTACAGCAGTGCTGGAGATTGGCCTCACTGGCCTAAGGTCACAAATTCAAAATTATTTCAGAGCATCTGAGATGTAGTTTTACTTCTAGTACTAGTCCAACTGAATGACTACTTGGAAGTTCATCTGTCTATGTACACATAATGTTTAACTACTGCATTATCAAAAGTATCAAAAAGATCCGTCTGTCAGTTGTTAATTTACTCTGTGAAGTTAATGTTTCTGAAACAAACATGTGCTGTTAAAGAGCATGCAGCATGACTTCGCACTGATCTTCGTTCTTTGGTATCAGCTTCCTGCATCCAATTCAAGAGCTGATGCACTGCCCATGAATGATTAGAGTCAGTGATGACAATTGAGATACTAACAAACATTAAAATGCTCTTAAGTGTGTAACAAATGACATTGGTATTTTGGCGCATATCAGCCTTTATTTTGTTTTGTTTAATTTTTTTAGTTAAGTATTGACATTTATCTAAAAAAAAAAAAAAAAGCAGCAAGAACATTAAAAGGAATCAAACAAACCTCTTATGAACTAAAACAAATTCATTTTTATTCTTCTACTTCTCTACTTAATTTCAAAACTTAATCTCAAATATTCTTCCAAACACTGACTGACACCACATTCTTGGCATGCAGCTATGGGTAATATCAAATCATAGAGATAATTTTTATTAAACCTGCCCTGTTCATAAAGACAGCAGTGGGTATGTTTTGGAAGGGGGAGTTCCTATGACGTCTTTGGAATGAGAGATAGACCACTGTTTGTTTTATCAGTATATTAGGCAAATGGATAGAGAGACAGGCAGATTTCCACAGCTAATACCTTAAAATATAAATATAAATGAAATCCTTTTACAAATAGCTACCAGTCTAGCTGAGTTCACATTTTCCTTCTTTCACATTTGCCTTCTTTCACTGTATAAAAATTGCTTTCTTTCACTTTATAAACTCTTGATGCTTGCTTTCTTTCTGAATTTTGTACCAATAATGGGCACTAACTTAGGTCTAAATATACTTGTATTATTTGCATAGTTATATGAATAAGTTTACCTGAAAGTAACACAAATGGCCAGTTTTATGGTCATTGCTTACAGACCAGTATGAGAACCCATTACAGCAAGGAATAATTTTATTTAGTGACATATTCCATCTTAGCAGAAGGTTAATGTCCTGTATGATTTGAAGAGCAGAACCATATTTCTATTTTGTTTTCTGTTTTCTTCTGTTTTGCAGTGAGTTACCTGGTCAACAAATGAACTTAGTTCTAATGAAGTCCCTAGATGCACTAGAAGACTGTTGTTTTGACTCCAGTCTGGAGTACAAGTGAGTTTTTTACATTACTGATTATATTTTATTTTGGACTCTGTTTTTTTTTCATTCAAACTTCTATTCCTAAATTTTGTGGAGAAGAGTCTAGAGATAAGATAAGGAGACTGCTTTTTCTGTGTATTTTCATAGCATTGCGGACTTACATAGGTTGGCAAGGACCTTGGGAAGTCCACATCACATTCTCAAAACAGACTCAGCTATCAGGTTGGACTGCATTACTCAAGACTTTCAGGGTTTGAAATTCACAGTCTGGAGCAGGTCTGACCTGCCTAGGCCACAGTTCCATGGCTGGGCCATCCTGGTGAGGAAAAGCTTCTCTTTGACTTCAGACTGAGCCTCTCACGTCTCAGCTCATGCCACTGCCTCTCACCTTCCCACTACACAGCATGTGTAGAGCTGTAAATGTGGCAGACTTGTTGTCCAAAAATGGCTTTACTATAGCAAGGGTCTTTACAGCAGGATGACAGGCACAACTGATTGTGGATCGTATGCCTTAGGTCAACCTTATGTGAGTGTTTCAACTGTTCTCAACTGGTGATACTGTTTTATTTTAGTTTTTTTAAATACGTACTAAGTTTTCTGAGAATTTCTTCTGCTGTAGAAATCAGGGAGGGGCAGGGCTCTTTCTTTCCTGAATGCCAGCACTAATCATTTTCTCTCCTACAGCTGCTTCATGGTCAGTTATGTTCACTAGTGTTCCAGGTGAGATGACAGACACCCAGGGGCAGTTCATCATCCTGCCATGATGTGGACAAGGTTTCTGCCACCATGTCACAGAGACTTGTGCTGCTGTATGGTGGAAGGGAAACCCTAATGTGGTATACCTCCTGTCTCTTTAAGAAAATGTGTTTTTCTGTCCAAGAACATGCTTCTCTAGAGTGCTGAAACATCTCACATATTGAAGGATAGTTAGAAAGAGGCTTTAACATTTTTTCTCCTGCCTTGAGTGTTTAGCTAATAAAGAGGCTTATTAATGGGAACAATATGCAAGCTGGAGATACACAACCTCCCTTCACTGATCATGTCAAGTCTTAATAGGAATGTTGTTTACATATATTATTTCTTTGCCTGATTAAGAGAATTTTCATCTTAAATAAGTGCTGTTTTTAATAAATATTAAGTAAAAGGAATCTTTTTTTCCCTGAACCAATGCTATAGCATGGCAAGAGTCCACTTAAGTTCTGTAAGAACCTGTTTAAATCTAAGATATATACAATACTCTAAATAGTTCCTTGTTCAAAAAAAGTCACTGTGAGAGCAGTGCTCCTAAATCAGTACTCTGTCTTCAACTGCAGGCAAGAAAATAAGTGAAATTCATAATCTTTTAAAAGGGCAGAAGTATTTCAAATGGTTTCAAGTGGCTAAGCATATGTTAATGTGTTGCATCATCTACCTGGCCATCTAAGGTATCTTTTAACACAGTCCCGCACAACATCTTTATCTCTAAATTGGAGAGATATGGATTTCAGTGGTGGACTATTTGATGGATAAGAAATAGGTTAAATGGTTGCAACTGGAGGGCTGCAGTCAGCAGCTCTATATCCAGACCAATCGCGAGTGACATTCTCCAAGGTTCCATTCTGCACTCTGTGCTCTGACCATCTTTATCAACAGTCCAGAGAGTGGGATTGAGTGTACCCTCAGCAAGTTTGAAAACACCAAGCTGGGTGGCACAGTTAGTACAACAGAAAGAAGGGATGCCATCCGGAGAGATCTGGACAGGCTTGAAAGATGGGCTCATGAGAACCTAATCAGGTTCAGAAAGGTACATACAAGATGCTGCTCCTAATTTGGGATGATCTCAGTTATGTACAGACTGAGAGAAGAACTCACCAAGAGCAGCTCTACAGAGGACTTGAAAGTTCCAGTGGATGAAAAGCTGGACGTGAGCCAGCAGAGTGTGCTTGCAGCCTGTAAGGCCAACTGTATCCTGAGCTGCACCAAAAGAGGGATGGCCAGCAGAGGTGATTGTGCTCCTTTGCTCTGTCCTGATTAGGCCCTGCCTGGAGTACTGCAGCCGGTGTGAGGCTCCTAGAACAAGAAGGGTGTGGAGCAGTTTGAGTGGGTTTAAAGGAAGCCACGAAGGTGGTGATCTCCTGCAAGCAGGGGATGACGGAACAGGACTTGCTCAGTATGGAGAAGTGAAGGCTCTGGGGAGACTGACCTCTTTGCAGCCTCTCAGTACTAAAAGCAGGATTTTAAACAGGGAGGGAGACTGACTTTTCACATGGTCTAATAGTGATAGGACAAGGAGAAACAATTTTTAACTAAATGAGTGAAGATTTAGGTTAAACGTTATAAGGAAATTCTTTATACAGAGACTGGTGAGGCACTAGCACAGGCTGTCTTGAGGAGCGGTGGATGCCCCATCCCTGGAGCTGTTCAAGGGCAGGTTGGATGAGGCCCTGGGCTGCCTGAGCTGGTGGTGGGGGGGAGTGGAGCTCAATGATCTTTAAGTACTCTTCCAGTCCAGCCAGTTCTGTGATTGTATGAAGTGGTTGCTTTGCCACACTTTGATCCAGGCATGTTTTTACATGGCATCATAGCCACATCAGTCTTCCAAGCAGGTTGCCAGGAAGAGCCATCTTCCTTGCGAGGCAATAAGAAACACCTTGAACTGGGATCTAATCATCTAAAGCTATTCATTGATGCTTAAAACCTTCAGAAGGGCATGTTACCTTGAAAAGACACAGGCAAAAACTGTGTTGCAGTCATGACTGCTAACTTCTCCCATTTTTCACTTGGATCATACTGAATAAATTTTCTCATGTCAACCTCTGTGTAGTGAGGAGGGGGCAAAGTTTAAGGTAGGCTTTAAATTGTAGCAGTATAGCATATATGTAACAAACATGACAGTTCATACAGTATTGAACAGTTTTTCTTTTTTTTTCCTCCTTTTCTATAAACAAAGAAAAACAGTTGAAGATTGAACTCCACTTTTGAAGCTCTACTTTTGAAGAGTTTTATTTTCAGAGTAAAAGGAAGCAGTAGTGTTTTCTGGCTTGCCTTCTGATTTCCTGCAACCAGGGTGAATTCTGCAAGATGTGCAGGACTGTCTTGCATTTGTAAGAATAAATATTGGAGAAATATTGAGCAAATGATGAATGTTGGTACATACCTGTTGAGTAAGGGTGTAGTAAAGAGCAGATTTAGAAACTTGAAAATATATAGTAGTCTTCCTTAAAATTGCTGTGCAGAGTCTTTGATTTTTATGGAGTTTTTTGCTTGATTTGGATATAAGGTATTTTCAATTAAAATTGTCCTTAAATTTTCTTATTCTACATTTAGAAACCTGTTAAGCTTGCCTTAGTAACAGGATTTTAAAATGTCAGTCTTCCTTCATCCTTGCATCATGCTAACCATTTATTTTGTTTCAGAATTCATTTGTGAAGTGTTTCATTCTGCAATATAATAGACTGTATTACTCTGTACAATGCCAGATTATGGTACTGAGAGAAGTAACAGTGGATTCAAAGATGTGTCATAACAGCAGGGTAGTATGTCTAATATGCTGGCAGCGAAACATCTGGAACAAGTTGGGAAATCAGAGATACCATATATATGATATGTATACGTGTGTGTGTGTATATATATGTGTGTGTATTTATAAATACACACACACACATATATATATATTTGTAAATCATGAGGAAGATGGCCAAGTGAAAGAGAGGAGAGGAGAGATGCACTCAAGTATAATTTTGGGATGAAAAAAGAGTAGAAAAGCTCAGAGCACCCAAGACACAGCTAATATTCTTTTTTTTAATTCTTCTTTTTAAGCACTGGATGTATTTTGGGAGTGGGACTTGTTCTTTCATTTCTGAGTCACAGTAGCCAAACAGAATCACGAGTACACGTTTCTGCTTCACTGCGAAAACTATGCGCATACCTGGACAGCAGTGAGGATCAAAGCAGATGGGTCCAGGAGGTATGACTTGTTTTATCACAGATTTCAGATTTTCATCTTTCTTTCTTTGCCGCCTTTAATAACTCAGCTTTTTACTGAAGCTTTTTACTGGTAGTACTGGTATATTTCTTTTACAATACCAGCCTGGTTTTATATCTGTTGAAGAAAACAATTTTAGAATAACCCGTAATGCAGCACAAACACTAGGAAATTGACTGAAATGGTTAAAGACATTGTTCTCTAAAGTGCTACTCATCTATTCTACTAGAAAGCAAACAGCAAGTTATTCTCAGAGAACTTTAATATTTCCTTCTTCAGTATGCCTTCTGCTTCCTGCTTCGAAAGCTGTTGTTATTGCTATGGATATGTTTGCTGTTCCCTTTTTAATTTGTGAGCTGTTCTCTTTATAAGTTTTGAAAACTTAAAAAACTGAGTGGTGCTAAATTTGAGTGTATGTTTCAGTATCATTTGCCAAGATCTATTTCTGCAAAGTTTTTACATGGCCCGTATATGAGTGAGTCTATTACCTTGCTGTGGTAAAGCTTGAGGAAGAAAGCTCATGAAACTGGAGAAGTTTACAACAGTAAACAAGAGTCAGGATAAATAGGTTTTTGCACATACACACACGCACACACACACACAACCCAACTCTGTATCTTCACATCCAAGCTCACAGCAGCTGAACAGCAGAGGTGCGTAATCCTCTGTTTTATCAAGTTAGCAGAGTTGGAAGTAGGAAATAGCTTCTTTCTCCTGAAAGTCTTGAAGCATTTTACTGAACTAAAAGCAGCTTCTGAGATGAAATGCAGCAATTGTTTAACATTATGAGTTAACTGTAGATGATACAAAAATTAACTTTATCACTTAAAAATCTGTAAGATATTGCATAGGTAATTACACCAGTTAAATTGCACCAGAGCTGTAGGCTGAGTACTACTACGTATGAAAGTTTTAAAGGCTAGACATGGCTGGCATACAGTCCTGTTCTGAAGAGGTAGCTTTGGCCACATGCAGTAAGGGGTTCAATCTGAGCATTGCTTTTTGAAGTCAGATTGTTGCTAACTGTCAAGCAGGTAGTTCTTTAATCCCTATATACGTTCTGTTGCATAGCATTGGTGCAAAGCAGGGTGAAAAATTGGCACAGCAGTCTCACTGAAAGATCTGACTTCATTTCTTTACTTTTCATATCTAAGGCTAAAGAACAGAAAAATAGTATCATTTGTGAAACATGAAGCTAATGTCATATACTTCATGAGGGAGACTGTATATTCTTCCAGCCTTGCAGGCCTGCTTCCATCATGGATGGGATCATAAAATGCTGTGGATTCTGACATAAATACTGGTTGGATACTTGTGTGTCGGAAAATAACTACATTTATGAAGATCCGAAATTGGCCCTACAAAAAACAGAAGTACTTCTAAACTTAGTCATACTTGTTTAATGGCATAGATTCTTTCTTAGAAGGAATAAACATCTGAAAGTATAAATTGAAAATAGCATGACATTTTTTGTCATGCTACTGCATTCCTCTATGGTTTACAAAAGACATCTCTCCTTAGCCTCCATTTCTTAAGAGATAATCATCTTGTCAAGTATGTGCTATAGTGACACTGTATAAATCCTGTTGCAAGTACTATTCATGGTTCTGATGAGACAGTGAAACCACCATTCTTTTTTCTATTTGTGGAGTCACCAACTTACAGAAGGAAAAGCATCACAGCCTAGAGTGAGTTTTCTCAGTTCCTGACACTGGAGAATGAAGAGAGCTATTGCAGAGTGTGTAAGGAATTGTGCTTAGCTGCCTTCACAGAATCATAGAATGGCTAGGGTTGGAAGGGACCTCAAGGATCATGAATCTCCAACCCCCCTGCCACATGCAGGGCCACCAACCTCCCCATTTAAAACTAGACCAGGCTGCCCAGGGCCCCGTCCAATCTGCCCTTGAACACCTATAGGGACGGGAGCACTGGGTACTGATGCCCAAGGCACAGTGTCTTGGGCACTGCTATCATAGTGTATACATTTTCTTGCCCAGAAGTGATCTGCAAAGACAACAGCAGACAGATTTATAAAACTTGTTTCTTAAAACATTTAGTTTGCATTGTCAAACACAGCATTTTCCCCAGAGAAACATTATGTACAAGTACTGTGTAAAAGCAGGTGTGATGTGACTGAGGAATGCAATACTAATGAAGATTGGAACAACAGCAGCAGCAGACATTGCTTTCTATTTGAACTGCCAAAGAAGAATTCATTACATGGTCTTAGTGTTTAGTAACTAGGTAGTATAAATCCTGCCTGAGGTTTTATAGATAGCCTCCTTTTCTGCTTGGTTGTTCTGTATTTGTTGTTTTTGTTTGCGTATTTGTTTTCTTCTGTTTTTATTTTGTGGGATTATTTGACATATCTTGTAAATAAGACATATTGTTGCTCTCTGTCAGTGAGGCAGCACTGCAAGCTATGAAAAATGTTGCCGCCTTCTGTTTGCATTGAAACTGAATAGTGCTGCATAACAGAATTTATTTATTATTTTCAGGTACTTGCCTACTCTGTTGCCTGTTCCTGTGTCTCTGCTTTCAGTGTAGGAATCATAGAAGCAGCAGAGGCTGAAGAAGCCATGAACAAGCTGCGGACCTTAGTGGAAAAAAATCTGCAGGTGACAATTCAGAGTTTGGGCTTTTTTTTAGTTCTCTTTGTTGCTTACCTATTTAATACCTCATCCTGCTATATCCAGACTGCCACCTGAAGAAAATTGCATTAACCTATTTTGATCATTAATGAATATTTACTACATTCTGCATACCTTATCATTTTGTCCACTGATGCATTGTCCACTGCCCCCTGGTAGCAATTGTCAGAGACCGAAATAATAGCAGACTGTATATATTTTATTACATGTAAAAGGAAAGTTGGTACTTTTGAGATCTTGATGTCTTTAGTTGCCATTTCTTACCAATTCCTGTCTCATTTGTAATATTTTTATTAAGAAAACACATCTGCTGTGCCCTTCTGAATTTTGTCTTCTCTTAATCAGATAAATCATCATAACCAGAGTCACAACTTAATCCAGGCTACTGTTTTTTCCCCAGGTGTTCTAAAGTTACCTTCAAAAATGCATAAATAATTTCCATATCCCAGTACTTGTTCTTTTTTGTTAGACATGCCAGAAAACAAAAAAAAAAAAGAAAAAGAAAAACAGAACCTTTTACCATCAAAGCCCACTATTAGACTGGTCAATTGTTTTGAGAATTCACTTAAAAAATAAGGAGTCAGGGCCTTTGTAATTCTTTTAATCTTTGTATAAGAAAGTCTGTTCCAGAATAAAGGCTTCGGAGCAGACCATGTACCAAAGATGAGAAAATCTTGTGTCATTTGGCAGGAGAAAATAGTTAAAATTTGGAAGCATCTGGTGTTCTAGATAAAGGATTTCTATAAATGGCTTCTGTAAAGAAATAATAAATGTTTAAGTAACTTTGCAGCAGTAAATAGAGAAAAGAGTACAGATTCTTTGGGAGATATGTTTCTTAATGTGTGTCTTTCTCACTTTATAGACATCTGGTTTTGCTTTAGCTCTCGGTACGGTTGTTCACGGTTTGTCAGTTTGTGGCCATGGCAAAGCTGAAGACTTGAGTAACAAACTAATGCCCGCCTGGATAAAAGTTGTGATCGCAGAGGTAAAGAAGTTTGAATTCATATCCTAGGGTTTTTAAGAGGGGGATCTAAAAGAAGAATAGAGACATAATTTTCATTGTTTTTGCTGGAATGGTGTAGGAAAACTTGGGACAAACTGAATAAGCTGTTTGAGTCATACTTGGAATTAAAAATATGGCTTCAGACGGTTCACTAAAAAAGAGAAACCTCATTTTTCTTCTGGCAGTTTGCTTTATGGGAAATGCTTATTGGTAGGAAGTCTTGGAGATCTGGGCATCTTTATTAACGTGGAACAATATCAAAAGATGAAGTGTAGATTATTAATTAAATTAAGATATCTGGTGAAATTAGGTTCTACTTAACAAAAATAGACTAAAAAAATGGAGATTAGAGCGTCTCAGTTGTTTTACATTTACTCCCCTAAATGGTTATTTTGCTAAGTAATAAATTGCCAGTAACCCGTTTTTATGATATGGTAATTGCTTTCTCTGTACTCAAAGGATGCAGTCACTACAGTGCAATTTTTAGATTGAACAGACGGTATTCCTGACTGTGTAGATGAACAGGCCCAGGGTGACTGAAGGCCCCACTCATCACTGCTGTTGTAACTGTGTAGTGGGAAGATTGAGATGCATTCATTTGTTCTGCTTGCCATTCTGCTTCAATCATTTTAATTTCTCATTATTAAAACACTTGTGTGAAAGCAACCTCCAAACCTAGACCGTAAGGTGGGAGCTGAATGTGAGTTTCAGTAAAGAAAAAAAATGTTTTAGAGTTCACATTCACTGGCATATTTTGTTGAACACATACAGTGCCAAAAGAAAGTGATTTGTCAGGGAAAAATATGACAATTTGAGATGGAGAAAGTGGGTAAGGAAGTCTCTGTATAAAGTCTTTCATTCAGCAAGAAGGATGATAATCATTCAGCATGCTGGAGTCTGACCTAAAAGACCTAAAAGTATGGAAGTGGTAACAGTCATGGTCTTTTATTTGAAAGAAAATCCCTTTTGTTTAAGGGAAGCAAATCTGTTGAGCTACAAATTCAGCTGCGGTTCTGTGTGAGCCCAAAGATTCACTGACACTGAACTACATTTCCAGGGCTCTCCAACAATGCAGCGTCTGGCTGCTGTCAATGGGCTGGTTGCGCTGGTGGGTTCTGAAGGAGGCATGATACAGGTGAGAACATACACACAGATGGTACTTTTCTCTCTCCTCGAAATTTGATGAGAATACAAGATAGAATGATCTCTCCTGCATCCATACAGGATACAGGTCATCTACCAGGGCATCTAATACTGAGTTATGCTGGGTATGAACCAAATGGGATGAATTAGTTAGTAGAATGGAATCTGATCCATTTTTCCCATCATATGGCTCATATGCATTGTCACTGGAAATAAGTTTACTGTTATGTAGGCTTTCTCCTCTTTTCTTCCACTCCCCCACAAAAAGGCATGTGTGCAAATATAACCCGTCTTCTCAGTATTCATTCTCTGTTGCATTGTTTCTTTTCTTCTAAAAGTCGCTTTTTTCCCCCGTTTCTTTGGCAGCTAAAATCTGAAAGCATCCAGACCTCCCAGTTTCAAAGTAAGCTCAATGAAGTCATCAGAACCCTTACACAGGTAAGGAGCTAGTCTATCTTTCAAGCTTTGGATAATGCACTAGGGTATCTTGACACTGTGCCCAAACTGACCAATTCTGTTTGAAGAAATGATATAACGTTTGTGTCCAGCTTGACTGTCTAAATATTTGTTTATTGTCTGAACAGATAATCAGTTTTTCGGGGCAGATTGGCCTTCAGACAAATGCAGCAGGACTTCTTGGACACCTTCATATGTCCTGCTTGTCTTCTACCCAAAGCAGGACATCTGGTGAGATGCTGTATTATTGCTGCTTAAAGACGGCATATAGCAGTAGCACCTAATTAAAAAGATAGCGAAGGCCACAAAGAATGCTACAGACTTGGCACTGCAGGCCTTAATATGACATGACAGCTTTTAAATCAGAGACTTTATGGTCTTGTGTGCCAGACCTAAAGCTTGAAACATTATGGAATTAGTGTGCTGAAAGGGATGCTCTCCACAGCCCAGCCTGCAATCTGCTTTTACTTGCAGTATCAAAGTAAGGTTCTCTGTTATGCCAGTCAAGCTTGTATGTTGCTTCTGTCTTTATTCTTTAAAACCATTGAGGATAAATTGTAAATAAGTTTTGAGAGCTGATTGAATCTACTCTGTTTTAGCACTTCATAACATTTCATAAAGAAGCTAACACTTAAAAACTAACAACGAGAAGCTTATTCTTCAAGTCAGTTAGTAGTAGAGATTTCTACTAAGCTGAAGCTGAAAATTCTGTCAGTGCCCTTTTAATGTGACAATTAACAAGTTCATATTCTGTCAATATATCATTGCATGATTGGATTTTCTACTTCTATATAATCTGATGTCAAAGTGCCTGAGTTTAGATAGACATGGAATGTTTCTGTTTTATTAAATTCCAAATGAAGCTTTAAAGCTTACTAAGGCCTGACTTGCAGCAGTTGTTACATTAAGGAAATTCTTAGCCCTGGCTTTTCAGTTGGTTATTGAATTTGTTTTTCAGACCTGACATTTTTCACAAAAACTGATGTTTAACTTGCCTTTACAGTGGAATGCCAATGGATCTATCTATAATCTTTTGGTCTAATTGCATTGAATCACCTGCAGACATAGTGAGCTCAAACATAGCTCCGTCTGGTATTTGTATTCACATGGAAGCTGGAAGTTTTACTTTCTGCTAACACATTTTAGTATATAAATGTTTTTTTTGTCTTCACAGTTCCTCCAGATTTTAGCTACTTGCCTGAAAGCAGCTTTATCAGGGCAGCCATTGACTTTGCCATTGAAAGTGGAAAAAAAGGTAAGAAGGAATTAGAGTATAATGCCTAGGAAATATGTTATGGCTTTAAAATTCGACCTTAACAACCTGCTTTTATTCAAGAGAGCTTTTCTAAGCACTGATTTGAGCTACAGTAGTGCTTCACTGTGCTTCTTTAACATTTGCACTCTAAACTTCTATGTGCGAACTCTATTAAAACAAAAAAATTGAATTACACTTAACAGAATTATATAGTTCTGTCTGGATTTTTCTATATTTTTAAAGCTTCTACCTTTCCCCTTCCCTCTGCCTATGAGATGATGTATCTCCTTTGCAGGAGTGAAAGTCTGATCACTTTAAACATTAGCATGTATCCTGAGGTGTATTTCATCAGACAGGCTTTCTTCTGTCCCTTGCTATCGGGACTCTAGGTTAAGAATCTGTGTGACATTCTGGTATTTAAATGGATTAGTATCGTTGTGTGAAAAATGCAAAGGAACCTATTGAAATTCTGCTGTTAACGGTGGAGTACTAATGAAAGAGATCTGTTCCATTAAGCAAGATTTGCTTTTAATGAAGGTATAGATTGCTTTGCTTTCAGGAAACTGAGTTAATTCGCCATGTTTTAGTAACACAGTACATAGTAAAAGTTAGCATGTCTAGCAGTTTTTTGTGTCATGCATCTTTGGGTTGAGACATGAGCACAGTATCAGAAAACTTGGCTGTTTGCCTACTAAAAAAAAAAGTGCAAAAATTCAACCTTACTAGATGAGGAATGTCTGTAAGTAACTTATATGTTGATTCAAGGGAAAGGAACCAGAAAGCTTCTCCGAAACTGAAAAACCTTTGTCAGGTTATTAGCGTTAAACATAGATCCATTAATTACAAACAAGAGACAGCTAATTCTTAGATACAGGGGACAAAAAACAACACAAAAGCAGCAGGTAATTTTATAATGTTCTTTAGTTCATCACTACAGACTGGCCTTCAGTGCAGCTTGAGTTGATGTAGTACATGCACTTTTCTTCTGAAGCATTTAACCAAACGTATAGAATCCAGATTGAAAATTGTGATTGAATATTCTGTTCCAGGCCCTGAATCTGTTCCAGCTCAGCTGGTGAAAGTAGCATTGGCACCCATTGCTGTAGTTGGAGGAAGTCATCAATATCCACCTGTAAACTGGGCATCTGTTCTGTCTCCTTTGATGAGGTTAAATTTTGGTGAGTTTTATCATTATCTATTGTCATTTGTATTTGCCACAAGACTTCTTTACTAACAGTTTTCATAAACTGCAGAACCTGTTAGTGCTTCAGAAACTGAAGTGTTTACCGTGCTCTCAAGGGCAACTTTCTAATGCTTGCAGGCATATGTTTGCAATTGTTGTGTTGGGCATAGGTTGTAATATAAGAAGAGGTTAGAGAACAGAACTAAGGTTTGGAGCAATTTGGAAGTTCTGTTAGGACACTAGTGGATTTGGTGAGAAGAACCCATCAAAAACTGGAAATCGCCTTAGTTCAGTACCCGCTGAATGCAGTACCGTTGCTTGTGTTAGAAGATGCAGATAGATTTATCACAATTTTGAACTGTAGCACATCCTGCTATCACTACTCTGAAATACAGTGTCTACTAAATGGCACTGGCTAACAGGGGAAAGCATACCCCATCTTTCCATCACAACTCTGGATTCTGTGTTTCTAGGAATCATTTTTCTTCATGTTGAAGAACAGTTTTGATCCTGAATGTCCAGATTTTAACAAGAATAATTTTGTTCTTAATAGCTGTCATGGTGCTGTGTTTTGGATTCTGGATAAGAATAATGGTGACAATACACTGATGGTTTCATTGTTGCTGAACAGTACTTTCAGTTCCTCAGACTGCTCTGTCAGCAAAGAGCTGGGGGTGCATAAAGAGCTGGAAAGTGACACAGCCAGGAGAGCTGGCCCAAACCAGCCAATGCCACAATATGGTATAAAGCAGAACTATAAAACTGTAGGAGTTAGCCAGTGAAGGGCTGCTGTTTCTCAGGGATTGGCTGGGTGTCAGTTAGCAGGTGGTGAGCAACTGCAGCATGCATCACTTGTTCTGTATATTCTTTTGTTATTATTATTATTTTCCCCTCCTTTTCTGTCCTATTGAACTGTCTTTATCTCAACCCACAAGTTCTACATTTTTTCTAGTTCTCTTCCCCATCCTACTGGGGGTAAAGTGAGCAAATGGCTGTGTGACATTTAGCTACTTGCTAGATCAAATCACAACACTGAAGTATGGGACTGGATAGCTTTTCTCAGGATATCTGCTGGTGTCATTTTTGGTTGACGTAAATGTCTCTGACTTTCACTCATTTCCTTAAAAAACACCTACTGTTCATAGTTCCATATTCCCTTGATTCTGTTGAGTTTTGTTTCTCTTGATTTATGTAGTTGTCATTACTGGCCTTGCAGATTGTTTTTTACAGCTAGGCTGGGCAAGAGCTGTTGCATTTAAATTGAGCCCAGAAAATGGGAAGTTTTGCTTATTTTTCTCTGATGGTTATTTTACTTATACAAATTGCCTGCAAAAGCATTAGAAGTCACTGAAAAGTCCAGTGTGGAACAAACACTTGCTAGATCTAGAAAAGATTTGGCAACAAATGAAATGCTTTTACTGTTAATTGGGCTGGAACTTTTGTAATCTTGCAATGGATAGTAGAATCTTTTGTAAGAATAAGTGAAAGAATTTCCTATACTGAGCTGTGTAATGCAAATTTGCGTGCAACCTTATGAATAGCTGAAACTTTTTAAATTCTTGGGAAATTTTTTTATTCCTGTTTTTTGCTTAGGACTTTGACTTTTGTAAATGAGGGGAATTCCAAAGGAAATTGTACATCAGTTTTGTGGCAGTGTTTTTATTAACTTCAGTCCACATGATAGTCTGTTTTCAAATATAATTTCTCTTGATTCTTCCTTTGTGTTCCTGTGGAAGTTGCACACTCTTTTACATTATATATCTGTACGGAAATAGATCTTCGTGTGTACTAATAAACATTATTCAGCTTGTTTTAAAAAGCATGATGCAGTACAGTTGACCTAGCAGTCAATCTAGAAACATAAAACTAACATAAATACGTTGAAATAGCTATGTCATGAATATTTGTCTGAAAAATAGACTATATATTCAACTGTCTTGGATTCTTACATGACTATTATTTATGAACGTTTTGACAAAACTTAAACGCTTCAGAAATTCTACTGTGAAATTTATCTGTAAAGGTACTGCAGATAACAGACTGCTTTCCTATTGTAGAAAATTTTTTGCAGCTGTTGAGCAAAAACTATATAAAGTGACATAGGTGGCATATGTTATTTAACAGTGCTCTGTCAACAATCATTAATAAATTATTATCTGTGATTTAGTACTCCAAGCTAGCGAGCCAGTTTTGAAATGGTTGATGAAGTATCTTCTAATAGTTTTATCCTTTCAGAGCTCTGCAAGTAACACGGCATCTAATGTAAGATCTTTTAAAGAGCCTGAGTCTTGAATTATTTGCTTTGCTCATGCACAACTAGTGAACTGTCTAAAAGACTTGTGATATGGATGACCATTGCCTGGAGAAGAGAAGGCTGTGGGGTGACCTCATTGCAGCCTTCCAGTACCTGATGGGAGCCTACAAACAGGAGAGGAGTCAACTCTTTGAAAGGGTTGATAACAGCAGGACAAAGGGAAATGGTTTTAAGTTGAGGGAGGTAAGATTTAGGTTGGATGTCAGGGGGAAGTTCTTTACAGAGAGAGTGGTCAGGTGCTGGAACAGGCTGCCCAGAGAAGTTGTGGATGCTCTGTCCCTAAAGGTGTTCAAGACCAGGTTGGATGGGGCCCTGGGCAGCCTGGTCTAATATTAACTGAGGTTGGTGGCCCTGCATGTGGCAGGGGGATTAGAGCTTTATCCTTGAGTCCCTTCCAACCCAAGCCATTCTATGATTCTATGACCACTTCAAAGAACATCTGACTATCGAAGCACCAATTTAAATTTTAAATGCTGACAAGAATATCTAATGAGTAAATGCCAGTATGATACTTAAGGTTTTTGGTTTTGTACTGCTTTAACAATCATGAGCTACATGGAAGCAATTGCATTGCTCAAAATCCCTCTTGAATATATTTACGACTAGTTACTCTACTAGGAAACAGGCTGTACTAGTCACTAAGAGGTCTCTAAGAAGAAACTAATAAGAGAGATTTCATAACTATTACAACCTCCATGCACTGTAAAGTCTTCCACCTGTTAAACTGTAGAATTTTCCAGCCAAGCACCAAGGGTATTAACAGTGACATGTTACATAAACATGTCTCTCTTCTGTGACATGTTACATAAACATACATAGTACATGGATGTCTATAAGCAGGTACATAAATGCTAATTACTCTTTCATTTAGCAAGATGAAAAGGGACTAATTTATTTCGTAGATTAATCTTTTTCTTTTTTTTTTTTTTAGCAAGGAGCATTTAAATTTATATTTTCTTTCCATTCTCTTGTTTTTCTTATTGAGAAAACTGAAGGGAACTTTCAGCAAGACATCTCAGAATTTGTCCAAGTGTGAATGGGGAGAGGAGCTTTCTACAGTGAATGTGCTGAAAACTCTAAGTAGCAACTGTATAAATGGATTTTCATCTGCAAGTGCTCAAGTAGAACAATAACCTTCATTTTATGAGTTGAGAATAAATTTAAAGTTAAAATAATTTATTTCCTAACTTCTATTTTGTTTGTTTTAGGTGATGAGATAAAATATCTCTGCCTTGAACTGGCTACGACACAAGCCCAGTCATCTCAAAATGCTGCAATGCTTTTGGGGATGTGGGTGGCACCTCCTCTTGTTTACAGTCTCAGTGTACGTATGTCAGAAAATCCGTGTGACTTCAGCACCTCTTTCCTAAGAGATTGCTCAGATAGTACTGAAGTTTAGAGTGTCAGACTGTGAAATGACTTCTGGGTTCAGAATTCTGCAGAAATGAGTACTATTTAGCATCTATTTGTAATGATAGACTGGAGTATCTTGTCTGGGACCTTCAGGTTCAAGATGAATTTAAGATATGCAACATTGTTTTTGTTTTGATCATGTAAGATCTTTTGCATCTCTTTCATTTCCTGCTGCATTTCTGATAATCTAGACACGTAAGAACGCATGGCGTATAGGGAGCAAAATTGTTTTTCAGTATGTCAGTTGATAGACTTGAGAAAAGTCCTACTTATTTGTCCAAAATCTTGCCTGCTTCTTCTATCTGCATTTCTTGATTTAGTAAAAGATGTTACTTTTTAAAAACTTAACTCTGTAGATAATTACAGACACATCTATAGAAGAATCAAAGTGAGGCTTATCCTCCCCTACAGTGCAGTTGTTTTTATGGAGGTTCAATATGGACTCCATTATATAGTTTCTAAAAACTTTCTGAATCTCATAGTGCACTTGACTGTGCAGTTTCATTAGTTTATTCTAAATGAGGAACAAGTTCAGGATGTTTCTCAGTAAACTCAGTGTGGATTTCTATGATCTCTTCCAGTTCCTTGAGGGGTGTCTTTTGACTTGTGATTTTAAATTAATCTCCAGAGATAGATAAATGCCAAAAAGCAAAGTATTTGGTTTCTGAGCTCTAGTTTCTCAGTGCAGTGTGGATTTCAGGTCACAAAATGGACTCAGACCCAGGATATATTAGTTTTTATTTTTTTCAAGGTAATTGCAGTTTTCTTCATTAACCAATAATATTAATGGTATTAGGTGTGTCATACTAGCGTGCTTGGCTGCCTAGGCAAGGTCTGTATGTCTTGTGTGGGAATGCAGTGCACAGCATACAGCGAAACCAAAATTTTTCTACCAGTACAAAAGGTCTTTAGTAAGACAGAGTTCACTGAAATAAGTTCCTCAGTTTTAAACGAAAACAGAATTTTGCCATGTTTGAACTCCTAATTCAAGCAATCCCTAAAAACAGGGAAAAAATGAGTCGTACTTATGGAAGAGATTTGATTTAACTGACTTAGAATGCTTTCTGAAGTGCTTTATTTGAGCTGCATTTTTTTCCTTTTTTCTTTTTTTCTTTTTAATTTAATACTTTATAATAATAGTTGAATGTCACGTTCCATCTGAACATGGAATAAATGTTCCATCAGAAGAGGGGTGACCAACAGGACAACGGAGGTGATTGTCCCCCTCTACTCTGGCCTCATGAGACCTTGGTTGCAGTACTACATTCCAGTCTGTGGCCCGCAGAAAAGATGTGGAGCTTTTGGAGAGGTTCCAAAGGAGGGCCATGAATATGAATCCAAGGGCTGGAGCCCCTCTCCTGTGAAGACAGGCTGAAGTAGCTTGGCTTCTCTCCTGGAAGAGAGAAGGCTGCAGGGGAGATCTCATTGCGACCTTCAAATATTTAAAGGGAGTTTATAAACATGAGAGAAATCAGCTTTTCACACGGATGGATAGTGATAGAATATGGGGGAATGGTTTTGTACTAAAGGAGGGGAGATTTAGATGAGATGTCAGGGAAGTTGTTTTTTTACGAAGAGAGTGGTGAGGTGCTAGAACAGGCTGCCCAGACGGGTTGTGGATGCCCCATCCCTGGAGGTGTATAAGGCAAGTTTGGATGGGGCCCAGGGTAATCTGATCTAATGTATGATCTAGTGGTTGGCAAACCTGCCTGTGGCAATGGAGTTGGAACTTGGTGATCCTTGAGGTCCCTTCCAACACAAGCCATTTTATGATTCTGTGATTACAGAGTTAGAATATGAAACTAAGCAAAGATTAGATTCTGTTTTTAGCACAAAAGGAAATTATCGGAGTCCTTGAAACATAGTAATTTATAGAACGTGGAAAAAAATCACTTAGTATTTAAAAGCGATTTAAAAATTTGTTTTGCTCTGTTAGATGATGAGTGATACCTCTTCATTTGTAGATGGCTTCAGTGTAGTACAAGAAACACCAGTGAATTGAAAACCAATTCCAAATATGTAGACCAAACAGAAAGACCTAAATGCAGTGAAGATAATTAATGTGGAAATCACAGCAAACTTTAAGACACTCTTACCTTCTGTTCTCTTTTTAGACAAAAACACAGAAATACCTTTTCACGTCCCTGTCCTTGTGGATGAAACATGTTGCAGAAGACAAGCTACAGGCTTTTACAGAAGTGTTTCTGATACAACAGTTTGAAGTGAACCGCACAAAAAACCCAGAAATTTGCCAGTGTGTTTTACAGGGACTCATGCAGGCAATGAAAATTCCAAACCCTGCCCAGTGCTGCTGGGGCTTTTTGTGCCAGGCTACTGAGAAAATATTTGAGCTTCTACCAAATGAAATTCAGGTAAGGTATACTGTATGAGACATCTAAACTTTGACTGGTTATTTTTACTGATGTAAAATCCCATCTTTTTGCACTGACTCATCAGATTTGAAACATGAACTAGGCTGTAAAAATTTTTAGTGAGAGCAGTTAAGATTCCTGCATATTCTCAATTTGTTACTTTCAAATATTCTGTTGATTGAGTTGTGAGGCCATTTTAATAGCTTTCCCTCTTAAATAACTTGGTAATGGGAAAACACAGTATTGGTATTGAAATAAATGGTACTGAAACAGAAGCAGAGAACAATCAGAGATGTTCTTTTTCAACAGAGGATTCAGCATCTTGCAGTGTTGCAAAGAACTACCTAGATACAGAAAATATCTGCTAGGAAGGACAGTTCTAAAAAGTGTTTAATAAAATTAAAAATATATATATATATGTATATATATATATATAATTTTTTTTTCCTACATAAAGTGCATTTAAGTGTCGTCATGATCATTAACAAAGTTCCTGGATATAGTGGTTTTAATGAAGAAGAAATCTGATGGTAGATGTCCAAACGTGTGTTTTCTGTTGCAGAGAAGTGAACTGGAGATGTATGTCAGTGTAGCAAAATGTATCTCAGAAATGGCTGATTCGGAGATTGATCGCATTGTCCAGATCTCTAAGGTAATGATAGTTTTCTCCTGATCTTTTATTATATGAAATAAGCATATATTACCATTTTTCATCTTATCAGAGTGTTTTAGCTGCTGAAGAACATTGTTTGTTTAGTGTATCCTGCATATGAGTTTTGGTACTCTCATCTGGCACTCTCATTTTGGCACTCTACAAACATCAGAGAGAAGCAAAAGTGGTCAGTTCACATCCAAAACTCTGTTAAGGCAGCTAAGTACTGCTGATTTCACCCCAGGACTTTGAACTGGACTGTTATTTAGAATAGGAGTGGTGTTAGATTTTCTTAGTCCAGCAGTACAAAAAAGACTGTAGCCTTCCGGTGTTAACATAACTACCCACTTGAAACAAATTGTAAATGCGTCCTAGTGAGAACTGTTGGATTTCTTCTTTTGTTAAAAAGTGAGATGCTTCAACTGAACTGTCTTTCATTTGTGATATAATATGCTGTATTTGTATTCATGTTCAGAGTGTTTCCTGGTAGAAAAGATGGCTGAAGATAACAGTGGAAACTTTCAGCTGCTAGCTCACCACATCAGCGCTTAGAACTCTTAGCAGCTGAAAAATACTATATGCTGAGGAAATAACCTGTGTGGAAGGGCTTCATGAGTTTAGAGAGGGTCTTTATGAACAAATATCCATGACATAATGCCATGCTATTCCATCTGCTGGCAGATTCACTGATCAGAGAGAGTGAATTGAGCATTTAAACAGGTCAGGGAAGCTGAACTGTCATTTTCTTGAATTCTATTTCCACACAGTTAAGAACAGTTTGTGAAAACCTTTTTTGTCACTAAAGGAAATCTGTCATGCAAGAAGTTTTGGACCTCAAGAACTGTCACCATGGCTCATTTCAGCTTAAAGGGGAGTGAAAAACTTAAAGCAGTATGGAAACAATCAAACTGTACTGAATTGCCCTTTGCTTAATTATTCGGGTGCATGTAAAATTGAAGTAGGATGTACAGTCTTAGGTTTCATAATTTGTCCGAAAGAAAAATAAGCCTTCTAGATAATTAGAGAATTCCTTCCCTATTTTTCTCTTTCCACAAAATAAGGTATATTTTGATTTATCTTTTCTTATTGTGTTTGCAGAACAATATGGAGAAGGCCATGTTCACCAAAGTGTATTTGATTTCTCAAGGCAGACTGCCTTTGAAGAACTTGAGTGTTGTGATTGATACTTCGACAGGCTATTACCAAAAAGAGTCTATAGTATGGATGTTCTTGCATAGTTTCTATCACTCCCGTATTGTAAGCCATGAAAACACTGGTAAGGCCAGCCTTAAATAAGGATTAACAACAGTATCAACAACTATTAATGGGTCTGCGCTGATATTATTTATATAATTTTAAGATAGTCTGATGCAATTGTTTTCAAACTTCTCCACGTTGGAAACTACTCAATCTTCAGAATCTTTCAGCCTTTGAAATACTTATAACAAATGCTGTTTTCATGTTTTTCTCCATTTCTTTATTGTTGCATGTATCAGCAATGAGTCACATATCATAGACAAGTGTGATTTGCTGACCACAGCTGTGACTACATCTTGTGTCTCCCAGTTGTTCTAATCTTTTAGGTAATGTTTGAAATACATATAGCACATCAGAGACCAGTGCCAGTGCAGTCCTGCTGTCCTTCAGAGCTCGTATCTAACTTACCAGTGTGAGACAAAATAAGTAAGAATGTGTTTTTGTGAGCCTGGCTGAGCGAAGAGAGCAGCTTGCTCATTTGAGCTCCTTCTGCTGAATTAACGCAGGAAACGAAATTGTTCTTCCTCCTCCCCACCATAACTGATAGTTGTCTAGTGGGTTATATGTTGGTTGGCTCACCTCAGCTTCTGATAAGCACTGGGGCTGATGCAAGGGAAGTAACAGAATCACGTAGTAGGATAAACAAAGAAGAAACAAGTAAAAAGGGAGTGAATAATTAAGTCTCCCCATTTTTATGGCTGCAGGACCTTAGGCTGACTGTTCACAGATGAACTTCAGAGTACTATGTTGTTCATTCATGCCTGAGGTCCAAACTGTGATTGAAGAACTTCAGCCATTAGTGAGTTTTGAATGAAGAGAGTTCCTTCACTGAAAGAGGAGGCAAAGTGGAAACAGGCATACATGGGGAACAGCAGGAGAGGGTAATGACACAGTATCAAAGCTGAAAATAAGACAAAGGTGGTTATTTGTTTGTAGGAGAGAGAAGACCGAATCAATGAAATAAGTTCTGTCATTGAGTTGAGGGCACATTTTAGTTCCATTGCCTAACTGTACTTTAATGATCTCAAGGCAAAAACCTTGGGGAGGTTTTAGGTTTCAGGACTAGTCATGTCTGCAGAGGAGGCTGCTGCTACATGAAATTAATCTTGCTAAACATTTCTTTTTCTGCATGTATAGTGTGTTGCCTACATTACAAGCAAAGGCTTTTTACAGTGTAAGTGCCTGTATGCCTTCTGCCAGTGGCAGTCACGAAACAAATGTGATAATGGTATTGCTGATTGTTGTTCCTGCATAGTTGTTGCCATTGTGTTTCCTTGCTCTTGATTTTTAAGGCAAAATAGTGCACTGTGAAGTTTAAGTGAGCCAATATTCTTTTAGGAGTTATGAAAAGGATGGACTGGCTGCTGGACTTGATGGGCTACATCGGAAATTTAGCATACAAGTCAACACCTGTACAAAATGTTCATCTTAAGGAGGTACATGCTGTGAAAATAATTTGCAGCTTTCAGGGAAAAAAGGTTTTTGGTGTAGTTCTTTCTCAACACTGAGTATTATTCCTTATGCTTTCATATTTTGGACTTTCATTTTCAATTTACATTCTGAATGTGCATTTAAAACTCTTAATTTAAATAACCATAAAATCTAAATTGTGAGAAATGCTGTAGGCAGCTAAAGGAAATTGTTGCTCGTAACTTGCTGTATATAGAACAATTAAAGAAAAAATTGAGTTCACAAATAGAACTGTCTAAGGAGATTAGAGTTCTGCACTTGCTGTTCCTTTGGGAGGGCTTGGACAATTTTAGAGTACTAACATTGTTAGTTATAACATCTGTTCAGCCCTTAGTCTTCTGTCTTAGGACACCAAGGATGCTACATTTGTTGCATTGCTACAGTATTTGTCAGCTTCTTTAGCACACGAGTCTGAACCTCAACAGTCATCCTACTGTAAAAATGTTATTTGCCCATTTTAATGAGATGTGGGTCAGCATTAAACTAAAGGATGGCTTTAGAAGAGTGTATTTTTGCTTCTCTTTCTGCAGACATTTTAGTTATTTTAGTTTGATTTTGAGTTGAGGAAAAAAAAACCAAAACCTTACACTGCTTCAATGCATTGAGAATATTAAGAACTTTTTAGTTGTTACATTTTGAATCTTAAGTGGATTTTCAGCTGATTACTTTGAATTAACTTCCATTTGTTATTTCTTTTTTTCTCCTGTATTACTCATTTAATAAAGTGTGCTTTTACTTTTTTCCTCTTTAGGTTATAGATTTTCTTCTGTGGCTGTTTGCAGGTTCTGTGGTGGCCTGGGCTGACCATAGTGCACCATTACTGCTTGGCCTCAGTGCCGACTGGTCACCATGGAAGCACCAAACAGTATTACCAGAATTGTTTGAGGATCGTGTTGGCAAGCACCCCGCTGACAAGCTTGTTATGCAGGAGACACTCACTCTTCTTCCCAGCAGCATTTCCCTTCTGCTAGCTAAAGAGCCTTGGAAAGAACAAACACAAAGGGTAAGATTGCACATAGTGTTAAGCTTTTCCCAAGAGTCAGAAAGAATCCATTCCAAGTAGTCAGCTGAAGTCTGAAGCGCATCTAACATGTGATCTTGTTTTTCTTTATTCACACTAGATATGACTTGTCTCAAAATATTTGACTGTAGTTTCTCAAGTAAAATTAGAGTTACAGAGTTATAAGGAACATTTCAAGAATCAAACTCTTGAGGGAGAATTGGTTACTGGTAGCAAGTTGGTTTTGTAAACACTAAAAGGCAGAGCCACTAGAGCTCGACATCAACACTGTGGCAACATAGAGCAATCAGTGATCTTTGTTTGTAATGTTTCAGTTTCATTTTATTTTCAAGTATTCCATTAAAATAAGCATAAACAATTATGCTTAATTTGGCAAACCTATTGCAGATTGATTATCATTGAGATATGTGGAAATATTATAAATCCATAGATTAATAGCTAGAACCACTAATGATTGGTTCCTGCACACTTCTGTGCTTTGAATTCCCACTCAAGTCAGAGTTCAGAATACAGGTGAAATGTATAAGTGGGGTGTTAATATGCAAATGCATGATTAGGCTTTAGGGAAGAATTTGACACCATGTTCCAAAGATCATTCCAATAAAGTTATCATGTTCTCCTGCAGGCACCATACACTGCTAGAAAAACAGTGAGGAATGAGAGAAGAGGGACAAATACATTAAGAGTAATGAAGGATTTCCCTTAAAACATTTGGACAAGAGATTGATACAAAAGGGTTGTATTAATAAAGATGTAAATAGGCAAGAGGAAAGGGTTTACTGTGCCGCCTTTTCTACAAAGAACTATTGCTTACATAGTAGCATGGAACAAAAGTACCAAATCCAACAGTGGAAGAAATTACACTAACGGTGAGATGCAGTTTGGTTAGTTTGGGCAGAAGCTTGATTGGCCACCACCTCTGATGAGATAACTGTTCAAATTCAGCAGCAGCATGATGTTGCTTATCAAACTGAAAAGAATTTGTGGTGTTTAGATACAGAGACTCTTTTAATTCAAGTCGTCTTTTGTTTTTTTTTAAATCCCTAGTTTATTGACTGGCTTATCAGTATGTTGGAAAGTCCTAAAGAAGCATTATCAAAATCTTCTACAAACCTCCTGAAAGGTAGAGTATTTTTAATTGGTTCCTTATCTTTCTGTAATTATCAATAACAGAGAAAAATCCAGTTATTAGAAGGAGTAAGATGAAACCATGCAATTAACATATGTAAGAGAGCTATATTTTGTCTTTTAAGAAAACCTTCACAAGTAAGATAGAGTACCTATCTGTGACGCCTTTTTAAAGACTTTGCTATCTTATCTGCTGCCTCTTGTGATACTCTGCTGAAGATGTAAGGAACCCAGTGGTCCCAGGGGAGATATCCAGTCCTACAAGAGTATTCAGTGATAGTTCTGTCAACTGTTTTTGAAATTACATACTATTTGTAAAGCCCCCAGTTCTAGAATAGAAATCACAAAACAGAAATTATTCTGATGCAACTGAACTGTGGGGAAGGGAAAAGACACAGACAATGACAGCCAGAATAGTTGTCTAACTGGTGCAGTGAGTCACAGAATGGTGGGATGGAGTTACTGAAAAGAAAGCTAAAAATAAATATGGGGTATGCACAATATTTTGATTTACAGTAACATAATTTGACCCAACCTTGTACTACATTGGTCACTTTGAGATGTAGAAGTGTGATACAATCTGTGCAAATGATTTTTAAGGGGACACCATAAATACCCTCTGGTGAAAGAAGTGTGCTTTTTCTTCTTTCCGTTAACACAAGGTACTTCCTTTGAATCACTTGATTTGTTGGACCTAAACACAACTTCTTGTAAGCTGCTTATAAACTGTTTGCTTTACTAGGATAATTAGCCTTGCTTTTGAAGGTCTTCAACTACTAATCACTGTCTGATAAATCTAAAGATTCCCTGACTGTCTGCTTATCTTCAGTGGGCTCAAGTTTAGTATAGCAGAAACATGCTACTGGATGTTGGGAAATTTTCTGTAATCAGAAGATTCCGATGCACACAGTATATTCTCAATATGCAGTGGTTGAAATGAGTCAACTCCCTCCTGGATGACTAGAACGTGACCAGATTCTGCTTAAAATCATGATCCTTTTGAATCAAAGAAGCAGTGAATTGCACTGTGAATCAGAGAACTGAGCAGAGGATATAAGACCTTGTACTTCGTGCTTCTGTCCTTCCCAGTATGCTCTTGGATGCCTGGTCACTGAATTGAGGCTTCCTGCAGACTTGGTTGATACATGTGCTGCTTCAAAGTGATGGTCTAATTAGAAAGTGGGGATGAGATGTGATTTCAGTGGAAGACATGCCATAAAGCAGGCGAAAGGTCTTGTACAGCATGACATTTCAGAGGGATGTAGAGACTAGTATATCTGGGAATAGCAGAAGTAGCATCAGAAGCTGTCAGGCTAGGAAATGAAAGTCATGAAAAGAGTCAATAAAAGGGGAAGTGAATCTATACCTGTTAGTAAAATGACTAGGAAGAATACTCACACGTACTTTTCAGTCTAGACTGCACATATTAATGTGATTTTTTCTTATCTTCACAGTTACACTTCTGGCCTTGAGATCTCTTGCAGAGTTCAAGAAGAAAGCAGTGTGGACTAAAGCTTATGGCTGGTAGCTGCATGCAACATCTTACCATGTGAAGAAAACTGTATTTGAAAGCATAGTTACTTTTCAGACATCAAGAGGACTAATTTCAAAGATGTTTCCTGTCCAGAGTTTTTGTTTGTTTGTTTTATTATTTTTTTTTTTTTAAATCCTCTCTCCTCTCCCAAAGACTCATATGATGAAAAAAAATATATTTTTCACTAGTGGGGTCATTCTCCTACAGACTTTCTGGCATGGTTTCAGCTGTGCTGAATCTAAGAAGTATGCATTCAGCTGTTTCATTTAAGTTGTTTCAGCAACACCTGGGAGCCTCAGAGGCTGGAGTGGTATGTTCCAAGCCTTGTGGAGCAAGTGGAAAAAAATAAAATATTATAAGAATTGTTTGGATGTGGCCTATTTACTGAAGTATGTTTTAAAGACTTGAATGAGTACTAGTTTTCAACTGATAACGCTTTTTACTAATAACATGATGTCCTTGTGTCGCAGTGGCACCTGGAAAGGTGATGTAGGATACAGCTCCTGAAAAGGGTGTTATGCATGTCAGTTTTGCAACAGCTTTATCAAGACTGTTTAAATAAGTCAGTGTCTGCTAGGACATGGGGAGCCCCCAGCTCCAGGATTACTGCAATTTTCCTGCCACTAAAAATTTTTCTTGTGTCCTTTGCACAACTTTGTATATGAGAAGAGCTTTACCTCTGCAGTCTGGGGAAGAGAGGTCTTAAAGGAGGAAAGTTGTGTTTAACAATTGTCCTCACTAAGCGAAAGTTAACTGACAATAACTGCATGTGTACTGGACTCTGATGTCTTGCAAAGCTCTACTGCAAGGAAGCATGATGGCCCTTTATCTGGGAGCCAAACCCTCTACAGGAATTCTCTTAATTTCAGGGCCGATAACATTTCTGTGCAGAAGAAATTTTCCACTGAATTCATTGTTGGCATTTCCCACCTAACAGCATGGGCTGTAAGGAATCACAGAATCACAGAATTGTAGGGGTTGGAAGGGACCTCCAGAGATCATCGAGTCCAACCCCCCTGCCAAAGCA
>JAOWBP010004700.1:27038401-27119577 GCA_028571105.1 Tragopan temminckii
GCCCCACCCCGCCCCGCGGCTCTTAAAGGAACAGGTTGGGGAGGGCGTGCGGCCGCGCAGCCGGTGAGGCGCCGGACGGGCGCGGCGCGCGGGTCCCTGCGTTGCAGGCGCGCGGGGGGAGCGGCTCTCGAAGCTGTCCGCGCGTCCTCTTAAGAACTGCTATTCAGAGCGGGCGGTGCGCGGCAGCCCGTCGCCGGTGAGGTGACGCTCGGGGTCGTTCACCCGGCTGCGCTGCTGGCAGCACGACGCCGCGTTTCCAGAACGCAACGGCGGCCGCGGCCGAGCCCGTGCCAGGAGCGGCTCAGCGCGGAGCGGCGCCCCGGGTCGCGCTGTGGGCAGCGGGGCCGCCGCCTCTCGTTGGGCCGCGGAGAAGCCCTGCCCGGCGGCGCTGCCGCGCTCCTGGAAGCGCCTCCCGGTGGCGGCTCTCACCCCGCGGCTCCCCGCGTCCTCCGCCGAGTTAGTGGAATGCGAGCGCAACCACCCCCCGGTTCCGTCGAGCCAGTGCCGTACCGTACACGCAGTTGACTCGATGCCCAGCTCCCGGAGGGCTGGATGCGATGTATGAAAATGCCACCGATCACACAGTAACTAACCGTTCACCTTGCTGTTACGTGAACATCCGTGCTGTATGCCTACAGTGCGTTGCCTCAAACAAATGTTGAGGCTTATGTATCTTCTGTTCATCTTTTGTCGGGCTAGCCAGCAAGTCAGCAGCTCACACCGTGTCCACAAACCTGTCAGAGCTGACTGATAACCTGAAGGCTTCACACATGCCACAATAATTAAAAAATCGTAGAATCGTTTGAGTTGGAAGGGACCCTTAGTGGCCACCTAGTCCAACTGCCTGCAATGAACAGGGACGCCTACAGCTCAGCCAGTGTGCTCAGAGCCCCATCCTGTCTGACCTTCAGTGTCTCCAGGGATGGGGCTTCCACTGCATCTCTGGGCAACCTGTGCCAGTGCTTCACCACCTGCTGTAAAAAACTTCTTAGATCCGGTCTAAATCTCCTCTCCTTTAGTTTGTAACCATCTCCTCTTGTCCTATCACAACAGACCCTCCTAAAGAGTCTTAGAGCCCTCCTTTAGATACCAAAGACCCGTCTCAGGTCTCCCTGAAGCTTTCTCCAGCCTGAACGCTCCCACTCTCGCAGCCTGTCCTCATAGGGGAGGTGTTCCATCCCTTGGATCACTTTTTTTGTGGTCCTCCTCTGAATGCAGGTCTATGTCTCTCCTGTACTGAGACACAGTACTCCAGATGTGGTCTTACCAGGACAGAGCAGAGGGGCAGGATCACTTCCCTCGACTTCCTGGCCACACTTCTTCTGATGCAACCCAGGATATGGTTGGCTTTCTGGGCTGCAAGGCCACATTGCTGGCTCATATCCAGCTTGCCTTGTGCCAAAGCCCACAAGTCCTTTTCAGAAGAGCTGTGCTCTATGCTTTATAGCCAGTGCAGCATGGAACACAGTGTGCCTCCAGGTGCCAGGGCCCATCTGCACAGAGCAATCTGCAGTCTGAGAACTCCAGGCACCTCTCCTAGAAAGGTTCTATTTTTCCCGTAGCTCAGCTGCTGCTCAAGTGACCAGTTACTTTAGAGACTTGCACGGACTGGCAGTAGATCATAATTTAAATGTCTAGATTCCTTTAGTTCCAACAGAAATCAGACTCCCAAGCATTTCTCAGTAAATAAGGAGTTTTGGAATTTGGAAGACACTCATTTTTTGGTGTTAAACCATTATGTACTCTTCCACAGTAGTGTGGAGCTGAGGATATAGCATTCCTAATAATAGGAAAAACAACGACAATGAATACACTCAGCATATTTTGCATTTTATTATTGTCAAATACTTAACTTTAAACTGAATGTGACTTTACATGATTTACATGGAAGGCAGGAAGGTACAGTTATCTGCTGTCAAAGCAATGCTAATTGCTCCTTCATCAATGTGGCAAATACAGTGTGTTTCATGGTAATTACAATGCATATTTCTGCTTATTTGTCTTTTAAAAGTTACACAAAAGCACTTGAATTAGTAATAAGCAGGAAGATTATACAATTCTTAAAGGTAGGCACCTAAAACAATATATCTCAATGAGCCCATATGTGTGTAGTTTCATTCCCATAGGCATTGCACAGAATCACAGAATTGCAGGGGTTGGAAGAGACCTCAAGAGATCATGGAGTCCAATCCCTGTTCTACAGCAGGCACCTTACAATAGGTTGTAAAGGTTCATCATAGAATTGTCACAGAATGACTTGGGTTGGAAGAACTTTAACAATCACCCAGTTCCAAAACCCCTGTCATGGGCAGAGCTGCCACCCTCCAACTTGGCCTTGAAAACCTCTACAGAGGGGGCATCCAGAGCTCCTCTGGGCAGCCTGTCGCAACTCCTCACTGTCCTCAGGGTAAAGAATTTCTTTCTAATATCTAACCTAATAATATCTAACTTATTTTAATTTAAAGCCAATTTAAAGCCATCACGCTCTTGTTCAACACAATTATTTCCATACTCAGTGATTCTAGTACCAGCCCCAGTTTTTTGTCTATGTACCCACAACTTTATACTTCAGGACTGCAGAATTCTGCCCTAAAATATTTAGGTACAAACATTGTTTTATTAAGGAAATTATGTTGGAGACACTGCAGTTCAAAATCCAATACATATCAAATTCTGTCTTCAATACTTCTTGCTGGCTAGAAAGTAAATCCTTTTACATTTCTTCTCTACATTCCTGGGCAACTCTTCAAAGACTTCGACTGCCTGTTTTTCTTTCCTTATTTACATGATAGTTTGACATCATGAAGAATATACTTCCCATTCTCTGGGAGAAATTGGGGTCACCATCTTTTTGTGTAACAAATTACGTTCTTTTGTGGGGGTACCACCTAAAGATAAAACACCTTTTTTTTTTTTTTCTTTTTTTTTTCTTTTTTTTTCTTAGCTCAGTTTACATGGAAAAAAAATAGCACAGAAGAATTCTGTGTATGTTTTGTTTGGCACAGTAGGACCAAGGCAGGCAGTCAACACAGTTAAATACAAAAACTCACCACTTCAGTTGGAATATTTCTATTTTCTCTCCACCTCCTTCTTGCCTTTTTTCTTTTGGAAAGACTTGAATTATCCTTTTCAAGCTTCTTCTGGAAATCCTTATTACTTAATATAAGCTTTGTGCCTATTCAGATTGATTACTTCCTTTTCATAATTACACAAATGACACAGCAGTAGCTTTGAAGAAATGTCACAGTGGGCCTGATCCTGAATGTACACTTGTCAGGATCCATTCACAGTAGGAAAGGAAGAACCACTTTCCATCATAAAGGTCTTCAGAAATGATTTCATTCCAAGATGGTTATTATCTTACAAGCTAAATCTATGATAACATAGTTTTAGAAAATATATACTTGCACATACACATTTGTTTGCTGTGTTTTTCTCAGAAGGCTGTAAAGACAGGATTTGTTTTCTTTCCTCCTGATTTAATAATTTCTGATAAATGAACAGTTGTCTAGCAGCATCAAATCTACATACTGCAAAAGAGAACATGTCAGGCACGTGGAAGAACTGTAGTCTCCACAACGTCTAGGTTTCTGTGCTCCTGCTACTGTTTATGTTGCAGAAAAGTCCCTTCTGAATCTCTGAAGATTTTTCCTGGAAGGCGTAAAACTATAACCACTTCAGTGGCAGTCTTACCTTATTACTATGTATCTTTGGTATTTTTGTTTCACCAGAATTATAGATTAGTGAAAGAGCCCTAATAACTCATGTCACTTCAAAAGAAAGTGAGAGCCCTTTCCATAACTGTATAAGCAAACAGAACAGCTATTAGACCAGTAGCTCCAACATAGCTATATCAGAACCTGCTTAATGAGAGAGAAGGTGTCCAAGCAGTAAAGAGTATCCACTACACTATATGAACAGGGCTGTGACATTCTTAATTTTCACCCATGGAAGAAACAAAGAAGAAAAAAGAAAAAAAAAAGTCTTCTGAAGCAAGATGTTTTTTCTTGGATGGTTCTAATTTGTGTTTCAGTTGAGAACAAAATGAAAAAAGGTTGTCAGGCAATAACTGGGAAATTCAGATACTAGTAAGATATATGAGAGACAATTCCCTTTTCTGGGCTTTAATTTGGTGCACAGACTCACACAGCATACACGTCTCCATAACTCAGGATTCTACAGGAAGGAATGGATCTGAATGTTCCTCTGGTGTCCTTTATGCTGATGTTTATTTCTTATTTATTTGGATAGAGCAAAAGTGTCTTCCTCTTGACTTAGGACAGGAGTAAAGCAATAAAACTAGTACTGAATGAATACATACTGATTTGCTGTATTGCACATAAGCGTAATGACAGAAATGCTTCTAGCACTTGACTTTATTTACTTCTGTCGTCTTTATTTATCTGAGACCAGTTAATTGATTAATGATTATGAACTCCTGAAGATTCAGGTTCAAATTTGGAAGAGAGAGTTACTTAATGTGTCAGTTGTGAAGCAGTGTTGCATTTTAGACAAAAAGAAAAAATGTTTTAAAAAATAGCATTTGTATTTGAACTGAAATGATCATGATACAATTAGAGTAATTTAAAAAATGTATTAATTTTACAACCCCCAGTTGTCAGAGGCAGAGTCAAAGAATGATCCTGAGCCACTGAACTGACAAATTGGTGCAACCACTTTCTTCATTTTGGATCAAAAGTTAAAACAACCATTCTTTGATCTCATCACAACAGATGGATGCAATTATGTGCATATAAAAGTGCAGAAACTCTGGGTCAAAGACATACAGAATTACAAAGGTGACAGCAATTTTCTAGTAGTTCTGTCTAGTATTGTTAAACTAGAGCTTGCCATGGAATAATTATACAGCTGCAGTTTCTCCTTTGAAAATAGGAGACACTTGTGACATGTTCTTAACAGAATGTAACTACTAAGGGTTTATGCAAGCAGTCACTGCAGTGCTAGAAATCCTTGCACGTTTTATGTCTGCTGAGATACCTTCTGTGGCTACAGGCTTCCCGGTAGGCACCAGACCCCTATTCAGACATCTTCACACATACTGTGTGATGCATGCTGTGATGCTCAGATCCCAGGTTCCTGCCTTAGAAGGAAGATGAGAAAACATTTTGGTTCGGTGCACAGCTGACTTTGGATGCCATGTAGCTGTGCTAGTGCAGCACTGTACCTGACCCAACAAGGGAAACATTTCACAGCTATACTCTTGTTGATTTCACACAAAGCTGAAAAGAATACTGCCTTTCTCTATTATTTCCTAAAGGAGTTTTATGCCATTAAAAATGAGAATGTTTCCCAAGTTACTTGGACGCATTAAATTGCATTCAGTATTTCAAATACAGATGTTTAAAATTAACTTTTTCAAGTTCACATTCTATAACACAGATATATGGGCCGACTTCTACGTGGGCCTTGGTTTTAAAAGTTTAAAGAAAGCAACTAGCTGAAACATCTGATATTACCAACGATAAAGGAAACCACAATGCCTTTTAAATATATCTTCACTCAGAATTTCTCTCTATTTGAGATCACAGAATCATAAAGTCATAGAATACCTCAAGTTGGAAGGGACCCATAAGGATCACTGAGTCCAACTCTTGGCTCCACATAGGACCACCCAAAAAACCTTTATCCAGATGCTTCTTGAACTCCTCCGAGCTTGGTGCCTTGACCACTGCCCTGGGCAGCCTGTTCCATTCCCACCAGCCTCTGGTGAAGAACCTTTCCCTAACACCCAACCTGATCCTCCCCTGAAGCAGCTTCATGCTGTTCCCTCCTATCATATCACCAGAAAGCAGAACTCTGCACTGTCCCTCTGCTCCCTGTGAGGATCTGCAGGCCACTATGAGGCCTCACCTCAGCCTTCTCTGCCCCGAACTGAACACACTTAAGGACCCTAGCCGCTCCTCATGTGTCTTCCTTTCTAGGCTCTTCACCATCTTCATAGCACTCCTCTGGACACTTTCTAATAGTTTTATGACCTTTTTGTACACTACGCAAGCTCAGGTCACATCACTGTAGTATAGAGTGGGACAGTCACTTTCCTTGACCTGCTAGCAATGCCATGCCTCATGCAACCAAGGATAAACAAGTGGAGGGGCTACTACTGCATAAAATGGCAAAGATAGAAGAATTAGATGAGAAGTCTCCAGGAAAGAAGACTATTTCCATAATGCCACAAGACAAAAAGGATTTCTGTCCCACTGTCCATTGCCCTACCATCCCCCTTCTCCATAGGTAGGTTTTGGAAGATCACTCCAGTCAACAGGATGAACCACAGGGCCCAATGGAGCAGCTGTATCCAATTGGACAGCAGGATGTCTCTCCTGCTAGGGGCATTTATCTGTCTGGCCAGCTTCTCAGAAGCAGTCTTCTTAAAGGCTGCTCAAAATAAAGCACCTTCCAGATGTGGGTTCCTTCTGGTAGCAGCCACAGGTATGCCATACAAGCCTGTCACTGTGGAAGCCACATCCATCCTCCAGCTGCTGCAACAAGCAGCAGGACTCTGCCCTAGGAATGTAACATCGTCACTGTGTTCAATTTGGACTCCATCAGTGACACATTCACACAATCTGCTGGTTTCAGATGCACTGTTCACCAAATGCCATGTTTCCATTAAGGGGGAGAGAAATTCCCTGATGCTCACTCTCTCATGGCATCTGAATTTCCCTGAATCAACACTTTTGACAGAGTTACATAACAGCAAACACAGTGTGCTAGCTCCTATCCAAGAAGACACTGCGAGCATAGTCTGAGCACCACGGTACTTCTTTACACTGAACTGTGCTCTAACCCAGCATGTGAATTAAAAATAAAAGCAGTACATTTACTTCTTGGAACAGAGATTCAAGCTACCCAGACAAAATCATAGATTCTTGTACAGGGGTTATTAAGTAAACAAGGTACAGGACCTAATAGTCTGTATTTTTTAAATGCAGTAAAACTGAGCTTTTAATGCAAGCAGTTCTTCAAAATAAATAAAAAATTCTGGGCTAGCACTGCGTTGGAAAATAACACAGTTCTGTTCCAAGCCAGATACTCTGATTGCAATCTTAAGATGCTCGTCTGAACTAAAGCCAAAACTTAAAATGAACCTACAGCTGATCTTACACATACGACAAAGAATATATATAAGCTGCTTTGTAGTGCCAGAAACTAATGGCAAAATACTCTCACTTGGTTGGCTCTTCTCTGATTTAGCTACATAGGCTGTACAAGCGCCAAGCAGCCCAGTCCAAGTGCACGCTTGTTTTGAGGTTTTATTGGCTTGTACTCTTCTATTCACAAATCAAAGTGAAAATAAGCAGTTCAGCTGGTAACATATTAACCCACTACTCAATGGAAAAGATCTTTAATAGTAATGTCTTCATGTTTTAGAAAACAATATAATATAGTTTATAACTCACCACCACCTACCTCAGAGGGAGGTGGTAATGACAAAGGATAAATGTAAAAAGAAAGTATTGGCTGTGCACATTACTGTAGTATATAATGTAAAAATAACTAAATAAATAAATAATAAAGGTCTCTAGGGACTCTCTTTGGAGTGGAAAATCTTGTTGAGTGACCTACGAGGAAGTATTTAGTTTTTTGTTTCCCCAAAACAATGTAGCCTCTAGAGGAAATACTCCTCTTACACAAAGAAACAGTCAAATTCTGGAGAATGCCTGAGTTCAGAGAACCAGTTCTGGATTTCCAAAAGGGTAGCAAAGTCAGAATCTGATCACACATGCAAAGAAGTTACTAAGGAGTAACTTTACCTAAATTGGTGTGCTCAATTCTTTGCCTGTCAGATCTCCTTGCTGGAAATAAAGCAAAGATTTAAAGGATTTATGGGACTGCCCTCACTCTGCAACAGGTTCTTTTCACGGCCATTACATCATATATTTAAGCAGATCATTGCCCATGATAGGAATGTATGCATATGATAATCATTGTGTCTCAGTCATTGACTACTTGTTCTATGCTAGAGCATGGTTACAGGAGTATCAGAGAGGCTGAGGATAATTTATTCACATTTTCTGGGCCCAGAACTAGAGAACAACAAAACTGACCTGATTCCTAGTATCATTAGAAAGTGATTGAGGTGCTAGAATGGCTTAACATTACCCTAGGGAGAAATTTATGATGATAAGCAGATTTATTTATCAGCAACAGGTACTGACATAAACATAAGGTCTTTGCTGTCCTCATCTCTAATGAATGCATCATCACTGTCACTACTAAAGTAATTACAGTCCCACTTAATTAATGGGGAATTGAAACAAAAGGAGATTAAACAGGTTGCATAAGGAAAACAAAACTAACAAAGTTATAAAAGTTAGGCAGTAGAGCAAGCAATTAAACTCAAATAAATCCAAATGTTTAGGGAAAAGGCCCCAAGGGGGGAAAAAAAAGAAAAAAAGAAGAAAAAAGAAAAAAAAAGAAAAAAAAAAGGAAAAATTGAAGAAATGGGAAAAATCTGTACTCAGAAGTGGCACAGAAGAACAGAGAGATTGAAATTTGGAGCCAGCTCAACAATAAGAAATGCCTGTGAAATGTGGAATTTCAAAGAATATTGCAATGTATGTGAAATATATTATGTATGTATTTGCAGAAGGTCTTAGTGGCTATGTAGTCATATATCAGAAATCTAAACAGAGTTAATGTGAGTAGAAGATAGATGTTTCTACACATGATAAAGTTGTAAAGCAAGACTGCTCAGCATGTGGATGTTTGGGAGCCAGACAGTAATCACAGCATTACAAGAAAGTTGGATCTAATGTTTATGAAGGCACTGTGGGAAGCAAGGCAGAATTAAAATGGGGTGGAAATGCTTTGCCATTGGAATGTAGAGTTTCAGCCTCTACATTCTTACTTGCCATGGAGATTTCAGAAGTCCTTCCATACAAGCTCTGTGTGGTCCACTGAATTCAGCAGATCTTAGCAGCTGCACTCTGTTTACACTCCTCCTAATTGTAGGCACTGCTCAGTGCACAATGAACTTCCTATCAGAAGAGTTTCCATCACCAAATGGCTTTAATTCCAGATACTTTTCCATATACTTACCATTTCAGACACAATTCTCCAGCTCTTCAGAAGATACAAATGAAAAAACATGGTGTCCTGATCAACTGCATATTCCATATCACATATTTTAAACTGGTCACAGCAGTTATTTTCATCTTCTTCAAACTGCAAACATATACAAATACGTGTGATACATGTACTCTCTTCATACAAATATTAATAAAATTTTTCCAGAGCATCACTGATCATTGCTCATTTTTTGCATTGTCCTCTGACTAGAAGTATTTAAGGGTAAAACATGGCACCACTACCTATTAAAATAGATGCCAGGAGGCATGCAAGTCTTTTGGGGGTGTCACTGGGTTACAAATAATCTGCTTTCAGAGTCAGAAAGAAGGGAAAAATTCCAGAATTTGCTTGTTCTAAAGGCCTCTCTTGAATTGAAGTAAGTTTCACAGACAGTCTGTGGTGCCAAGAAAGCTTGGGTCCAAGAAGTGTTTAAACTGCTATAATAGATACCAGCACATTTCAGTACAAGTGACAGTATTAAGAATGAATGAAAATCTTGAGGGTTCCAAACTGCTGTTTTCAAAGGCAGCCAGAGGAGCCGTTAACTCCAGGGAGCTCAGAAAAAAAAAAAAAAGAGGAAAAAAAAAAGCCATCAGAAATATTGTTCTAAAAGGTCCTAAAAGATCTTTGAAGAATATAAAAATAATAAGATGGAAAGATAGGAAAAAAAAAAAAAATTATAACCAAGAAAAAGATATAAACACAATAGCACCTCAAGAAGTAAGAATGCATGCTTCACTAAACAGGTGAATTTATTCATGTCGTAGTCTTCTATTATTGAGAAGACTATTATATACTCAGTTACAATTGAGTATATGAAAAGAAGTATGAATACTCAGAGAACTTGCAGAGAAAGGCTCACACCAGCTCTTAGTTCTCATCTTTGCACTGATGGTTCAGTGAAATCCAGTGGACTTCAATGAGAACATTAAAACTAAACATTTGTCTTATAAACATTGAGTAACTTTAGATGAGTAGTTGTATTAACCTCAGTGTCCATGACTGGAATACTACTTTAAATTATTCTTCTCACAGGATTCTAGCCATAACTAATGTCATTTAAATAAAGAGTCTAATTCTTCTGTGTTTATGAAAAAAAAAAAAAGAGTGCTAAAATAAAAAGTTGGTCTGTCAGCAAGAATCAATGTATTGGGAGGACCAAGGAGACTGATACTAATCCACACTTCCCTGCGCAACAGAAGCATCATCTGCCACTGTTGTCTCTTCTATGCAGCCTGACTCTGGCTGCAGGGAAGCAGAGTAGAGTGATGACTCTGTGCAGCACCCAAGGCTACATCTCTAGATCTGTGTCACAGTTCTGTCCATATAAAATTTGGCCCTGAGGTTTGTACTCAGCACAGGAATTCTCAGTATTGCCCTTCACTTCAAATTAGAAGCTACCTATCCAATTCCAGAACTTTTTGAACACACAGCAGCAAAAAACATTATTGGCATATTTTGTAAATTAAGTCTTTTATTCATGACATTCAAGTACTGCTTCATTTTCACTCTTGGTTGCAGAGCTGACTAGACTATGCTATTCCTGGAAGAGAATGATAGAGATTATTCCGATAATTCTGACATATCTGTACATCTGCAATTGGCAGAATTGTATAGGCATATTACTCTGAGTTGAGCTATCCAAGAAATTAAAGTCACCTGATGACTACTAAGGCATTAGGCAAGTCGATAGTAAAGCTTGTAAGATTAATCTCTTGTAGCCCAAAATGAGATAAAATGAAAAAAGAAAAAAAAGAAAATTGTTTTGCAAGTGGATACCTTTATGTTTCAAAACATAAAAAGTGCAGTTGAGGCATAAAACAATATAAAACACATTCTTAAATGCACTGCTTGAATTCTGCTCAGATCTTGCTCTCATGCATTGTATACGTGAAAGAAGAATGCAGTTTATTATTTTGACCTCACTTGTACCCCAGTCTTGTACCATAGTTTGCTGTAGCTGGCAAAGTTTTATCCTGAATAAGGAATTTCTCTCATTTTCTGAAACATACTAAGAACTCGATATAACTGCAAGTACAAAACTGCTCATTGGAGTAATTTTTTATTTTTTGAATATGATTTTCAGAGAAAATTGAGTGTACATATCATATGCTAGTGAAAAATATACACATCTCTGCAATCTCCCCACACCCAAATATTGCAAAAGAAAAATGCTGCTAGAACAAGACAGAGTATCTTACCTCCACTTTATTTTATTGTAGTTTTGTTGTAAAGCTATATGTAATTTTTTTCTCTTCTTTCCTTGAGCTTCCCACCTCTGACATGGGATAAAAATATTGCAATTAGCATCTGAACAGTGGCTCAAAATTTAACATTAGATATTACTTCCCCATATTAGTTTTGAACCATAACTGTTCCTTTGATCCCATATTCAGGATGTCACAAAGTGGTGCTATGAGTAAAATTAGATCCTGTCCATTACTTTGTTCAAGCTTTTGGCCATAGAATAGGAACACCTAATATGGCAATTCCCATGTGTACCTGTGTTATTATGCACTTCAAGCCCCAAGATCTCTGACAATACGCAAATGCATTTCTAAGATTACAGGAAAAGATACAGATGTTAAACAGACTTCAGCAGAACTACATTTATTTACAGCAGCTGAAGATCTTTCTAAAAGCTTCATGTAATTATTAATCAGCAATTTTTATAAGGTATTGAAAATATTTACCTAAGTTAATATTGGGATAGACTGTGCAAATTTTGTTCAAAAATCAATTCAGTATTAGGATATTTTAAATGTTGCTTACAAGATGACAAGCACATTTCCTTGTGGCCAGTCTCTTCAGAAATTCCACATCATTCCCAAAGCCAATGGCAGCTTCATGGACAGGAGCAATGAAACCAAATGAGAGCTTTTCAAAAATAACAGACCACAAAATATAGAAAGAAATATTTAAAATGAACTTGCACAATATTAAAAGCTTCTTCAGTTTCCTTTATCTTAACCAGTCATGTCTAACCAATCAAAATCTTCCTGCAGTTTTCATTCTTATGTGCTCAAATCCAAAGTCACATTAATAAATCAGGAAATGTATAAGTAATAGGAGATTGCTCAGACAGATAAATGACTTAGCAATGTCACTCACATGTAAAAGCAAATGACAGAAATACTGGAGGAGTAGAAAGAAAATTTTCTCATGCAACATGCAGTAGGCATTAGGGCCTTCCCCCTCCCTGAGGGTCTGAACACGTCCCCAAGCTCCACGGCAGAGGTTCAGGAGCTGCATGCCAGCACAACCCACGTGCTGAGCCTCACTGAGCTTACCATGCAGCCTCCCCCGTTCCTGGCTAGATCTTATGATGTGCAGGCTTGACTTCTGCCTGCATCCAGATTCATCACATCACTGGGGATAGCTCTATCTGACCCTGGCCACCCTCATCAGCCTTCCTGCCCAGGCACTGTGGGACTCCTGATGTGTCTGTTCCTTGGCTCCATGTAGAGCCTTCTTTCTACCAAAGAAATTGCTGATTACTGTGAGCAACTATGTACCCTCAGCTCCATCCAGGAAATGGTGATCCCAATTACTCAGGATCTCAAGGATGCAAGGCTTATTGATGTTTTAATTACAGCACACCGGGTCATAGCTACACTGTTGGATGTACAGCAAACAGAAAATATGTTACACTGTACATCTGAACGTTCTTTTGAATATGTACATATTATCTTCCAAAAGGGCTAGGACTTTATCTGTCTCTTTCATATTTAAGTCACCCTATGCAAAACCTAAGTGTCTTTCTCCTGTCAGATAAAAAAAGCCGCAGGTGTGGAAGGTCCTGACCATAACAAGAAAGCTGAGGGTCTGCACATAGTGAGTCATGCAGAACTCTGCTGTTCAGGACCTATCAGTGCCTAGCAAGCAGAGACAGAGCCTCGTGGCAGGACAGGGTGGGTGACTAGGTCATGAGTGTCTAACCTTTTGGCTTACCTGGGTTGCACTGAGTCATGAAGAATTGTCTTGGGCTGGGTATACATAGGTCACTCTGAAAGTAGTACCTCCTATGTGTTTCCCTGGAAACTACAACAGATACAAGGAGCACAATAATGCTATTTCATAGACCAAATTCTCAGCTACAAAACACTGTTTTTCATCATAGTCACCACCAGCTCTGCATTTTCACCAGTCATCAACAAGAGCCTGCAAGCTGCACTTGTAAAAACCTATACCAACAGAAGTGACCCACAGTTGCAGCTGCCTCTGCTGAAACACATCACTCACTGTCTCACAGCGCTCACATCCACTGTTTCATCCTTCATAACATCTCATTTCAGGAACTGGAGGGTGGTAGCCCTATCTGGCAGCAAAATCCAACCTAACTGAGATCTACTTTTATGCTCTTCTGTATAATAGGTAGGCCACATTAAGACTAGCAGGAAACAACACTGGAGACGCCTCCCAGAGGCATCACATTTCTTTCAAGTTTGACTAGTGAATACAGATTTGGCAGCATGATCTGAAGCTAGTATGAGCAGCTTTGAATTAAACCCAATTGTAACTCTGGCACTGATGCTGCCTTAATTACTCCCAAGTATTTCTTTTGTAGGAAGACTTTGGAAGCTGAGGATGCTGCTCAATGGAACCGTTTAAAATATATCTCAAAAAAACCCAGGATCCAGTAGACTTGCAAGTTGGGAGACAAATAAAAGCATATTCATGAATTAAAGCATGTCCATAACGAGATTTTCTGGTTTTTTTTTGTTTGTTTGTTTTTTTCCTGCTTCTGAAATTTGAACACAGAAGAAAATGGTATTAAAGCAGATAGAGACCATCGGATAGTAAATGTCTCCATATGGATTAGACAGATCCCCTTCTTCTCAAGCCAGAAATGACTACCAATGAGCTACCAAATGCCCCTTCTGGGTTATGTATTTACTACCTTGACCATCAGTGTCCTCAGATGACTCAGGAAACTCAGGATTTTGAAATAATGTGGGAAATTAGGCACCACAGTTAATGAATCCAGAGAGCAAATGTGATATCCCTCATACCTCAGAGTAAGTGTGAAGCCATTCTAGTGAGACACTTCACAAAGCATGGTGCTTCTCACTATAAACTAAAAGAATCAGACCCTTCAGCATAAAAAATAAAAATAAAAAATAAAAAAAAATCAAAAGGATATGTGGTCCTTTTCTCTTGAGAGACCTCATAGCAATTTTCATGTAATTGAAAGCCATTTTGGTCAGTGCTCGTTTGGGCAATAGCAGACTTTTAGTACTATACCGGTGCTCTCCTTTCTTGGTGTTGTGGTTTAATGCTACTTGGGAAGTTTGGATGTGGAGGAGATAGGGGAAGACAACTGCCAGCAGTCCCTCAGCCTCCCTTTCTCTGGTCCCTCTTTCTGTAGAGCTCAAGAGCTGATTACAATAACTCTTTAGTGTGTTGAATATTTGTGGGATGTTCAAACCAGCGTGATCCTGTTGCTATGTGTTGTGAACGTGTTTCAGGTTATGTTTAAGATTAAACAATTATTTAAGAATATCATCCAGAAATCTGCCCCAAGGAGATGTAGTTCTGAGTGGCAGGGAGTGTAGGATGGTATGAGCAGGCGTCTAGAGCAGTGGGCACCCTGCAGCGGTTTGTAACTTCACCTCTGAACAACTGCAGACTCATGAAAAACAAGTGGAATATTTGGAAAAGGTCTGTTGTTACCCTGGTAATCCTGAAGAGATACATATCTCTGCAGCATGCTGGGGCCTGGCCCATGCCTACCAACCTCTGTTCAACATTATTCAGCATCTTCCAGGGGAAGAGAACACTTCTGAATCTGATGACAATACAACAGACCCTCCAACTCCAATGACAGACCCTGCAGGAACTCCAACCTTCATGGTGAGCCCTGCAGTTGCTCCTGTTACAGGTCCTGTGTCTGTTTCATGTATTGTGATGAGAAAAAGAAAAAAATTCCTCCTGAGGGAGATGCAGCATGCCCAGAGGTACAGTCCTGTGGCTGCTCGATCTCCTGTGACAGGCCCTGAGGTTGTTCTGACTTTTTTGACAGACTCTACAGTTACCCTAACACTTCTCACAGGCCCTGCAGGTGCCATGACACTCACAATCAATGCTGCAGTCACTCCAATTCCTCCAAGCCCCACACTGGGTGCCAAAATGACTGCTGTGGTTTAACATGGCAGATTGTTCACTCACTCCTCCACTTCCCAGTGGGATGGGGGAGAGAAATGGGAAAAAAAAAAAAGAAAAAAAAATTAGAACTCATGGCTTGAGATGAAATTATTTACTGAGATAAAGGATAGCAATTACAACAAATATATATAGAGAGAAATGTATATGACAAGTGATGCACAAGCAATTTGTCGCTAATCCCCGACCGATGCCCACCTAGCTCCCCAAGCAGTGAAAGAAAGAGAGATGAACTCCCACCCCTTTCAAATTCCTTTCTCTTCATGTCATATGGTAAGGAATATCCTTTTGGATGGTTTAACTGAGCTGTTCTAATTCTGTTCCCTCCCACCTCCTTGGCCCTTCACTGAGAATGACCTTGGTTCTGTGTAACAGTGCTTAGCAGAAACTATAAACATCGGTGTGTTATCAACATTGTTTTTCTTCTAGAACAAAAACATAGCATCATACTAGACACTCTAAAAAAAACAATTCCATCCAAACTGAAACTAGGATACTTAGGAATAAAACAGAGCTGAAACATGCCCAGAGAATTCTTTTGGTTAATATACTTCTGAGATAGCCTTTACTTGCCTAGGCAAGTCCTGCAAGATGCCAGTTTAAAAAAAAAAAAAAGAAAAAGAAGAAGAGAAAAGCTGGTGCCCAAAAGGCTACATGGAAATAAGAAAAAAAATGTTTTTATATAGGCAAGGAAACAAAATGAGTAACAAAACAATACAGGAGCACACCAGATGCATCAGCATGTCCAGCTGCAGCTGGACTGTACCACTGTCTGGCCCTGCAGCATGCTAGACATCACAGAATCACATAATTGCCACAGTTGGAAGGGACCTCAAGGATCATCAATCTCCAGCCCCACATAGATGTGATGAGATGAATCAGGAGCCTTGCAGAAGGCAGTGCTTCACAGGAGTTCATCACTTAGACTACGTCCTCTAAGCCTTATACTTTGGGTTGAAGAAGCCTAAATGATATTAATACAGGCTGTAACTTACAACATCTTTGGGAAATGTGACAGATATACGGATCAAGGTGTGGAATGCAGTGATCCTGACCAGGACACTATTGTACACAGACGAATCGGTGACTCATACAACAGTAGACTCCAATAGGTGCAGATCTGTGCTGTACTATGTGTTCAGTACAGGCCCATGTTGTGCTGCACAGGTCTGCTGGCCAAAGGGTAACCTCAGCCAGCTCATCATAACGGAAGCATTCTCTTCTGTCACGTCTCTGGAATATATTACAAATTCTTTTATCCTTTTCAACTCAAGATGTAATGTTTCTGTATGTGTTTTGGGATTTAAGCCAACATTTAACTCTGAATTTAAGATCCCAGTCGACCAGAAGACAAATTCATGCCACCTCCATCCATATGAAAGCCTGGACCAACAACGCCCACATAAGCCAGCACCTGGGCCAAGGGTCAACTGAGGTTCCCTAGCCCTTGACACCACAGGCCGACCCAGAGAGGTGTGGAGGAGGCCAGGGAAGCCATATCACAACTCAGTCTCTGCTCACACAGCTGCTGTAAGCCGAATACATTGCAGCAAAGTCTTGTGGTGGCATGACACTATTGTGACTGTGCAGCACCTTTATGGTGGCATGGCACTGTCTTCCTTCAGTGGCACTGTTTAAAGCCAAGATGGATCTATGTGGCTGCAAGCAGGGTCAGACACTTGCTGCACAGGGCAAGGTGCTGCCCAAAGCCAGCTGTCCAGCAACCCACCAATGGATCACTACCTGTTCCAAAGAATCACAGAATCACAGAATCATAGAATTGCTCAGGTTGGAAAAGACCTTCAAGATCATCAAGTCCAACCACGACCTAACCATACTACCCTAACTCTAACAATCCACTGCTAAATCATGTCCCCGAGCACCACATCAGTTTTTAAACACATTCAGGGATGGGGTGGACTCAACCACCTCCCTGGGGAGTCTATTCCAGTGCTTATCAACCCTTTCTGTAAAGTTGTTTTTTTCTGATATTCAACCTAAACTCACCCTGGCACAACTTGAAGCCATTTCCCCTCGCCCAGTCACCCTTTACCAGTGAGAAGAGACCAACCCCGCTCATGCTGTAATCACCTTTCAGGTATCTGAAGAGAGCAATAAGGTCTCCCCTCAGCCTCCTCTTCCACAGACTAAACAGCCCGAGTTCCTTCAGTCCCTCCTCACAAGGCGTATTCTCCAAGCCCTTCACAAGCTTTGTTGCCCTTCTTTGGACCTGCTTCACCACCTCTGTGTCCTTCCTGCACTGAGCCGCTCCAAAACTGAACACAGTACTCAAGGTCAGGCTTCCAATGCCAAGCACAGGGGCAGAATTACTTCCCTAGTCCTGCTCACCATTTCTGATACAAGCCAGGATGCTATTGGCCTTTCTGGCCACCTGGGCACACCGCTGGCTCATATTCATGTCCATCAGTACACCAAGGTCCCTTTCCTTCAGGCAGCTTTCAAACCACTCCTCCCCAAGCCAGTGGGATTGCCTAAGGTTGTTGTGGCCAAAATGCAGGACCCGACATTTGGCCCTATTGAATCTCATACAGTTAACCTTGACCCATCTATCCAGTCTATCCAGGTCCCTCTGTAGTGCCTTTCTACCCTCCTGCAGATCAATACTCCCTCCCAACTTGGTGTTGCCTGCAAACTTACTGAGGATACATCTAATCCCCTCATCAAAATCACTGATAAAGATGCTGAATAGGAGCGACAACAGCACCAAGCCCTGGGGGGACATCACTCATGACCAGCTGCCAACTGGATTTAACTCCATTGACCACAAATCTTTGGACCGGGCCATCCAGCCAGTGTTTCACCCAGCAGAGCATATGCCCATCCAAACCGCAGCCAGCCAGCTTCTCCCTGAGGATGTTATGGGGGACAGTGTCAAAGGCTTTACTGAAGTCCAGGAGATCACATCGACAGCCTTACCTTTATCTACTAAGTGTGCCACCTTGTCACAGAATGGAATCAGGTTTGTCAAACAGGATGTATCATTTGTAAACCCATGCTGACTGGGCCTGATCCCCTTGCTGACCTTTAACTGGTCCACGATGGTTCCTAAGATTATCTGTTCCATAACCTTCCCGGGCACCAAGGTGAGACTGATCGGTCTGTAGCTCCTGGATCACTGTTCTGGCTATTTTTGAAGATGGGTGTCACATTTGCAAGTCTCCAGTCCACTGGGACAACCTCAATTAGCCAGGACTCTGATGAAGAGTGGCTTGTCAACCACATCAGCCAACTCCCTCAAGTACCCTAAGGTGCAATCCATCCAGCCCCATGGACTTATGAGCACCCAGCTTTCGGAGCAGGTCCAAAACCATCTCATCATGGATCATGCAGGGCCTGTTCTGATCACCATCCCTACCACAGCAGGGGGCTGTGTTCCCAGGGAGCAACAAGTCTTACTATCAAAGGCAAAGAAGGCATCAAGCACCTCAGCCTTATCCTGATCCTTGGTCACCACGTTCCCCTTTGCATCCAGCCTCTTGCTGTTGATGTATTTATAAAAATTGTTGTCTTTCACTTTAGTGGCCAAGTTCAGTTCTAGTTGGGCTTTGGTCTTTAATTTTCTCCTGAAGCCCCTGCACGACGAACATCACACTCCCGTCCACCTGTTCCCGCACGACTACGGACGCTCACCAACCACCCAGCCCCCACCCTTCCGCTCCCCGGGCCGCCCAGGCGGAGCAGCAGGCCAGGCGGCAGCGCAGAAGAGCCCGCCCCCCGAGCGGAGGCGCAGGCGCCCGAAGTCACGCAGGCGCCTTTCGCTGCCGGGGCTGCTTGGGGCCCTCGCCGGCGTTCGCCTCCGGGAGCCGACCCGGGCGCTGGGGGAGGTGAGGGCAGCGAGGCGGGCGGCCGGGGTCGCAGCCCTTTTCAAGATTCCGGTGTGGAGCTTGCAGTCGAGAGGCGGGCTCCATACTGGCCTGGAGCCGCCCGGCGCAGAGCGCCGGCCCCGGCTTTGGGTGGGGGGGACCGCCCTTCCTCCGGGGCGGTGTGCGGGGCCGCCGGGCTCCGTGTGTGCCTGACTGCGGGGCTGACGGCGCCGAGGAGCGAGCAGTCACCGACGCCGTCATTACTCAGCGCTTTTCTTTTCTTAAGTCTTCCCACGCTTAGAAGCGCCGAAGTACTGGGTGTGCGCCGCTGTCTTTGGGCTGTTAGTGGGTTTTGGGGTCCAGATCAGGAGTGCTGCTTATTCCTGCGCCTGGTTGGCGTGTGTGTCCCTGTGAGCTGCCGAGACTCGGGTTGTAACAGGCACCGGGGGAGCTGAGCAGCCTGCTCACATCCTGCTGTGCCTGGTCATTGACACGTTGCTGTACCGTGTTTGGAGATAGATTTGTCACCTGTAACCCGTCTTTGTCTCTCCCTTTGCCGGCTGCCCATGTGTGTCTTGCTGTAGCTGACAGGAACAGCACAATTGTGTTTTTGCCGGTTCTCCATTAATATAAGCAGTGTGAGTCCTTGCTGGTGGGTGCCTGTGTTCGCTCTGCTTTGGTTTGAGAGGATCACTGCTTTGAAGTGGGAGTCCTTCCTGATAAGCAAACCAAAGCAAATATGAGAAATGTGGTCAGAATGGCAGTTTTCCGGGTTCTGTTATTTAGTTTAGCTTAACTTGTAATAGTGACTTGAAGTAAACTTTTAGCATGGACCAAATCTGAATGTGTAATGCCAAGAAAACCCTTCTCTGGTTCCAGTGTGTAAGTATTGCTTGTCCTTTGCATTGGGATGTTTACCATCAAGGAGTGGGCCAAGCGCAAGATTTTGCCCTTGGGTCAGGGTAATCCGAGATACAGGCTAGGAGAACTCATGGGGAGCAGCAGTCCTGCTGAAATGGACTTGGGAGCTGTGATGGACAAAAGGCTGGATGTGAGCCAGCAGTGTGCTCTTGTAGCCTAAAGGCCAACAGTATCGTGAGCTGCATCAAAAGAGGGGTTGCCAGAAGGGAGAGAGAAGCAATTTTCCCTTCTGAGCCCCTTTCTGGAGTAATATGCCCGGGTCTGGGTCCCCCAGCACAACAAAGACATTGAAGCTCTTGAAGCATGTCCAGAGGAGGGCCTCAAAGCTGATCAGAGGGCTCATGCACATCTCCTACAAAGTCAGACTGAAGGAGCCAAGCTTGTTGAGCCTGGAGAATAAAAAGGTCCAGTGAGGCCTCTTTGCATCCTTCCAGTACTTGAAGGGAGCTTATAAGCAAGAGTGACTTTTTTTGCATGGTTTAATAGTGATAGTGCAAGGGGGAATGGTTTTAAACTGACGGAGGGAAAAATTAGGTTAGATGCTGGGAGGAAATTTTTTACTCAGAGGGTGGTGAGGCCCTGGCACAAGCTGCCCAGAGAAGCTGTAGTGCCCCCATCCCTGGGGAGGTGTTCAAGGCCAGGGGAACCTGACCTGGTGGGTGGCTAACCTTGGGCCAAGGAAACAGAGTCCTTATCAGGACGAAAACAGTGTAACTTGTTAATGCTTAGCATGGCAGGCTTCTGGTCTGAAAGGCTTCAGGATTTGTAGTGGCCAGTTTATCCCTGCTGGCGTGAGCTATTTTGGCATGGCTCTACCAACACATTAGGAGTTGGTTGCTGTGAAAATATGCAAGATTTTGTAGCGTACCTGTTTTTTATTTCTTTTTCTGCAGGTGGGGAAATGAGACGCTGATCACATTGAGCCTCTTTTGCAAATGGATGAATTTGATTCAGGGTGACATTGCTTCCTTTGAAAGATTGTTTTGTGTGCAATGCTAACAATCTGTCAGCTGTAACATGGAAAGAACAGCAGTATTGAAGTTATTGCTGTTAAGGGAGATTCTGCTAGGTGTGGGTATTTTTGAGAGGAGTGAGGGTGGTGGGGGTTGAGACAAAATTGTCCCAGATGTTGTAGGGTAAAGCTTTAAGTACTTTTCAAGGTTGTTGCTGGTAGGCCAGAGACTTGCTTACTACCATGAGCCTGGCCTTCCTGCTTTTGTGGTAGAAGGCTGATAAAAATAGGAAACACTTTTTTGTGGTTGCTTTTGCATTTCTTGGGATGATTCTGTGGCAGTTATGCCATTCATGGAAAGGAGAGGAAGGTGTTGCAAGAAATACTGATGTTTATTCTTACTTGTAGAAGTGGCTTGGCATGCTGACAAGAATGGGCAGCAGCTGTCTCTCATAAGTGGGAGGAAGCAGTTGTTCAGAATTTCATTTAACTAATAGCAAGTACTCTCCAAATTAAAATACATAAACTTAGGGAGAAACTTCACCTTCTCGTTTTATTTATTTTCACTGCACCTGTCTTGTCTTACTCTCATTAGATTTTACATCTTCAGTGCCGAAAAGCAAGGCAGAAGGTTGAGAAAAAAGGCTCTGTGGCAGCAGTGGTGGCAGTGTTAGTTTTTCTTGGTTTTTTTTTTGTTGTTGTTGTTTTTGTTTAATTAACTCTAGTTTTTGATAGTGGTGAGATTCTGTTTTATAAATTATATTTGGAAGTGTCTGCAGCAAGATTTTGGCTGTTATCTCTTCAGTTACTATTGAATCTTTATATTCATGGAAGTGATAAACATTATTTTAGAGTCTTCTTTCTGTGAATGGAATTTGCTGTGGTACATAGTACATTTGCACATTTCCAGAGTTTGATCCCATTGTTTGGAAAGTTGGTGCCAATGTTCTGAATGTACTGCACCAATAGCATATGTTGAAATTGGAGTACGCTGTATACATATTTTGTCTTGGTTCTTTTTGCAAGTGATTAGAGTTAGCTCTTCAGCAAATGCTAGATTGTAGTATTGATCATTATTTTTTTTAAGGAAGACTTCCGAAATGACTGAAGATGTGTTTATAACAACTGCAACTAAAAATTTTGTTGCAGCATTGATGTGCAGCAAGGTAAATTGAGTTCTGATTCCTTTTGGTTCTTGTGTGCTGGGAGATGCATACATATTCAACTTCAAGAGAAATTTGTTGTTTGTTTTTTTTTGTCAATCATTCCAGTCTCTAACTGCAATTCTGATTTACAGTCTCACAGATGGATTTTTGTTTTATTTCTGTTTTTGCATGAGGTACTTGGATGTGGGGAGATATTTGCCTTTTAAATGATGTTTGAAATTGAACACTCCTGAGCTGTCCCATTTTGAAGTCAACGAGATTTACCCTAAAGAGCAGTCTTAAGTATGTACTTTCAGAGTATGCATATGCTGTGCTGAATAGAATTGTATTTGCTCTATCTTTAAGAAGTATTGATCATTCACTCTTCACAGAGAGCAAAAGGTATTCAGGATTTTAGCTGTTTTCAGGTTTAAGCTTATAAAGTGAGGTAAGCTAATGTGGTACACTTAGAAGATGAAAGAAAATGCTGTAATGTTCACATCTGCTGTTTAAGCACGTTTAAGCATCAAGCTGCTAAGCATGTTTTCTAGCAAATATCAAACTGTATTGCCCAGTCCCAAGCATATTTTTTTTAATCTGTCTTGCAGGGTATGAGTTAGTGTCCTATGACAGAGCCAGAATGTCGGATGACATCAAGAAGCGGTTTGAATTCCCTAACACAGTTATTCAATCACAGGTAATTTTTTTAAAAATGTTAAACAAATGGAATAATCTGTGAAGACTTTTCTTCGGTGTTCTGCTGCCTGGCTCCAAAGAGATTTTAAGAAAGACCTTTTAGCTTCAAACCAGAAAACCTAAGTAGTTGTTATATTTAAGATGCAAACAGAAGCTAATTGCTGTGTCTGTGTAGCCTGAACATAGTACATAATCACTTATTGCTGTAAAGTCTCTGCATGAAAATTAGAAAGCTTCCAGTCCTGGAAAGTTTAAGTAGGGCTAAATGCTTTTTAGTAGCCCTGTCAGTTGGAGAGAAGCAAAGAGTTACCAGCTGTCATGTGTGAGGTGGAAGTTCTTGACAATACTTTGTGCAGCTGTCTTTAGGATTGATATATTTTTTCCTCCCATGTGATGACACCTGAACTACTGCCATCTTGTCTGACCTTAGTACAGATTCAGTATGATCAGCAGAGAAAATGCCTTTATTTTCATATCATATGAATAAACATCTGCCTTTAACTTTCTCATTTAAATAAAGCATTTATCATAGTATCTTTAACAAGCAGCAAGGAAGAAAGTAATAACCTCTGTTTCCAGAGGTTCTGGCTTCCACTTCTATTCTCTCACCCCTCAAAAGCACACTGACATCAGCTGTCCAGGTATTCTAGTTGTCATCAAACATCTACTCTGCAGATCATGTTACCTGTACAGACAAGGATCAGCAAAGTGAGGGACTTGAGCAGGGTTTTTTAGAAGAAAAGGTTTTACTGGTGAATCTTGGAATGTGGTGGGCTAATCTGTGTTTTGACTTTATATAGCTCACAGAATCCCCTTTCTGTTGATAAGCTTTTTTTCCAGTGTAATGAAATTTTTAAGGACACAGTTGTTTATTTCTAAAGTTTCTGATCACAGAATGGTTTGGGTTGGAAGGGACCTCTAAGATCATCTAGTTCCAACCCCCCCTGCTATAGGCAGGGACACCTCCCACTAGACCAGGTTGCTCAGAGTCCCATCCAGCCTGCTCTTGAATGCTTCCAGGGAGGGGGCGTCCACACCCTCACTGGGCAATCTGCTCCAGTGACTCACTACTCTCACAGTAAATAATTTCTTCCTATTATCTAAGCCCCAGCTCTCAGCCTGTCCTAGTGGGGAGGTACTCCAGCCCTCTGATCATCATCATGGCTCTCCTTTGGACTCACTCCAACAAATCCATGTCCAGTTTGTGTTTGGGCCTCCAGAACTGGATGCAATAATCCAAGTATGGTCCCAGGAGACCAGAATAGTGGGGCAGAATCACCTCCCTTAACCTGCTAGCCATGCTTCTCTTAAAGCAACCCAGAATACAGTTGACCTTATGGCATGCAAGTGCACACTGCTGGCTCACGTCAAGTCTTTCATCAACTGACACTTCCAAATCCTTCTCTTCAGGGCTGTTCTCAAGCGATTGTCCACCCAGCCTGTATTTCGCTTGGGATTGCCTGACTCAGGTGCAGCACCTTGCACTTGGCCTTGTAGCATTTCATGAGGTTGGCATGGGCCCACCTCTCAAGCCTATCTAGATCCCTCTGTGTGGCATCCATTCCCTACCAAGCTGAACCACTCAGCGTGATTTCATCTTCAGGCTTGCTGAGGGTGCACTCAGTCCTATTGTACGCACTGCCTACAGGATGTTAAATAACACTGGTCTCAACACTGATCACTGATGAAAGCCACTCATCATTGGTCTCCACTTGGACACTGAGCTGTTGACCACAACTCTCTGAGTGTGACCATCCAGCCAATTCTTTATCCAGAGAGTGGTCCGTCCATCAAATCCATTTTTTTTCCAATTTGGCAACCAGGATGTTGTGCAGGAGAGTGTTAAATGCTTTGCATAAGTCCAGATAGACGATGTTAGTTGCTTTTCCTTTATCCACTGATGCTGTAATTCCATCATAAATGGCCACTATGTTTGTCAGGTATGACCTGCCCCTGGTGAAGCTATGTTGGTTACCACCAGTCACCTCATCTTTATTTTCCATGTGCCTTAGTATGGCCTTCAGGAGGATCTGCTCCATGATCTTGTCAGGTACAGAGGTGAGACTGACTGGCCTGTAGTTCCATGGATCTTCTTTTTTTCCTTTCCTGAAAATAGGGGTTATGTCTCCCCTTTTCCAGTCAGTGAGAACTCCACCAGACTGCCATGATCTTTCAGTGATAATGAATAGCAGCTTGGCAACTTCATAGAATCACAAGGTTGGAAAGGACCTATAAGACCATCTAGTCCAACCCCCCTCCCATCACCATTCCTACCACAAGCTGCTAAAGCATATCTCGTAGCTCCTCATCCAGACGCCTCTTGAACACTGCCAGGAACGGCAACTCCACCACCTCCCTTGGCAGGCCATTCCAGTGCCTGACCACTCACTGAGAGAAAAAGCTTTTTCTTATGTCTAATCTAAACCTCCTCTGGTACAACTTGTTGCCATTTCCTCAGGTCCTGTTTGTTGCCTGGGAGAAGAGGCCAAACCCCTCCTATCACAGCCTCCCTTCAGGAAGTTGTAGAGTGCAATGTGGTCTCCCTCCTCTTCTCCAGACTAAACAATCCCAGCTCCCTCAGCCGCTCCTCATAATACTTGTGCTCCAGAGCTCTGAGCAGTTTTGTTGCCCTTCTCTGGACATGTTCCAGGACCTTGATGTCTTTCTCGTAATGAGGGGCCCAAAACTGAACACAGCACTCGAGGTGTGGCCTCACCAGTGCTGAGTACAGAGGGATGATTACCTCCCTGCTCCTGCTGGCCACACTATTTCTAATGCAGGCCAGGATGCAGAAGGATGGCAGAGTACACGTCAAAACCTGTGAGAAGTGCAATCTTGTAGTCTAGGAATTTTTATAGGTTTATAGTGACACTGTTCCTAGAAACGTGACATGCTATCTCAGAGTTCATCATATCAGACTAATGGCCAGCCTTTGAAGGAGTTGCAAATAAATCCTAAAAAGAGAAGAAACCCAGAAACATTTAAAGTATTTTCCTGTATTTTTATACACATAACAGAAATATTAATCTTGTGGTTTGTGGGGATTTTTTTGTTGTTTTTTTTTTCTCTTGGTTTCCTGGTTTATTTTTGTCCAAAAGTAAATATCTGTTCTTACCATAGGAGAGCAGATGGAGCTGTTGTTCTGGTTATGTTGATAATTTGAAACAGTCTCGTTTTTTCTACTATGAAGTGATACCTTTGTCTTTCTCAGGGTTTACAGTGTAGTGCTATCAATGATTATGAAACATGTACATTTTAAAGAAATCTTGAGGAAGTCAGGTATTTCTTCTATTAAAATTCAGTGAGAAAATTATTTTCATACTGATCATATGAACAACCTATTCTTTTTAGAATTGAAGCCCGGTTCTTAAAAAAAATTTTTTCTGCAGGACCTGGAAAACCAGTCTTGTTGGGTTTTTTTGCCACTGAATAGCTTTATGAGAAATATAGTTAAATCCAAATGTCTGATTTAAGGTAAATTAGACATTTCTGCGTGTAGGTGTGCTGTCAGGTACGCTAACGGTTTAGGTTGTGAGACTATGTTTATCATCAGTGTTTTCCTAAAGTAGCGCTACAGAACTTTACAAGTTTCTGGTCTGTGTTCAAGTCTACTTGCTTTTACTAAGCAAGTTCAAGTCTTGCTTTCACTAACCTGTGTAGTAAAGAATATAATAATGGCCAGTGCTGTAAAGTGTGCTGAGGTCTGTACAGTGATAGAGCTGTAGGTTTATTACAGCTGATAAATTGTCTCCAATTCCTGAGTGTATTAATAATCCTAATCTTACAGGAGGCTCTGTAAAAAGATGCACTTCTGTTTTTTTTTCTGTAGTGGAGAAGTAGAAAATAATATTTGATCTGCATGTGTTTTTTATTTCTTATTTAGGCAGTGGGCCATCTGGTTGCTGCCGTACTGAAAGAAAATGCTTCTTCAAAGAAGATCATGCAGGCCTCTCACCAGGTCTGTGCCATTCTTTGACTTCTGTCTTCTTTCCCATCCGTGGATGCCTGCGTTTTTCTGTGGATTCTTACTTCCTATGTGTGACTTTAATAAATCCTAGAAGTTAAGCATATTGACACCATGCATCTGGGTGTACAGGTGATTACTCAGCCTTCAGGGTCAGGAGGCAGAAACCTTAACTCTGCATAATAGCAACATCTCGCAATTTTTTTTTTTCAGTATATTTTTTTGCAGTATACAGTTGTTTTAAAATGTTTTCCTTTCTCCATTTGGAAACCACAAAGTCAGCAAGCCAACTTAGAAATGCAAATGTAGTATCAAAATGAACAGTGGGTTTGATGGACAGATCTTTGTCTTTAACAGCAAATGAAGAGAATGGAAGGCTTCATTTGAAGAATGAAGATGACTTCCTTCTCTGTAGCTAGAGGCAGGCACATAAACAGCTGTCTGCACTGCACTGCACTGTACTATAGACTCAGTTTGACATAGCAGTTCCTGACATCTGTAATTATATATTAATATTTCTAAGGAAAGTAGAATTGATGTGAACCTAATCTCACAGGCACAGCTGAAAATCCCATTGTCTTATTCTTCTGTACATACTGAGGGCAGTGCATCTGGGAACAAGAAGCATGAGAGCTATCCTGAAGTAGTCCTTTCCTAGATGAAGAATCTATATTCCAGCTTCCTCTTTGTACTCTCTAAGGCTTGAGGAGAAGCTGTTAAGCAGGTTTTTACTTACAAGTATGTTCAAAATGAAAGAAGAGAAATCAATGTCAGCCTTCTTATTGCTTGTTTCATACTTTTAATTTTAGACTCCTGCTCTGAACTTACTCTGGGAGAAGTGCTGCAGTGAGAATGTTGCGTTGAGAACAGCTTGCTCTGAGGGTTTGGTGGCACTTGTTGCAGAGAACCATGCCGAGCTCAGCTATGTTCTTCATGGAGCTGTCAACCTAATTCCCTCAGCAAGGTGGTATTTGTTTGTCTGATACTGTGTCTTTTGTCAACTACTTATCAGTCGCTGTTTTTTTCCCTTGTAAGCCCTATGAAAGAGAAGTGGCTCTGTGAATGACTGTACTCAAACTAATATTCATTCAGGGTTGACAGTGCCCTGCCATCCTGCTTCAGGAGAGTGTTTTCGTCTTGGCAGTCACCATATTGGTTTGACTCTGAAAGAAGAACTCTCTCCCACACGTGCAAGTGGACGTTGCTAGAAATTTAAGCTAATGGTCTGAACTGTAATAGCCTCAGAAATCAAGGCACTTCCTGGTTTTGTTCCCTCTGTCATGGGGAGGAAAATGGCAGTAACTTCTTTAAGGGAAGGGGAATACCTTCCTAATCTGCCTGTCCAAATAACTGATTGTTCACATGGATCCACCATCATTCTCTGGATAGGTATTAGGAATTGCTGGTTGTGTTTCCACTTCTACTAAAGGAGAAATAACTTCATCTAACTGTGCAGCTATTACCTCTTAGAAAATTCTGCAAATATAACACTTACATGTTGTGATATACTTTTGATATAGGTAGTCAGCACAATATATTAAGCGAATGCAAATCTGAGGAAAAAATATACAGTGTGTAAAACTTAAAAATGAAAAGTTCAATGATGACTTGGAAAGTGCTATCACTCAAGTCACCCAGCCTTATAAAAAACTTTGGGGTACTGTTGTCTCTCTCCCTAAAATGACAAGTGTCATTTTTAGTCAAAGCTAAAATGAAGGCTGCTCCAAAAGCAACGCCTGTTTTATTGTGTTGGGTCACAACATCAGAGGCAGATGTTGGTGATGTGTCAGTAGAAGTGGAACCCTCTCACCAGTATTCCATTATGTTTTATTGCCACGTGACAGATAGCAGCCAAGGGGCAGTCTGACAAAATGGTGTCTGACGTGGAAGTGCATCTGAAGCAAAGGTGTGGAATTGAATCCGTGCATGCAGAAAAATTGGCACCCATTGACATTCATGAGTACTTGCTGAATGTTTCTGGAGACCAAACAGTGGATGTGAGTGCAGTGAGGTGGTGGATGGTGCCTTTCAGCAGTGACAACAGTGGCAGTGGATCACTTTCACTGGTGCAGATTTTTATGAGTGCAGCATGCAGTCTCTTGTTCATTTCTGGTGAAAATGTTGAAAAACGAAGTTTTGTAGCTGAGATCTTTCTCTATCAAAAAGTGTTGTTGTGCTCCTTGCATCTGTTGTAGTTTTCATGGAAATAAATAGGAGGCATCGCTTTCAGAAAGATCTGTGTAACTAGTGCTACACCTGTGATAGATACACCTCTGCTCAGTGCAGAGGTTGCAGAAACCATGCAGTTAAAGATAAGTTTTACACCCCTTCTAAACTCACAGAAGGCTGAAGTTTCTCATGATCAGTCTGAGCCCAGGATGAATTTAGTTTTGTGTAAACTGCAGTGAAATGATGAAGAAATCACTTGCTTAAAAAAAAAAAAAAAAAAAAAGGATTCAAGCCTTGTGGCTGACTTGCTTAAAGTTGAATGATGTGTAGGATCTTGCTGTGATGATAACACTCTGTGCTGAGTTTACACAATTTGGTTATGAATCCCTATGGAACGTTTTGTGAATATGTTCTTACAATGTGAATAATTTCTGCAAACCACTGCACTCAAAAGGACCTGCAGTTTGGGATCAAGGGAAGAATCGACATTGTTAACAAAGAAGCAAAAGCACCTGTGCTTTAGACACTGGGAATCTGAGCACTGTGACATAAAAGATATGGAGAGCTTCATTAGCTGCAGCTTACAGACTAAAGAACATTTAATTCCTGTTCTGCTAAAGATTGTCAAGAGTATCATCAGTATATAGGGAAGTTTAAATTTTCATACTATTTCTGCTTCAGGATAAAAACTACTAGAAGACAATATTTTAGACTGAATGGATCTTAAAGACAAAAATAGAGTTAAAGTATTGAAAGGACATGGCTCTGCCCCAGTTCCACTCATTCTTAGATTTTTCCATGTGTTAAATCATCAGAAATGGTTAGTTGCTATGGTAAGTGCTGGCAAATTAACCTAGGAACCACCACACATATATTTTTGACATTTTTTCCTCAAGCTGCCACAGTTCAAACCACATCCTCTACACACTGCAAAGCAGGATTTAGCCTAACCACAGAAGTCCCTGGGTTTAAAATGTCCGTAGCCTCAGGAGCTGATTAAAATGATTGTTTCTGATTGGTTCTTTTTGGTGCTGATGCCTTTTTTTTTTTTTCCTCTCAATTGTTTTAGAGTCTTAGCCTGCTGTTTCTTGTTATTCCCTGCCAAATTTTCATCCAGGTTTGCTCTGGGGCTTTGCACAGCAGTGTGCACAGTGTCTTTAAAAAAAAAAAAAAAAAAAGTGAGATTAGCAGCCAGAAAGGCACATGGAGTTGCTGAGCACATTTCAGTGCTGGATGAAGTTAAGTAAATGTTTTATTGGCAGAGACTACTGATGTTTTGTTCTTTCTTCCCTTCCTTTTGTTATGATAAATTTAGCAGGGGCTTAGCACACCTAGTGGTTTTTATTTTGTCAGGTGTATCAAATTCTACATGCTAGGAAAAACATTGTTTGAGATGCATCCCTGGCTTATCTGTATTGACTTTTTACATGGTTCTCAGTATCTGCTTATTATTATAGTAAGAAACTATTCATGGCTATTCATGTATTGTTGTATTTGTCTGTTAGACTCAGAATTTAAGTCTCCTCTGATGCCTCTAAAGTGTAAAACTCATGGAGAGTTACATGGAGAGTGTCTGAGTCTGTTTGTATACACATACTTTCTGGTGTATATACATAAACTGAAATATGCATAGTTATATATACATGGATATACACGTACGCATTTTACTTTGTTTTTGACATTGACTTTCAACTTCCTTCACTTTGATTCTGTAGAATAGCAGTTTTCTGCCAGTACGAATCATCACAGCCCTTTCTATTATAGAAGAGGTAAAACCTGCGGCCACTATTCAATAATGAATGATCATAAATAACCAGAATTATATTAAAAACCTATTCAGCAGTAAATTATTGTGATCTTTAAGAAACTATCAGAGGAATTTTTGTGTATTTACATTTTCAGAATGTCCTTATTACCTGAGCAGGAGCACTGCAGTGAATTCTTGCAGTATGGCATAGTAGCATGCTACTTGAGTTCAGGATCTGAGTGCAAAGCCTCAAGCAGGTGTTCTTCCCCCACCTCCTATCAGGGAAATTCAGACCAGCAGTACAGAAATATCCAGTCAGTATAGCCTGTTCTCTCACTGTTTTATTGTTTGCTTTTTCTGCACTGCATAGTTGCTCTGTTGATGTTGAGGATACATCAACAGATTGACCTTTAAATGGCTCAAGCCTTACAGTGCCTCCAAGGTCATTTTTCTCCCCATGCCTGTCCAAAAGACTCCCCTCCTCTGTGTGTTAGGCTGGCTGCTCTGGGATCTGTAGGCCTGCTGCGCTCCTTTGTTTTGGTTGCTTGGCAACAGAATTCTGCTGAACCTCCTATTCTTGTCTGTGGTTGGATTTCTGTGTTTCAAGAGCCAGGTGTCATGATAGCCACTAATTTTAATGATTACAGGCACATTTTTCAACTGATCCATTTTTGGAAGAAAACAAACAAGCACAGTGTGTTGGTTTTTCAGCATTGTTGCAGAGTGTATAAAAGGCACAGAAGAAGGCATATGCTTCTTTGCCTCTATCCGGAGTATGAATCTAAACATTTTCTGGCATCTACTGTTGGAATCTCTGTGGGATATTCCCTGGTGTACCTTGCCAGCTTATGGAAGAGTCACTCTGCAGGTGGTGTTAATTTTGATAAAGATCTGGCAGTTAGAAGTGATATTTATTTCTAATATTTGTCCATTTTCTTTGTTCTGAGTTTTAGGTTTTGATTCCATAATTTTCAGTTTCTTGAATCTTCAGTGAAGCATTCATAAATATCAAACCTTGCTGTTTTTTGTGTTTTTTTTGGGGGGGGGGGGACAACGTCACCCTGTTTTTGATTTTACATGGGCCTAGCCTATTCGTGCAAGCTCTTGTCTTTTAGTAATGCTAATGTAAAGTCTCAGTACTCTTTGACAGAAATTACTTACTTTTGTTCAGACTTCTTGCATCACTTAGAAGTCTAAATTTAGATTGATTAAACTCAACATTTAGGAAAGTGTTTACGGAGCATACTGCACTCTATGCTAAATGAGAATGGTGGTTTCTGTTTATACTGTAACAGGCTTGTGTGAACTTCGTGAAATGTGTAACTTCATGTTTCCATCTGGTCCATTCACTGTTGGAGAAGTGGAGTTACAGATGAAACAGATTTTTCTGACTTTCTACTGCTAGGAAATAAAGACGGAAACAATAATAATAAAGAACAATAAAACAACACTAGCCTCTTTTTTCCTCCCTTATTTTTCACTGTGTGATAGAAGCAACTTCTTGCATTTGTTAGGTGACGATCTTTTATAAAACAGATTGTTAATTCTTCCTGTTCATTTTTCTTCAGCTACTGTTTTAGTAATGGAAGCAGTGAACTATATGATAGCATTTTCTGGATAAACCATCAAATAACAGATAATGACTTTTCCTCTGTGTCTACATTTTCACTGTGTAAAATGTGATTCTTCAGAATATAGTTTGGATTCTGTAAAGAACTGGGTTGGGTGTGGTGTGATCTGGTTTGAAAGATGTGGAATGCTGTGAAAAAGAAAACAGAATTTTGAATATCATGCTTTTAAACTCAATCAAGCAGTGTCAACTTTTAGATTTGTTACTGTCTTTACTGCACGATTAGAGGACTTCTGTTTCTCCTTATGGTGGACTTTTTTACCTTCATTATCATCATTCCTTGAAAATGGGATAAATCCTAACAGTCAAAAATACTCCTTGTTTCTTGTGTTTTCACTGAAAGCAAACTTGAAAGTGTAAGAGGAGGGAAATAAAATAGTTGTGTGTAACAATGTCTTGAGATTTAAAGTTAGGATAAAGTAGATATCTCAAGCATTTTTTTCTGAGAACGTATGTTTTAGTGTATTTAGATGCTTTCTTGTGGAGATGAGGAGTAAGCCTGAAATTTGTGTACTACACTGAATGTTTACCTGTCCATTTGCATGCAGAGAATCACTAATATTTTAGAATACCAGTGACCATTAAACTGGGGACAGAAACCATCACAAGTGTTAATTCATACACTAATTATTGTCTGCTATATTGTTCATTTTCTGAAAAAGAGAAAGACTAAAAACAATGACATGGATATACAGCCTGCCTAAAACAGTGTAGACAGATGTAAAGAAGTCCATAAGGAGATTTCAGTGCTTCTTTAGTGTCAGTTTTGTTACTAGGTTCCTCCTTTTTTTTGTAAGAATCAAATAACTTGGCTCCACACTTGACAGTATTCTACTTCTTTCTGTCAACAGGAATGTGCATGGTTTAGTAAAAACTATTTGGAAACTACTGCAAATTCAAGCTACACAACTGGGAAGAGATGGAGATGAGGCTGTTCAGAATTTGTATGGAATCAGGTTAGTTTCAATTTTTTTTAAATAGACTCCTTAAAAACATTTTGTAATAAGAGTTAATACTGGCATTCAGTCTGTTTACTTGTTTGTTTGGGTTATTTTGGTCCTGCCAAATTTTGGCCAAATTTGATAGAGTAGTGTCTGTGCAAGACCGTTAACTGCTGCACGTTTCTTGAGCGATTCAAGGGACAGCTAGCTGGGTACAACTGAACCTGGCTTCATTTTTGAACTCAGCCTTTATTATCTTTATGTGTGCTTATCAGCTGGGGGAAGACGTTATTCCAAGTTCACAGCTGTACAGATGCTGAACAATATAAAGCAGTTGCTTCCGAAGAAAGAGTTCTCAGCAGTTACAGTTCTCACAAAACAGATCTTTATTAGAATACTGTTATTAATGGAATAATTTGTCACAACTTCTCTGTACATTTTTTAACATGTGTTGTAACAGTCCTTATGGTACAGAGAGGTATGTCCTGAAGTAGTGAGTAGCAATAAATGAGATGGGGAAAGGCTTTTGTGAAATGAGTAATATTACGAGGATGTCTGATAGTCGCAGTATAATTGTCAGAGGTGATGCTTTGCTACTTTCTTTAACCAACCTCTGGAAATTCATTCAGGGTCTTAGTCATATTTGAGAATCTCACTAGGATAGATATAGAGTATGAGCTGCTTTCTTTTTGCAAAGTACGAGGGAGATAATGCTTTAATAATAGTTCCAGCAGAACTGATCTTCATCAACTTCAGACAACTTCTCAGTAACTTAGAACAGCATATTTGCCATTTCCCTGAACCAGTAATGCACCCTTGTGGCAAAGAAGGCCTGCAACAGCCTGGGATGCAGTAGGAAGAGTGATGCCAGCAGGCTGACAGAAGCAATCCTTCCCTCTGCTCAGCCATGGTGAGACAGATTTCGGTGCTGTGTCCACTGCCAACTTATCAGTGCAAAAAAAAAATGGAACTTACTGGTGAGAGTCCAGAAAGGACCACACAGATGACAGAGGGACTGGAGCACTTTTCATACGAGGAGAAGCTGAGAGAAATGGGGACCCTTCAGTCTTGAGAAGGCTCAACAGTATCTTATCCGTGTGTATATGTTCCTGATAGACTGTATGAAGAAGACGTTCCTAGACAGTAGTGACTATAGACAGGAAAATGGGCACAAATTGTAACACAGGAGATTCCATATTATTCAAGAAAATACTTTTTTTTTGGTACTGTGCAGGTGATCAAACACTGGAGCAGGTTGCCTAGGAGTGTGGAGGGTTTCTGTCCTTAGAGATGCTCAAAACCTAACTGAGCAATTCTGGACAGCCTTCTCTGGCTGTCTCTGCTGGAACAGATGAATTGGAGTAGATGGTCTCAAGAAGTCCCTTACAACTTAAAAATAGTTTTCTGACTCTGCTTTTTCTTAAAAGTTTTAATGAGTTTGATAGTACAGAGGTAAAATGAATACTAGAAGCTCAAAAGGGGCAAAGGCAGGGGCAAAGAAAGGCTTTGTGACAAAGAACCAATACTGGGGCTTGTGCAAATACAGTAGTATGATGATTGCTAATGGGGCTTTTATTTTAAGCAAACTGAGGACCACTTCCCTCTCACCTGTTTTTATTTTTTTTCCTTCTATAAAATAAAGTTCTTAAATGTTCTTACTGTTAAAGTGGTTGCCATGTTAAAGTAGATGATTTCAAAATGCATCCAGAGCAACTAATATGAAGCTGCTTGCCCTGTAGTAGCAGTCTTCTTGAGAGGAGATCTTGGTAAACTCCTCCAGCTCTAGAGAAATTATGAATCAGTTTTGATTTTAGCAGCTACTCTTCTGTCTTTGTATGGAGAAGATCCAAGTAATGTTATGAATGCGCTTCAATCTACTTTTTATGCAGAGAAGAGATATTGTCATGGCATGTTGTATTCTAATGCTTTAAGAACATAAAATACACTGTTTGGTAGAGGAAAATCATATATTTTCCTCAGTATTTAATTTTGCTTGTGTAGAATGGAGGAGACTGGAGAACTGGGTGCACTCACATAGGTCACTCTGAAGGTAATGCCTTCTATTTATTTCCATGGAAATGACGATAGAGAGAGTACAACAACACTATTTAATAGACTGCATTCTCACCTACAAAATGCTACTTTTTTCAACATAGTCACCAGTATTAACTATGTATTTTTACCAGCCCTGAACAAAAGCCAGCATGCCACACTTGTAAAAATCTGTGTGGCTCTCTGGAATGTGATTTGTCTTTTACTATTGCTGCTGAAATCCACCACCCACCACCTCACTGTGCCAACATCAACTCTCTAGTCTCCATAAACGTTCAGCAAGTGTTGATGGATGTCAGTGGATGCCATTTTTTCTGCATGGAAGAATTCAATTGAATCAATTTCCTCCATAAGCACTTCTATGTCAGATAATGTTCTGTCAGACTGCCCCTCTGCTGCCATCTGTTGCACAGCAACAAAATGTAATGAAATACTGGCAGGAAAGTTCAACCTCTGCTGCCATACCAACATCCACCTCTGGCATTGTGGGTGAATGTAGTAAAAAAGGAGACATTGATTTTGGAGCATCCCTTGTATTATACTGTCAACTATGCAAAAGTATACAAAAATCATCAGTGAATAATGAAAAAGTACAAGAATGTTCACAAAAGCTCATGATACTCAGTCTCTCTTGGAACATTCATAAAATAATATTACAGGCTAATGGATAGATTTTTTTAAGGCCAATCTCAATTATAAATAATAGAACTACTTACATCTTCTTGTCATGATATAATATTGTATCTAATTCTTGAACTGGGAGAAAATAACGTGTTGTAGTTTGCAGGATTTTGTGTGGTTGTGTGTTCTGATTTCATTTAGGAAAGCCTCTATAGTTTTAGAGCTGTGACTCTACACTTCCTTTAAGCAAATCAACCTTGGAAAACTGAGAAGGGTTAGTCTCTGCTACTGAAGAAAGCAGGAAATGTTCCTTTTAACCTAGTAAATTGATAGGAACTGCCTCATTTATCACTTAGCTTTGGGATTCCTAATTGTTTCCTTAAGCTGTGTAAGTATTGCTGTCTTTCTGACAAACTGGTACTTCAGGGGTCGCTAAATACCAAATCAAACATGCCATTCAGTATATGTGAAATAATTGATGCAATTCAGATTTAAATCTGGTATGGTCTAATTTTTTATGATGAAGTTGGAACCAGATATAGCGAGACAGAAGTAGCGAGAAAGTGGTTGTGACTGTGAGTGAGAACTCTACATTCCCACTGGATTAGTCCTCTCTCTGCTCTAGCATAAAGTTGTTTGGTGATTTTTTCAAGCAATCCTGAAGTTACTGCTGAAGAAAAACCTCTCTGTACACATCTTTTTCCAAATGCCCATAGCATTATAAAATAGAACTTCTTGGGGTTGCATATTTTGATGTTTCATTATTAATCACAGTTAACTATGGAGCTTAACAGGTTTATTTTAGCATTGAGCTCTGTGCATGAGAGCACACAAAAGTTGTCATAAAAGCTGTTTTTTATTGGATGACAAGCAATCTTTATTTTGGGCTTGGTGTGTCATGTGTGCCTACTTCATGGCATTTTGATTTCGGCATTGTAGGAGCACTTTGGTTACTGATGACACAGTTTTCTCATTAGGAATGGTAATTAAAATATGACAAAGGTATTGAAATAAACAGATGCTGTAACTCTGTATGTCTATACAGGGCTGTGCTCTTTCAAGGTTCTGGCATAAGTCAGTACTGTTTCTAACCAGCTGCCTGAAAAAATGATTCTTTTCATGGCTTGCTAGACTCCAGTGCTAGATAGGCAACAAATTGTCTCTTGAATGCTGCAGTCTTCGAAAACTGCAGTGCAGCAATAACCTTAGTCTTTGGAATTTCTGTACACAGATTATAGAAGATTCTTTAATTCCAGTAAAATGTTTACAGAATCAAGGAAGGTAGACATCTGAACACCATGTATATAAGTAAACAAATTTTAGATGAATGAATATGGGGATTACCACACCTCCAGCCCAAAAATGAGGACCAGAGCTGTAATGCATGCCTACTTCTCAGTTAATACATGTTTTCTGAACACTCTCCAAGTAGTCTGTCACAGTGGTCAGTCTCACAGCAGTCCCTGTACTTTGAAGTTACTTATTTTCCAACAGAATCACAGATCTAAAGAAGAAAAAATTATTTGAGGAGCAGAGGGAAAATCCAGTATAATTTAAAAAACAAACAAACAAAAAACTTCTGTGCTTGAAGAATTGTTCCAGTAACTGATTTTTTTCTCAGTGAATATACATTCTCTTTATATAGACTAAATTTGCCAATTTCAGTTCCCAGCATCTAGTTATTGTTCGCTAGTTTCATCAGTCTTACTGTATTGGCACTCACTAGATGACATCTGAAGTACTGTGTTCAGTTTGGGGGCCCCCAGTCCAAAGAAGAAGCGATAAACCTGAGTGAGTTTATTGGAGAGCCTGTAGGATAATCAGAGGGCTGGAGCCCAGAGCACCAACTTCAGCTTGGTTAAGCAGCAGTCCTGTCTGCATGCTAGTCAAATAGAGCTCTTTCAGGCCTTCTGGGTGGTGTAAGTGGCAGTCAGTCATTGATTCTGCAGACTTGCGTTAGTGGTAGGAGGTCTGTCTGTGAAGAATAGCTGACTCTGATGCCTTGGTGATCTTTTCAAATCAGCAGTGTTACAAGGCTGGCAATAAAGAGGAGGATTGCAGGCTGCTGTGGGGCCTTCTAAAAAGAAAAGCTGGTGAAGGCAGTCAGTTGAGAACAGATTTAAAGTGTTCAGTTGGACAAATGGTTGATTTGGTTTCAGACACTGAAGATTAGTACCTGTGCTTGAAAGACAGAAGTATGTTGTGGTTCAATATTTTGTGCGCATTATGTGGAACCTACTGTTAAGGTGCGGCTACCAACTCAAATCAGGTGACAGATCTTAACACTGTTGATTACACTGATTTAAAAAAAAAAAAAAAGAAATAGAACTGAGCCAAGAATTTTCAAATTGACTTTTTGTTTAATTCTTTTCTCCCAATGATCCTAGAAAATGTATGAACTTCATAGTGTAAGTCTTGGGAAAGCATGTAAAGAGAGTTGGTAATACCAGGGTATTAAACTGTCCATTTCTACAGCTGCTTTTATTTTGAACCTAGTAAATTTACACACTTATTTTCTGCATTATAGATCCAAATGTGATTTCTCTGCATTTCAGGAACAATCCTCATCCATTAATCACTGTCCTTGAAAATAGACCTGATTGCTGGCCAGTTCTACTGCAGCAGATAACAGTATTTTTCCATCAGTGTTCGGAGAGGTAAGTAAATGAATAAACTGAAAAGCAGTAAATGTAAGTAACTCAACTGTCAGCAAAATTTTCTTCTTGAAATGAACTGCAATTGTAAGGGCTTGTATGTAAGCAATAAAAAGAGTTTCTTTGGAAAAAGATAATTGTGTCATTAAATTTTGTAATTTAAAGGTTAAAAATAGAATAATAAGTAACAATATAATCCATTAAAAATCTATTTTTAATTTTTTTCTTTACTCATCTATATTGGTAACATTTTTGTGGATGCGGAGAAATTTGTGCAAAGTTGATTAAAAATTATTTTGATTATTTATTTTGTAAGCAGAGTTAAAAATAGAAGTCAAATAAAATTAGTTAAAAAAAAAAGATCCACATTCTATGCTAGAAACCACAATTACTATAGTTCAGCTACTCATGGAAGAAGCTTACTAATCCCATTAAAAAGTGTAATCTCCAGCATGTTTTAGCAAGTAGAGTTTTAGAGGGATACAAGAATGAGTTGTATTTGCCAAAATTTTGACTATTTAGTCAAAGATGACAATATATCATGTATATAACTGATCTATGCAAAACATGGATGATATAAGATAAGCACAGGAAGCTATGTTTCATAGGAAAAATTAGGTATTTATATGTGGTATATTCTTGATTAAAAAAAAAAAATAAAAATCAATGGTATAGCCATACATTTAACAAGAAATAGATATCTAATCTGCCAACAATTTCAACATTCTTTCATGCTTATCTCCAAGGAACTTCTCCAGTAAAACTTTGGTGTAAGATACCAAACAGAGGAGCTGCCTTGCAGGCAAATGTTTTAAATATTTTTACAACCATATGCACGCATTTCAGATAAAAAAGGATCTCCTTTCTCTCGTGTTCTGGAAGACTCGTGTAAACAGATCAGAGTAGTATTACAGTGAAACTGACTTCTGTATTCTGCTAATGTAAATAAGTTTATTGATCTTAAAATTCTAGTAGGTCTAAGCTATATGATCAACAGAGAGACATTCAAGTCAAAGTCCAATTTAAATAATCGGAGTATTTTTTAAATATGATTTGCAGACTTGTCTTTCCACTCAGCTACTAAATCTGAGACTCACGAAGAGTCTCAACAGAGGTTGGACTGTGTTTTTTTGCTGGTGTGTTTCAAATTAAACATTTTAAACTTTCTTACCACTTCTGGGGCAAAAATGTCTGTGGACTAGAATTCCAGACTCATAATATATTGATGTAGATTTCTTACTAAGTTGTGCTCAAGCTCTGTCAAAGCAGAGTCTTGTTTGTAACTGATCCCTGACATTGATTTTCAGTATATTTGCTAATGTACTGACCATCACAGAATCACAGAATTGTAGGGATTGGAAGGTACTTGGATCATCAAGTCCAATCCCCTGCTAAAGCAAATTCTCTAGAATTCGCACAGGAAAGCATACAGATGCAAGACCACGCACCAAGCCACGTTCAATTGCTAAAGGTTCCTGTCAGTCTGCTTCTCCAAATTATCCAGGTTCCTTTGAAAAAATGTGCTTACCAGTGCCTTGAATGCTCTCTCCTGTTTGACATCAGCAATAAATTTGCAGTGTGTACTCCATCTTACCACACAAATCATTGATGAAGACTAAGGAGCACTGAACCCACTAATTATTCCTGTGGAACACCATTACTTGACAGCCTGATGATGCACTTTGCATCACTGATCATTACACTTTGAGCCTAAATGTCTAGCTTGTTTTCCATCCCTGATAGAATCCACTTGCCCAGGTGTATTTTGCCAAATTTCTGATAGGAAGACAATGGACAATGGATGACTTTATTAAAGGTCTTGGTAATTAGTCTTATTTGATTGTCTAATAATGTCAGGATCAACTGGCAATCCTAACATGGTCAAACTGAAAGAACTGCTACGTGATAAATTTTTTGCCAGGAATCTGCATTGGATAAACTAGCTGTTGTTTCCTGTAATTGGTTAGGGTTGTTGCCCAGGCTGGATGGGACTTTGAGCAACATGATCTAGAGGGAGGTGTCCCTGCCTATAGCAGTGGAGTTGGAACTAGATGATCTTTTAGGTCCCTTCAAACCCAAACCATTCTATGATTCTAAGAACTGAAAAGGAACAGATAGCTCTTTTTAGTTGAAATCAGATTTAATAATTAAAATAGGATAATTCTGAATAATGTTTTCCAAGTACTGTTTCATTATGGTGCAGTAGCCTCTCATATTATTCACCACAGAAAGTAACTTCCTTGAACTGAGGAAAAATAGAATAAAATGAAGAGCATCTTAATGTTCAAGTATGTATGAAATCATATTCCTGTGTGAATACTTAGTCTCTTACAAATGTGTTTCATTGTGTGGTTGCTAGATAAGATCTCATGATAGTACTTTGTGATAGTAAATCATGTGGGGTTTTTTTCTTTTCTTTGTGTTTCGTTTTGTGAGAGCTAGTAATGTTTTTCTTAATGCCTTTCTGTTAATTATATCCTGTGAATTACTGCAGACCCAGGGAATGTAACCTTACTTGGGTTTTCCTTGGAATTTGTTCAGTTTATGGTAGGAAGTACTCTTAGCAAACTTGTATTTTTTTTAACTGCAGGGCACAGAGTTCATGTGTTGCTATAATGGCTCCATTTCTAAGATACCTGTACTGTGAACCATCTCAGTTACGGGAATATGCTGAACTGCGAATGGGCTTACTTAGGATTTTACTTCAGCCACGCGGTCCAAAACATAAAGAAGCACCCTGTGTTCTGGAGCATCATATTCTTCAGCTCCTGTGTGATTTGATTCCACACCTTCAGGTAAAGTTGTTGCCAGACCCCAACAGCAATGAGAGTGCTGTTACTGCCTTTCAAGTGAACAAATGCAGCACTATCTTCCATTTTCTGTAGACCTGATTCTGCATGGTGGTAAATACTACTACCATTTCTTTTGAGATGTACGTTAAAATCTTAGTTACGTTATAGAGGAAGTAGCCTAGAAATATCTGATTGAAGAATATTTCTGCTAAAATAATATTTCCTTGCTGCATGAAATCCCCATACAATTTATTTGGCTGATAGGACCTCAAGAACTGAGTTAATTTTCTACTGCATTTGAAGAACAAGGGATTTTTCTCATCAATCACTTTAGGACCTTAAATTCTTAAGTTCATCTGTTGATGTTGTAGATAAGTTTTATTAAAGATTCCTGAATTTTGTTCTCTAAAGCCTTACTAATAACTGCAATGAAAAGACTGTAGAGCTAATACAACTAATTTTAAACTTGAAGGAATTCTGCATAAATAAGGAAGGACAATTAAACTGGGATGTGTTTTTCAACTACCTCTTTATAGGTTAAAGACTTGCCACAAGTTACAGAAGCCTTGTTTTTTCTTCAAGAGCTATTCCTCAGCTTGTTGCGCTTTCCTGTGTTTTGGAAAGTTCAATTATCCCAGTTTTGTCTGCAACTGATATGCTTCTGTGAAGTGTGTTTAAATGTAACAGGAGAATGTTCATCTCTGATCTCCATAATAGAGGACAACTTTGAGCTCTTACAAGAGGTAAGAGTTGATCTTTGTGAAGGGAAGTAGTCATGTTAAATTTAAAGGATGTCATGCTAAAGGCAGGATTTCAAGACTTTGATATATGGCATTCATCTTTGAGTGACCAGTGTTGTTTGGAAAGCTGATTTTTTTCTTTTCTTTGTTAAAAACATTCTGAAGGAAAAAAAAAAAAACGAACTGATGTTGTGTATATAAGCTAACCTTTAAACACAGGGGTTGGTTTAAACTGAGTACTGTGTTGTAGTTACTCACTTAAAATACTTACTGTATACTATTTATATTCTTAATTGCATGTTCTGTATCACTGCGTTTATTACAAGGCAATAAGAAACTCCTTAGAGAATTGTGGTTGCTTTTCTTGTTTGTCCCCTTGAAAAACAAAGATAACTTGAACCTTTTTCATTTTTTCCGTATAGGTGTTTCCAGTGGAACAGTGTATAATTGGACTAGCACTTCTGCTGCTGCAAACACCAGAAAGTCAACAGAAGTCTATCTTGAGTCTAGGTAAGGCTCTTCAGAAAGAAGAATCCACGCACTTAAGACTGTGTATTTATTTTTATTTTGTGAAAATAGGCTCTGCACTCCCCTGCATTTAGATTGAAGTGTGAAATATATTATATAAACAGAATTCTCCCTTGATTTGAAAAGTAAAATGTGATCTGATGGCTCCATTTTTCCCACTACATTGACTTTTTCCATGAATGTTACTGTATTCTATCCCTTTCTATTGAAGCTTATTTATTTCATTTTTAACTCAATAAGAGGATATTTTCAGTGGAGATTAATACATTTTGAATGGTTTATTTGATAGATCTTAAGAGAGTAGGCCTGGTAATCTTCTTAATTTGTTTGAGCTTTTGACTAACAGTTTTGATTAATTGAGTTACTACACTAACTTCCATTACTGAATTTTGTGCAGCCATCAAGTGCCTTACTATTAAGAACAGAAGAGTAGGGTCTCTAAGTAAAATGTTCTACCAAAAATAAAAGGGGTTCTCCAAAAGTATTGCCTCCTCTATTATAACATTGGCCCACAGCCACAGCAGTGGATGTTAGTGGTATGGCAGTAGAGACTGAACCTTCCCAACAATATTCCATTACATTTTGTTGCTGTGTGACAGAGGAGCAGTCAAAATAGAAATTGAACAAAATAGCATCTGACATGGAAGTGTGTATGGAGGAAAGGGGTGGAATTGAATTTTTCCATGCAGAAAAAATTCTGTTGACTGTTGACATCCATCAGTGCTTGCTGGATATTTATGGAGACCAAACCGTGGATGTGAACGCAGTGAGGCAGCATGTGGTGCCTTTCAACAGTGGGGACAGCAACAGTGGGTCACCTCTGCTGGTGCAGATTTGTACGAGCATGGCATGCAGGCTCTTGTTCATCGCTGGTGAAAATGCAGAACTAATGATGGTGACTACATTGAAAAATTTTTGTATTGAAAAACTTTTGTAGCTGAGAATTTGCTCTATCAAATAGTGTTATTGTGCTCTTTGTATCTGTTGTAGTTTCCATGGAAATGAATAGGTTGCATTACTATGCACTGTGTAATTCTTGAAAGTGCTGCTTTGTTTGACCAGCCTGTTTCCTAGAAATGTTTGTATTATGCAAAAATATAAACAATATTAGTTCTTCTTTCCCAAGCTGATGACCTTTTTGTCCCCATTATCTTTAATAGCCTACAAGCTCCTTTCCTCTTCAGAAAACATTTCAACCACAGCCCTTGTTTTGGTGATGCCTCTGCTACAAATCTTATCTTCTTCATCAGTTGGAGACTGCTTACAGGAGGATGATTCTGGAACTACTAGGCAGCAACTGGCTACAGATCTTTTGGAAATATTAAAGAAGGAAGATGTGAAGGATAAAAAGGAATTGGTAATATTCTGAGTCTCTTTTGTTATTGTTTCTCATTCGTTTTTATTTTGTGGTACTTATAGGAGGTACATCTAATATTTTGCTGCATTATGCCTAGCTGACTGGGGAAAAGCTTTGTATCTACAAGTTTGTTTATGTGATACTATTTTATGGAAATACTCCACAATGTATATATTGCATAACACTAGACTACTAGTATAACTGAATGACGTCTTGCTTTTCCTTTAGAGACCATATAACAAATTCACCTGAAATATTCATTTAGTAACAGGAATTAGTAGAAAACCACATTATGTGTACTTACTTTGCTTATTCTGCTTAGCTGTATTCCTTTCCTTACTAGCTAGTTATCCTGGCTTTTTTTTTAACGTGTACTACTGTTCTCCATCTATTTACTTCTACCTGTTTTTCACATACAGTTATTGTAGTGCCCAAGAAATGTATTAATTTATCTTTAAATTGAATACTATTTCACAAAACTATCCAAAGTGTGGAGGCATTATGCTTCCCATTAGTGAAGAAAAGCATCATTAAAATAAAGCTCTGCAGTTTTACAAAGAACTGCGGTTGGCACTCAGGATCTTGTTTTCCCTGATAATTTAAAGATGTGTTAGCCTGTCCCACTGGGGTCTGAATCCTATTTCTAGTTTAAATTTGGAGACTTCTTTTCAAATACTTTAAGACTAGCTTTTTAAATAAGTGTTCTTCATTTAATTACTACATGCCAGTTATTGTCTTGATAATAGTCAAGATTTCTGAAAACTTTGCGTTTTCTAAGGAAGCAGAATTATAAAGAAAAAGATGCTTTGTCTTGGATTTCTTTTAATGAAGAACTTTGAACACGTGCATTATATATAATTAAGACAGATTATTTTGCAGGAGCTTTATATTTATTGTTTTGTATATGCAATTTAATATATAACATACATATAAATATATTTCTCTATATAAATAGCCTTTTTTAATGTGTGTACTGTATGTATATATATGTCTTTATATATAAATATAAGTAAATTAAATAGCCCGAGTCAGGAGAATTTCTCACTTGTGTTTCACTGCTTTTCTGCTTCTAAACTTCATCTACCATGATGACAACTGTAGAACATGAATTCTGAGAAACAAAACAGTTACAGCAAAAATAAGTGTAGAGTAAGATTAACATAAAATATGTTTTTATAGTGAGTGCAATGAAAAGCATGAGAATTTCCTTAAAATATTTAAATATTTATATAATGTACATGTCATGGTGAGGAGCATAAGTTTTTAATGTACTCCAGTTTTATTGTGTACGTTTTCATGAGGACATAGCACTGCAGTTCCCTACAGAAACGGGAGTGATGGATTCCAAATAAAGGGGAAATTCATGAGTAGAGTATTAACATATTCAATCATCCGAAATTCAAGAATTAATGTAAAGGATTGTAAAGAAATGTACTGTGACTTATTAATTACACTTATTGTGTTGGGATCCTCAGTAAAAGATTTGTTTCAGATGATAGAACTGAATAAGTTACTTCTTTCTCTTTGCTCTTTCGTGATGTTTTACTTTTTCATTTGAAAATTGTTTGTATGTTTCATTTGTTTTCAGATGTCCTGTAAACTCTTATTCCCCATAACCAGCTCTTATTGTTCATTATACACTACTTGGAAAATTTTAGAGCTCATGAAAGAAAAGTCAGCAGTTACTGACTGGTTATCTTCAGTGAGGTCACTGCTGCCTGTTACAACCCAAGTCCCTGCCCACATTTTTCTGCTGCTGGCTTATCTACTGATCCAAGAAAAGGGAGACAGTCTTCGTGATGTACTGCAGACTACTACGGAGGTAGCCAAAGCTGATTGTTCTCAGGTAAAAACTTAGTATTATTGTATTTTCTTACAGAAATTGGGGTGGATTCCCCACCTCAAGAGGTTCAAGTCTGCCACAGCTTCCTACTCTCAAGTCCAACCAGTCATGAAACTGAGCATGCGCTCCCAGTAGGTACACACACAGGGCACATGTGTACATCACATATCTGTGGCTGTATGTATATAATGCAGACACACTGTGCACTCTCATGAACTTCAGCAGCACTAGTGGCTTTATTTTGCTCCCCTTTCCTGCTGAGCACATTGGCTGTCAGCTAATGAGGAGTTCATGCACATTGTGTATGTATGTGCAGTGTGGCTATTTCCAGCAGCAGGGCTCAGACTCTCAGGCACACACTAGCTGACCTCTGGATCCATCTCCTCAGTTGCTGGCATAAGAGCCCCTGTGGCTGCAGCTCCATTACAGTTGCTGGTACAGACTGCCTTCCAACCAAGCACACTACCCTCCCTGGCAATACACAGATGTATACATGTGTATCTTCACCCATGCACTTAATACATGCATGTTCACACCCATATACTTGACACACGCAGCTCACCAGACCACTCCTAGTCTCTGTCTGGCTTCTCAACTTGTAGAATTTTTTGCTGTGTACAGTAACATGTGCATTATGCCTCCATGTTAGAGTGTTTTCCTGTTTTCAGGGTAAGGAAAAAAAACTGCTTTATTTAGTGAAATTACCTCATATGGATGGAATAAAACACCAACAACTTGAAGAAAGGCTACTAAAGTGTTTTTGGCTTTTGAAGGATATTCATCCTAAGGAAGTTACAGGAGGACCACCAAGTCACTTGTGATGTCAGTTGTATTACTTCTTAAAAATATCTCCACAGTCAGTACAGTCTTAGTCTCATTCACTATTGAATCCAAGTCAGATTTATACAGTATGCTTATGTTTCTGCATAACTTAGGTAAATGCGGACATACGGCTTTTTAGGGTAGATAAATAGGTAGATTAGGAATCACCAAACAGAAATAATCATCCTGTAAAATGAAAAAAAATGTAGGTAAGGGAGAAGTGTTGCTTTGAGTGTCAGATATACCGTAAGAACAAGTTTTATTTGCTTAAGTTTTCTAATTGCTTTCTTTTTCAAATAGCTTTCACACTTCTGTAGCACAAAAGTTGTAAAAAGTTACAGCTTATGAGTATGCACTTGATGCCTTAGGGCACCAAGAACTGCAGGATGGGGATGTGCTTGCTATTGAACAAGTACTGAAATGCTGTGCTAAAACAGAATCACTATACAGTGCTTTTGTAGATACCTGTAATTCTTAAGCTGGAGATGGTTTTTTAAGTTGATGCTGGTTTCATCTTCTTTGGATTGCTCATTGATAACTCTGTCAATAACTCTTTGTTTTGTTGTTTTCTTGTATGCGTGTGTTTCATATGTAGCAGTATCAAAACAGATTTGGGAGCATGTGATTTCTTCATTTTTTTTCTACTGTTGTTTGAACTTCTTTGCATTTTTTAACTTGTATCAAATTTATAGCATTATACTACTACTGTGTTGTAATTAATTTTGGTGGGTACTAATTATCTTATTTCAGGGCTTACAAGTTAATTAATAGTTTTTTTGTGTCATGACCCTTGAAATTCAGTAACTTTAAGACTGAGGATTTTATGTGTTTTGTTTTTTTTTTTAATTATCCTATTTGAAAAGTAATTTTGACTCCTATTCAGACACACATTAACAGATTAAAAGGTCTGTTTTTCAGTCTGGAAAAAATTGCAGGCTTTTGCTGTGGAATTACTCACCAGAACTGTGAGCATTATGTGGGAATAGAAGAATGTGTGGAATGTATTTATTTACATGAACTGTAAGATCACCACTGTGGTGGGGAGAAAAAAATAAATAAATTGTATTTAAATCCTAGCTAAACCAACTAAAAGCCTTTGGATGTATTGTTCTGCAGTGTAGCTGGGTTTCCAAGAAGTGAGTAACCTCCAAATACATTTAACTCATGGCATTTCCCTCTGCAGCTTGGAAAAACAGACACGATCATTTAAAGAGACTAATTAAAAAAGGAAGGTTTATGTGACATTTTAAAATGTTTTGTTGTGGTGTCTGTAGCTATAGTGTTGACTTTTCTTTTTGGTTTGAAAGTAAACAGTGGATACAGCATGTTAGCAAGAGGTAAAGTTAAAATTGCATACTAGTAACTCCAACACAGTTGTGACACTTCCAACCACAACTACCCATCAGTTATATTGAAAAGGGTTACTGGCTAATCTGCTGTTTTGGTATGCTAGTGTAGTATGTGAATTAATTAGGAAGATGTTTAGCTTCCTTCATTTTATTGTATTTTGGAGTTTCTGTTTTGTCCTGTATATACTGCTGTTATTAAACTAATGCTAGCAAGCTAGTATTTCATCTTAATGAATATAAAGATGGATGCAGTTTCAAAATACTGTTGTACAAAGCCTGAATCTCAACGTTGATATTTGCTGAACTCTTCAATAAACCTTCAAGACTGCATAGTTAATGCTTACAATTCAACATAGGAATGGGATCTAGCTCTTAGATAGTTTTATTTTTGAAATATTTGTGTGCTTGGTATACTCCTTAACTCATGCATAGGCCCTGGGATACAGGTTTGAAGTGGATATAAGCTTGCTGCAAGGTAGACCTGATTCCTCTAAGTTAAGTACCAGGCAGAAATATACTAAATGAAGTTGTTTGTTGTTTTTTCTTTTCCCCAGGATGTTTTTCCCTTTTCTTTCTCCATTTCATGATTCTTTCTTATAATGATTGCTACTTTCTTTCATAGGGATGGATTCTTTCTGTAAAAGTACAGATGTAAAGTCCTTCTGTTGTAGCCTTGTACTTTTTCATTCCAGAGGACAGCTCAGTAACATAAAATAATTAAAAAGCAAGAAAAAAAAAGGTGTAATTACAAAGCACACAAACAAATAAGTATTTTACAGCACTGTTCTCAGAGCAAAAGATTTTTTTCCCAGACAGCTATAGCAGGAACATACCTGAAGCTGTTTTTTTGCGGTTCTATGTAATGATTGACTTCCTTTTAATTTGTCATAGCTTTTTTTTTGCTTCTCTATTTAAATGAAAATACCAATTCTACATGTTATTTAAAAACTTGTAGTGAAACATACTGGATCACAAAGGGTCTGTCTATGACAGGAAGAAATATGTGTAGAGTTTTTTACAGTGGTAAAATTCCAAGTAACTTATTCAAACAGTGCAGTTTCCCACCTGATAGTAGTGTTGCTTCTGGTCACCAGGTAGAATAACATGCCAGTATTTTCTGAATGAGGATGGTGTCAAGCTCATTCACTGAGTTGTTGCTTAATTGTTTTCAATCAAGTAGAAATCCTCAGAACTTCTAAGTCTTTCTTAACAGGTGGCTTCGCATGTTGTAAGTTAGAATATTAAGAATGGATTTTCTTTGGTGGAAGGTTTAAATTACATTCCTAGAAGTGCAGGTTAGTTTTCTGGAGGATGTAGTTTTACCTGAGTCATCCAGTTCACAGCTATAAGAAGGCTTTGTACATTACAGAATCACAGAATGCTTGAAGTCAGAAGGGACTTTTGGAGGCCATCTGGTCCAACAAACATCCTCAACAGAGCCATGTAGTACAGCTTGCCCAGGGCTGTGTCAGTATGTCATTTGAGTATTCAAATGCATGGAATCTTCACAGCTTCTCTAGGCAACCTGTGTCAGTGCTCAGTCAGCCTCGCAGTGAAAAAAACTGTTTCTTGTTGTTCAGACAGAGCCTCCTGCGTTTCAGTTTGTGCCTGTTGCTTCTTGTCCTGTCATTGGGCACCATTAAAATAGACCTGGCTCCATTTTCATTGCATCCTTCTTTGAGGAATTCATATACATTGATGTAGTCCACTTTCAGCCCTTACTTCCCTAAACTACTACTGGTCCAAGCTTTCTCAGCATTTCTGTGTGTGAAGGATATTCTCTTAATCATATTTGTAGCCTTTCACTGTACTCCCTCCAGGATGGAACAGGACCACAGAATCATTTAGGTAGGAAAAAAACTTCAGTTTTGAGTCTAACCATGAACTTGACCTCTACCAAGTCCCATCACTAAATCACATCCCTTAATACCATATCCACACAACTGTGAAATACCTCCAGGGATGGGTGCTCCACTGTTTCCCTGAGCCTGTTCTAGTGCTTGACAGCCTTCTCTGTGAATATTCTCCTAGTATCCAATCTCTAAACTTTCCCTGATGCATCTTGAGGCTGTTTCCTCACATTTTATCACTTGCCATCCAAGAAAAGAGTCTGACACTCTCCTTTCTGCTACCTCCTTTCAGGTCATTTTAGAGAGCAATGAGGTCTTCTCTTAGCCTTCTTTCACCTCAGCCATTCAGAGAGACACAGATAGGCTCACACAGTGTGCTCAAGTAGAACTTCATGGGATTCAACAAATCCAAGTGCAAGATGTTGCCACGTGGGTAGTGGCAACCCCCACGGTCAGTACAAGTGAGGGGATGTAAGAATAGAGTGCAGGCCTGCTGAAAAGGACTTGCAAGGTACTGGTGGATGGCAAGCTGGACATGAGCCAGCACCGTGCCCTCACAGCCCAGAGTGATGTATCCAGGGTTACATCAAAAGAAGTGTGGTCAGCAGATTTAGGGGAGGAGACCCTGCCCCTCTGCTCTGCACTAGTGAGACTTTACCTGAAGTACTGTGTCCAGATGTGAAGTTCTCAGCACAGGGGCGACCTGTTGGAGCATGTCCAGAGAAGGGTTACAAAAATGATCCAAGGGATGGAGCACTTCCCCTATGAGGACAAGCTGGCAGAGCTGGGACTGTTCAGTCTGAAGAAGAGAATACCCCAGGGAGACCTGAAAGCAGCCTTTCAATATCTAGAAGGGGCTCTCTGAGAAAGAAGGGGACAGGCTCTTTAGCAGGATCTGCTGTGGTAGGGCAAGGGAATATGGTTTCAAATTAAAAGAGTGGAGATTTAGATTGGATGTAAGGAAAAAGACTTCTACAGTGAGGGTAGTGAGGCACTGGAACAGGTTACCCAGTGAGATAGTGGATGCCTTGTTCCTGGTGGTAGTCAAAGCAAGGCTGGACCAGGCTCTGACCAACCTGATTGAGCTGTGGATGTCTCTGTTCATTGCAGGGGGATTGGGCTGGATGATTTTTAAAGGTGTTTTCCAACTCTTAGGATTCTGTGATTCTTTCAAGCTGTGGTGATCTGTCTACATCAGAACTAAGAGGTGTTTCATAATGGTGAAAAAGTTCTTCCTGGCACTGGAAAAAATGCTTCTGCCCAGATGCAATTTGAAGGGGTAGTTGAAACTTCATATTTTTTTGTTTCCTTAATGATCAGCAGCAGTCCATATGAATTAGAAATTGTTTAAAATGCAAAACTTAAGCCATCATTTGTTGATTGCCTCTAACTGCGTCACATTTCACTTGCTGTCAGGGACTTCAAGTGGTGAGCTCTGCACTTAGAAATACTTTACTGAAAAATAGGTTAAGTATTCAGATTTTTTAGTAGTATTATATCAAGCAATCAGAATAATTAGTAATATAGATGCTGTTCTGCTGGAAAATATTTGGGAAGTCAGAGAGAAGAATACTTTGTTTGGTGTCTCCCTTCTCAGTCCTCAGTTGTATTTGGGTCTCCTTGGCTGCACTTTCTGGAGTTAGCAGTGTCTGCAGCAATACCAGATTCTATATACATATGTATATATATATATTTGTTCTAAAGGATCTTAATGCTTTTAAAAGTGGAGCCTATGGTCTGGCTTAGTTGAACTTGGGATTATCTGGTATCTGTCATGACCCTGATTATTTTAGTTCTGTTTTTGCTCAATGAGTCCACAGAGCTACTGCTATACTGCACTGCAGTGAAAGGTTATGTTGTTTCTTGCAGGTGTAGCGGTCTCCTAAGGCAGGAAGAATTTTCTTTTTCTCACAGTTGAAGTATTTAATGTAGTGGGAGAAAGCTAAACTCATCTACAGGAGGAATAATTGATATTCTGATAAAGGAAACTGCAAAGACTGTGTGGTGACAACCGTCAGTACATGGTGAAAGAGTACTTCAGAAACTGCTGTATTTGTTTCTGTTTTATTCCACTCCATATAAATAAATGATGGCTTATAAGGAATGGGGAAAGTAAGTGGTAGAAGAGTGCTTAGAATGCTATTGTATTAACAGAAATCACAACAAAATAGTGAAGAATTTTGAGTTTTCCTTTTCTTGGGCACTTGCCAAGGGATACTGTGAAAGGTAACATGAAGCATAGTAATTTGGCCATTCTGAATAGCAGGAGAGTCAGAGCTAAGAAGTAAGATGAAGAGATAAGCTGTTAATCAAAGTTAAACAGCCACCTTTATTAACTTGAATCTGTTCATTTGGTAATAACACTTGAACACCCAGTTCAAGTGCAAACGTGTGAAATGTAAAAAAAAAAAAAAAAGGCCTAGTCAAGTAAATACAGATATACTATGAATTCCACATCTTTGATTCATGATCAAAAAAAACTTAGACTAACAGACCTCAGAGTTTAAGATTGCAAAAGGTAACTGAAGTGTTTACAGGACAGAATTTAAAAAGTGTGAGCTTTGCAGACAACCTGTGGAATACCTCCTGTACTACAGCGGGATATATAAAAGTGCAAAGGCATCACAGAGGGAGTTATAATATAAAAATAACTGTGTGTTGCTTTTCTTATTGGTGGTTTTTATTTTTTTATTTGGTCAGTGTAATCTGTAATACTGCTGCTAGTGATATTCTGTTTTGTAGCTTAGATGATTAGTGTTGATAGCTATGAATACTGAATGGAAAAGCTACAAGTGATTGCAAAATTAGAAAAATTGTGTTTCAAGACAAAGTGGAGTCAGAAAAGGAAAATATGTATTTAGAAAGTTATCCGTTGTTTTCACAAATGGGTTCACTGCCACATGAGCAGAGTTCAGAAACAGAATCTCCATTGCCCCACTGGATATTGTTTTTATATGGAGTCCATAATCTCAGGAATAGATTAATGGAGCATTTCAGAAACGGTGCTAGGCTTTAAAATAGTATATAACTTCTTTTACAGACATTATTCGGTTATGCCATATTTTTGTTTTACCTTACTCTTTCTGTGAAGCCTACAGAGGAATTCTGTGTATGTATCTCCTCCTTTCTCACTAAGTAGAAGCCTGAAATCCTTTTTGTGATGCATGATGAGGCTCTGGGCAGCCTGGTCTAGTGGTTGGCGACTCTGCCTATGGCAGGCGGGTTGAAACTAGATGATCATTGTGGTCCTTTTCAACCCAGGCGATTCTGTGATTATGATGAGCAATTGTATTAGATCTGTTTCTAGTTGATTCATTTTGGAGTCATGGTCTGAAATACTGGAAGAAAGTCCAAAAATCTTTTTAAAAGCTTGATGAATTAAAAGTAGTATGTTGACTTTTAGATTACCCACTGCACTGCAGGAGAAGAAATTAAATCTTCCCACTGAGAGGTTGCTGGTGAATTGTACCACAAGATTGATTAAGATTATTAATGACATTCTAAAGGACATGTATCCTTTCATGTCTTTCAGTGGCTGGAATGAAACAATGTGGGAAAGTCAATCTAAGCATGCATTATTTCATTTACATTTTTATTCAGAAGGAGACCGTGTTTAAGAAGTGGCTTGGGCTTTCTCATGTGGTACCTGCCAATATTGTTGGAAGTCTGATTATGTTATCTTCAGACAGTATCTGTTAGGGAATTGTCATGTTGTAGTCTGATCTTATGGACAGATTCTTCATTGTCAAATTGATTGATTAAGATCCTGGTGGAGTACATGTAATGTTTCAAAACCTAGCATATGTCTCCTTAAAAAGTGCTTCTGTTTTTTGAGAAGGATATTTTTACAGCCTTTATTATTAAAAATCTATCTTTAGTTGTGCACTGAAATGAATGAACCAGTTTTTCAGGTGTGTGTATTGTTCAATATTTTTGTCCTGTGCCCTGGAGCAAGAAATACCAGTGTGCTGAATGCTGCTGAAAACCTAGTCACTGTGCTGTCTTGCCTGCTGGAGAACTCAACTAGTGTTGCCTTTTTACTAAAGTTCAGCCCTACATGTTCCAGAAATAAAACGTGGAATACTTTGCAGTAGCATAATCTGTGCCTTTTTGGTTCACTTTTTCTGAGTTGCCTGCAATTATCTCTTAATGTCAAAATTGACTCAAAAGAGCCCTCCAAGATAGGTGTTAAACCAAAGAATGTGAGACATGAGTTAAGTGATACTCTGTTTTTAGCATATAAAATGGAGACAGCATTACTGATATGTTTGAAAAAATCTTGGACAGAGCATTGTTTACTATTTTCTGGAATATCTTTGTTGTATTGACAGAAGGGCTGCATAAAGGATAGTTCCCCTTCCATTGAATGTAAGAAAGTGTGAAGGAACTGAAAGGGAGAAGAATTGTAGTCCTTCTATCTCCATTTTTGAAGAAGAAAAATTGCCCTATAAAAAGAAGAATAAAATTGTTTTTTAAAAATCAGATCACCAAACAGTCATTAGTCCAGTTAACAAATGAGAGTATTTTGTTTCATATGTAAGTGAGTGAAGATAGGGCCTGTTGACGTACATAGGCATGATTTTTGAGATGCAAATTATTATTAATAACAAACCCCAGAGTCTAGAAACCCTTTGTCAGATTGCTAATGAGCGGCTTGACCCAATGGCTGCATCCTCCAGAGCAGTAAGCGCAGGAGGCACTGCTGGCAGACATCGTGCCTCTCTGCCTCTGCAGCTGTTTCCTACGTGCTGAGAGCTAGCGAATTGTTGTATTGGCTTTTTGGAGCTATTTAGCTTTTGATGAAGATTTTGTATAAATATAGCACTGAGAGTAGTCCCAGAATTGTTTATCCACTGCATGAGAGAGGGAGGAGCAGTTTTGTTTTTCTCCTGATCTTATAATCTGAAAATAACTTCAGAAGGAGCATACTTGAAGGACAGAGCTTTAAAGGATATATGTATCTGTCCTTTTTAGCTGTAAGTGTTTAATCATTCCCTGAGAATTCTGCATATTGAACTTAGTGTAGAATAAATTTCTTAACCAGGAAGATAATGTGAACACAGGACTTGAAATGAAGTTCTTGTCACAGCTGAGGAAGGATAGGCTTGGTCAGACTGACCTTAAATGCTTTTTAAGTAAAATTAAGAGTATTATTTCTTTTCAATGTCATTTATTTTGCATGTTGTTCAGTCTGATTGCCATGTGCGTAGACTCCTGCTGCTGCTGAGAAGAGTGCAGGAAATAATCTGTTGAGTAGAGAGCTAACTAAAGATGCAGTGGAGCAGGGTAAGAACCTGCTTCTGGCAGAATTGGTAAGAAGACAATAGGACAGAACTTAGGTAAGGAGTTTAAGCATTATATTGACATCCGACAGCATTCTTGCTGATACAGCCTTTGCAGAGCACAGCACAAACCACTGATAGCATTAATCAGAGATGAATGTTGTTTAAAGGAATAACAAAGCTCTAATTCTTGGAGTTGAGTGTATTCCAGCCATAATGATGCATGCCAGATGTTCTGTGTAATGTTTTCAGAAGACTTTTCTTCCCTATTCACACATGGTGCTAAAAGCAGTGTGGAAGACTGTACCTCAGTGAAAGAGCATGCAGTGACCTCTCTAATAATTTGGAGATTTAAAATAGTGGTAGAGGTTTCTGCCGTTAGTGTTACTGGTTGCCCCACTTGGAGGTATGGAATGTTCACCATTTGCACATCAGCAGGGTTTTAGCTAAAGATTTAAGTAATAGTAAATCAGTGGATAATTATTTTTTCCTTAATACTAAAGTTACAACAGGTGCCCAGAAATAAATGCACTTACATCTACCATACTTCTAGCTTCAATTTTTTTTTTTTTTCCATCCTTTATTATTTGGTTTCTATGCAAAATTCTTTTTTCATAAGATTTGACTTAGCCTCAGTGGATTCTTGATTTGAGGACACTGAGTGTTTGATTTTCAGGTTTTACTGCGCTTTGTGTTCTAATCAATTTATTAGTCAGTTTTAATATTTTTCCTGTGTATTAATGAACATCCTTTTCTCTTAGGCAGTGCTGCTGCCCTTTTGGCATTAGTCAGGTGAGGAAACACAGCTAAACAAATGATTACTTTGGAAATGGAATGCAAATAGAAGGCAATTAAAAAAATTCTATGTTTTGAATGAAGGTTTAGTTTTCTGTTTGTCAGTATTAAGGCAAAACTTACTGGATTTTGACTGGGGCTAGAATTAATTAAACTCTGCTGTGTGCTGATGGACTTGGGGTGAATTAATTCCTACACTGTTGTATTTCTACAAAAAAAAAAAAAAATACTTACGATGCAGGATTTATTAAGTACTGTATCAGCCTTGGAAAATGACTGGGCTTCTCGGGGGCATTTAAAACTTGGAGGACTATTCTGATTAAAGCACATGCAGAAGTATAAATACAGGATAGTATCCAGAGACTGTGGACAGAAGGATCCCAATTAGTACTTGTGCCTGAATTAGCTGTTGAAATGTGTTGTGAATGAAATTGAGTGAAAAGATAACAGGCTTACTATGGACAGAGAAGAAATGATAGTTTGGAGAATTATGGAAGAGGTAAGAACTAGGTCCTCAGCTTAAGTCACTTAAAGTGTTGTTCCAGAGTGGTGCTACAGGGTGGGTTTAGTGTGGGATGACTCCTTTAACTTCCGTAGTATAAACCAGTGTAATAGATCTGAAAGTAGTTAGGGATTTAGAGGATATTTACTTGTCATATGAGAGAATCAAAGAGCCGTGAGATATGTTGCTTCTCAGAGAGTGTGTTATTCTCAGAAGTTTGTTACTTCTCTTTATAGCTTTACCCATTTTTCTGTCAAATTGTTTATTCTAAATGAGATAGTTTTGTATCAGAGAAAGTCGAATTGATTTCAGAGAAACTTGCAAAAAGCCAGCAGCTGTTCAGGTGAAAATAAGGTGTATGGTCACTTAAATAGAAAGAATGGTATCTATCTCATCATCTGCCTTGAATTGTTTGGAAGTTGGTGTCACTTCAGTGTTAATAGTAGTTTGGAAATAAATTTATCTGTGCCTACAAATGCCTTTGGCCGCTGTGGTCTGCTGAGGCAAGGATGTTAACAGGAGAATGCTGGTTAAGAGTGCTGGTTAGAAACATTCATGTTGAGGCAAACTACTGCAGAGTACAGTATAAAATCACATCTTTTGGGTGACAGTGTTTCTTGGGGCCATCTGTTTTACCATTAACTATAAAGTAATAAAGATGTTTGTTATAGATTTAGGTTTTAGGGAGAGTAAACAAAAATAGAGAGCCCTAGTGGAAACGAGAGAGGGTTGCTTGAGCTAAAAAGGTAAATCTATCTCTTACAGTTTTGCATATTCAGAGATGCTATTCTCTGCTACTACCTTTTATACACATTGGTATGTACTGTAAGATACACAAGGGGAGATAACAAGTATTCTCCACCTAATTATCCAAGAAACCCTGAAAATTAAGTATTTCAGAATACATTGGATTTTGAAACATACAGTTCTAGCCTAAGTTCTTATAAAGGCATCTGTGCAGATTTGCAATCTGTTGTTTTCATAAATCTAACAAATGTTGTGATGTGTAAGAGAAAACTTCATTAAACCACTAGCAATTTACGTTTCCTATGTGTAAAAGCTTTTAGTTTGTTTAAAAGAAGCCTTGCTTCTTCAAGTTTTATTTATAAAAAATAGTCAGTATGTGTGTTAAATCAGAGGATTGAATGTTGTCCTTGTGAAGTATTTGTGCTTCATATGAAGTTTTAGCTGGACAAATTCTGCCCTCATCTGTATCTCTGCTACTTGATTTCTGCCTTTGCTTTATTCAGCTAGTCTGTTCTTATGTAAAAAATAAGCGGGTCTACTTCTACAAAGGGTAGATAACAACCATGGGAAATAGGGAGAATGAGAGAGATGATCCATTAGTCAAAAGAGTGGTGTTTGGAAAACTTGAGTAAATAATGTATTGTAATTAATTCCTTAGTTATTAAATACAGATTCCAGAACAAGAGTTTTAAATCTGTGAAAGTACAGATTTGGGTTTCTCAGTTGTTATAGAGGTAGTACTGTTTTGTAGGACAAAAGGTATTTTTCTGGTCTGCTATTTGGAACAGGTAATAACAGAGAGAAGCAGGCAAACTCCCAGAGCTCTTTGATTTCTATTTATTATTCTTGCTTAGTCAGAAGTTTAGTGATTTCTTTGTATTGAGATGGATCTTTGTACAGTGAAAAATTTTCTTTTGATAAAATGATTGCTATTGCATAAAGGCAGACTGTGAACCAGTGCCATGTAATTGCTTTTAAGCATCCATGAAATAAAGTGGAAAAAAGCAAAGCCCAGAATGAGTAAACTTAATTTTACAATGTAGTGATGTGAATCTCCACAAGAGGGGAAAAAACAACCCTGCAGGAATGAAAATACTAAAAATTTTGGCCTAAATAAAAGGAGAATTGTGTTGTATGATAAATAAACACCTTCCTCCTTTGTCACTTCAGGGAAATCTCTGTGGCACCTCCTTAGCATACGTTAGAAAAATTGAGTGAATTACATTTCAATCTGAGAGGTTTGAGGGATAAGATAGTAGCATCATTAGAATTTCTTTGAAGAGACAGAAAACAATTGGCAAGCAGGCACGGACTCAGATGTGAACGATCCAAATCGTTTATTGCAGGTTCTCACATAACTTATATACATTCACAAGTTTCCTTTTTTATCTTTCCTATCCACCCTCACAACTTTCCCATCTGCCTTTATATGTCAACAAAGTATTCCAGAAATACTCCTTAACCGTGCATACAGGTGCTTATCCAGTGAGAGCCATAGGCTGTTCCTCTTGCTTTTCTCTTCTTCTAGAGATGTCCTTGGTTCTCAGCCTTGCTTTCTCATGCTGTTTGTCTTGCTTCACAGCTGTTGCTCTGAATAGTCTTTCTTGTATTCCCACAGAATAGTTTTTTTTCAATGATTTGGTATATGAATGTTTTCAAATATTTTTTTTTTTCACATAATATTCCTTTCACAGTGCCTGTAGTGGAAGTTTTACGTGAAGGTGAATTTACTGTGGAAATTTAAGAGGAAATGGGAAACTTCTTGCTATTAACACTCTCAAATTCAAGAAGTAGAGGGCATATGAATAGCTGTAAACATGTAGTTTAAAGTAGTTGAGTTTTTGTTGAATTTTAATTTCACATATGGAAGGAATTCTTCATAGATTGGCTTGTGTAAATAATCACTGCACTTCCAAAAGAGAACATGGTATGGCGTCACTACAGTATACACTGTAATGAAACCTGCTCATTTGTTATTTCTTTGTGATATGGTATGTTTAAATAATATTGCATGGTGATTAAGGGATTCCTTTAGAAATTTACACATTAAGAAGATGCATATAACAAATTGATAAGTTAGGGCTTACAGGTATTACTAATATTTCTGTGATACCAATTCCCTTCTCCAACTTTGAGCCAATTAATATTTGCTAATTATGAGAGCCTTGAAAAATATTCTCCTGGATCTGAGGATGAAGATCACTGTACGTATTTGGATCCAGATCATAATGGCATTCATTTTTACCTGATTTTCTTGCAAATGTGAGACATTTATTAGCATTCTAGATTATTGCATTAGTAGCAGCTGAACATACATAACAGTGTGCTTCTAAGATGAGTACATAGAAGAAATAAGTTACAAGAAATAGAAAATTAAACTTTGAAATTTTTCTTTGCTTTTATTATTACCAGAAAACAAAATAATGCAGGAAGGTGGGAGTTCTTAATATAGTCTTACAAAATCATTCTCTTGTATGTAAGACAATTACCAGGTTGGCAACCTAATTCTGAAGTTACTTTTTTCTTTTGTTTTGTTGTAGGTCCCAAGTCTTATCCCTGTTCTGATATTTATATTAGGAAGACCTTTGGAGCCTGCACTTTACAGGGATATATTGTATACTTTGCCTTCACTTGGTGTACACAAGGTCAGAATGAAAGTTCTTTTAGTAAAATGAAAACTGTATCAAAAAGCAGTCATTTATTTACAAGAAAAAAAAAAAAGTGATTTAGATTGAGAAATCCACAGCTTGCTTAAAATAATAACTGACTTGCAAGCATAGGCATTACTTTGTAATATTTTGGATGGGATATGGCATTTGAGTAAGGTGAAATGTATGTTATGCTTTGTTGTCTGTAGCATATCATTATTGTTTTTAGATAGCCTAATAAGATGTTCTTTGATTAAATGGTTTCCAGATTCTTTCTGACATTGCTGTTGGACTTAACTGTGATAGTTGGTCCAAGTAACGATTTGTAGATTTGTGCACCTTCTTGGACATTAAAAAAAAAACAACAAAACTAATAGTAACTTTTGGTTAACAAAATCTCTTTCAGGTTTGTGTAGCTCAGATTTTACGATCCATACACATGCTGGGGAGCATACCGAAGCTTAGAGCTATTACTTTGCGTCTGATGACATCTTTGTGGGAAAGACAGGTTAGAAAATTCTTGTGGTGTCTCTGAGTACAACTGCAATTTGTAAACTTCATTTCTTCTAACCAGGAAAATAAATTTGTTTTGGAGCATTATTTCCACTAATATCTCATTTTCAGCAATATAAATTAAATGGTGAAAGTGGTGCCTTTATTGATTATGTTTTAGTGAAAAATTTCAGTTGTACATATTTCAGGAAAGCTACTTTTCATTTCAAAAAGAGGAAAATTATGAGTTTTGAGAGATGGGTTTCTGTTTCACATAACATGGTAAGAACAAGACTTTAGTAAAAAGGCTGTACTTGCTTCTTTGTTTATGAAGCAGCAATAAAGATACCATCTGCAAAAGTTACTCAGATCTCATTGCAGCATTGAACCGTGATGAAGAAAAGCAAAGTATGATATGCAATAAAAGTAGAATTCAGAAGTCAAGTAAAACTGGTAGCAGTCAAAAATCTTGTCACCAAGATAATTTTTATGCTAAATTACTTCTAGGATCGAATTTATCCAGAATTACAGAAGTTCTTGGCAACATCTGATGTACCCTCTTTGTCAGTTGACAAAGATGCTCAGTGGGAAAAAGTGATTGCTAAAGCTGCCTGTATAAGGGATATTTGTAAACAGAGGTAAGTAGAAGAGTTTGTTATCAGTCTTATGTCTTTGTATGGGAAAACTTTTTCAGATAAGTTGCATAATTATTTCTAGCTTGTCTGTTTGGCTAACTATGGCTAATACTATAGCTAGTATTTTTCTAGTTGTGCAAGATACTGACTCAGGCACCGTTAATCTCAACTACTTACATACTGTGGATTTAAAAGGATGTATAAGTAATTTTAAAGTTAGTGGGAAAGATCTATCTTCATTATAAACAAAAAAAGGGTCCTGCAACTGATCCAGAAGAGAAACCTAAAGCATACCAATTCCAAATTTTTAAAAAAGAGTAATGCACCATTGGAAGAAATATCTAAGTCTTTTGATCAAAGAAAGATTAAATACTTTTCTAAACGTATTTTTTTTATTGCACACAAATTATGGGTCTTTATTCAGATCTAGTACTGGCTGTGTAACACGGAATTAATTATAGAATCATAGAATGGCTTGGTTTGAAAAGGACCACAGTGATCGTCTACTTTCAACCCCCTGCTATGTGCAGGTCACCAACCACTAGACAGGCTGCCCAGAGCCACATCCAGCCTGGCCTTGAATGCCTCCAGGGATGGGGTATCCACAACCTCCTTGGGCAACCTGTTCCAGTGCATTACCACCTTCTGTGTGAAAAACTTCTTCCTACTATCTAACCTAAACCTCCCGTTTCACTTTAAAACCACTCCCCCTTGTCCTATCACTATCTACCCTCGTAAACAGCCATTCTCCCTCATGTTTATACACTCCCTTTAAGTATTGGAAGGTCACAGTGAGGTCTCCCTGGAGCCTTCCCTTTTCCAAGCTAAACAACCCCAGTTCCCTCAACCTTTCTTCATAGGAGAGGTGCTTCACCTCCCCTGATCATCTTAATGGCCCTCCTCTGGACCCGCTCCAAGAGTTCTGCGTCCTTCTTGTGCTGGGGCCCCAGGCCTGGACACAGTACTCCAGATGGGGCCTCACAAGAGCTGAGTAGAGTGGGACAATCACCTCCCTCTCCCTGTTGGCCACCCCTTTTTTAATGCAGCCCAGAACACAGTTGGCCTTCCGGGCTGCAAGCACACATGTGCAGCTTCTTGTCCACCAGGACCCCCAAGTCCTTCTCCGCAGGGCTGCTCTCAGGGACTTCTTCCCCGAGTCTGTATAAATACCTGGGACTGCCCCGGCCCAAGTGCAGCACTCTGCACTTGGCCTTGTTGAACCTCATTAGGTTCACATGGGCCCACTTCTCCAGCCTGCCCAGGTCCGTCTGGATAGCTTCCCTTCCCTCATATGTATCAACTCAGCTTGGTGTCAGCTGCTGAGAGTGCCCTCAATTCCATCGATGTAATCTTTTAGAATACACAACATTCTTATAAAAAGACTTCCATAGCTTATCTACTTGGTGATGTTTTTCATTGCAAACTTTGTGCCTGCTGATCTACTTCTCTATCACTCCACCTTTAAAATTCCCAACTACTTCATTCATACTTCATTTTTCTCCTTTGCATCCTAATTTGTCTATTTTAGTTGTCACTTTTGTATAATTGATACTTAGTAAATTTTTTTGTACAGAGTACAGTTGTTTATATGTGTGAATACTGCCCTACTGCCCTATATCTTTCTGTTTTTTCCTTTAGGCCATACCAGCATGGAGCAGATATGTTGGCTGCAATTTCCCAGGTGTTGAATGAATGCACAAAACCTGATCAAGCTTCACCTGCTGCTATTGTCTTACAGGGTCTTCAGGCACTTTGTGAGGCTGAGGTAAGGTCAAATTACCTTTTCAGTGTCTTCCATGTTTTGCTTGTGGATAATGTTATTTTTCCCTCAGTTGATTTTTTTTTTTTTTTTTTTTCCACAAATACAGCTGTATAGAATTCTTCTCTCCCTGCATTACTTGACTTTTCCTGCGAAAAGTTTTACTATGAATTTTCACTGCAGCAGGTCAGGTGGTTGGTTTGGAATTTAATCAGCATGATAGTTTGTGTCAGAAACATTCTTTCATGCATTTTTCCTTCAAATTTGAAAAAGAGCAGCTGTGTGGAACATAAATTTGATTAGCTGGAAAGTATGTAAATCATTTGTCATATCTTCTTACTGGGCTGTCCTTTTGTCTTTTATTCACACAGTTCATATGGTGTAGGGTATGAAATCACTTGTAGTGAAATCACTTGTAATATTTTAAAATAATACATTCATTATTGGTAATGAGGATGGATGAGCATTGGAACATCTTACTGTCTTCATCCTTGGAGGTTTTCAAGTTGCATTGGATAATATCCTAAACAACTGTATTTGATCTTATAGTGACTATTCTTGAGTGGGAGCTTGAACTAGAAAACTTCTTGCCAGCTCAACCCCACTGTCAAGATCCTATGGTACCCCTGAATTAGGAGCCAAGACTACTCCTTTTCAGTGACAATCCAGATGTGGTGATACAGATGTGCTGCGAATCAGACTGTGGACTATGTGGGCTATGTCTGAGTTAGTGAACTATCACAATCACAGAACTAATAGTACTTTACAGGAGTATGTGATTACTTGTTCACTGCCAAGCAGCGATCTTAAGTTTATCTGCTTCCTGACTCAGTGCAATGTTTACCAAAATGAAACCGATCCAATAAAAGAATCCAGCCATTACCACACTGTACATGTGCAATGACGACAGTAGCTCAAGAACAATATAGAATTGGCTAGCGTTCCATAGACATTATTATTTAATATAGTTAAGTTTCAGATAATAGATATTAAGAACCATCTTGCTCAGGGTAGCTGCTGTGTTTGTTTTTGGTATGAAGTTTGACTTATCTTGAGCTCATATGAATTCTTGGAATGGAGGCCTCAGTAATACTGATATTTTCCCAGACTGTATTATATATAGACTTCGTTGCCTGCAGAGAAGCAGGAGCTAGGGCTGTGACAAATGTGACATGCAACTGAAAAAAAACCATCATTTAAAAAGCACTGTACCACTGATGTGAGGGGGGAAGACTGAGATAACTCAGCGTACTTCAAGTAAAAGGAACACTTTGAGGACAGTGAATGCTTTCCTTTTCTACTTTTTACTGGCCCCTTTTACCCTACTTTGTTTCCCTTATTTCATGCCAGTTTGTTTGGGAAAACAGAGGTGCTGCAATGAGATACTGTACCTTGTATAGAGTTGTCTTTCAGTAAACCAGGTAATCATTTGGGGTAAGTAATGCAGTCCATCCCATATTTATTATTTAGACTCCAGTCTGCAGAGCAGAAACCTGAAAGAACATAATCATAGAGGGTTTTATTTTGGTATTTTCTTACTGTGCCACTGTCTTAACACATGGGAAAAGGATTTTGTCTCTTTGAGTTTTTCCGTATGTAGCTGCTTAGGTGCAGAATTTTAGCAAGCACCTAATTCTTAGTCAGTTTCTGCCCGAGTATAACAAACTACATTTTCATACATATAGTGCTGACAGTTGATGACAGAACTGTACACATTGTGTAACTTGTCAAAGCAGAATTCCAAGAGTCTCAGAAAGGTTTCTTTGTAAAAGTAGTACTGTAATAAAGTAGCATAAATTTTCTGATCGAATATATAGTTTTACAACTTCTTGAATGCAGTAATCATTCGGTGTAAATGTAAAGGCTTTGTGCAAAGTAAATAATGCTACACAAACTGCATTGAGAATATTAGCTTTGTTTTTGCATGACTTATAAGGAAGGCTAAGCCAGTTTTTTTTTGTTAATTTTCTTTGTCTGTATAGCAAAAGGTCTTTAATGAGCAGCACACGACATGCATGTCAGAAATGCAAAATGCACACAGTTCTTGCCAGGCCACATTTCTTGTTCCTGGGCAATTTTTATTTTATTTATTTATTTATTTATTTTGCCAATGTGATTTCAACTGAAGCCAGTATATTTGATATAAAGAAGACATCTATCTTGGCTTCTACTTGCTTTTGTGTGTCAAGCACTGTATGGAAGCCAAGTACTATTCAAGAATGAAAATGCTAAGCATACTATTTTAAAGCCCCTTCCAGCGTTTTTGTGGAAGTGGTTTCTGTTTGTTCCTTCAATCCATATTTCTTTGTTTTATTGATCAGAAAGAAACCAGCATAGCAGAGGAATATAATGAACTGAAATCCTATGTAAGAACAAATTATATTGACTGAGTTTGACATATAGATGTAATTGCAAAGCTGGATGTAGTTTAAACAGTGTACACTTATTAATTGTATTCTTATAAATGTGGATTTGTACTGAGGTGTTATCAGAGAACTACTATATCCTTTTGGACTCAGTTATCTATCATTTTATATTTACCCAGTCCAATTTGCTTCTCCTTCTCATCTCCCTAACTTTATATCCCTGGCCTAATAAATAGATAAGAACCTAATTTATATTTGAACTTTTTAGCCAGTAAGGTAGGTGTAAGTCCTTGCCTATGCAGACTAGATGTTGAAGGTGGATGCCAAGATCTCTCTGCTTTGTCACAGGATAAACTCTATATATGTAAGGGTTTTTCACAGCGATGAGTAAGCAAATGAAATAAATAAAATAAACTGACTAGAAACTGTACTGGTCTGCATTCAGTGTGGTTGGTCTGCTTGAACACTTAGTCAAAATTTTTGCAATGGTAAGGATACACTTGATTTCTTTTTCTTCTATTCTTACTTCTAAAAGTGCTGCTTCTTTTTTCTGTCTTAGCTGTGTGCTTCACACCTTCACTTAGCAAAAGTCACATTGCCACCTTCATTTTCAAGTCAGCTACCAGAACCAGTTTTTTTGCAAACAGTGAAATGACTGCTTAATTCAGCAATTACCTGTCATACACAGCATGTTGTTATTCTCAGCACAGAATAACACTAAAACTGTTTTTCTTGATTCTTTTATGAAGAATGTTAATAAAAATTTCCTAATTTAATTTTATTACATAGGTGGATTTGTGTTTCTGCGTCTTACTATTTTGCTTTAACTTCATAGATCTTGAATAAATCTTTATAACACTTACCCTGACAGTTTAAAGAAAAATTTTTATTTGTAATTCTGGTATGTATGAGGCCAAGTATGAGCTCTGCCACTACTGTTTTGTTTTGTTTTCTTTTAGACTTTGGTTCTATGCCCTGTGTTGTAATGCATTTGGGTAGTTTTGATTTGGTTTGTTGTTTTGCTTCCTGACTTTTCTGTTTTGCTCTATTTTTGTTGCCATGGAGCCTGAAATCTGAAAGATAAATCGTAGCAACGGATAACTACCCTGCAGAATTATTTTAGATACTGTAAAAACATCTGAAAAGTGAAATTCTCCACAGGGAGCAGTTTGATATTTGATCAAATGCTACAGGGAAATTACTGAAGTTTTCACTAGAATACTTCACTTCTTAAAGAGAGAAGACATGGGCAACTGGAAGAATCTCACAAGGAAAAATAATACTGTTTAGCTTCCTGTAGAACTGAGGCACTTATCTTTGTGCTCTTTTGAATAATTCTTCAGCTAGAACTGTACCAGTGACTATCTTTCAGCCATCTTTCAGTGCCTAGAAATGCTAAACACCGAATAGTATTGGCTGCTCGCTGAACTTGGAAGACAAAAATATGCAAGGTGAGGCTTATTTTTGTATCCAGAAAGGCTAATGTCTCACTGATGTACTGTAATCAGAGTGCTAGTAAATAGGTATAGTTCACATTGTGAAGCAAGTTTGAAGTTAATGGAATAAGTTGTGGTGAAAAGCTAAGTAGGATCTAAGTTCTATCAGTCTCTCTGCTTCCTAGAAGGTAGGATAAATATGAAAGACATCACTGGAGGCAGTAGCCTGCGTAACTCACGGGTGCATTCTGAACACATAATACTGAACATTCTGAATATTAGGGGATACAAAAACATTTTCCTCTGTTAACTGCTGTAAACAGGCTCATTGATATATGGAATATTTTTTTCATATCAAGTGTCCTAGAGGTCACTTGAGGTAGTCCTAGAGGTGAATTATGACATTATTTTGATATATGTGATAGAGAGTATAGACTTCTTTTTTTTTTTTTCTTTTTAAGAAGATCACAACTACCACTGATAAATTTCACACCAGCACAAATGGATATGGAGCAGGCACATACTATCATCATAAAATAATTTGAGCTGCAAGGGATCTTAAAGATCATCTACTTCCAGACCACTGGTATGGTTAGGGATGCCTCCCACTAGACCAGTTTGCTCAAAGCCTCATCCAGCCTGGCCTTGAATGTCTGCAGGGTGAAAACATCCACAAATTTTCTGGGTAATCTGTTCCAGTGCCTCACCACCCTCATAGCTAAGAATTTCTTCAATATATATAGGCTGTATCTACCCTCCTTTAGTTTACGCTCCCTAATAAGAGTCCCTCTCCTCCCTTCTTGTAGGCTCCTGTATTGGAAGGTTGTGATGTGATCTCTTCAGAGCCCTTTTTTCAAGATGAGCAAATCTAACTGTTTCCAACTTCAAGAGAGCTGTTTCAGCTCTCTGATCATCCTCATCATCCTCTTTTGTACGCTGTCCAACAGTTCTATGTACTTGTTATGTTGGGGGACCCAGATCTGAATGCGATACTCTAGGTGGGGCCTCACAGTATCAGAACACAGGGGAGGAATCAACTACTTTGACCTACTAGAGATGCATCTTCTGTTGCAGCCCAAGATACAGTTGGCCTTCTGGGCTGCAAGCACAGAGTGATGGCTTATGTTTAGCTTTTCATACATTTGCACCTTAAGCTCTTGTCCTGGGGATTGCTTTCTGTGCTTGGGTTTGCCCTGACCCAGGTGCAGGGTCTTGCACTTGGTCATGCTGAACTTCAAGAACTTCACACATACTGTTTTCTCAAGTCTGTCAAGATACCTCTCCGGATGGCATCCCTTTTCTGATCAGTAAAGTACCTCTGCAGCAGCTGGTGAAACTAGCATATGAAATCATTGTGCTCTACCTCTGCGACAAAAGCTGATCTTTCAGTACAAGGTCTTAGGGTTCAAGCTAAGCTCTGGAAGCTGAATACACTGAGTTCAGAAGCACAAAAAAATTTAAACAGATCTACAGTATCAGCAATCCATTACTTTAGCCTTTATGGGAAAGAAATAACATTGTGAATATTTAAGGCAAAATGTTGTCCCAAGGTACCAGAGGATCTACAGAGAGGAATGTGACGATACTTATTTCAATATCAAAGAGGTAAATGAGATAAACTGGTGGTACGAGCTGATTTTGTAATATGAACTGTTTCATAAAATGTTGTGATGAATGTAAACAGTGCAATTCCCTGAGTTGGAAAGGTTTGGGGTTTTTTGTGTTGTGTGTTTTGTTTTGTGTTTGTACGTGACTAGTCTAGCTAAAGCAGATTTTGTTGTCTGAGGTTTGAGTCATTTTTTTTTGGAGATGACGTTGAGGATCTGGAACTTTGGGTTAGGTGCTGAAGTAGTGCCATTTTTTTTCACTTGGATGCTACTATTTGCAACTCTCAAAAGATCCCTCTATGCATTTTATGCTTGTGCAATCCTGCTACTTGTGCAGTTGCTCTGGTATTGCTTCACAGCAGTAGTATCTTGCCCCTTCAGTTAAACCTTCTGTCTGAAGAAACGGAATGCTTTTGTAACAGCTTATCTGTACAACACTTCGATTACTATTCCTCTTTATGGTTAAGAGAAGTTAAAAAGCCTTTGCTTTTTTCCAAGATCTTTGACAGAATAAATCGCCAGTGCTTGCTTCCTCATCCTTTCCTATGGTCCAAAAATTTTCTCTTTCTCTCTTTATTGTGATTTTTTTCTACTAATTGTGTAGAGCACTGAATTTCTAAGCATAATGTCTTAAATGCCTTGGTGAGTGGTTGCTAACCATTTCACAGACTTGTGGCTTTGAATTATTTGGTGAAGTATGTAAGAATAATCATTTATTACACTGTGAATTACAGAAAGTGATCTTGTAGTTAGTGGAACTGTTCACATGTTTAAAGCTAGACTGAAAGCAAAATGCCTTTTTGAATTGAAGCCTGAAAAGTGAAGCGTGTTTCCAGAATACCCTTCCAAGCAGGTAGCATGAGAATGAACTATCTACTGACTTGATAAATAGAATGATTATTTTCTATGAAACATCATTGTAAATAGGAGTTGCTGTAAATATATTTTATAATGTGCATGGTTCTTGATTTTATTCAGGGTAATATCTGCGAGCCGCAGAAGTCATAGTTGGTTAGGACAAAAAAGCCATGAGATTTTCTGTTGCTTACCAAGTGCTGAATGTGAAAGGGAATGAGTTCCTCATAGGCAACTGAATCTCATACAAATTTTGGGTACAAGTATTTAATTTTAAAAAATCTATATATTTGAAGATCTGTTGAGTAGATCCATAAAATTAAGCATACTTTTTACTGTGCTGTAACACTTCCCAGTTCATGTTGAACTTGAATAAGAATTCTGTTCTGGTATCTTTTTTGCTACGTGCAAACAGTTTGGGGCCCCTCACTACAAGAAAGACATCGAGGCCCTGAAAAGTATCCAGAGAAGGGCAGCAAAGCTGGAGTACAGGTCTTACAAGGAGCGGCTGAGGGAGCTGGAATTGTTCAGTCTGGAGAAGAGGCAGCTCAGGGGAGACCTCGTCACTATAATTCCCTGAAAGAAGATTGCGGTGTGAGGGGAGTCAGCTTCTTCTCCCATGTAACTAGCAATAGGACTAGAGAGAATAGACACAAGTTGCACCAGGGGAGATTCAGGCTGGGCATTAGGAAATACTTCTCTTTGAGAGTGGTCAGGTGCTGGAAAGAGCTGCTCAGGCGAGTGGTGGAGTCACCATTCCTGGATGTGTTCAAGAAACATTTAAATTTGGTATTGAGGGAAAGCTAAGGATGAGGAAGGCTATGCTTACTGAGGGAAATATCTAAGGATATTTCAGCTTCTACTTGTTGCAAAATAATTTTCTGGTTCCTAACATGACTTCAAAGTGAGATTTGAAAGGATAAAGCTAATGTTTTCTGAGGACTTGGAATGCAAATGACAAGACTCCAAGTTCCTAATTCATAGAATAAAAAGTAGTTCCATGATTTTTCAGGCATGTTTCACAATTTTAAGTAACATTTGGAAGTGTGATATTACTGACATCTGCATTCTCTCACAGAATGATTTCATTTTCTTGTTTCTAATTCATTTTTCTTCAATTATCAGCAGTTTAAAAACTGACCTGCTTAGCATAGCTCTTAGTATTGTATTATTGTTTATTTTACTTTGAGTTCTCTGCAATGATTTCTGGATTCCTGCAGTTTTATATTCTTCCTTTCTGTTCTACAAATTTATCAGGATTTTATTGTGTTTAAACATTAAGGACATTTTGTTTTGGAGTTTTCTCTGTTTTCATGCTGTTGGAACTCCATAGACAGCTTGCTTTTAAGCTAAAAAGTGAAGTGATTATAATATATGAAGACAACTTATGCATCTGCATTTTTATTTGTATTGCTGCAGTGTCCTGTTTTTCCTACAGAGGAGCTGCTTTATCTGATGAGGGTTCATCTAGAATTATTACATACAAGTGAATTTTTAACATGTTTGTAGGATTTTTGATCTGGTGGGTTTTTTGTTTGTTTGTTTTAATGCAACTTACATTAATTCATATTTAAAGTCATAAGAAAGAAAGCAAATTCTAGAAACAAACATTGTGCCATGCTGTGGGGGAAGATGTAACTGTGAGTGAGTCACCAAAGAGTTTATCAGACTCCTTGATAGACCCTATCACTGTGAAACCTTGGGAGTCTGGAGTGTAAGACAGAGAGAAATAGCAGCTGTCTGCACCTAAGGGTAAACAGGAGATTCTGTTTGTATGCATTGTTAATCTTGTCACACTTAAGAAACCTTTCATCCCTTATCACTGTTGCTTGGGAGAAGCTAGGCCAATTAACTGATTAGAGGGACAGGAATTTCTTGCTTGTAAGTAAATGGCATATAAGATGTATGTTGAACAAAATAAAGCAGAACTATTGTGAGAACTATTCTGATGCTACAAGAAACTGTGAGAGCTCTAACTCAACTGAGCACCGACACCACGCAGGTTGGAATTGCTGTTATTAATGCTGCCTCCCACTTTCCCTTCAGGTTGTTTGTATTAATTCTACATGGAATGCTCTGTCACCAAAGCTGAGTTGTGATACAAGACCCCTTATTTTAAAAGCACTGAATGAATTGTTTGCTCTGGTTCCCTCATTAACAGTGAATACAAGTGAATATGAGGTATGTACCCCAGACTACACTGAATCTCTTCTTTCATTATATTATTGTATATGAGTTTTACAAATATATGCATATTTTTGCCTATCACTAAACTGTAGCCCCTCACAATACACATTCCCATACCATTTCACAGCTTTAGTTTGCATTAATGAATCCTGAGAGACAGGTGTGAAATTTGAATGAAATACTGATCACAAATTTCCCTCTCACAGGATGTGTTTGTGGTTCAGGTCTGTACCTTTTGTCTTTCTTAATTCAGTGCACATTGAAGAAGCAGACTGTGTAAGGTATCTTGATTTCAACTGCATTCTTGCTTAAAGAAAAACTGAATGTATGTGTTGTCTGCTTTTATAGAAATTCAAAGCTCAAGTTCTCAGCTTCCTGTGGAAAAACACACAAAACAAGGTAGGTGACAAATGAAAATGTTAATTCCTGGTGTCTGTCTTAATAATGGTGTTAATAAATGGTGTCAGCAACTAGATATTAAATTTGATACCTTTCCATCAAGAAAAAGTTATCAGTGCCAGTAATGTTGCTTTGTGGAAGCACTTTCTTCTTGTTGTTGAATGTTTAGGCCTGTTTTTGAAGTAGCATGATGTACAAGAAAAATGGTAGCTAACTGCTAGTCCTGGGATTTGCAGCTCCCACAAAGAACTGCCCCACCAAGTAGTTTGAGTCCTGTGATGGGCTTCAGCATAGTAAAATTCCTTTGGTTAAGCCAAAACTGTGATCACTAGCTTAATTTGGAAAATGGCTAAAATAAGATTTTATATTATTTAGATAAGTACAAAATGTAGAGATCAATTCAGACTAATTGCATGGGTATGTACGCCTCATTTCCTTGCTAGGGTATTGTAACTGGATATGTTGGCTGCCATAGCCATAAAGCTAGTAGAACCAAAGAACTTTAGTTTAAACGTAGCTTATATTTCTACATAAAGTACACCTACAGCAGTACTAGAGTATAGTAATCAGAATGATGTCAGGCCTAGATAATTGGTTTTATTAGTTTCCATTTTATTTATAAAGTACAAAGTAATTTGAAGAATATCTCAGGAAAGCACTAATTAATGTTTAAAGAAAAGAGTCGGTTACTCTTTTTCAGCATTCAGTGGTTAGTGGATAGGCTTTTGTATGTGAAATGTTTGGTGTGTACCAGTGTCGTATGCTATGCTTGTGATTTTCTTCCTGCTAATTTTCTAGGATGCTATTGTAGCTGTTTCAGCCTACAAATCGCTCTCATCGTTTGGCTCTGACGAACATACAATTCTTCATCTTCCTGAACAGGTAGCAGTGTTGTATTTTTAGTAATGAGGGACATCACTTGCATTTCATTTCAGTTTTATCCTGTGAGTGATGCATCATCTCTGTGAGACAACTGAGAGTCTCAAAGTAAAGAGAGAGTATGAACTCCTGCTAGTGCAACGATATTGCATATGATTAGCCTAACTAAGGTTTATGAGGGGGGAAACCTGCAAGTAGAAGCTAAGCAGTCAGAAGGTAGTTTTTCTTGTTTGAGTGGTCAAATCAGCACATTATTCATTGGGCACCAGATTTGCACTAGATGCTCTTCTGATAATGTATGCAACTGAGTCTTTACACCAAGGAGCTCTCATGAACGCTCTTCCATCCATTGCAGTAATACTCATGCTTGGTGCTCTTGTTCCTGAAATGGGCAAGTCAATTTGAGAAATAGGTGCTTGTTTTGAACTGAGCTGAAAACTTTACCAGCATTAGTTCTGTACTTCTACAGCATGGCATTTCGGGTTTTTGTTGTTGTTGTTGAGTAGAAACCACAGCCAGACAGTATTTGAGATCACTTATTAGATATCTTGTTGAACATGTAAAGGGCTGTTAAAATCTGAAACTTCAGTCTGATCAGTTGAATCAATAACCTTATAAAATGGAACAGTAGAAGAAAATGAACAAATAAGACCATCTGTGTGAATTATTTTCTCTTTTAGAAAAACACTGTAAGGTGACAAAGTTTACCAGACAATATTCAGTACTCTATTAGTACTTTATAATATAGTAAATATCTCTGTGAGATTTTAGTTCCCGTATTATTACAGAGTGGGCTCAGTTTGGAAAATACAACTGCATATTATGAAAATACGGAGAATTAAAATTTAAAAAAACATACTTGCTATATATAAACCAGTTGAAAGAGTTGGCCGCAAGCCTTGCAAATGAGAAGTGTGTTTGCAGCGAAGAGCACAAGACAGAATAAGGGAAATCTCTTACCACTGTTGTAATGCTGTTTCTCTTCTGTGGTGGTACACAGTTCAGTATTACTTGTGCTGTTACTTCACACTTATCAGAAAAGAATTACATTTCCTTTGAAAATACTGGAAATATTTTGCAGTTCTTCAAATTCTGAAAACTACATCAAAATAAAATATGCACAGAACATTTTTAGTATAAGGCATGGCTTATTTGTGTGCTTGAAGAAGAATGAGAGTAGTAATTAAGTTTTAGTAATACTATTTCAGTCTGCAAACGTCAAGACTAATTTTATTACTGCAGATATCATGGATTATATATCCATGTGATTTTTATCGACCATTTCTGCATTTCATTCAGGTAGAAGGAAAACTTTAATTCTTTCAGGTGCGATTAATGAAATGGATTGAAATTAATGAAACAGGGAACTTTTCATATTTTGTTGCTATTTTTGATGTTTGAAATCATGATAATGAGGATTCAGAGATTTGTTCTGACGTTTCTGTTTTTCATCTTCTAGGCACGAACAGAAATTAACTCGTTGGAGGAGGCAGATGTGAATGAAGATGAGGAAGAGAGGGAGGTGGATCTTTTTGTTTCAGGTTCTTCGTATATCAAGTTGTTGTCTCTAACGCCGGATTCTGTATTAGGAGGTATAGTGTGTTCGGTGTTTGAGGTTGTTTTGTGGATTTGTAACAGCAATGACTGTACATGCATTTGACTTTCTTATAATAACATCATGTTGAAGTGCAGGCTGGTTTGTTTTTTTCTGTCATCTTAATAATTTACAGAAAAAAGTATAAACTAAAACTTCAGAGGAAAATAAGACCTGCGACTCAGTCTGAGGAAGACAGTGGGTCAGAGGTCCTGATGCTGGGGAAAAAAAAAACTTTCAGTGCTTTTTAAAAATCCTTAGCTATAATGTTTAGTCCTCTAGCAAAAGCCAGTTGCCCATGATGTATTTTCTGGTGTCCAAATGGCCATCGTTTCATTACAGTGCAGTGTCAAGAGGAAGAACTGTGCAGGCACTCTTAGAGGCAGCTGTCTATTTTAGCCTATGACAGATGAAGGGGAAAAAAGAAAAAAAGAAAAAGTTTTATAAAAATGGTTTTCCTGATATGAAATATATTACATGCTTTTTAACAATATATAAGTAATATACTAAAGCAATGCAATACGCAAAATCGTTCAATCAGTGAAGATATCAGTGCTATGTTTATGTGTATGAATACTGAAGTATCCTTTAAGGGGTGTTTACCAGATGCGTTTGTTTTGACAAGTAGGGAGTTGAATCACCTTTAGTATTTGTTGGTGGGTGTTCTTTCTTTCTTTCTTCTTTCTGCTTTTTTTTTTTTTTTTTTAAGTTCACTCAATTACTATAGTTAATGCTATCTTTCACTTCCAGTCTTAACTTTCTAACATATGAAATTAACAGAATACAGCACTGTTAACAAAAGCTTTAGTAACTGGTAGAAGTTGTTGTGAATTTGTCAGTCCTCTGAAAGGGTATGAAACTCAAGATCAATAAGGTCTGTATTCTATTAGAGCTGAAACTGCCAATTTACCTGGTGAAATTCTGCTGTTACTTGTTACTGAAATTAATTTACTACTTTCAGCTTAGTATATGAAGGACCTATATGCTTTTTAGGAAAAAGGTCTGTTACTCAGACTTTCCAGTGAAGCCTTTGCTTGGGTGCATCAAAGTTTAAAGGAAACATTTGCTTCCATTAGATACGTCTCCTCTTCTTATTTTTTGTTGTTTACTTCTTAAGCTCTCAATTGCATTCTTTACTTCTTTGTCCTTCTCTCCTTGTTAAGTCCTTGCAAGGGGAAGAAAATCTTTAAATTTTTTCAGCATCCACATGCTTCTTCCTGAAGAGATGAACACATATCTGCTATGGTAACTGCAGTTAAAACACAAGCTCCAAAAATAAGATGGTCCTGGTTCTGGCATTACTATTAAATTACAGGATCTTTTTTTTTCCCAAGAGTTTTCCCTCTCTGTGTGAGGAAAATGTCTGAAGCTGCAAATCTACAGGATGTATTTCTGCAACAGAGCTGAGAAAAATTAGAGAACAGTAAAAGTCAGCTTTCTATGGCCATATGCTGCAATTCCAATTTACTATATAGTTGTCTGCATATGTGAAGCATTGAAAACAGTATCTTCTCTCAAACTCCTTTAAAACTGATTTGTCATTTCAATTTTCATATTGTTTCAAAGCATTAAAGCACTCACTAAAGCCAGGGGAAGGAGTGTGATTATTTTTTTACAGGTTATTTTTTTATTTTAATAGTTTTTCATCCAGAATGTCTGAGACTTGTCTGAACTCCAGTAATCAGAGGATTAAAAATAAGCAGATAAAACAAACCATAAACTTCAAACAAAAAATATATCTATTTTTAGTTTTACTCAGAGATATATCTCTGCAGCAAAAATGCAAATAATTTTGTTTCTGTAAAATCAGTTGAATTTTTTTCTTTAGACTGATTCCAGGCTTTAAAATATAATATCCTATTATTTGCTGCACATGTAGATGTTTCATAAAATTTACCGCGATTTTTTAGTGTTTTTGTATCTGGCAGCCTAAATCCTTGGGTTGTATCTCTTACATAAAAAATTGCTTTTGAATGCCATGTGTTCGGCCCTGCAGTGTAACTAGCAAGTGAAATTAGTTATTTCTTACACTAGGGTGTCTCCATGTATGTGGATGGTTACCACCAGTGAAGGAGTTGGTTTCTGATTTTTTTTCTTTCTTGCTGTCCCCCTAAACAAAAAAAAACCTCTTAAAAATGTCAGGATTAGTGAATATTGTTTTTCTGTCACTACAAGTAGTTTTCTAGGAAGAATATGTATCACTGAGGATTGGGAATAAGCTTTCAGTTCCTGTGTGAATCACTAGTGAATTTCACCAACTGTGAATTCTGACATTTTTCTCTGAAGGATGTTGGTCTTACATGTAGGGAAAAAAAATATACAGATGTAGTTTCCCTTCCTGCTGTAACACAAAGACCTATCAGATTTAGACTACTGCTCTGTTATCATAAAATCATAGAATGGCCAGGGTTGAAAAGGGTTAAGAAGCTGATTTGGAAAAAAATATTGCTAAAAATGATGGAACCATAATGAAAATAGGAAATGTAGGGAAGCTCCAGTATAAAATATTGTATTGGAATTGGAAATATATTCCAAGCTCACATAGGTATTTCTGGGACCTATGAAGGATAAGGGAATTTAGTCTCCACTGTTTTCAATCTCCTAGTCAAAGCAGGGCTGTATTTAATTTGGGAACTTGTATGACAAAGTTTCAAGCTTAGTTGTTATAAATCCCCTTAAAATTCAGTTATATAACAAAAGCACTAACAGACTCTGGAAGGTACCAAGTTTGCAATGTTCAGGTATGATGTCAACTCTTAGCTGCAGTATAGTAACGCTGTACAGTTGTGTACATTGATGGTACAGCTCAGAAACACCTTTTTGCTCACATGTGCCTTCAGATTCACTATACAAATGAACAGTAACATTTTATTAGTTCTGTAAATTTTGAGCCCAGATAGACTACAAAATATATAATTTAAGCATACAGCACTCGGCATCTACTGCTATGGTTATAAAGGTAGTACTTCTTTTACTGTATATTCCTTGACTGCACAGATACTATCTTTCCATATCTTTCCATCTTTTTGCAGTCTCTTTTTAAATCTCCTTAAAAATAATCAAGTTTTAGAGGCTGTATTTTTTACTATGTTCTCACTTGTTTTTCTGCCAGACTGTGTCAGTTTTACCAGTGTAAAGGTAAAAGAATACATTTAGGGAATAGCTCAAGGAATAGTTAAGGCTGTTTTTCTTCTCCTCCTGAGCATATGATAAGACTTAGTGCCATTTGAAGTGACAGTGGCAGCAAATGTGAGTTCAGAGAGACTTGCCAAGGGTTCTCAGTTCCTTGACCATGAGCTCTCATCTGAATGTCATTACTAGATTAGCAAACCTGCCCTGAGGCACGAATGTCAGTCATTTGGGGTTTTTCGTGATTGGTTTGTTTTCCCACTTATCAACTCTGATGTTCCTTTCATCTCTGTTCCTTTCCTTGTGATTCATCTAGCATTTGAAGAATTTGCAACATCTCTAGTGAAACAGGAGATGACCAACATGCCCCGAGGTGTGTATCATTCTGCCTTGAGAGGAGGGGCCACACGCACGGACCAGGGGAAGACTGTGGCGGGTGTTCCAAATTTCTTGCTGAAAATGTATGAGAGGAACAAACAACCAGGAATGACGCCAGGCCTTGCAGGTAGGCTGTTCCTCTATTGGAGTTAGGCAGTTATGCACACTTTGACCCAGTTATTTCTCAGATTAGAATCAGAACGAATCAGTTTAAGAAATGGTGTTGTCTTAGGTTGCTTACTTGTGATTATATATGCTGCTTAAGCTATTGGATTGTGGACTGTATTTAGTTGACTTTCTTTTTGAGTTTTCAGCTGTCATATGCAAGACTTCTAAACTATTGTTTTTTACTGAGGTTTTCTTTTCTCCTTCTCTCTTTCTTTAAGCTGGCATGTTGTTGTGTTATGACCTTCCAGTCCATATGGGCAGAGATGGCAAGCCTATTAATCGCTTTCTGGCTAGCAGAGGACGCAATTTCCAGCAAATGTTGATAGCCCTTATTCACGAAGTAAGTTGCTGGCTTTTTTTTTTTTTTTTTTTCCTTTCCATAGCTATTGTGCTTCCTTTACACTTGTTTTTTATGATAATTAGGAAGTAGCTAAAGCAGTGACATACATGTGTGAATGTATCATAATTAACTAAAGGTGCTCTGAGGGATGTTTAACTTGAATTGAATGTTTCTGAGTGTTTACTGCTGTAGTACCTCTTCCAAAATCAGAAGAAGCAGAAATTGTCCTTTGCCTTTGTTTGACTTGCGGAAGTACTTAGACTTGCCTTTGTGTCTAACCAACAGAAAGACTGAGCTATGATGGGACTCAGTGGGAAAATTACATTTATGCCTTGTGTTTAAGAAACGCTTAGATGTTGTACTAAGGGACATGGTTTAGTGGGGAAATATTGGTGGTAGGTGGATGGGTGAACTAAGTGATCCTGGAGGTCTTTTCCAACCTTGGTGATTCTTTGATTGTTACTAACACTTGCTATTCTATCCTGTCTCTTAAATGTTGCAACTCCCTGACCTGTTATAATGCCATACAGTTATACGATCATAAAAAGGCTTGAGTTGGAAGGGGACCTTAAAGATAATCTAATTCCAACTTCACTGCTGTGGGTAGGGCTTCCACCCACTAGAACAAATTGCCCAGGGCTATCGTAGATTATGATTTTTTTAAGAAGTGTAAAATTTATATTCTGTCGTAGGCAGAATATCCAGAAATAAAAACAGTGTATGAATAGCTTGGCATTTTAAAGATTTTTATTTTTTTTTCCACCCACAGCAATACCAGTTTCTATTCTGTTTTCCAAGGATAGAAATCTTGAACAGTCCTATGATCCTTCCTCTCTCTGTTCTATGCTCAGGCAGTTTGGTGCTATTAGAGATTATTTGATTGTAGGCTATTTCACATGAAAGAGCACAGGATAGTTTGTGTGTTGAGTCTGAGCCAGCACTGTGTAATTAAAGGAAATGTCACATTGCACCTGCTACAGAAGTTGGAAGAAGTGGAGCAAATGTGGTGTGATTTGTGGGTGGGAAATTTTGGGTCTGTCACTATCACACAACAGGCCTGGAGCCCACTTGTTGCAGAGTTCCTTAAGGATATCAATGAACCGCTGAAACAAAACACTGTTATATATAAATTATTATTATATAAATAATTATAACAAGGGGTTTGAGTCGGAAGCTTGCGAGCAAGGAATTTGAGATGACTGTTTGCAAACTGAAAGCTTGACACTGAGCACATGTGTATGCAGTGGAAAATCTATGGGGGCTGCGTTCTGATCCTGAGATGTGTCAGCTTGGCTCTTTCTTGGCTTTGCTCTCATATCCTGACTCCTGACTGTTCACATTATATTTGTACTGGTACTCTTCAGAAGCTAACTAGCTAGTTCCATCCCTAGCAAACCTGTCTTCAGCATAACTTGCGTGAAGTTTCTAGACAGGTGCTGTGTACTATGCTGAACTTGGCTTCTTTTACCTACAGCAAACTTCCAAACGCATAATACTTTATGTACATAAAGGCTATATCCCATCAGTGGGCTCAGATACGGCATCTCATCATTTTGAGCCTTCTGAACTGAAAAAAGAGCCACAGAAATTAATAATCAGGTCTTTGAACCACAGAGACAAATGTCAATCTGCAATAGATGGTCTGTGATTTAGCTAGCTACCCAGCTAGCTTTTTTTTCTTTAATGAAGGTGACAGGAGCTTCATGCAAAAAGCTTATGAGACAGGCTGCTTTTGGCACGCAAATGTTGTAAATAGTGGCTTTGACAGGCTGAAGTGGTGCAGTATTTTTAAAATGCAGAAGGAATATAGTCTGGCCTTTGCATGTTCATTGGTATTCAAGTGTTTACTATTCATTGTAAATACGATAGTTATATTCCCATAATAATAATACTTGCAGACATGATTGCACAATTGAGCACTACTTGTCAGTTGTATAATGATAAACATGCTGCTCAACAAATAATCATGTTAGACACTCTACATGCAGACAAAAGAAACAATCCCTGTTTTTGTGTTAAGCATGCTATGATGATATGCACCTTGGAGCAGCTTCTTCTATGTTCCTCCTGGTTTGATTTTAACGTAATTGAGAGATCCAAGGACTTATTCAAACATTGTCCCTGAAGCATTCAGATGGTAATTCTGCAGTGTATTCTTTTGTGCCTAGATACTTCATAGGATGTTATTCATATTATTGACCATTTTGTGCTGGCTTCCACTAATGAATGTTTCTCCTCCAGTGATGAAACAGTGTTCAAGAAGTAAGTTTGTTGACAGATTTTTGCTAACCTCCTCTTCAGTCCATTGTGGCTTGGAGAAGAACGGCAAGTATTTTCTTACAAAGGAAGACTGGGAGGAGGGTTTGAAAGTTTACACATACAAGAATGTTAAAAAAGAACCTCTGAGCAAAATTTGAGAAGCAAAGAGACCTTACAGCACTACTTTGTTGATACAGAAATGCAATGCTAGCTATATTTATGAAGTCTCTGAGGCTACACTTCAGATGTCCTTGTGTGAGGAGAGCATTTAAACTCATACGCAGGCATTTCACTGACGTGAATTAAGTTTCAAACACATTTCCATAGCCACTTACTTGTTAGTGAGATGAATCTAGGGACCATGTGAATAGGTGGGACTACCTAGGTGGAAACCTATTGTGCTTAGTAAAAGAACTCATTGGAATTCATTATCTTTCTGCCAAACAACAAATTATAAGATGGGTCATAAATACTGACATTGCTGATTCTAGATCCTGAGGTTTGTTCTTTAAATAGTATTATCTTAATTAGATACCCAAGAAGTGATAGAAACAGTCTTTGATTCGCTGACGCCTAAATTTGTTTTGTGTGCCCTCTGCTAGCAATGTCTCAGTGTCAAGTGAGCAGTGTACAAAGATTTGTGGCAGTGTAAAGATGACAGTGCTGAAAGAAAACTCATGCATGTCATGATGTTTACTTCTTATTGAGAGTGCACTTTTAAGGCATACGGACTTACCAGGCATAGTGACTTTCCAGTGTTGCAGAAGAGTGTGCAATATTTCAGTACCTAAAAGGAGCCTACGTAGAGGAGGGGAACCAACTCTTTGAAAGGGTAGACAACAACAGAACAAGGGGAAATGGTTTTAA
>JAOWBP010004700.1:27119677-27167756 GCA_028571105.1 Tragopan temminckii
TGATGGAGCCCAGGACACCATTTGCTTTCCGAGCTGCAAGAGCACACTGCTGGCTCATGTTAAGCTTTTCATCCATCGGGACCCCCAGGTCCTTCTCTGCAGGGCTGCTTTCAAGGACCGCTACTTCCAGTCTGTGTGGATGCCTGGGATTCCTTCGGCCCAAGTGCAAAACCTTGTACCTTGCTGTGTTGAACCTCATTACGTTCATCTGGGCCCACCCTTCAAGTCCGCTGAGGTCCCTCTGGCATCCCTTCCTTCCACTGGTAAACCACACCACTCAGCTTGGTGTCATCAGCAAAGCTGATAAGGGTGCACTCAATTCCGTCATTGATGTCATTGATAAAGATGTTAAAGAGCACCGGTCTTTATGTCAGGTCAAAGTATATGACCACTAAATGACATGTTCACCAGATCTCCTAAAGCCAAACATATTTTACCAGGTTTTAAAGTTTTCTGCTTATTTCCCATTCTAGTTGTCCTTAATCTTTCTGGTCAAGAAAGTCTGTAGTCATTCTTGATTGTTTATGTTACACAACACTACTAGCAAAGCAAAAACTATTTAATTCATTAAGCTTCTATATCATTGTGTTCCTTGCTTCTGCTGTTTCTGAGAAAATGATGTACGCAGCCCTAATTTCTGGCCTCTTCCTTGAGGAAAAATAAAATACAAAAACAAAAACAACAACAACAAAAATCCACAATCCCACATCCAACATCCAAGCCCCCCAAAAATAAACAAACAAAACAACACAACCTGAAACCAACACAGTAACAGCAACAACAAAACCTGGAGAGAATCACTACTTATTTTCAGTTAAAAGGTGAACCTCAGTTTTGCACATAGCCAGTTGGGGCCTACTGTTAATCACTTAAGAGCAGGACTGCACGACCAACGTGAGTGGGAGGAAGGGAATGACAGTGACTCCACGAAATTCTGCAAGAACATACACTGAGCTCTGCCCTGGGAAGGCAGAGAGACTGAGGGTGGATAGAGACTAGGAGCAGCCTTTTCCCAACCAAGATGGCCCAGCCTGGAGCCAGGGCGCAGGCCTAGCGGTTTCACTCCCTGCCTGGGTGAGGCCCTGAGTAGCCCAGACAGCCCCCACTAAGCCCACTCTGGTCAGGGTCTGGAGACCTCCCCAGGGCCTTCATTATTTTATTTTATTAGTATTACTATTTTGCTAGCATGCTCTCTCTCTCTTGAGATTACAGTCTTGTGCTAGAAATTGAAACCATCAAACCTTAGTGAAATGAAAAGTGGTCAGGAGCTTTCAAGGAAGGTTAACATCATCTACATCACTGTTTCAATCCTATAAAACAAAGGTCTTTATACTAAACTCTATAGGGAGTACTCACAGTTCCTATGTAAATGTACTACATTTCCTATTTCTGAAGTTACGCTTTTAAAAAGCACAGATTAAATCTTTATCCAAAGTTACTATAACATTCAAGTCAGAATTATTATTTGCTCAAGCTTTCACAATAATTACCATGGTAGGCAAGTCAGGTTTTACATTTGCTTTTCTTGAAGTAACTACTGAAAGTTTACTATAGTGTTAGGGGGGCTCACTGGCAGTCAGCCATGGCGATTCAACAGCATTACAAGCTTCCACCTTAAGTTTCTACTCTTAAAAATACACTACAGGTTTGGTAAGAATACTGAGATCATTCTATAATTCCACTGTTAACACCTGCATCATTACAAAGAATCATGAGAACCTCATAGACCAGAGGGCAAACCACATGCATCTGTTTTCACAAACTTGAGAAAAATCAGAGCAGTATCATTAAATCTTTCAGTCAATAGCTATTTAAAAATCAGTCCCCAATACAACAATGATGAAGTACTGGCACAGGTTGGCCAAAGGGGTTGGAGATTCTCCCTCCTTAGAGATCTTCAAGAAGGTCCTGGGCCATCTGCCTCATTTAGGTGGCTGTTCTTGAGCAGGAGGGTTGCAAAAAAAAAAACCACCTCCAGAGATCCCTGCCAATCTCTACCACTTTATGGTTCTGTGACCTTCACTTCACTAGCATGCACACTGTGTGGCAAAGTGAAAAGTTCAAAGCAGCCATACTCTTTGTTAGTAAAACATTTAAAAAAAAAAAAAGTTATAAAATGCAAGTTGCTTACTAACGGCACAGATAGTTTTTCCAAGATAGCTAACTACACAACTGTTAGAAAGAATAAATAGCCAGCCTGAGAGTTTCTATAGTAAAATGAACCTTTAATTCTGACAAGAAATACCTCATATAATACTGGTATACATGAAAGGCTAGATCCTCCCTAAGTTGAAAAAGAAAGCATCCAGCAAGTGACACCTAACATTTAACCACACATGTTAGCATAAATGAGTTCTGCAAAGGATGTACACTGACACTACTGGTATAAAAGCAGGAGATACTCATCAGATGTAAGATTGAATGAGATCTAAGTACAAACGATTCTCACAAAATCCCTTGTTTATAGGAGACTCCTTGAATACATCTCTTTAATCTTCTTCAGTCATCTAGGTGATGAATACCAGAAGAGCTTTTTTCAGCAAACAAGAGCAATATCTACAGTATCTTAAGGGACATCACCATTCTAGCCTCTAATAATATCAAAGGCATTTTGTAGCTGGCAATTTCACTGAATTCCTTTTAGAATCCCCATGGCTAGTATGAGCAGATTATGTGAGCTATAAATTAATCAAGTGAGCGCTCAGATAAAACTAGAATAAAACAACTCCACAGGTCGTAGGGTGAAAATTTCTCATAGTAATTAAAACCAACGACGATGAAAAGGATGGCTGACCAACCGCAGTAACACAAATTTTTCCCTAAAGTTCCCTCTAAAGGTTCATCCAAAGTCCTTTCATAGCTTTGAAGTCAGACGTCTTGTGCTAGTGTTCTCTTTGCATGCACCAGCAAGAATGTCCCATTCAAGGACATTCAGACCACGTAGAAGAGAGCAAGATTATTCAGAGATACAAGAGTTTAAACTCCTGATGAGTTTGATGACCCAAAATATACTCAACTATCCTATGCCAAAGTGAGATTATGTCTTAGTATCTTTTCAAAAGCACAAAAGAAAGTAACACAAGATTAGGTAACGGATGGAAGGAAATCTGGTTATCTCCTCCAGAAACCTGAGATTTTTCTGCTGCTATAATATTGTCAACGAACTGTCAGAAAGCCTTATTATAAAAATACTGCAGTTAAGACTAGGATAACTTTCTGTGAAATCACTTCAAGAGGATGGGAATTCTGACACTCAGTGAAGATAGCAAGTTTTTCACAAATTTCAAGGAGAGATCCAATACTGAAATGGCAAAAAGTATTTTTATCAAATTTAATAGATCAGAGGATGTTAGCATAAACGAGTTCTGCAAAGGATGCACACTGACACTACTGGTATAAAAACAGGAGATACTCATCAGATGTAAGATTGAATGAGATCTAAGGACAAACAATTCTCACAAAATCCCTTGTTTATAGGAGACTCCTACATGCATTAATAATGACACAACAAGAAGCAATAGTTAGTGTAAAATCCATAGCCAAACGAGCACATTTGGACTGTAAGGCCAAATACTTAAATTGTTAAAAACTAAAGCAGCGCCTTTAAGATGATTTTCATTTACTGCACATAGTAGAGGAAGATCTGAACCACATTAGGCCTGGGAGAAAAGAAAACATACACATCCAGAAAGAAAGAATCCTGTTCAGAAAGCAACAGTAACATAACAGCTTTGAGATACCGACTTCATGTTCATAGCAATATTTAGTTTACTAGGATAATCATAGCATGAGAAAGGCCCAATACCAGGAGTTTCCCTAATGATCTGCTCAAGGCCAATCAGATTTGCATAGAGAAATAATGAAATTGGACAAGATGACTCTGCAGATGTCCCTTCCAACCTCAACAATTCTGTGAAATAGCATCAATCTTGCTATCTTGCTTCAACTCAGGGGTAGATGTAGTGTTGAGCCAGGCCATCGAATGTTGGTCAGATATCTAGTATATCAGATTGCCAAGACAGAATGGAAAAGTGCTAGTTCCGATGTTTTATTGTTAATTATTTTAAAAATCTGAACCAGTATGGAAGACGTTGCTAGGTGGCAAAAGAACAATTATCTCCAAAATTTTTAAAAGATAAAGTTCTATAACTGCAAAGGGTAAAGGACAAAGACTTATCTGAGGAATCAACATCATGACTACTCTGCAACACAATTCAACTTAATAATTCAAAGCGATACACTGCAGAGCTCTGTCTTGAAGTTGCAAGATGACTACAAGTGCCTGCCCTAGTAGAGACTCTTATTACGCACGGTATTTCAAAGAGTGTGCTGTGAAGTACTCAAAAATCCCAGCAGATACTACTAAAAAGTAATTTTTACATAGATGGTGTGCACGTATTCTAGAGAGCTTAGGCAGAAGACAAAATCTAATTCCACACTTTAATCACAAATACCCCTTACCTCACTTGCTCACATGGTGAGACAGTCTAACTGATACATTTCTGTACTAATAACAGCAACACTGCTAGGTTCCTCTGCTCACAAGCATGTGTACACATTCAAGAGAAGCTTCATCTTGATTCGTCTTCTGAGCCAAAAGACAGTGACACTAGTGAAAGCAGCATTAACTTCTTCCCACACTTGAGTGTTTTCAAAGGAAAACATTTCTTAAGCTTGTGTCAGCTGAACAGAGCAAGGAAATAAAAAGAGACTACCACTTTCTATCTTCTAATTCTCTGCCCAAATGAAGTAACCACAGAAAAATAATCCCACTCCTGACCTGACCCCATTCCTAGCAAAGATCAAACTCCTGAGTGCAACTAATAGCACTGGAAAAAATAAGGTTTATTCAACTAAATATTCTCAAAGTGAAAGCTTAGCTGCTCAAGAGTACTGGAAGAAACTGCTTTATCACATATAGTCTGGGTGGTGCTGGCAGAATCCACTCAGAATGTCTTCTCTCCACTGCTCAAAAACTAAGCCCTCCTGCTGCACTTCTCACTGTTTTCTAGACCACCCACTCAGACATGGATACACAAACCACATGTGCTAGGAATGTCACCCCTGCACTAAAAGCAGTATCAGCATTACAACCTTATTGCTTCCACAGTCAAGCTTTTAATACAACTCATTTGTTTTATCTTTTCAATACCTTTGATTTCTTAATGGTTTGTATGTAGTTTCTCTGCTGGCCTTGAGATGCTTAAGGATTTAGAAAGGGAATGTTATTGTGGGAAAAATACATTACCACTGTGAAAATATTTTTTGTGCATCTTTCCTTACCATATTCAAAGATGAGAATTATTTGTAGGTAAGACTAAAAATGTAACAGACAGCTTCAGAAACCATTTCCTGAACAGGACCCAGACCTCTAATTTTGTTTCCCTGTCAGCAGTGATAAAAAGTAATCATTTATGCCTCACAGTGCAGAGGAGGGCAAAAACTGGTAGGACCAGTTTTATAGCATCAGTTCTCTGAATGAATGTAGGAAAATGCACAACCCATTTGATGCAACATTCTGGAAAGGGATGCTTCCACTCATAACTATACTGACAGATGGTGAAAATAGATCTGCTGTATCCACAGGCTTCCATTTGACTTTGCTGAAATGGACTTTGCTCCATTTGACTTTGCTCAAATCTCCAGGCTAAAAAAAAAAAAAAATAAAGGTAAATGAAGAATGAAAAAAAAAAAAGCACGATTATCACTTTGCAGTAAAATAAATTCAAATGGGGTAAAACACAGATGTAATAGTCACGCAAATGTGAAACAGACATTACCCCTTCAAATCATAAGGCAACTTAGATTATTGTACTATACTGCAGTATGTCTCATCAAGCCAGCAACAACACAATTAGTACAGCTGTGAACTGAAGCTGCCACTTTGCAAGATTTTTCATCGTGGTATCTTACAGCAGATAGAACCATCAACCAGCAAACTGTATTCTCTTTGTTAACATAAGAACCACTTTCAGTTACTAAGAGATGCCTTTAACACTACTCCCCTCCTTTCTCTTTTTTTTTTTTTCCTTCCTTTTCTTCCTTCTTGAAAGGGTATTGTTCTCACTCTGGTAATATTTCTTCTTCCTGTCTAGTCACAGTGGCGTTTCTGCTGCTCAAGTAAATGTAAGGCCCTTATACGATTGTGCTTTGATGTTAATTTATCTGCTCGCTCACACAGAGCTGCCTTGTAAATGCCATTGTTTTAGCTGTGTTAATGCACTGATTAACTCCCAAGCCACACAAAAGCACTGCAGAAATATGAGTAGTAGTCCCTCCCCATCATCATGTTTGTAGCCTTTCATGACCAACAGTACAACCCCTTGTACAGTATACAGAAGAGCTTCCTAGCATACACTATATATAGCTGTATGCTGCTTAGCAGTTAAGCAAACTGAGACACAAACAACAAAACCAAAAACAGAACACAAGCAAAAAAAAAAAAAAAAAAAAGCAAACATGCACTAGCTGAACTTAGGGACATGTTTTACACTGCTTATTTTTGCAGTTCCTGCTAGCTTCTGCTATGGACAAAGGTCTGACAGAATGTTCACCAATAAGCAGTGCAATGTAATACAATTGCCAAAATATATATTTAAACCATAGAGAGTGGTGTTTTTGTCTTTCCGATTTAAAACTCGCTTTCCCAAGGCCACCTCACTACAAAGCACACAGAGCAGCACTGAGAAAATAAAAGCACTTCAAAATACACTCCAGCTTAGCACTGATCATGGAAATTAGTGCACCAATTAGCAAACACAGAAATAAAAACTCTCACAGACAGAAGCAAGAATCTGCCTAAAGATAGAGGGCTTGGCATTAAACAGCAAGACATAAAATACAGAAAATGATATGTATGATCAAAGACAGCAGGAAGCAAATCAAATATATTACTCAAGATAATGCTCTGATGGTAAGATAATGCGTATGACTACTGAACAGGGCAGTTTTTATTCAGACTGGTCTACAATTTTCCCATTCATTTTGCAGACTAATGAGACCTCAAATCATTGGTTTGTTCAGGAGACCTCAAAACAGTAACACAATGTTTAAAAATTAGAATTATACTTCCAGGGATCTGAAACAGATTGTGGACATACTTTATTTCATTGTAAGAAAGGGAAGGAGGGACAATGGGTGAGGCAAAACCCAAGAACTTGCCATTTTCCTTCTCCCCGATTAAAACAAATATTAATAGAAATAAACTAGGGCTCTCCAAATGCACTGTACTGTGTATACTCTGAGATGAAAATTAAACGAATAGACTTAACCTAATGAACCAAACCAACGAAAACAATAAATTCATCAAGAGAAATGACTGACCGCTTCTTACAATCCAAATGTTCTGGCAGAGGAAGCACAAACTTTATTTTATCTTGAAAGACTCTGATAAGAGTACACCCTTGCTTTCTATACTGTGAATTATGATGCCTTTCAAATTTAGACACTGAATATCATGTAAGGCCTTTCAGTAAACCCAGACATCTAGAAAGATACTAAAACTTGCCTACTCATCTGGATGTGAAGATTTAGTGGCAAGAAAGAAAACTGTCCTTACTAACAGGATAAAACATTCTAGTGACTCACTGGCTCTGAAATTTGCAACTCACTGATAGCCCTCTGTCCAGTTACTTCAGTGAATTAACCCAAATTCTCCCAGACAGCTTTGTTTAAATAGCTTGATGTTGCGTACAACTCCAAAACATTTATTGCTAAAACATTTTAACCAGTCCCAAACAGTGTTTTTGTATGTTGGTAGGGTGCCTTATAACAATTTCTTTAAGAGAAATATGACTGTTTGAAATTAATTGAACAAGAATTTATTTTTGTTTCTGTATACAAAATTAGACGAAAATAGCTAACGTATTTTTCAGATCAACATTTGGTAACTCTTATTCTATCAGAATTTTGTGGAAAACTCAACATGCACACACACACAACTCTTCAGTCTATTTTTTTTCCCCTCTTCCAACTGCATTGAATTAACAAAATTAAGAGTTTATGGATGCTCCATGATTTGCATTAAATTCAGCAGTAACTTCATACTACAATTGCTGTAGTCTCTTTTACCTGTTTTCCTACTTGCTGTTTTCTTCTACCCTTGTCAATGAACATTAAAGCTTATCCAGTATTTTAAGGGTAAAAAGATACATTTCACCATTTCTAACAAAACAGTTCAATATTTTTACTCTAGCAGTACCATAGAATCCTTCCCACTCCCCTAAGACTGAAGGAGTTGTAAACATGAAACTTGGGAAAGTCAAAATGGAGAAAATTCCACATGTATATGGTATAACTAAGAGATAGGATGTTGAACAACCACTAGTAGACCAAAAGTTAAGGTTGTTTTTAGATTTCCAAACATTTTCATATAAAATATTAATAAAAATTGAAGTTAATCCCCCTCACATGCACCCCTTCCTCCTCCCAACTATCACCTGCCTTATGCTAGAAGTAACTTTAAAATGATCCCCATTTCCCTCCAACAATTGCACATTAAGACATGGACTTAAAAGAACAACATAATGCTTCAAGTATGCTTCATGCCAATCGTCAATAAGAGTCATAACATTACTGAAAAAGTACACTTGTTCTTTGGAAGCCTGAGAAGAACTTCCTGCAGAGTGTGGTCAGATGTTTTAAATATGAAAATAGCCCCCAGCCCAATACCCAGCTCACCCTCTCAAAAACAGTAAAGTGTAAAATTTTCTTTGGACTTAAAGAAACAGTATTAAGATCTACTATTTGAATAAGAAATAACCCCAATAGGAATTTAGTTTTACAGTGCTACACAAACAGTGCGCATGAAACAATAAATCATACAGATGCTACTGTTCAACACTATACATAGAGCACATGTGGCATAAAAGCATATACATGACATATACTGGCCTGTCCAGAAATAAGATACATTTCTTAAGGCTGGTAAATCTGAATAAACTTTTGCATCCAGAAGTATGTATTTTTTTCTTCTTTTCTCTTTTCAGTAGGGGTTTTGTTTTAGCAATTAGTGTTCAGTCATTAGAAAGGTAATGATTTCATCAGGAAACCATCAGCAACATGACAGCGCCAAACTTTGTTATGAAACACTTCCTCTAATTTATCATGCATGAACAAGGATTCCCATTTTAACAAAATATAGCATGAAAGAAAACTAATTTTTATAGGCAAGAAATCCTTCTGGAAGCACAAGCATGTTACTGAATCTGGGAAGTGTAAAAGACAGATGTGTGTGTGTATGTTTATATATGTGTGAATATGTGTACATATACACACACATATATGACATATACTTATCCCAACATATAACTGTGTAACAACCAATTTTTTATTTTCAAATAAAGGTTTTTAATTTAGCAGTTGTAAAAAAAAAAAAAACCAAAAAAAAAACCAAAAAAAAAAACCCAACAACAACAACAAAACCACAAACAACAAAAACAAAATCCCCAAACAGGCTAAGGAGACCATTTACTACATGAACAAACAAAAAATGTTATGTCAATAGTTTTATGGTAAGAAGCAAAGGAGTGCAGAAACTCATAGTAATAAATAGCTCCAAATTAAGAATTTTCTACAACATTTCCTTAGAAGACAGGATCAGTATTTCTTCTTTTATGATGATCCTGCAGAACACCTTCACTCATATATATTTAATTTTATAACATTAAAACAGACAAAAATGCAGACTGCAAAAAATTCTGGATTCAGGACAGTATACATAACATTTTTTTTTGTTAGAAATCCTAATGGTTTATTCACTAAGGCTAGACAGAAAGTCATATGATCCTATTTGGTGCATTTTCTACTGTGACCAATATCAATAAATGGATAGAGTCAAGGAGCTGCAGTCCAACCTGCCCTGGTCCAACTTTGGCAGACTGGAGGCAAAATGTAGGACCATCGTTTGGTCCCCCACTTTGTATCTTGATTCCTGGAAGTGCAGAAATGAAAACAAGACTGCAGTGTTTTCATTATCTAGAGAAAGTTAGCAAGAAGTGGGATTTCAACATGAATAAGATTACTAGGTTTTTGATGAGACTGAATCAAAAAAGCATACATGGAATACCACTACTTGCAACATCTGGTAGTGTCATTCAGTGACTCACTGACTTTGAAATACATGTATGCAGTAATAAATAGATCAGTTATGCAATAAGGCAGTGTGTTGAACATGCATTCATCTTGTGGACTGGAACACCACAAAGAGATACATGATACCATACACATTCATTAAGACCAAGTTTTCTGTTTGTTATTGTGTTTGATTTTCAAGGCTATCCAGGTAAACTCTTCCAGACCATTTTCTTGTTGAGAAGAGCAGTTCTCTGAGTCTTGTCACTTTTCCTCTTCTTTATTAAGAGATGACAACTGGCTTTAATGAAAAATAAAACTGAACGAGGTTGTTTTGTTTCTTCACCATTTTGGTTGCATCATCCTGAATGTTTCATTTAGAGAACAGTTTTTGATGCATCCAGATGCTGAATCCTCAGGAGGTTCCAGATGTTTCCAGATAACTCTGTAGTTTTCGGACTGTGGTTTTGTCCAGTGAGCAAAGATCAAAGTCAAAGGTTGTATTTGTGATATGAAAGTGTCCAGTTTCCTCTATAAGATTTACTATCTGAAAGGAAAGAAAAGACACAGCTGAAAATTTCAGTAGTATCACACTTCCATTGAGTGTATTAACATGCCCCTAAGTATCATATGAAAGGCATAAAATAAACCCACTTCACCAATAGATGCATATTAAATCATTATCCTTATCACTATCTGACACAGAACTATAGTCCAGACTACAGTTTTTCTTTTTTTTTTAGAACATTAACATCTTCATATTTTTAAGGTCAGTCTTTACTACGAAAAATAAACAAAAAAACTCCACCTAAATTAAAAAAAAAAACAAAAACCTTCATCTGTAACCATACAACAACAAAAACCAATAACTGCAACAACAAACAAACCAGGTAGATCTCTATGGAATACATAATTTGTGCTTAGCTGCCAAACAGGTTACTTTAGAAAATAACTGGCATAAACCTTTCCACAAGGAAGAAAAAGAAAGAAATCCTTACAGAAGCTAGTCTAAATTAAAAAACAACAACAAGAGCTCTCACATTTCTGGTTAGCTCGTGTATTAGTATTATTTTCCTCAGATAACGTACTTAATTTTTTTTGTAGAAACAGATGAACCATGAAGGACTAATACTAATGGTTTAAAATCTATGGTGACTACTTAATCTATAATCACTGTTTTTATTCCAAGAAGAAACCGAAGAGCTGTTAGGAGTCCTTGAGAAGATCATGAACTGGTGCACTTCATCTATGATGAAAGGCTGAGAGAGGATTTGTTCAGTCTGGAGGAGCAAAGGCTACCGGTGATGTATTTCATATGTAAGTACCTGAAGGAAGGGTGCAAAAGAGGATGAATCCAGGTTCTCTTCTGTGGTGCCCAGTGATGGAACAAGAGACAATGGGCACAAACTAGAACACAGTGGTTTCTGCATAAACACTAGGAAATGGTTTTTTTTCTTGTGATGGTGACAGGATACTGGCAAGGCTTGCCCAGAGAGGTTGTGAAATCTCTCTTCAGAGATCTTCAAAAGCCACCTGGACACGGGCCTGGACAATCTGCTCTGGGTAGCCCTGCTAAAGCAGTGGGTTAGAAGAAGAAGATCTCCAGAGGTTTCTTCCAAACTCAACCAGCCTGTAATTCTGTGAAACCAACATTAATATCCTAGTTGTGTTTCTACACTTTCAACATTTAGTAGTCTCTTAATTGTAGTGTGTATTTTTAAAGTGCTCATTTTCAACACTGAAATTCTTGTACCAAGTAACTCCATGTATATCATATGCTAGGATTTTCACCCACCTAAACACACACTCAGCATCCTGGAAAGCTGAAGTATAATTTATCAGACCAGGTTAACATGGTGCCCACACTATAGCTATTGATCTCTTACGCATTTCTACATTCTGAGAGACATATATTCCAACTGAGCACATGAAAAGGCACACCATCCTGAAAAGAGTCTCTTTGTAATGCACTGACAGAATATTGCTCTTCTGCTTCACCCTCCCAACCATTTCTTCTGTGCTCAGGCTAGTATCAGTATTTCTGCCCTTCCATTTGAAAACCACATTGTTCTAGGGCTTCCAGATAGATCTCTACTGAAATATTGTCACTAAATATTCTTCATTTTATTACTCTGATAAGTTCATTTTCTATTGCTGAATGAGACACCTATTAACTCATGGCTAACAGAATATTCCTTAAAATAATAAATTTAGAAGGAATATACCACCTTAGAAAAGAACTAAATGTTGGAACTAACTGTGTTATAATTTCTCCCTCTCCATTTCATTATATAATGAGCTGTTTGTTTTTTTTTTCTGTTCAGACTACAAGAAGAGAAGATTATGTTGGTGATAAATGAAATAACTTCATGTATACTGTCAGATATGGAATGATACACCCCAGGGTGGATTAAATAGATTGGAAATGAGAAAATATAAAGAGGAAAATGCTTGTTACAGTAAAAATCCCTTTCCAATCATTGCTTTCTACTTTCCACAGACTGGGAAAAAAAAAAAAAAAAAAAAAAAAAAAGCAAACTTAATGTCTAATTTCCTTTGCAGATGTCCATAACTCTGAAAGTACAAAGGAACAACCCTCCCCTTATTAGCACTTCATTTAAATCTGTGCCATTTTGGTTTTTTTTGTTTGTTTTTTTCCCCATACGGGAATTTTTAAACTTGCATATTTCATTTGTCCACTTATTGGTTCATTGGTTCTTATAACACTTTTCCATCTTCTACTGTCCTACAACCAATATGAGAGAAAAATTCAAATGGAATACAACTGATTTTTACCAGTGGGAAACTTCCATATGTATCATTCTTATCTTAAGGCACTCTCTGAAGCCTCATTTAAGAGAGAATCCTACTTCGTAAAGTTAGGAATCTAACCATACACTTGGTCCCCAAATATCCACTTTATGATAAATAACTAGCTGCAAAACTTTACAGAAGCTGTGGCCAAGAGGACCACTGCTTTCTTGTATTAATGTGGAAGAACAGCACCTCCCAAAATCCCCACAGCAACATTCCTGATTTTAAGAACAAAGATTACACTGAAGTGTTACCACATGTATTTTTAAGCAGCACTGCATATTTAAAAAACAAACAAACAAACCCGATAAGCGCTTTTCACTGATTAGGTTCTGCTTTGGACTTTTAAGCCCTAGACCAAAGGAAATATAAACATTTTCAATATATTCCTCATCCTGCCCTCACAAAATATAGGCACTGTGTCAGGGCACCACACTGAAACCACAGTAAAGAAGACCGAAATGAACCCCAAAAGCCTTAATGGATGTATAAAAATATATCAAGATAAACCCAGACAGCTCAATGAAAAACATCTGCCTGTGTGCCCATGAATGAGGAATTCATGAGTTACAGTATTAGCATTTGCATCTCTGTGCTATTCAGAAATATTTGAAAAAGAACAAAAGATTGAGATTAGTTGCCAAGAAGTCTGACAGTTGCAATCTTAAAAACACAGCATTAAAATGTTATATTCAGAGAGCTCAGGCAGCAAAATACAAAAATACTTCATTTGCTCCCGGTGTAGTAATCTTTGCTTTTCTGCTGTAATGTACATCTCTGTTTACATAATGTTTCTCCAGCTCAGTTTGATCATTATCCATCACAGCACAACTATTTATCGGCCTTTAAACAAGCAAATGAGTGTGTGTGTTTAAGGAAGCTGAAGTGCTATTAATGACATAGTCATTTTTCAATTTATGGAGGTTTTAAGCCATTTGATAGTTTCCAGACCTGCAAGCTGCCCCTTGCAGAAAATTCTCAGAAGATAGCTGCTGTCTGAAGTTAAGCATCTTGTAGACATGAGCAGTGTTAATTTTAAGCAGAGCTGCATACTCTCAATTTCTTCCTTATGCCTGTACTGTCTAGTACACTGGCTTGAAAGAGATTTTTCACCAGATGAAGACATACCTTCTGATGCATCAAAATAAAAGGCAAAGCCTACCAGAAATCTTGTTTTCTTTCACGAGTCATGATAACACCATCTGCTCAGCAAACGCTGGTTTAGGAGCCCAGCTTCAGAAAGCCAAATTTGAATATATGGGACACGCAACATTAACATCTGATTTCGGACTCAATCATCCCTACTTTTTCATGGCAAATGATGAAGGGAAAATAAAATGCCTAATCACTGTGAAAGATGCTGGAGAGAGTGCTTTTTAAAATGTAATTTCAGACCAATTTCTGTCTAGTCATGGTCCAATATCTGGATCAAATTGCTCAGGAGGTTCTCACAGAACTCATTTCTTGGTCAAACGTTCTTTCTCATCCACCTTCTCCCTATTAGACATTTATTACGTATCTCTAAGAATCACAATTGATATCACAATTACTTAATTCTTATTCAGGCACTTCTAGCTTACACTTTTCTTGTCTTCTCTTTCTTTTGGTGTATTCATTTTAGCTTTCTTTAACAAAGCAACTCAAAGAGAAATACCTCTCTTGAGGAAAAGCCATATTCTCAAGAAGATGCATTTCTGTCATTTCCAGCCAAGCTACATCCCTATTTGCTGTCACTATCTATAGACTTATTAACAACTCAGACGGCAAAAAACTTTCCGTTCCTTTCCACATCCCTCAGCAGTTCAAATAGAACCTTCGAGTTCTTCGACATTACAAATCCTTACAATCCTGATTGATATCTTCATTATTCTCGTCATACACTTCTTTAAAAATTCCCTAAAAATATGCAGGTAAGACTTTGACCTGCGAAAGAGATTTTCACCTGCTCCGACAAACCGAAGGTACTACAAACATCACTTAAGAACACACATACTGCTGTCATTCCACATCAATGCCAACATTATGTTTAAAACTCCTACAGCTAGCAATGTGCTTTGATGTTAAGAATGTACTGGTTTGTACTGAAGACAAAGTGAACTTGGGAAACAACAGTACACTAAATACAGGACAAAGGACACATGATTGTGTATCATAAAACATGAAACCTGACATAGCCATCAGTATTTTTCTTTAACTAAGAATATTCTTAATCATGATCTTCCTTTTCATTGACCTCTCTATATTTTTCCTTTGCAAACAAAGCCTGGACTAATGAGCATTCACAAATTATTGCTGAGGCTTACTAAAAGATTTTTTTCTTTTCTTCTTTCTTTTTTTTTTTTTAAACACACTTATCCAAGTGTTGAGAAATTTGATGAGTGATTGCAATCATTTAGAAGTGGTAAAAATTTCCATATTTATAACATGTCCACAAGAGGCATTTAAGTGTCAGAAATATAATATAACCATCTGTGCTACAATTACATCTGTTTTGCTACTACGCCTTTATTGCTTCATCGTCACTATTTGAAATCCAGTGGTGTCTAACAATGCCACCCAAAACAAAGAATAAAAGTTCTTACTATTGTGTAATTTGTAAATGTATTTCAAGCCTTTTTATTTCATACTTTTTTTTTTTTTTTTTTTTTTTTACTATTTCCAAGACTTCAGAAGATTCAAACATTTTTTTTCTAGATTGAGATTGGCATTAAATTCCAAGTTTTCTGTTTGCCAAAAAGCACATCTTTAAAAGTGTATTTGAAAAAATGCCTGTCCTTTTCAGCAAAAAACACCAGTATTTTCATCAAGCATGGTGCACAGATGAATCTATTCACCTATCCTGTTTTCATTATTATTGGTACAATACATTGAAAAATATAAATACATATTGGTTAAAGAAATTATCTCAGATAAGCTTTTGTTTGCTTAACTTTTAATCTTACCATTTAGAGTGGCAACACAACTTAATGTCTAAAAAGCCCCTAAGCTACACTGAAAGTGTAACGGGCAGGAAATGGATTACACAGCTTTAAGGCTATCAAATCTGATTATAGAGATTTAGACAAATGGGGAAAAAAAAAGTGACTTCACAACTTCAGTGAGCATGCTGTGACTCTTCATGAGAGTGCTTCTCACCTGCTGCAGTACATGTCTCTCTCTCAATGTCATTAATCTTCTGTGGAGCTCTACCAGTTCATCGAGATATGCCTAGAAACAACCCCCCCCCCAAAAAAACTTATTAATGAAATCATAGCCATATATTTCAAAAAATCCAGATACAAAAGGAAATTTTATTGTACACCTTCCTTAAGCTAGATTTTCTTACTGAGCAGGCTAGTTTTCTTAAGCTTCATACAACCCACGCATAAATTTTTGTGGATTTTCTTAGATACTTTATGACACTGAAAATTTTAAGGTACTTAAATTTTAATGGGAGAGCCACCTCTTCCCTTTGAAGGCTAGGTGGCCCTTTACTTGAGAAGATAATATTTCCATCTCAGCTATGGCAAACAGTATGTAACAAACTTGAGCTACTCAAGCAGCATATTTAAAAAACATCTCCCAGCTTTCCAGACAAGACACAAGACGAAAGTCTCACAATTGATTTCCTCTCTTCCTCTAAAGCTGAGTAATGAATTTTCTGCATCAACAGGGAGGCATAAGGGGAGAAAGATAAAGAAAAATTAATCCACTAGCAACTTTCACTTTCTCAATTCCTGGGACATCACATATGTCCCATCTGTCCACCCAAGTATCAACTGTCTCCTTCAGTCTGAGACATCAAACACCATGTTTGCTTTTAAGCCCAGAGAAATATGGCACCCTGCTTAAGAAATTAAAGAAGTGTATGGATCATAAAGCTGAAAATATAGCAACAGATACTGCAGCATTGGTCTCCTACATCGTATTAGCACAAAGAAAATACAGCGTTATACAAAATTTAAGAGGAATTTATCCACACTGGGAAATAATGTTCTATCTCAAAAGGATTGAGAACTCTTAGCAATGACCAGGTGACATGATTTTGAACAAAACCACCTTTCTAAGTGGTAAATGGTAACTGTTGCTTCACATCATCTTGGTTAATGCCTTAAAACACACTGCCATTCCCTAATGCACATTACCATAAAATGATTCAGTAAAATGTTTATTTCAGTTGTTTATTGACTAAAAATACTACTGTAAAGTTTCCTGTTCAAAAACGATTATTTCAATCTGAAAAGCACAATGCAAATTCATGCAGGAAAGTAAGTAGTATATGGCAGATTCTCATCTGATGATATTTGCTAAATCACCACATGTTTTAAGGAGAAGGAAAACATTTTCAAAATAGCACAGAAGAAAGAATTACAGAAAAAAGGAGAACAATCTCCACTTCAAGGAACCCAAAGCAAAGATGTTGCAACGACAGCATTTTACTCTAACAAGAAGTATTTTGTTTTTAGTAAATACATAAATATTGAATAATTTACTGTTATTTCATTGGCATTTACCTTATCACAATCACCATTCTTTATTTGTTTATCAGATTTGTTTTGCTTTATTGGACTTTTCACTTCTAAAATCTGGAAAAAAAGAAAATCCATTAAAAAAATAAATGCATAATTGGACACAATTACATACAAAAAAATCTGCTGTTAATAACACAAAGAATAAAGCATCTGGAAAAAAAACAATCTAAACTCAAAACCAGGCTTTTCATTACTTTTCACTTAACTCAAACACCCTGCCTTTTTTTTTTTTTTTTTCCAGAAAAAAGCTGAAAATGTCAAGTCACTGGATTGAAGAGATACTGACATAATTAATCTTAAAAGTAATTAATTTCATGTTATTTAAACCCTTCTCAATATTTCTTTTTGCATCTTTTCCACAGCTGGTAGTAAAAGGTCTGATTTTGCAGGTACAAAATTATGTTACAGGACCCTCTAGCACCTTTGAAGTGACACGTATCAGTATATTTTCCATGAGTTTTCAGGCAAGGCTCTTTTCTTCTACAGTTCAGATTCTGAAACAGCCTTTGAAATGACTGCAAGAGTTTTAACTAAAAGTAAGAACACTAGAAAGTAGTCTGTCTTGCAAATATGTGTACTTTTCTTTCAGTGTGAAACAGAGCCAGTTACTGCCACATGTCTGAATAAAGAATGCTTCAACAACAAGCAACAGAACATCTCGCCTTACATGAAAATTTTAGTACTCAAGTGAGGAATAATTTGAGGAAATAAAACTGCAATTTATTTTCTACGTATGCAAAACATTTTCTGAAGCTAAAAGTAGAGTTACTGAAACACCATGTCATTCCTAACCTGCAATTCTGTAAAACAATAAAGAAAAATATATGATCAAAGATGGAGATTTTGTTTCACATTTCCTTGTAAATAAAACCAACATTAATAGCAGCATTTTCTCCAAAACCTCCTGAGCAGTCACCACACAATACAAAACTAAGTACAACAATGGAAATGCCTGCAAAAGCCTGAAAAAAAAAAAAAAAGTCTTCTAGACTACCAGAATCTTCACTGACAGCCATCTTAAAGTTCCTTTCAATTTCTACTTCGCTTGGCACAAACAGCTAGAATTGTGTATATGTTCCCCAGGATGATCAGCACCATAAATATACAATAGGGCAGGCAGCTACTTCCCTGAAAAGAGAAAATGACTGAAAATCTGAGTTAGCCTTACCTAAGGCTTTACTTAGCCAAAAGCAATGCATGGCCAGAAAGTAAAACGTACTTTTCTGAAGAAAAATCTCAGTTCTTTGATTCAGTATGTACAGCGTAGGCCAGTGGAAAAAAGTGTCTAGTCTTGAAAAACAACCTCTAGGCATGGACCTAGTAGCTTTTAGATACTTTTCTTGATTTTAAAAAAAGAAAATTCTTTGTATTAGATAGAAACTCAGCAAGGACATACTGTATTAGAAATAGCTGCTTTCTTAGAGTGCTCTCGACGCATAATTAAAATTGAACATCTTGTTTGAATGAGATAAAGCACTAATCATACTAGAAGACACTTATAGCAATGTTAACTTGCTCTATAAATGGACTTACTTTAACACAAGCCTAATTTCATCAGGTAAAAGAATGATCCTAGTAAGCAGCTTTATCCTACCAAGCAGAGATTTCAATTGCAACTATGGCCCACACAATTTCAACTCTTGTAATAGAATCATAGAATCCTCAGAGATGGAAGGGATCTTTGAAGACCCTCCAGTTCAACTGCCCTGCAATGAACAGGGACATCCACAGCTCAATCAGGTTGCCTAGAGCTTGGTCCAGTCTGACCTTTAATGTCTCCAGGGATGGAGGATCCACTATATTTTTAGGCAATCTGTTCCAGTGCCTCACCACCCTCACTTTAAAATACTTTTTCCTTATATCCAACCTAAATCTACCCTTTTTATGTTTGAAATAATCTCCCCTTATCACCATGGATCCAGCTAAAGAATCTGTCCTAATATTTCCATATATTTCAGATTCTCAGCTCAGTTGTAAAAATGCAAGGAAATGAGACATTCCATTTTAGCTACCTCACGGCTACTGGTTTAGAGCATCTAGATAGACAAGTAGGCATATTGTTGTTAGTACAACAAAAAGGAAAGGAACATGAAATACATGACTGAGTGAGATGTTGCATATTAGGATTTATGTTTGTGGACTTAACATTTATATTACTTCTTTAGAAGTATACATGGCCATTAAACAACAAAAAAAAATTGAGACTTATGTACTGATGATCTTAGAAAAAACCTATAGAATTTGTGGTGGATAGTAAGAATGCTTTCTGGTCACGGATCCTCTCTCCTTTGCTAAATACACAACCTACTCCACAGGTTTTTTTCCCCTCCAAAATATATTTAAGTGACATGAATAATGCCAACTTTTATTGAAATGGATTGAGTACTCTTTCTGTGAAGTAAAGACTACTGTATCTCGTAGTAAAGGAAAAAAAATACTTCATCTTCAAGTCAGATACTAGTGAGGGAGAGCGGAAAAGCAAAACGCATAAACTCGTGAGATTAATCCTATCAATTTCAACTGGGTCTAATGCTAAAATAAACCAAAAATAGTATGAATATACAATTGATGTTGTAAAGCCAGTTTAGATTCTTTACCTTATGAAGTTAATTCATATGCAATGAACACATTCCTCATAACAGAGATAAAAATGATAATTTGCTCTTACACTATTTTCTAAACCAAATATTTCTCCATCTCCTGAAAAAAATGGTTTTGTCAATTTTCAGATTAAGTAACTTCATTTAAGTAATCAAAGCATTATATGAATTTCTCAGGTGCAAGGCATGCTCCACACGAGGCTTGCATTTATGAATTCTGACTTTACCTGGTTGCTGTTAGTTTTTAATAAAGGTGGTGCTGGTTCATGATGTAGTGGTGAGGAAGCTGAATTGCTGTCACTGTCACTTCCATCACTCAGACTAACCCTATGGAAAAACAGAAGCAAGAGATTACTGCCAGTCAAAGGGCTGCTTACAGGAGTGAACCAAGCTCATATTTGAGGGAGGAGGTCAAGAATAAACCCTTTAGTATGGAAGTTATTATTCAAAGTAACTTGGAAAAGTGCTGCTCAGTAGCACAGTTGCATCCAAGAAAGGCAGCATTCTGGAAAAAGTCCAGTGTAGCATGGCATCCTTTTCACTGGGCTGAGATGTCACTGTCCAGCTAACAACAGCCAACATCTAGAGAAAGAATTAAATATTTTCAAAATATTTATGCTGTTTCCATCATAAGTGGAGTGAATCTGTATTTCAGACATATGAAAGGGAGATGAAGTTTTTCAGAGAAATTTTTCTGCTCTTGTAAAAGCTTTCTAAAAGCTGTACTTTTGTTTGGAAAATTGCTTCAATTAACAGTTGTTTCTTGACATAAATAACATTATCTTTCCTGGCTAAAATTTAAAAACTTGGTATCTCAGCAAAGGCCATGTAAAAAAGCTCTTTTCTAGTCAGTCTTACCCTTCATTTACTGAGGAACAACAGGATACATTTGCTAATTGGAAGAAAAAAATATGGTTTTTGAGGATAAAAATAAGTTAGAAAAACACAGCCTTGAGTTTTGTTAAAAATAGGAATAAAATCTCTACACTGAGATTAAGCTAAGCCTAAGAATCCTTTCTAGAACATGACCTGACATGAACTCTCAAACTGCTAGGCTTCTTCCCTTTTTTTCCTGTGATTTCAGCTGCTTAAGTGTTCCAGAGAAGCAGTTAACCTTCACTAATACTTCCCTATTACCTTGCCATTTAGACCAGTTGCTGATTGAGTTGCTCAGATGCTATGCACCCATAAATGGTAGAACAAGCAAAATGTTTTGGAGCAGATAAAGTATCCACTATGAAAAAGCTTGAGGGAGTCCGGGATTCAGCAGAGAGAGCTTTCAGCTGCCTGAAAAATAGCTGACTTTTGGAATGCCCTCATGAAACTGTAGCTAGGAAGCAGAATCCTTTTTTAAGAAATAAATTCTGTGACTGACAATTGCTTTACCTCTTGTCTGCACTTTTACTTATTATTTATGATATGCAGTGCAGAAATTGCTCGGAATTCAATTTCACTGATTCTGATCCAATTTAATGACCTGAAGCTGGTAAGCAGGGGGGTCATGACAATGAGACATTATGTACAGACAGGCTTATTCAGCAATTGAAGGACTTAATTTTATCTCTTATACCAGAGAGTAATTACAAATGCTCTCTGGAGTCAAAGGCATGAAACAAAACTCAGATGAATGTGGTTCATCATATCCATGTGGATTTGTACAGAAACAGTTTGTATTGGGAACAGCTGATTCTCTAAGTTTTTTGTTAGTTTGTACATCCTTCAAAAACAAGACTCCAAATTCTCTGTCCATTTGCTACTCAGCTTTCTTTGAGAACATTAGACTTCATTCCACTAATAACAAGAAAAATGTTTTGGCCAAACTATCTGTCATCAAAAGGCACTCACCTGCGACTCCTGCTTCCTCCCCGTGTATTTACAGGTCGTTCCAACTCAGAATCATTATCGTTGTCATCCTGTTCCTCTGATTCATCTTCATTATCATCCGAATGCAGATCTTTCATTATAGACCTCAATGGACCTGAAACAACAGAAACAAACAAATTAAAATAAAGCAAAAAACAAAACAAAACAAAAAAAAACAACAAACAAACAAAAAAAACAGGCAAATGAAGTTCACTTTGCAGTGATTACCCAGATTTGTAGATAACAGAAGTGACCTTCCCAGCATTGTATTGGGAGGGGAGAGTCAAATATTAAACAAATGAAGTAATGCACTAGGGGCTTATGCTGCTGGCATTTATTTATGAATCATTTATTTATATGAGCAACACAGGAAGCTTCAGGAGACTTACTCATGACAATGAAGTGACTTGTGTTCAAGTGTTTGCAGGTTTGGTCCCCTGGAACATAGATGAAGTGAATAAAATGCTGTCACAAACAGGCATTCTCTATGCATGTTTTAGTTTAGGAGAAATTTATTATTACTATACTATTATTATTAGAAGCAAGATTATTTTACATGGCTAAGTTTTAGTTTTCCTTGCTTTGTCAAAGGGTATTACATGCCAGTACAGATCTACAGAGACCTACTGGTAGTGGTATATTTGTTAGGTTAATCCACATACTGAGAAGCAAAGTCCAATAAATCATTCTAACTGTAACTTGTACTTGTGAAGGCAGACTTAATTTTCCTGTTTTTATATACTTAGATTTAGCAGCTCCCTTTATTTCAAGCTCAATTTCAGGTCAAGTAAGCACTTTGCTGATGTTCGTATGTAAAAAATAAAAATAAAAATAAATAAAAAATCAGTAACTCCCCCAGCCCGGGAAACACAAGTACTGATGTGAATGAATTCCCCAGTGTTCTCCAAAGGGAGATGAACCTTTCCACTCTGTATTTGCTAATGGTGGAACAGAGCCAAGGAGCATTGTCTTTGGTCACAGCCAAAAGAGCAGACAGACAATTCTCTGCCTGACCGCTTAACAATAAGGGTGTTCCTTCCTCAGGAGTAATAGCTTTGTGGATTACCCAAAACCTGACAAAACACAGGTCAAATAATTTTGACCAGTTGTGTGTATGTGACTTCAAAGCCACTGTTGAGTATGGTTTACAACTAAGTCTGCACAAGAAAATTTGTAAGTTGAGGCAGTTTGGGCAAGGTTTCTTTTACATGTTTGCATACCTTGAGGCTAGGTGGCAGCAGGAACAAATGGTGCTGCTGGGCCTGGTCCTGGTGGACCAGACACTCACACAGACCACAAGGGAAGGCAAGTTACACAGAATTCTTGTCCGTACAACCACTGCTGATCTGCAAAAGCAGCTGAGTTGTGCTTCACTTTCTGTTTCTGTGTAAGTATCAGACAAGCAGTGCTCAGATATTTGCAAATGCTAAGTTGGAGACTGATTATCTAATCACTTGACGCCTTGGAAAAAGGCTCTCTCCAATTTTATTAGGAACAGTAGCGATTTTCCTCTGAAACAGAGGGAAGAAGGCACTCTCAAGAGCGTCAGCACATGGCTGAAGAAAGAATCTGCCTATTTCCAATTTTTGCAAAAAGCATTCTTACTAAGAAGTTTGGCTGTTGGGATGAAAAAATGAGAGACAAGGAATAGGGGGCTAAATGAATTGAGGTAAAAGGTAAGAAAAACATCAAACTGCAAACATACAAGGAAGGAATATACGTTTTAAGAGAGATAAAAGGGAAGAACATATGGGTATTTCCCACAGGCCAGCGCTAACCTAGAAAGGCTAGTTTTCTTACTGCACAAAGAGATACTAATAACTGTGGAAATTCTGCTGAAGACAGTAGTCTTCTGTCTGTTCTGGCAGCAGCGATGTCGTGCTTCAGTCCATAGGCCCAAGCCAGCTCTTGAGAACGTATTCATCTCCTCTCCACAAAGTACAGGCAGGAAAAAAAATAATACAGAAAAGACTAGATAAAAATGTGGATGAAAGAAAAGCTCTTTAAGGAAAGAGCAGAGAAAAACGACAATGACATGGAAGTTAAAATAATCAACCAAAATCCCATTTTGTAAAAATATTTAGTGTCACATAAAAATAGTTCACCTTGCATTGAAGACTAGCACATAACTCAAAAATATGGAAACCGGTAGCTGGGCTGGCAGTGAGTTGGAAGACATTCCAAACAACAGTCTTTGATTTTATTTTTAAATAGCAGAAAAACAGCACACATACAACATGCTTCCGACATAGCCTGTCCTCCCAGGTTTGAGCTAACTCATTATCCCTGCCTGTCTTTTTTCCAAGTGCAGCAGAGGGCCATTTCGTCTTGTTCCGTGCTGCTTTCTGGGGCAGACAGTCCCATCTCAAGCTGGAAATGGGCTTTTTCTTCTGTCCTGAAGAAAAATGAATGTAGAGTCCTAACAAACAGCCACAACTGACATCCCCAGCCAATCAACAACTTGCCATTCAAATGTTTTCACTGAATGGAGGATCAGGTCTGCAACTCAGAACAAGACATTCGCACCTAGCTGGTTGACTTCAGTCGGCCTTCTTAGCATCTGCAAAGTGTTAAAGTCTTTCGTTTCTAGCACTGGTAGTCACATTGCCATTAGTACTTTGCTCCTTGCTAGTACTTAATTTACAACTTTTTTTTTCTTTCTTTTTTCTTTTCTTTCTTTTTTTGAAGGGTCGTAGAAGATGTTCTCTCCAAAAAGGTCAGAGTGGCTCACAAGAAACTGAAAACTAAGAGCTGTCCAAGAGAAAATATTCTTGGCAAGGAAACACAGAAAACCCAAAGTAAGCCCTGCGGACAAAAGAACTTGAAAAAACTTCAGTTAGCCCAATGTTTACCCAAAATGTGGTGAAAAAAGCCCATCTTGCAGTGGTTCTGACACTCAAGTGAGCACTTGATTCTGAACTAAAAGGAAAAAGAGTAAAGGCCTTGTAAGTTTTAGTTAGAGAATAAAGCATGGGTTTCCACGAGAGCACAACATATACAGGGCAAACATACACAGTATGCCTAGTGCTTCATTCCTTGCTATACAAATGCACAACCTGGGCAACAGATGTTTTTAGTTAACTGGAATTCCCAGTAAGAAAGCATAATTGCTATTTACTGTGACAAGGAATCAAAGAGGTATGTAATACATGTACTTTAAAATAGTTCCCATCAGAGGGAAAATCTACTCTTCTGAAGGTCCAGAAATGAAAGACAATCTGTGATTTCCCTTCTATACGACCCAGGAGAAACTGATGAGTAGTTTGCTCAGAAGAAAACACTACATCAACAGATTTTCCCCCCAAATAAGGTTTCCTAACAGGAACACTGGGTATCAAAACCTGCTGTATTGTCATACACAGCTCACAGCACTAATGATGTTTTCATGACTGCAAAAATGGGATTTCAGCAAGAAAGGGTTTTGTTTAGCATTCGTTATAAAAAAATGCCTAAAGCCAGCCATCAGCCACAGTTCGTTTCAGCTCTTGCTTTCTTTCACCTGCAGTAATGCCGCCAGAAACACATTAGAAATTCAGTGCCAGTCACCTCCAGAAAAGTAGCAGGACAGATACAGATCGTACTACATAAACCTTTGTAAAAACAAACTGTCTGCCTGAGGTACTAATGTATTTCCATAACCTTAAAAGCAAGTTGACCATTGAGGAATATAAATAGATAAGACAAATGCAATTTTAATTAGCCAAAAGGCTGTTTTTTTTAATGCTTCTGTATCTGAAGGACAAAACAAAAGCTGATTAAGAATGTACCAGTTGTATAACCTTACAAAAGCAGGGAAAAATGCCAAGGTGAGAACTAAGTAGTTTAATGCATCATGTATAATGAATTTCAGCTGATCCACAAAAATACTCCTTTGGCAAGCTCACTGAGAATAAGATTGAATTTCTTTACTGAGGTCTGAGTAACCTGCAATTATTAGCCAGAAAGCCAAAAGGCAAACTTAATGTCAACTTAAAATATAACCATATTCTTCCCCAATCACACTTCCAAAGGAAACACTGTATGCTCTTAAAACCTGCTTATAATACAGGAATATCATGACTCTTTGGAGGGGCCCACATACACACATCCTTGCACTTTCCAAAGAAGCCACATTCGCCTCAGGGCTCCGGATGGCACACAAGTGCCATGTGACATAACCCTGCAAGGGACAGCTTCAAGAAGAGAAACTCTTTTGGGTTTAGCATAAAAATTGACTGGCACATACCTAGTGCTTCAGAATATTCTTTGTGCCCTTTTCTCAGAGAGATACACATCTTCTCCCCTTTTATTCTGTCCTTACAGTCAGATTTGTAAACACTTGAGGAAAAGCCTCTAAAGAAAACATTGGCCAATTCAGCCTATGAAAGTCAGCAGAAAAGTGATAATGAGATGCCATCAGCCTGTTTTTATTGGCTCACTGATTGCACATGTTCTTTTCATTTTTTTTCCCTTCCTGGGTACCTTGTTGTCTGCTGTTTTGAGATGGTGTAAAACTCGAACTGGAACTGGAGCTGGAACTGGCAGGACTGGGCTGTTCAGACTTAAAAGAAAAAAAAAAAAAGGAAAATAAATAACATCATAATGAACTTTTTTTTTTTTTTTTTTTTCCTAAAACACTTACTGTTAGCTACTGCTTAAGGCATCCTGTGAAGAAAATAGCACTCCTAAACAGAACAATACTTTCAGATCTTTGCTTCAGGTGCCAGCAAGCCAAACAATATAAAAATTGCTAAGTGCTCAACATGCATATGTACCATACAACACGCAGTGCTTTAGTAAAGTGTAAATCCCAACATGAAGTTACCATATTTGAGAGGCTCTACAACATGTAAGCCTAAATGAGTTTATAACAGAATTCATGGACATACGGCTACTTAGCTCTGCAGTTGCAACATTTCCCAGATAAATAATGCTTTAATGGAACATAAAAAGAAAGACCTGAGCAGATCAAGCAGAAAACTCCAAGCAGTTTTCTTTCAACTTTCTTAGAAAGTAAGTTTTAAGATGAGCAATTAAAACAAACTTTTCTGCTCTTAATTGATTTCCTCTTATGCCAGTATTTTCCTTACATAGTAAGGTCCTGTAAACTGCAATAGTGATTAAACTAGAAAGACTGCATTATTACATAGGAAAATTATTCTAACTCACTGAAAACTAGATTTTTATATCTCTTTAGAATAGAGTCATTAACATAACTTTACATGATTTTACAAGCAGTTACATACATAGTTTTCCAGTGCCGTTTAAACTATATTCTTCTCTAAAATTCATAAAAATTTCTTAGACAAATTAATCCGTTCTCATTATTGTTCTGATAGTTCTGATAATTCTTGCCTCCTGATGGTATACTGTATGCTTCTATACACTTCTTTTGTGGTGTGTCAGGTTTTAGGTATGTACATGCACGTATAACTACATACGAGAGAAGAACAAATCTGGTATACAGGCATAGGGAACGCTAACAGAACACAAAACAGGAAATGTCCACACAGAAAGAATGGTGAAATTTGAGGCAAGTAGTAATAATAGAAAAATCTACTACTGAAAATAAAACCTGCTTAATTTTACACAGTTGCATCGCTGTGAATTGTTATCTAAGTAGATCAAAGATTTCTGTTTCTCCTTGCCTATACAATAACCCTTGTGATTCCTCTAGAACTAAATCTTCAAAAACAACAGCAGTAGTATGCAGTCACAGTTGTCTTTTCTCCATAAAACAGTCTATTGTTGGCATTCATAAGGAGCAGGCAGATTTACAGCATCTTAGTGCCTTTTCTCACACTGGAAGATGCCTCTCTGGACAGCAGAATGTTTAAGAGAAACACCATTGAGATCTACTCTCCTGAAATGGAAGCTTTCAAAAAAAAAAAGTCAAAATACAAATTCTAGACAAAGACTCATAGAATCATTAAGGTTGAAAAAACCACTAAGATCGTCTAGTCTAACCATCAGTTATGACTGATGGTTATATATCATTTGTATACATATATATATATATATCATTTGTATACAGGGGAACCAACTCTCTGCTGGGAAACAGAACCCAAACAACTATAAAATCCCTTTCTGACTAACAAGTTTGATTCTAATGTTGTTGACATGATGGGATCATTTTGGAAGATATGGCAGTATCACTTGACACTGCGTTAAAAAAAAAAAAAAGTAATTTTCTGAAGGTTTTTTTTTTTTTTTTTTTTTACCCACTGGGATTTTCTACAAAATCATTTATTTTTTCCTGCCTGAATTTCTGAATTTAGCTGTAAAATAAGTCTGATGACACGATACAGACTGTACTGATAAAGAACAGGAGTTAATGCAAACTTATTACAATTCTGAAAACTAATTTCAGCCTTCTAGTTGCAGGTTACCCTTACACATCTGGTTTGTTCGCAGCAAAATCACTGGCCAACAGCCAGCGAGGTTTTCATTAAGTGCATTTTTTCCTTTATTAATATTCACATGAACTGTAGCATATATAAAATCCATCCTTTTAAAAAATTCCAAATAGTAGTGACATTATGTTCAACTTAAAATGCTTGAAGAATTTCTAAAACCGCAGAAAAAAAAAAAATGCACCGACACAGAGACATTTACTTGTAAGCTTCACCACTTTCATTTTGAACTAGTTTACCAAAGAGGGAAAAGGCCTGATTTTGAAATTCCTGCAAATGTTTTCTCCCAGCATTATCTTAAGCAAAAGGATCACAAGCAGGAATAGCTAAGGATAGATATAACATTGGTGTAATACCCTCCTGATAAAATTTCCCCCTTGCTAAGAGCACTTTGAGAAGACAAACCATGGAAACTGCTAATGAAACACAAATCACCCCTTCTCTTTTGAAAAGGATTCTCAGTGCCACTTGAAGCCATTATTTTCTTAAACTGCCCTACCTGAAAATTTACTCCAAGACATTCAGATTAGCACATATATGTAAGAAGTGTTATTTGCTGGAAAAGAAACTTTTTTCTGCTCTGAGAAAATGAGGATGTGATTGCACCTGAAGGATAGTGCAGACAGCTGATTTTAACATGAGAATGAACATCATTAAAAGAAAAGACCTGCCGTTTAGAAAGAGCTAAAAATCTTCCATATATAAATATGGATTAGTCCCCACAGCATTGACTCTTCTTTTTACCAGAGGGTATCTTTTGTCACTTAACCAAGGCTTTCTGACAGCTTTACAGGATGCTATTCCAAGAGCTTAGGTATTTATAGCTTTATTCTCTTCAGTTTTCTGCTCTTATCCACTAGTTACTAACCAAGTAGATTTTTTAATGGGACTAAAATGAGCTAAAGCGCGTCCTTCAACGACAGAAACTTAAGACAGGACCAGCAAAGAGCTTCTGTCATACATCCTTTTCCTGTTTTACTGGTTTTCTCTTCCTGCGGACAAGCTAATGAGAGCTCAGACCCAAACTGCTCATTAGTGCAATGAGCTGATATAATTTATTGAATTCAGTTTATTCCCTTTTACTGCTCTCACACTGATGGTACAGGAGACACTGCCTTCTTTATTAGGCCCAGCTGAGGGATTCTGTGTTTTGAAACTGGCAAGAAAAGGAGCTTCTCTCTGGCTCAAGTTTTCCCAGAAAAGGTATTTTTCTGACCAGTTCTAAATCTCCTGGCTTCAGTTAGTTCAAAACATTTTTATTTGTTTCTACAAGTAGGACAATGATTTATTCTCAGGTGAGAAACAATTTTAAGGTGAACTCACCTGTTTATGACATACCATATAAAAGGACTGTTTCTATATTTTGTGGTTACTTGGAATCATAGAACAACATTAAAAATAAAGCCCATCATTTAAAGCTATTTATATACATTAAAAAAATAGAAAATATCTGTATGTGGATGACATAGGCTCTTCATGCCTTCCTCCGAACTACTACTAGAGGACCGTGTATATTACTTCATATTACCACAAAATAAAAATCTGCAGTAATATCCCACATCCCATCACCAGCTCTACACATTTTCTGCTTTTATGCACAATAGTCCTAAAACCGAGGTTTCCCTGCACTGTACATACTGAGAGGTTAAAGCAGTCAGAGCATTATTTGCGTTCCCATTTTGTCCAAAGTGTCTTCTCAAGAAAGGGGGAATACTGCCCTAAGAGATGCCCTCTTCTGTAACGGAGCTTCCGGACTTGCAACTTCTACTGCCTCACAGGGGCCTGTCATCAACCACCACTTCAGCTTTCAAGACAGTAATCACAGCCATCTGTAGCTTAACAGAGAGAACAGCAGAGTAATCCCACCACGTCCACTAAGTGTCCACATCTGTCACAGCCAAGGGAAGACACTATTTCAGCACCCACAGCTCTGTAAGCCTGCACTCATCAGGTTCTCTACCATCACATTTCCTCTCAAGAAACTACAATTGCAATTAACCTGCCAGGCAGGGAAAAACTGTTCCTTTGTACAACCAATGAGGAAAGCTAACTTACAGAATGCAAGCTCACAGAGAAGATGGAAGAATGAGGGTACTGAGCAAAAAGTTGAATTAATTCTGTTCTTACAGAACAGGAAATACTTATTTCTAACTATGATGTTTAAAGAACCAAAAAATTATTGAGAAAAGTAATTTTAGGTGTAAAATTTTAACAGAAAATGCAAGGATATTTGTTTTGGAGAGAACAGGTAACTAAAATGGAAGTTGATCCATCACGATAAAAACTAACATACAAGTCACATACCAACAGAACCTTATCTTGTACATTACTGTGTTATTCACCGTAACAAAACAAAAACACCACGTGCCCACATACAAATACATACTGATGTGTGGAGGACATTTTACCAATTAAAACAATCATTTGGCAGAACATGTGACCTACAATTAGCTGCCTTAATTATTTATAGTCTTGTCTCTTAAAAAAATTCTTAATGAATTGATGGGGGATGAGGCTATTTGTTGATTAACTTGACTCTGAATCTGCTAAATGAGCAATACAATGCTTCTCCAGGATCATCTCTGGGGAGAAAATAAGAGAAGCTCACTGTAACTATAATCTATAACATGCAGTCCTGGGGATGTTTGGCTCTAAATCAGCATTACATTCTACCTCCAGTAAATAATACTAAGATTCTCCAATTCTAGTACTTAGAAATTTTTCACAATACTTGTAAATCCTTTTGAGGGAGAAGGATACCATGAAACGCTATACTGACCAGAATAAACAATATTAGAATACATACATACTTCAGAAGACAGAAGCAGAGATCCAGGGACAGTGATAACTAGTCAGTTTCTTCTCAAAGAATGGCAATGTAATGAATAGTTTTGACAGCTTTCTCCTGTGCACAAGTCTCTTTGCAGAACTGTAGGGGTTGGAAGGAACCTCTGGAGATCCCTCAGTCCAAGCCCCTGCACAGGAAAGCATTCTGACAGATTCTGAATATCTCCAGAGAAGGAGACTCCACAACCCCCCTGGGCAGCTTGCTCCAGTGCTCTCTCATCCTCACAGCAAAGGTTTTCCTTGTGTTCAGATGGAACTTCCTGTGTTCCAGTTTGTACCCGCTGCTCCTTGCCCTGTTGCTGGGCACCACTGAAAAGAGACCGGTCCCATCCTCTTGATACCCACCCTTTAGACATTATACAAGACACTGACAAGACAGCCTCTTGGCATTCTCTAGGCTGAGCAGTCCCAGGTCTCTCAGCCTTTCCTCAATGCTCCAGGCCCCTGATCACTTCTGCTGGACAATCTCTAGGAGATCACTGTCTTTCTTGAACTGAGGAGTCCAGAACTGGACACAGTATTCCAGATGTGGCATCACCAGGACAGAGGAAAAGGAAACGATCACCTCTCTTTACCTGCTGCTTAATGCATCCTACCCTTCTAACACAATTTTTTAAAAAAATCATGTTTTGCAGTACACTGCACAATGTAGATTAAAGGATGAAGCACTAATTAAATCCGTTGTCTGTAGGAGTATTTTTGCTGAAAAAATCTCAAGAGTATTGTGACTGAAAACATACAGAAAAGCAGACAAAGAAGTACAAGAGAAAAGATTACCACTTCTCACGTAAAGCAGCTGAACGCTGGTTTCCAAGGATACTATGCCAACAAGATACTGCATAAAGTTAAAATAAATCAAAAATGCATATAGTCATGAGTGTGAACATGGTCCTTAACATAGCTGAAAGAAGTTGAAGGCAAACTAATGCAAGCTCTTGTTAGAGGACTCCAACAACACAGATAAGAACTCTGTTCTGAAGGTGAAGATATGGCTATCAAAGACATGGCTATATAGAGTATTGGGTACCTCAACATTGGAAATAAAATCCGTGTTTATCTGAACCACATTCTCCCAGAACTGTATGAAAAAACTTCAATATTTATGAAGCATTAATACAGGATGAACAGCACAATATGGGGAAGTTAACAGCTCTACATTCTGTTCAAAGTCTGAACTATGCATATAAATTCAATTATACTTTGTTTTGTTTTTATAATGCATGAGGGCCACTGATGAAAGATTAAGACGTCCTGAGTAAATTACTTGCGTGGTGAGTTCTCTGTCTCTGTAAGCTCAGTGTAACAAAAGTCCTGGGAGGAAAGAATGATGATTGTACCTATGCGCTCCTGTAATTGCAGAAGGGCCAAATTAAGCTAGAAAGCAATATTAAAGTGCTGATTTTCTGAGAATATGACTTTACAACTTCTTTACTTTTTCAGCGAAAACTCTATACACGAAGCTCTCACAAACCTACTGGGCGTAGAGGAGAGAAATGTGTTGTAGAAATAAAAGTCTAACTCTCAGTTTTAGAACTACATAAAAAATAGAAAACTCAGCCTGGGTTTTAAAGCCAATTAGATCATCTTGCTCAACTGATTTGTGTTTTCTGTTGTACGATTGAACTAATAGCAATAAAAGAAGCTGGGCTGTAACTGCTCTGGTCAGCCCTGACAGTTGCCATGTAGGAAAAAAAAAGTTCTTAATTTTCTTTTGTTGCCCTATTCTCTGCTGTGCCCTATCTTATGTATCAGTGCTGAGAAGGACAGATGTTGATGCTGTCCCAGTTCACTGCTCTGGAGAGTAAATAGTTTGCTGTCACTTTTGGTGTAGTAAGAAGGCTGTTCATTTAAATTTTCCCAGATCCAAGGCCAGGTATTAGAGAAATCCATGCACTCACATTAACAAAGAAGCAGCTGGAGAACCATGTAGCTACATGTTAATCTCCTTTTATGCATGTTATTCTGCACTCTAGTACATTTCCGTACCATTAGAGAGCGGGTCTTCTCAGCAGGTACTTAGAGACATCGCAAATACACTGCAGTTCCTCTCTCATCTTGTTTAGCTCAAACTCTACGCAGTGCTTTCAAAACAACCCTAAACTAAATATTCAGTGTGCAAAAATCCATGAAAGTCATACATATCAAGTGAACACACACCTACACATCTGGAAAAACAGCTTTTCTTCTAAATTGCTGCTGCAGAGTAACATCTTAGCTTACATACCATCTTAGCTATTGTAGACCACAGGCTCCTAAATCCATGTCCCAAGGGGGAAAAAAAAACAACAGATATTCCCAGAATTTCACAGCAGGCTCAACAGAGTATCAATGCAGCACTTTCCATGCCATTGGTGTTGACCCTATCCATTTTTACAGCAAGTTTTATTGTATTTAATGTTTGCTCAAACTTGATTCCTGGGATTTAAACGGTTATGTTAGGATCTCAGCTTTCACCTCTGTGTATTCCAGTGTAAGTGAAAAGATGTAGGGAAAAAAAAAAAATTCTTGAGTGCCTAGAACAAATAAAAGCCAAGTAAATGGCTTGCTCTATGCTAATATTATCATGCATTATCAAAGTGTTGTGCTTTCACAAAAGTTCATGTATATTATACACACACAGAACTACACCATGATGACTGTCTGAAGGAAAAAAAAAACCACAGGCCAGACTGCTGTCTTTTCACTGGCCTCACAGTAAACTCTCAAATGTACGTACCATTTTTACCAAAGAAAACTGTAAACTTGATGGTTCTTCATTTAAAAAAAGAAAAAAAAAGAAAAAAAAAAAAGGAAAGGTCATAAAAGCCTCAGTTAGATCTAATAAGACATAGTTAAACTATTTCAGCTGGTAACTAACAGGTGTTGGATTTTATAGTAATTATATGGAACCATTTCTCTGGATCACAACATAATAGATGTAAGCAGATAAAGCAATTTAAAAGTAACAAAGTACATACCACGGAGATTTCACATGATCATGAGTAAAATAACACATTTTATTTATAACATTATTGCCACAATCATCTCAGCCCCCTGAACTGCCACGATTTTGCCATCCCAGCCATTTATGCCAGAAAAGAACTAAGATAATAAAATATAGGCACTGCATACACTTCAATAAAATCTTTACTTGCTGTGGGCTAATGGGAGAATAGAATTTTCTGGGGCTGAAATACAGAAAAGGCGGCCCCAGTAAAAAAAAAAAAAAAAAGGGTTTATGCAAGTGATTGGATTAATCTACATGATTAGCCTACACTTCAGGAGATGCAGTTAGTATGGTCACATACTGAAGCCTAAATCAGTAGCCTAATATGATGACATTCCCATGTTTTGTACGTCATAATATGATAGTTTCTAAAATTGAAAAAAGAATAATGAAAAAAGAACCCATGATTTTGCCTTAAAAATGTAAAACTTCCCACATTTTGCAAGACTGTAGTTGGATTTTTTAGCCATATATATGTAATTTCTCTCCTCTGCTTAATTTCTAAATCCTTACTATTTTTGTAAGTCAGTGAATTCCAAACACACCATAGGAACAAAACCTCAATATCCCAGCTTACTGCCATGATGGAATCACTGCCTGTTGATCTCGCTGCCTCCTTATCCTGCAGTGATTCATCCCATCACATGCAAAGCAGTTTAATAGCTTCTACAAGTGAAGCAAAAACATTTTTCCCTTTGTGACTACAGCTGATGAAAATAAGCTCAGTAGAATCTTTTGAGTTGGAAGGGGCACTTAAATATTATCTGTTCCACCTCCCCAGCAATGAACTGAGACACCTACAGCTAGATCAGGTGCTCACACCCCCTTCCAACTTGGCCTTGAGTGTCTCCAGGGACAGGAGACAGGACATTTACCACCCTCCTGGGTAACCAGTTCCAGTGCCTCACCACCCACACTGTAAAAGTCTGCTTCCGTATGTCCAACCTAACCTCCCTTCTTTTAGTTATGAAACCATTTCCTATTTCACAAAATTCTGACTCTGAACCTTGCTTCAGCACTGTTACAGTGAAGGATAAAGTAATAAAGTATATCTGAAAATGGTATAATGCCTCCGCTTTTCAAACAGCCAAAAGTTTCTGTTTAGGAAACAGATGTCAGGTAATTAATTTACTAAGATTTCCCTGTTTTTCCTCACTACTTGACTGTATTCTTCCTCTACTCTCACTCTGGAAGATGTCTTATTTACACCAAAAATTTCCAGAAAAAAATGTATACCATGGGAACATACTCCCTGAGAAAAGATTCTTAACAGTTAAAAACCTTTCAAGACCCTTAAACATTTTCTAACATTTTTACAACGGTTGACTTTTTGAAGGTAAATAGCCTGGCTGAGCACATGGTAAATCTGAACTGAAGGACATACTCTGCCAGGTAGCAAGTTGTCTCCAAACAGAAATGTTCAGAGACTTGACTTTTTTCCTATATTTTCCTTGGTCCCACTGTCCCAAATGCTGACAGATTTTCTGAAGGGGCTCTGGGCAGGCTAGCCTTAAGACCAGGGAAAGCAGTCAATCCAAATTCTGCAGTGGCCAAAGGTGCCCACCACTGTGGAGGTTGTTCTCTTCCTCCATCCCATGCGTTGACCTTGGTGCTTTTTCTTAACTCTAGATGGAAGATGGAGTTTGCCCTGTTCAAGCACTGGCACTTACCCCACACAGCAGCTGAACAGTGCCATACTACCATAGGCACTGATGGCCATTTTGGCTTCTGCCTACTGTCTGTCTAGCCCTTCTGCAAGGAGAACAGGTCATCTTAAGCCACTATTTATCTCTGAGTACAATCTGGAAGGAAATATCTTGGACTGTACAATATTTTATCTGCTAACACCTGCCTCTGATTGCAGTAACTACATTGGTTAACTACAAGAAAACACCATGTGGAGCTATCTTCAACTACTATGAATCTAAACTGTGCTATCTGAAAAAGATCTTTTTTTGGCTCCCAGCCCTGGTTAATAGCAGGAGTTTTTAGCTAACAAGGGCCTAGAGGTTTTAAAAAACAAAAGGCATTTTCCAGATATTCTTGCACATTTGTAATAGTTAAATTAACAAATCTGACTCCAGATCTAAAGTGGCATTTTATGGATTACTTTAAAAAGGTGCTCATGTTGCAACTTTAAGACTGCTTAAAGACATGCAAGCAGTTAATTAAATACAACCCATAGTCTATAACATCACTGCTATATATTCATTGTTCTGTAACTGACTTACTAAGGAGTTTGTATTTTGCTAAAGGCAAATGGTTTGGCTAAAGTACTCTGCTTAAAAATGAAATCACCTCACTCTTGAGCTGTCACAATTTGCTAACATGCATTTCTTCTTGGGTTATATTCTGATAGGCTTAGGCATTCCAAAAAACTCCTACTACTAATCACAATGTTATAATTGCAGGAAGAAAAACACTCATAATGCACAAAATAATTGGGCTGGAGACAAAAATTCATAAAACAGAGCTGTGTGTCTGTGTGCCTTCAAACTCTGCCTTCACACATGGTGAACTTTGAGAGTTTCAGATCACTGCAACTGCAGACGAGTGAGAAGATGAGCAACACTGAGCAGCAGATCAGCATACACAATCTGTTTGATCTTCTTGATGCCACTGTGTTGCTGCAGCAACAGAGAGAGCTTTGCACTACTTTTTCTCCCTACAAAGCCTATAAAAATTGGTACAGAAACAAAAAAAAGAAGTATCAAAGCATCCCCTCTGCAACCACTGCACCAATCAGAAGGGATAGCTGTCTTCCAAGGCCTTGGAAGACACCTCCCTTGGATCCAAAGCTTTGCATTTCCCTATTTCACAAAGCTTACAGTTTACATAAATATTATGAGAACATCATCATATTTCATGGCCAGAGAGCAAAAGCAAGGTCATGTCTTCATTTTTTTTTTTATTTTTTTTAATCACACTGCTCCACTGTCCCATACAGAAAGCAAACAAAGTGTACTTCAACTAAAACTGAATTTAAAAGCATGATCTTGAGAGTTTTCTACCTGAGCTGTGCTAATATTCCTACAACTCAATACAACTATAAATCCTACATGTTTTCACTCCCTGTCCAAGCCAGGAAGAATGTGGAGCTGTTGGAGAGGGTCGAGAAGAGGGCCACTAAAATGATCCTTGGGCTGGAGCACCTCTCCTATGAACACAGGCTTAAGGAACTGTGCTTGTCCAGCCCAGAAAAGAGGAAGCTGCAGGGAGACCTCATTGCAGCCTTCCAATACTTACATAGAGTAAACAGCTCCTTCCCATTCCCTCATATCATGCTGTTGTCATCAGAGAGCAGAGCTCAGTGCTGCCCCTCCACTCCGCCTATGAGAAGCTGCAGCCGCCATGACGTCTCCCCGCAGCCTGCCCTGCTCTGGGCTCAGCACACCTAAGAACTTCAGCTGCTCCTCATAAGTCTTGCCCTTTAGTCCTTCCACCATCTTCATATATCTTCTTTAGATGCTACTAGTTTTATACCTTATATTGAGGTGCCTAGAACTGTGCACAGTGCTGGAGGTGAGGCTACACCAGCGTACAGCAGAGCAGAACAATCCGTTCTCTTGGATGTCTAGCAGTGCTGTGTTTGATACACCCCTAGATATGGTACTTTCACTAAATTTCCTGTGCTTGATGATTACCTAGTCCTCCAGCTTGTCAAGGTCTCTCTGCAAGGCCTTCCCACATCTGATGAAGTCCACTATTACTCATAATTCAGTATGCTCTGCAAGCTTACTTGCAGTATGTATTTGAGTCCTGAATTCAGATAAAAACATTAAAGAGGATTGGCCAAAAAATAGAGCCCTGCAGAACCCCTCTACTGACTGCTCAGCAGTCAGATGTTACTCCATTTACTATAACCCTCTGAGTCCAATCCATCATTCAACTGTTAGCCTGTTTTAGTATGTACTTGTTACACTGGATATTTTGTCCAGAAGGATACTGTGAGAAACAGCTTTGCTGAAATTCAGAAAGATTATATCAACTGCCTTATCTCGCTAATGTGGATAAATTCATCACAGAAAGCAATTAACTACATAAAACAAGACTTTCCACTCAAGAACCTGTGTTGGTTATGAACAATGATTGCATAGTCTTTCAGGTGTTTTTCAGCAACTCACATAATGACCTTCTCCACAATTTTATCAGGCACTGAAGTGAGACTGATGTAGGTTCCAGGGTCTGCTTTCTTGAAAACAAGGACAATATCTGACAGCTCCCAATCAAATGGGTACTCTCCATATTCCCAAGGTCATAGCAGAAAAACTGAGAGGTCTTGTGATGACATCGGTTAAGTAAATAATATTGGGATGAATTTTATAACATGCTATTATGTCAGAGCACGCCACTTCCCAGCTTCAGGCAACTAAAATGGTTAATATCACAAAGCACAAACAGACCGTAAATAACTACTGACATAGTAAAACTCTCTATATAACATTGCAACTTTTCACTCTTTTTTCCATATTACCTTGTTTATAGCATATATCATTTGTTGATTTAGCTGTATTTTTTTTTTCTCTGAAATACTTAGAAACTCACCAACACAATAAAAGTTCATATTTTTCCAACATATGATTACCTCTATTACATTATAACATTGCTCAAATGCCTCTTATCGGGCTCCTTGGTTAAAACTAACAAAACATAGAAGGACTTTATGAAACTCTGTGGATATTAGTTAACCACACTGCCCCAGCTCTCCCATAATGGTAACAACAGTGTGAATCCACAGGTACCTTCACGTACTTTTCCAGGTTTTTTAGATACATTTCCTATAAATAAATATATTACTGGCATTCTAAATATTATCTAATCACTAACCAGAGCCATAGTAATCTTGATTTTTTGATAGGTGTTCCCAAAGCTGTTTTCACCCATACAGTGACATGGACCATATTTGCCCTCCCACTGAAGACCCAACTGTTCCATGATCCAGGATGTCAATATTAATATAAACTAGAGCCCATATCTGTAGATTCTTCTTCTGAATGGAATTTAGTACTTTACTTTCTCAGTAAGAGAGGTGTGAAAAACTAGAAAACTCCAAATCTGCTTTCTGCTTTAGTACAGAATTAAGGCACCTCTCATGTCCTGCAGTGACAGAAATCCAGTTGGATAACAAACAGCAGAACAAGAAGATTTGTGTAATCTATGAAAAAGACAAGAGCGTGAACGTTATACCATTGATAAAAGGCAGGAGGTTGCAAGACAAAGATGGCAACACACATTAACAATTAAATTAAATCATCTGCAAGCTGCTATGCAGCACACACATCTGCAATGTCTGCATTTGTAAGATTCCAGTTATACTGCAGTTGCTTTTCTTAATTCTTTCCTGTTTGATGAATATTGAAGATTTTATGTAGAAGCGTATTTCCCTTTACATGGGCACCTGAGTAAATAGGAAGTCTAAAATCAAACTTGGTTCTGATTGGCTGGCTACATCAAGGGTAGGTGGTAAGTCATAGGGTATTGCCATGACTCATAAAAAGCTAAATATTCTATTTTAAAGACATTTCAATATAATTTACACTAAGGCTGTTAAGTATGAACATTTTCAGGTTTAAAGGGAACATCAAAAAAACACCTTCAACAGTGCGGTAGAGAGGGGCCTATCATTTTACACACCTTCCAAACTGTATAGCCTTTGCATGTTCATGCATTAAAATGCCAATTTAGAAACACAACAGAGATGTGAGATCTCTTCCAGCTACACGTTTCTTTGAAGAACCTAACCATTGCTACATCCTCACAGCCTGTTCCAGAGAGTGCAAGCACAGCTATGAATCTGAAGACAGTAACGGATGCACAAAAATATAATAAAATAATAAAAAAGAATTGTTGAATAAGCTAAATTAGTCAGATTTTCTCTCCATCCTGCTTACTCCCTCAAGCCTTAAACATAAATGAAGACACCAAACAGGCCTTCTCTTCCTATTCCCTTCCTTCTCTACTCATCTATCTATTAAAGATACTCCTAAAGCTGAACCCTGCCAGGAGAATGATTTAAATCCTAATCATCAAAAGAATACTGTGCTTGAAACAGATGAGCAGGCATGGAAGAAATATTTTCAGGAAAGCAAACCTCCATAAAAAAAAAAAAACTTCCATGTTGAGTAATTCTATTAACTTTGGATAGATTTCCCCCTTTCAAGGAACTCTTTGTCCATTAAACTGGCATCATTTACAGAACTGCCCTTTTTAGCAGAAAAATAACAAACAATACTATATTACTGCAGTCTTTTCCCAAATTCACTGAATTATCTGATGTCTGAGCCTAAAACCTTAGCATGTGAGATATAAATATTTAAACCAACTCCCTTCAATCTAAAAAAAAAAAAAAAAAAGCATGAAATTCAAAAATCAGGATCAAAAGAACAATACTATTTATAGCCATCTCCCCTATGCTTATTGGTCATAATGCTGGCATTTATAAATTACGTACACTTGATTAGGAAATACAATTCGAACACAATATGCATAAGTTTAAACAGCCAGTAGTCAACACCCTTCAGTTGGAACAATTTGCCAGTAAAAAGGAGAAGAGAAATGAAAATACAAATACAGCATACAATCCCATAGACAAGAAATACTTTATACATACAAAAAGAAACAAAACAGTTCTTACTTCAGATTTAGAAGACATGTTTTCCTCCATGTCAGAATCATTGGGGTCTATAATATCATCAAATGGTGGCAGAGTAGATGTCTTCTTTTCCAGTGTATCACTTTCAATTTTGACTCTCCCCATCTTAAGCTGAGACCTGTCCTTTGTTTGTTTTTTGTCAGCTGAACAAGTAAGAATTAACGATGGAGCATTGGAAAAGCTTTTAAATAATGACTCTGGCACACTTTTTTTTCTCTTTTTTGCAGAAGGTTCATCAGAATCTAGAATGGAGGACCTTTTTGTAGGAGTCTTCTTTTCTTGCTGCTGTCCACCTGTAATGGTAAGGACGGGGGTGTTTTCAGATTTTGGCTCCTTGGACATGGATTTGGGTTCCTTGAAGGCCATCTTAGGAACCATTTTTTCATCTTTTAGTGGTTTATTTTCTTTGGGTTTCTTAGAGGATTCTTTGGAAGATTTGTTGTGTTCCCTGGAAGGTTCTTTGAAGGCACTTTTTTGCTCTTTTGAGTCTTTAGAAGTTTTTTCCTTGTGCTCCTTTGTTAACTTGTGGGGCTTCGAAAAACTGTTACTACTGCCACTACTGCTATTTATGTTCAGAGTCTTAGTTGGGTCCTGCGAAAAGGATATACAAAACTTTAAAAAAAAATAAAAAAGAAAAGAAAAGAAACAACGCAGACACAAGATTCATGTCAGAAACTTTAAACTGCAGGGTGAAGAAAAGAACCATATAAGAATTGATAAACTATTACAAAGCTGTGGAGCATGAGCAGTTTTTACTGCCTTTTGACATTTGCAAGGCAAAGGTTAGTTTTTATCTCTTAAGAATCAGATATGGCCTTCAAGAAACATTTTAAGGCGAACATAAAGATTAGTTAACATTTCCTAAACTATGACCATTAAATTTCAGGAAAAAAAATCACAACAAAAGATCATCATATGAATCACATACTATTAACAGAATTACTTCAGGACCGGCGTAAAACATTTCCTCCTACTAACATTTCAGGCAGAGCTTGAGTACTATACCATGATCCCCTCTTCAACTTTAGCTAGAGCCTATCCTTTATACAGAATGGTAACCGTGGATCCAGCCTGGCTATGTCAGACATGATTTGACATGCAACATCTCAGTAGTAAATACTGTTTAAAAGAAAGCCTCTAAGAAGGTTTTCCTTCTATGTATTTATTATTGTTTATATTTAGCATTTCATTGCATTTTTTAAATTCAGTAGTTATACAATGAGATGGATCTCTGAGAGGGTGACAACTCAGAGGTCCTGTAAGATAGAGAAAAACGCTGGGCAGAAACATCAACCAACCATGCAAATCTCGACAAAATAATCATCCCTAACTGACTGAAGAGATGTGGACACGAAAGAGGATTGTCTCAAAAGTAAAATACAGTGCATTATGGATTAATTCTAGAAGCATCTCTAATGCTTGCTAAATGTCTGGAGAGCCCATACCTGGGTCTAGAAAGTAAAAATGTACTACCAGTAACCTACAACACAAACATGGTGGGGAAAAATCAACCTAGAAAATAAGAGTGAATGGAAACACTGTTGTTTTTTTTTTTTCTCATGTAGACCTGTTTTAAACATTGGGAGAAAAAACTAATTTAAAAAACTGAAAACTAAATAACTGCAAAATAGTTTGAGAAAAAACTTCCGCAGCATAAATTAAATTTTTTATCACAAATAAACAGAATGGGTCTGTGATCAGCAAGCCAAAATGAAGACTCTTTGGCAAGCTTACACTGCCAAGCTACTTCTAGCAACGAGTCAATTTTGAAATTTCCATATATGTATACACTAATACAAATACTAATATCTGCTAATATCCCATAGTAATGAAAGATAAATTACTTTAAAACACAAAGTTGTAAATACAAGTCACTATATTTCTAAACAATAAACAAGATTCTGGTGACATCTGAACATACGAATGGGAGGCACTTCCTTGTTTCCCAGGCCAGTAATTAAAAACAGAAATCCCATTTCCATGCCTGAATCTCCTAATACTACAACAGGCAATTAGTATTCCATCTGGGAAAAGAGGAAAATACCTGTGCTTGTTCAAAAACTAGTAAAGCAATACTTCACTTGGCACCGATTCTCACTAACATCCCTCTTCTGCATTATTTTGATGCGGCTAACAGTAAGTTTACTAAAGAAACGTTGTTACCTATTGATATCACTGGACTGTGTCACAATCTAAAAAATACTAGAGAGACCTTTCTTCTCAATTTATTTCCCAGGAAAAGCCTTATTGGCTCAAATATTTTCTATCCAACTAAGTCTCACCTTTGGCCCATGAGATGATTTCTTCTTCACTTCAGAAAAAGACAGGGAGTTACTAGGAAGGTTGGGGAGATGAAGGCTCTGCCCTGAAGAGAATGATGTGCCATCTGTCATAACCATAATCTGTTACAAGAGGGAAAGCATGTTAAGTCAATTACTACCAACAATCTCAACTAAGTAACCTGCAAATCACTGTAGTATGAAAGCAAAATTCATACAGCAAACAGTATCCTGAATGATTTAATGAAACCACTCGGCCATCCACTATTGAATGAATAAATCATATCCTCCAATTTCCATACAACTAAAATGCACCCTCAGAAAACTGCAAAACTTCTTCTAATACAGTTTTTTATATGGCATTGTGTACTTAGGCTTCTTTCCCTTGTCCCAGGCAATGTATGGCAGAACACTTGAATGTCTATCCTGCTCTAGAAAGATCTGCAAGCTACTGATGTCCCATACGGAAATACAGAAATGTGTATTTGCTCTCCACTAAAGCTTTACAATAGCAGATTGTTGGGCAAGGGTGGCAAGGTTGTGGTGGCAGGGGTGACCTCAGAAAAGAGACTCATACTGGACAGAGTGAGTTCCAGTTAGCTCCAACAGCCTCCCGGCAGGACATACCTGAATGCTGAAGCAAAGCTAGTTATGCCTCCAGGAAAAGATTTAAGACTGAGATGGAGAAAATCAAATGGTAAGAAACTGCAGTGCAAATACCCAAGTTGGAAAGGAAACAAGGGGAGAAAATGCTCCAGGTGTCAGAAAAGGTATTCATCTGAGCCTGTGGAGAGAACCATTTCAGAGATATTCATACATAGCCCATGGAAGACCACATACCAGTTCAGATGGATATACCTAGAAGGGCTAAAGCACATGGAGAGCCCACACTAGAACAGTTCTTGAAGAACTGTGGTCTGTGGACAGAACCCACACCCAATCAAGGCAAAAACTTAGAAGAGGAAGAAGCAACAGAAAACTGCTAAGTTCTCCCTTGAACTGCTCATGGAGGAGAAAGAAAAAGAGGTGTCAAGAATGAAGGAGTAATGTGGATCATGGGAAGGAGGGAGAAAGGAAAAGGTGTTATGATGTTCAATTTTTAACTTCAAGCTTCTGCTTTACCTAGTGTGCAGTAAATTGTAAGGCTGGTGACCAAACATTTTTGCTGTAACGAGGGTCTAACTGCCTGTCTTGATTTCAAGGTCTCTTAAGTACAAACCGATAAACCTCAGGGACCAGAAATAATTCAGCCAATCATAGAATAGAGCCCTATGGTTAGCACATTCAGTAGCAAATCTAGTGTATAGATATGTATGCTTCATATTTTAACTCTCCAGCCAATACAAGTCAAGAGGGGCTATTATTTACTATCCACTGCTTTTTCAAGCCAGGATTTCAATTTCTGCGCTTATTCATTTATTTATTAAACATAAGCTCAAAATAAATATTTTTGCAGTCAACATTGTTCAAAAGATGTTGTGATAGCCTAGAGAATACTAAGGGACATGCCTAGGTAATAAGTGTTACTTTTTTTTTTTGCCTGTAACTTCAGCATATGTCAACACTGCAACTACAATTCTGGGAAGGATAATGTAGGCAACTTAAGTCAAAACTTAGGTTCCTTCCTTTTCCATAGGCTCATGTAATAAAAAAAAATATTTTTAAAAATTATTAATGTGTTCAGCAAATGTTGTAACATTCCACACAGGGCACATAAATTGAATCCCCTGTTTCCCCTTTTCATTTCTCAGATTGGTAAGCCAGAGCATAGGAGACAGAAATTCAAAGACCAACAAGGCAGAAAACAGTGGCATCCATCTTGTAGTCACAGCAAAGTCAACTGCAACTAACTATTGTGAATCACAGTATGAGAACTTTTTTGGCCTTGTGAATACTATATAACCTCAACTTACCTAGGGTTTTGGCTGAATTCAGCAAAGCTGAACACAAGGAAGGGCAGAAGTAACAAATAATCAGTGATAAGAAAAGTGTAGCCACATATAAATATCTACTGTGGTTTAAGCCAGCAGGTAGCCAAGCATCATACAGCCATTTGCTCACTCTTGCACAGTGGAACAAGGGAGAGAATGGAAACAAACAAACAAAAAGGGGTAGAAAGGTTGAGATAAAAATAGTTTAATAGGACAGAAATAAAAGGGAAAATTAAATAGATAAGAATAACACACAAAACAAGTAACGCACAATGCAACTGTTCATCACTTGTTGACTGATGACTAGCCAGTGTCCAAGCAGTGCAATCTTCCTTGGCCAACTTCCCCTGTTTATAGTTCAATATGATGCCATTTGGTATAGGACACCTCTTTGGCCAGTTTAGGTCACGATTCTGTTTTTGTCTCCTTCCAGCTCCTCACACCCACCCCCTCAGCTCCAGTCTCCTTGCTGGCATGAGAGTATGAGAAGCTGAAATGCCCTTGGCTCTGTGCTGCACTGCTCAGTGTGTTTTCTCCTAAATCCAAAACACAATATCAAACTAGCCACTATAAAGAAAATTATTTCTCCCAGCTGAAGCCAGGACAAAACCATAAGCCTGTACAACAGATAATGATAGAGACAAATTCATTTTCTCTATCTTCTAACAAAACCAATCAAGTGGATCCTTAAATAAGATTGTTCTCCTTTAAATTGAACTTAATTAAATGTTTTAAATCCATGAACTTCATCACAGAGAATACCACCTGCATTAAAACTAATTAATCTTTCAGCAAAAGCAGATGCAAGATTACCCATTATTACAGAGTTTAAGCAAATATTTTGTTGAAACAAGCAGTTCTGTTCACTCACTCATGCAAGAAAATGATACATAGGCACGTTGTGCAGAAACAAAGTCTGGAAGATGAGATTTTGTCCTATCTTCACAAATAAAAGCAAAGAAACAAAAAACGCTGCTAAGGATGTTTCTCCCATAGTTGGAAGTTGCCATTTTCTCCCTAAAGTACAGAATTCTGGCTCACTAGAATAAGTTGAAACTCAGCAATTGTGCAAATTTTCTTTTTAAAGTTATGAAACATTTCAGTTTTGAAATAGTTATATATTTTGTATTTCTATTATTTGTATAATACACATTCTTAAAAAGCTGACATTTTAAAAAAATAGGTGTACTTCTCAGATAACTCAGTTTCTGGACAAGTATTAAAGTATTATTTGGATCACTAACAGCCTCAGCATGCAGATTATATAGTTAGAAACAGGATGGCTCTCTGAAGAGAAATCTACAGGGCTTGGACATTGGTACCATCTGAGGTGAGGTAGCTACAGCAAATCTGTCATAGTTCTACCCATAAGGTTTTTTGAACACAAAACCTGGACATTCCAAATGGCGAGCCATAAAAATTTCAGATTATTAAATCCTGTAGTCTGCTGGTTCATTATAAATCCCACAAAAACAAAAAGCAGTTCTAGATTCAAACTTTTATTTTATGTGATTAATAATGTGTGTGGTAAGACAGAAACCAGTCTGTCATTCCAGATCAGATCTGTAAAGATGACAAAACACCAAGAAAGTCGTCTACAAGTTTCATTTATTGAGTCCTGTGATAAAATACACACTTCTACTTTCCAAACTGATCACTGTCAGAAGATTTGTTCCTGATTAAAATCTCCTAAATCAGAGGGAATCACTGGTCTTCTCCCTCTCAAAGAATAAAGTCAACATTAACAACTTTACAGCTCTTCTAAAATGTTTGATCTTGGTGAACAAAACATCAAAAAAGAGCAAAAAGCTTCCAGAAACATATATATTTTTAAGTGAAATGCATTTCCTCTGTGGCTAAACTTAGGAAAGAGATAGTTATATACATCCAGTTTAAACACTACCAGTGAAATAAATGAGCTGTCAGAATTGCAGCAGCTTCTACAGTAGGTTACTGTTCATATGTTTGTATGCACGTATGTACGTAGCTATGTTAAGCCAAACCTACACAAAAGGAGCAAAAGATGAGAGCATATAACAGCAAGATAACTGCATCGAGAATGCAAGGTCATCAAAAGAAAAGAAGTCTCCATTACATTCACTCTATTTAGAGGTTTTTTTACTCAGTTCCTGCTTTCTGCACTGTTAATCCCCTGCCAGTTCAGAACTGCATAGAAGAGCTTACCCTAAAAGGGCACCATAGCCAATGCTTAGGCCAGGAGTCCAAGACCAGCCAGGGCTGGTGCTGCCATGCTCTACAATTAGTTTGGAGACATACGACAGCAAAAGCATTAATTTATCTTCTCAACTGTTGCACAGGTTACTGCTCCACTTTGTACAGATCATCAGCTCATTAGGATCAGACAAACTGGTGAGATCAGATACCAGTAAGGGTGTTAGTGAAGAAAGGTGAGATGATAGAGGGAAGAGCTTTAAATGAGTAAGTTAAACAGCCATGTAATGACACCATGAATTCACCATTACATAAAGCATGAACTTCTAGTTATAGCCTTGATATTGCCTCAGAGATTTAGCTTAATACTGGCTATACTCAAGCAGAACAAAGCTCTAGCTAAGCTCACGGCATGTCTTTGATGTGATCAACAGGAACAGTTTGAGGAAATATACAAATACAGGACAAACTGCAGTGTTATTCCCTTCTCTAACACTTTTCCCAGTGTTATCCCTACCTCCTTTCAGGATTCCTTTCAGTAAATACCAGTTCACAGAATTTCTCCACCAGAGGCTGAATCCACACTGTTGTTTTTAACAGCCTCATGGCAGTTCATTATACAAATTTTTATGCCCTCATCTCATTGCTTTTTATTCATTCGTATTTATTTCCTGGATCTGAAATGTGTGGCAGTGAGTTCCATTACTTAATCATGCATCTTCAAAAAACAAACAAACAAACAAACCAGAATCATAGCATGTTTTGGAATGGAAGGGATATTTAAAGACCATCCAAGTTCCAATTCCATTGCCATGGGCAGGGGTGCCACCCACCAGGTCAGGCTGCCCAGGGTCCCATCCAACCTGGCCGTGAATGTCTCCAAACGTGGTGCATCCACAGCTTCTCTGGGCAGCCTGTGCCAGTGTCTCATTACCCTCTGAGCAAACAATTTCCTCACATG